>CM056704.1:2420000-3620000 GCA_029849275.1 Papilio elwesi | reverse complement strand
GTATAGCTGTCGCCCGGGACCTCGACACGACACCGCAGACGGTTGTCTGAAGCCGCGCTAAGTGCGACCATTCACGTGTCGTGTGAATGTGCTCTTTTATTTTATACTATTAGAACCTATTCAATTCGTCCATTAAGGAAGGCGGCTTCAAAAACGAAATAAAAAAATTGCTATGACATAGATTTTATTTTATACTAGCTGCTTCCCTTGGCTTCGCTCAAAATATAATACATAGTACCCGATATTGAAAATTAGGGCAATATTTTTTTTCCTTCAGGAATCTTTTTTTTTATCTAGATATAAGTAAAGTTTTAACCTTAATTATATCACAATCAGTTCACAGAGCACTTTGCACACAGAAATACCTGCTAAGAGTAAGCAAACACACCGTGAAACGCTAATGAGAGTGGTCGGATTTGTGCATAACATTTTTGCGCTTTTAGCATATAAATGGCTTCAGGTAGACACCTAAGATTGCGACTTTACACTAACTGTTACACTTTACATTGTTTCCGTGACCATAGAACTAATACAGCTTTCTATCACTAGCGACGTAAGAAAGGTTCTCGGATTGAATACAAGATGTATCATTTTCTTCGTCGTCGTTATTGGTATAAAAAGCAAACGTTTTTCTTAAATCCCTGCTAATATTATAAATGCGAAAGTAACTCTATCTGTCTATAACGCTTTCACGCCTAAACTTCTAAACCGATTTAAATGAGATTTGGCATAGATATAGTCCAGAACCTGAGGATGGACATAGGCACATACATACGCTTTCACGCGAAAACTACTCAACCGATCATCATGAAACTTTGTACACATATTCTTAGACGTATGAGATGTAACATACTTTTCATGAAAAAAAAATAGACTTATAGACTCCGAAATGGCTGGACCGATCTCGACGAAACCTACAGGGATTGTCAGGATTGGCACATTCCTGTGTTTGTTAGGGATCTGATCAATATAATTAGTGGTACCCCGGGCGAAGCCGGGGGGGTCACTAGTAATATATAAGGGAATGAAAGTTTGTACGGAAATACGTATGACTTATGTGAATATTTAATAAAATTGCGACTAGAGACAAAATATTACAAATATTATAGAAATACAGAGAAGAATTAAGGTAGGTAGTGACATCTACGAATTGAATAAAAAGCATATTTACATCTTCCAAGTAAATGTACTGTAGTTAAAGTAGGTTTCGTGTAAAAAATTTCATTCTCCTATAAATGACGCTTAAGACGTTCACAACTAAAAACGTAAATTATTATTTGAGCTTAGTTATGAATCCCTAGTATACTTACATGACGGGGGGTGATGGATAGAAAAAAAAGTATTTTTCAGTTTATACCCTCTTCTGTCCATAAATGGTACGCAGGCAACGCATGTACAACTCAGATTAGGTTGTCGCAGATGCTTATTGGCATCGGTCACCTTATATGGTGAACTGTTTGCTCGTGTGCCATATCGTTCCATAAAAAAATACTACATACAAATGACAGCACGTTGGCTGTCCAATCAATCCTCAAAGCTAGGAATTGCGATAAAGTGCTCAAACATTCATTCAATGTGCATTTACAGAGATCGCTTGCACGTTACGAGCTATCCGCGTCGTCATCGCGAAAACGCCCTCCATACAATTTTGTGTCGAAAAGCTTAGAGGATAACAGATTGTAAATATCTATTATTACAGCGGGCTCAGGTGTTCGTTTGTACAGTATAAGTTATGGACCCTTTCCGGAACAGAATATATGGTTGTCTCTCTGCAACAATAAATTGTCGTATACTCGTACTTACCGGTAACACTTGATATTGGCGATATTTATTACAATTACTTCACAGCGTGTTTGAATGGTTTTCCCTAAACTTATGATTTGGGAAAACCATTTATAGAAATATAAATATGTAGGCTTTGTAGACTAATATAGAACACATCGATTTGTGTGTAGTCGTTAATAGAAACACGTTAAAACGCCTGACCCCACAGTTTAATAAGCTAATTAAGAATCTAGATTTATACAACATACAACAAGAAATAAAAATACCATAAATTAACCATCGGAGTTTAATAATATCTGGGGATTGCTGATCATAGGATAGATTGGATAGATAGGATATATTAGGGATATAAGTGGAATTGAATAAAACCACCCGAAGCCAGTACTATAATAGATATTTAAAATCTGTTAAACTATTACAGAACGGAAAATTGTACACGTCCATAACTTGTTGAGATCATGGTGCGGATAGCCCGCGAGCCGCTACAAAGCGCTGTACGTACAAATCCAATGAGCCCGACGCGGCGTTTGAACACTTTATCAGTTGAATTACGTCCGTGTTGGGCTCGTTACAGCAACAATCGACATGTAACTCATAATCTCGAGCACGTGCCGCACCGCGTCGTGTAATTATTGTCTATTACACGGTGCGTGTTAGCCCCTTATCGAAACAACGCGAACAATTTGCAAACGCAAATTCTCGATCGTTTACACAACCTACAAGACCATAACATTTATTGTAGTATCAGGCCATCGTAGACTCTCTCTGCGCTTCGAAGACCAAGGTATGATAACAGGTATCTGACGGAAGTGGATTGGAGAAGGGGCACTAGGTTTCTCGTAAATAAAATCTATTACAAGAGACTGGACTTTGCTGGGAAAAAGAAGTTGCAGGCTATCTTGATTGGTCTCTAAAGTAATCTAAGCAAAATAGGGGTTGTGCCTTACACTGGTCCGAAATACACAAAGAAGCGCCGCTGACGTCATACAAATTTATTGAAGAAGAAATGTATAATTATAACTTCATTATTCAAATGTAAATTATGTACTTGTAAGAGTTACGTGCCTGATTATACAAAAGAACAACGCAGGCGGAGACTGCAACCGTTACACGCGCAACGAATAGACCAGGCACACGCGACTCCTATCAAGATGTAGGCGCATATTCAGAGTGGCGGTGGCATTGTGCGCACGACTGTACACAATGATGTTACCCGCTGAACAGAGTTGCTGGCAACGTTTATCTGATGCAGAAAATTTCTCTATTGACCCTCTTTGTTGGAATCGCAATCGGCAATGTACAAATGTTGCTTGGCAGTATCGGACATATCTAGAGATATGTAAACGCTCAGCGCCGAGACAATGAGGTCTACAAGTTCTGCAATGGATGTTGCAATTCACATTGCAGATATACATAATCTTGTCTTCAATAGAAGTTTCCTACTTTGTATTATACAATTAACTTATCTGTGTTAAACTTAGTATTTTAGCTCGTGTCAAATAAGCGTTAGAGGAATTACTGATTTTGAAGTCAAAATTATTTCTTTTTCAACTTCTCAAGAACCAGTTGGTTAATTTGTAATAAATATCTTGCTTTAAACTGACAAAAACTAATATTCTGAAGAACTGAACTCAAGACATATATCATCAAACTGACCTTTTCCCACTATATGGGGTTGGCACAGTATGACCGTAGACCGTAATACTGTATCGGTCATATACCACTCAATAGATTTACATTTTATATTATATTTTATACCACTTTTATAAGACGATCACGAATTAAATTAAAATGTATATTTTTCTGTGCAAATTTTAAGATATAATTCAAGTAAACGCCAATTATATGCTATGAATTAGCTCCGTGTCTTTAGCAAACATCATCGAAACATGACAAGGAAAGTTTTCGAAAGTATACGTAACGTACAAACGTAATGATTTCTTTTATCGCAAAGTGCATTCAAATTTACGACTCGTCACTGTGTCCGAATCAATGCAACTTTCTGAAGCTGCCTTTCACGTGAAATGATTTGACGAAAGTCTAGAATAATCAAACAAAAGCAATGGTCACAATTTCCTTTCATTAATTTTTATACTACGTTTCGATTAAAATACACATCCACTATATCGCCAAATGACGCACGCGCAATGAGTACACGCGTCACTGTCCAAATTAAAGCTTTTCAAAACGAGCGTAAAATATTTCTACGTTCCAACCGAATCAGGATCCTAAGCTCCAGAACATCATCTTGTTCTACTTGCCTTAACATCATCTTTTAAAAGCCAGCAACACGAGCCTCTGATGTGCTTTTCGTGTGTTCATGTGCGACAGTTGTCATTATCTGTCGATAAAAAAAACAAAAGCGCCTTTTTAAGAGGTTTGGATTCTTCAAAAGGTTATTTTCTTCGCATTAACCACATTTTGTCCGTAATTTTGTATGCCATTGTCTGGCTAAAGAATGCATAATTGTCTCTGCTTTCAACGGCCACGGCTGCAACGTTAAAGCACAGTTTATAGTCTATTTAACCTCTGGCCGAGACACGGCGGAAAGAAAGTTACATGCTGCGTTAAACACGGGAATTTCGGCCAAATTACAGTTTAGTAGCTTTTTACTCTAATTGCACAATTAGACTAAATCGCTACTATATAATTGCAATCATCAAAAAGCCAGCATTGAGAGCGAGCGGCGGCCATGATACCGGCTTGCTGACAATGACAGTGATTTGGGCGGGAAAAGAGAAGCGTAATTGTCATAATAGCGTACAGTCGACACCATACAACGATGAATAAATATTAATTTACGAAAACATGATGATGATGAACATGTTTATTATTAACACAGTAAGAAATTTCAAAGGTTCGGATATTAATATTCTTTATCTGTGATACAGGACAAATATATCTATGATATATGCGCGGTACAATTAGTGAACCGTACCCTCACCGTGCAAAGTTTTTCGTTCTTTAAACTAAAACTTCTTTAAAACTTAATTGTTTCCCATTCTTGTTTATTACAAAAAGAAAGATGATGTGTGTGAACATGCGGCCACAGTATGCGGCTACTTTCCACATCCAAAAACTGCCTGCTGTCCTCACGAGCTCATCGGTTTTAATAAAGTAATTGAATTCAGTTTAAATTTGGGCTAGATTGTTATTACATTGAAGATTGATATTATATCATAATATTATAAGTTTAGAGCATTCAATTTACGAATCAATTAAATTAATTTCCATATCACAAATATAATAAGTAATGTTAATTAAATTATAAATCATTTTGTTTTCGTTTTGAATAGTCCTTCCTAATTATTTATCGAATACCTCTTCACAGAGTAACGGCTCCATTGTTCATCATACAATTCTATCTCTCGCTCTTTCAGTCCAGTCTTAACCCGCTGTTTTCAAAATTTCGTCGAGCCATCTCTCTGCCGGTCTACTATCTAGCCTGGTGGGAGTCCGATCCTTCGTCTCTTAGTAAATCTATTTCACCTTATATATCTAATATTGAAGTACTATAAGATAAAAGAAAAAGTGGTGAAGTGCAACCACTTTTATGGAATGCGCTGTAATATGTTACTCTCTCTCTAACGGTACGTGAAATGCCCCGAAATGACAGTTAATGGCAACGGAGAGAAAAAATAATGACGAAATTGGCCTCAGTGTTACCATCACTAATGATCGTGGACGTGCTCTATTGTCAGCTATTTAAATAACATACCATAAACTATTACTTTTTTTATAAATACTTAATAGACGGTAATGTTGGTATACTAACCTATATCTTAGCAGCGCGATTATTAAAAAATATATCTCATTAAGTATGTAAACGAAAGTAAAATTGATTTGTGTGATAAATTAACATCTGTGCAGTCTAGTGGCATGTTCATTTTCGTAAAATAAATCATTACTCTTTTTCGGTACATTAAGCAATCAAAGGCCGAAAGTGTAAGCAAGTCTAGTGTAGTAATAAGACTTAATTGTTGAATCCGAAAGTAAATTGAAGCCAAAATTGACTCGCGAACAATGGCTTCCGAACGCGAGCAGCTCGACTTTCTCCACTATGAACATTAATCAAAATGAATTAATCTAAATAAAAATGACGTGATATAGTTTTTGTTTTGTATTTGCTTAGAGAACTCCAAGTATTGTGAGAATCGTTCTTTATTTTAATACAATTAAAACTTACTTTTAACAGGGTGTAATTATTGCTTTCAATGTCACTAATAAATCATTTTCCTTTCGAAGTATGATAATAAGGGTTGATTAACCCGAACATTTTACAATATATTGTATAAACTCTTCACAACGCAAACCCCTCATATTTCTGATAGTGAAAATATTACACTGAAACAAAAACAAAAGTATAGACAGTAGTCTAAATTGTTATTAATTTTCTACACAACTCCCTTATCAGGCATAAGATTTATTTCATTGTACATGGCTAAAAATGGCTTGAAACACGTTTGGGAATGAAAAGTTAACATTATAAGCCATACAAATATCTTTCTTCCATATTCAAACCGCAGTAAAACTACAAAAAATCCGACTTAGATTAACGGAAATCCCGAATAACTTTTAAACCACCTCGGGGTAGGAGTAACACACACTTGGGATCAGAATAAAATTTAAAAGGCTCAAGGTTCTAACAAAATTTCCTGCCATGCACAACCGCGTTGTGGAACGGTCTGTCCTCGGCGGTATTTCCAAAGTACGACATAGTGTCCTTGAAGAAGCGAGCTTATCTCTTTCTCAAAGGTCGGCAACGCATCTGCAGTTCCTCTGCTGTTGCCTGGTGTCCATGGGCGTCGTTGATCACCTCGGTGTTCCCGCCGCACGTTTGCCCCCTTCTCTTATAAAAAAATTTAGAAAGAATTTTCATAATTGATTCCATTAATGTCAGAATTTTAGGTTAGGTTAGGTATATATAATTTCATGAGTTAGAGAATTTGCGTTCCGTTTCTAACACAACCTTAAAATTATAATGCGATAAAAACAAAATAAGTTACAACAGTTGGACGGTTTCTACTTTAAAGCCATTCGCTCTAAATCATTTCTAAGGCGGTATCTAATTAAGATAAAGAGTGTTATCTACTGAGGCTTAATTTAGAGTAATTAGCAATTTCATTTTCATTATTTGTGACTGGAATATGAACCGACACAAAAAAGAGAAAATGTGGCAATGAATTAGCTTTGATAAAATTAACTTTGCTTAACATTTATACGTTTTTGTAAATAAAATTATCACGATTACAAAACTGGATTAGTACTCGTATTACAAAGCGACAGTCGACAAGTTGTGATGGTAGTAATGGACGCACCAACATGCCACGCTAGAGAAATAATTCCAGTGAAGAATGGATGCAGAATGCAGTTACTGTGCACTTATTGTGTACCTCGGACCATCCTGGCCCGGCAAACGATTTGGAACAGGCTTACTATGGCTATATTTATCAATAAATTAACATTTCCAACATATACGTGCGTACGAAAACTGGAGCCAGAACTTTCTGGAATAGATTAATCAAAAAAATACGTTAATTGACATGACATGTAATCCAAATTTGTTCAGTTGACAATTCGCCGTCAGTTTATAATATGGCTAGTGTATAATGTGGTTACATTATAAAGTGACAAAGTTCATAATGTAACGGTAACATGTACATACTTGTACGCGGTAAAACTAACACAGTGCGCCAGTGTAAACTACCGTAGGTAAAGAGCAGACCTGACATCGGCAGCCTGTCGAACATTAATTGTCCGGAACATATACACGGCCCAAGATTCACCTGCAAACACTGTTGTATTGCCCTCAAGTAGGGTTCATATGAATAGTTAGCATACAGTAAATACTTGACAACTCGACAGTATAATATAAATATATGTATGTTTAACTTTAAGCTTTCGTAGTTTTTACTAATATAGGGCTGACTGAGTCAGCCCGTGACCACTGCGCATGCAATTGTGCCGAAATATCGGGTGCTCAAAAGGCTAATCGTGGTAAGAATCCCGTCTCTTACGAACCTTATATATGTATGTCTATTTAAAAATTTGTAACATTTAATATTGTCATATGACTGTGGTTTGAATAATTAATTCCCGTTCTACGTGTCATGATGACATTTAAGAAGCTACCGGAAATATACAAATGGACAACTATTTAAGTATAATATCCTACTTCCCACTATATAATATTATAAATGCGAAAGTTTGTAAGTATGCATGTTTGTTATTCTTTCACACAAAGATCACTGAATGCATTTTAATTAAACTTTACAATAATATAGCGTATATATCAAAATGATACATGGTCTATAATTTATAAAGATATTATGTGAATTGTCCAAAAATATCACGATAAGTGTCAAGTAAGGAGGAAAAAAATCCG
Source organism: Papilio elwesi (assembly GCA_029849275.1). Taxonomy (NCBI): domain Eukaryota; kingdom Metazoa; phylum Arthropoda; class Insecta; order Lepidoptera; family Papilionidae; genus Papilio; species Papilio elwesi. The sequence goes on along the minus strand of CM056704.1, from coordinate 3,611,830 downwards.
CCATATCCGAGCTATTCTGGCGTACGCTGCAAAAATCGTTCACGTATATAATGTATAGTGGAAATGCTTACCTAAAAAAGTCCTACAAAAAATCCCGCGGCACGGCATATATCTATCTTTTATGTATAAGCCATTATCGCCAAAATAGTAAACCCTCTATTAATTATAGGAGCGAAGTTTGCCGGACCAACTAGTTATATATAAAATAACAGAATGTACAACAAGCAACATTGGAATGCGACTATACGTACCATTTCAAGGTTTACGTATACGTATTTACTATACTCAAGTCAACAATTTCATGCCATTATTTAAGAAGTTATCGCTTCACTGCCAACTGCTGAAAATTTTCATTACATTGGCAACGGAAAGTTATTGAATACGTATTAAATTCAACACAAAAAATAAAAGAAACAAATCATAAATCAGTTGTAAGAATAACTTAATATTTATCTGCGCCGATTGCTATTCAAAAGCAATTAACTGACAAAAGATGATGGATGGAAAAATTGCTGATATAGATCGAGAGACAATCATTATAATTAACATAAAAACCGGGCGTCGTAGAAAGCCGGAGCAGAAGTTAGACAATTTATTTTTCAAATTTACCGCTACATTTATGTTGTATTTTTATAAAGGCAAGGAGAAGAGCTACTCGACCACCATATCGATTTTAACCGATTGAGTACTAATAGAAGAATTGTTTTAAGCCGACGCTTCTCACACTGGAGACATCTTTGAACATCTGAACATGTTTTTAACGAAATATGGATTGGAAATCAAAAAAAAAAATTCATATGCCAAAGATGCTTTAACAAAATCAACTACCTTAAAGTATTCAGCTAAGCAAATAGTATCACTATACACTCAGCTTTTATATATTACATTTTTTACATAATCCCAGGAAGTACGGCAGTGATCCCATAGTACAAACAAACACACTACGCGAAGTTCAACAAAGTGAAAATATCCAAAAGTAATTTATGAATACCGATTACCTCGGTCGTTATTTTTGTTTAATGAAAGACATCACGTCGGCCGCGGCAATATGAATTGACGTTTAATAACAATATTTGACTGTTTCTCGCAACGGTCGTCTGCCGAATTTATTAATGTTCTTTTCGAAAACCGTTAAGCGTTTTGTTACATCCGATCTTATCTAAATGGATTAAGTGAAAATAATGTTCGAGTCTGTGTATCCAATAATAAAGATCTGAATCTCTACCGACCTGAGCGCACGACCCGTATTATTAGCGAAAGCAAGTGGAGATTCGCAAATAATTACTTGATAGCATTGCTATTAATAAGGATTCATTTAACAAACTTATATTTATAAATGTGTAATACTGCCTTACATTGTCTTTTAGCACAAAGTTTAATTTGATTTTTGTGGTAGTGGTCGCTAAACAAGCGAGCCTTCCATCTGATGTCAAGTGTCTGTTACTTATGATCGCTTGCAGCCATACGAAGTTGAATGAATGAGATGCCAGTTTGTAGGGAAAACGAAATATTGTGGAACGGACGAATTGGGCCTCCGCTAGCTCAACCTCCAGACGAAACGAAGAAGTTTAAACGACCCTACATCACATCAGTATTCTGAAGATTGTGATGCTTTTGAGGTTGTAATGGTCTATTCATTTTCAAATCAATTTCCATTGGATGAATTCCTCCATTCTCTCCAATTATGCATTAAATAATTCTATATATGTTGTAAGACCCTACGGGCAGTAATAGATATATGCACATGTCATAATCCCTACTATTCTATAATATTATAAATGTAAATGTAAGTTTGTTTGTTACGCTTTCACGCGAAAACTATCATGAACCAATTATCGCAACCAATTATAATGAAACTTTGTACACATATTCTTGGAGGATCCTTTTTATGAAAAAAAAATAACATATAAAAAGTGAAGTATGTATCTTCCTATAGACCTATAGACTCCGAAACGGCTGGACCGATTTCGATGAAATTTACAGGGATTGTCCAGATTGGCACAGCGGGTGTTCCTGTGGTTGGTAGTGATCGGATCAACATAATTAGTGGTACCCGGGTGAAGCCGGGGCGGGTCACTAGTATTGATATAATTGATAGTTCGTGGAAGTGGGGCGCAATGCGCGGAAATGTATACTCGTGCCAGTTTCACAATTAATGTAATGTTTGTCACGTTGGGAAACTGGTAAAAGTGATTCGTTTACATGGAACCATGACACGATGTTTTGCGCAATGAAAGCCCTCCATGTACTCACGTTCACTCATATATTTTCACTTAGCGCAAATGTTTTTCTTCTCTACTCGTTTTATTTTTCTTTCTTCTTTCAAATCAAAGTCTATATTATGGTCCGTTTCCTTCGCCGGACATAGGACTGTGTTTTTTGCCGCATTTGCGGTGGTGTATGGCTTACAATGAATGTGTGTATATTTCACAGCAAGATGTATTTTGTGAACAAAAGTTTTTACGTTAAATTCGTAATTATAACATTAGCCATCCATATTACACAATTTCACTTCACTTCAGCTCACGATTTTCACAAAATTATAACGTTTCCGATGAAAGTATAAAAAGAGTAATGACCGCCATATACTGAAAATGACGTGTGTTTGTCAACAATCATATCTTGCTATGAAACAAGGTATCAAGCTTTACCTCACCGTTAAGACCAAAGTCCGTTAATTGCGAGTGCTGAGTTTTTCAGTTACAGTTACATACCGTGTGTACTTCAAGAAAATTTCGTTTTAATTGTTTCTCGTTGTCATTTTCCATGGGATGTTGGGGCGTAGTCCATTAGCGCGCACAATTTCCTCCGGCCTATAATTACTGCGCAAGGCATGGCGCAGCGGATGGCGGCTCCGGTGTCAGAGGATGTAGCAATCAATGTTCAATGCTCACAATTCTAAAATATACTTACTATTTTATATAAATACAAACTATCGCTTTATGTTTCCTATACAAATAAAATATAAAATGTTTGCGTGGGGACAGGATATCACTGATTCATTTTTATTCAACCTGCCATCGCACTCATTATTTCCACTTCTTCATATTTACTCTGAATACTAACGAAGAGTACTCTCTATAATTGCTTTGTGGTAGAAAGAAACAAAGGAGCAGGCAGTCACCTGATGTCATTACTGCACTATTAGAGTAACAGCTGCGTTGTCGATATGCCGATAATAAAAAAGCTAAACCGAATAATAAAACTGCTAGACTGGATAAAAAAAGAGAGAAAGAAGGAATTGGATGAGATTGGATACGCTAACCATTGATTTGATCACCTGAAGATGATGCTTGATGCATGCTGAAGCATATCCGGTAACATTCAAAATATCCTATTCCACGATCAGAACCAGTTGTTGTAGTTGTTACATTTGTTTATACCAAACGAGGCAGATAATCATTAAGCAACGTGATAAACATTAATGAGCTACTTGTTGACTCAAGCCGATCTCATCATGGCCACTGTGAGAACTGACCTATCGATGACTGATATACGGACAGACAATTAGCTCAAGCCATTAGTGCATTCCGTACACGATAATTAACTTACTAGGAACAAAGATCAGGCATAGATAGATACAGTTGAAGCTGTTTCCGCGTGCGCTCTGCGGGGATTCATTGTCCATTATTTAAGGAAGACCGCTTAGCTGATGTTCATTCGATCAATAAGCAACTTGAACGGGAGCAAGTTTAAGGTCGTAGGCGCATCGCGTTGCAGCGCCGAGCTGACAGCTGTGTCAAAACATATTCAATAAAACATGAGAATTTATGAGATGATACTACACTAGTTTTTCCCACAACCCCGGCCTTTATAAGTTTTGTTCGCCTTCTTTATTACTTGTCTTTTGTACTGGCTGGAGACTCATGCGTTACGCGGTCATCAGGTTAACCGATCACTCAATTGTTCTCGTATTATAGTATTAAAAAGTTATACACGTTTATATTGTTATATTATTATTATTGTCAACAATAAAACGCTGCTCAAAAATGTAACTATAAATAAAATAATTTTCCAGAAAAAATCACGCGCATATTCAAATGTAAGCTACAGGTACCATAACCTTAATTCATAAATTGAGTGAACTATTTTGTCACACATTAATTTAGGTAGACAATGAGACAAATTAAGCCCCCTAAAACATTTACAAGTAACATATAGCAATAAGAACAGGATAGAGATTCGATCGATAATCAATCTAACATTGGTTTACAGCTGGTAATCTTCCTTATATCATAATTATATAATTTATGCGACGTATCCATTACGGCGCGAACTACAACTATTAACCTTTTGTCAGGGTGCTATGAATGGCTTGCCGCAAATTTATCCAGATTTTATTCACCGTGTGTTAATAAGATGAAATACGACAATACTAACTTTTACACTCATCATTTTGTTTGTGACCACCTAGCGGTACATTTAATAGAGATATTGACAATTTTTTGTTAAAAGAAATACAAACTAAATACTGAATATACATTAATCAATCAGTTCGGTACCAGGTAAGCAAAAAAAAGGAACTGTAGTGGGCTAGTAGTAATCAATCGGCGAGCTACTTGAACGAATAACAACCGTCTACAATTATTAATAAATAACGATGAACTTAAAGTTATGGATGAACCAATCTCAAGAATAAGCCAAGTACACAGATCCGCATAAAGATACATAATGGATAGGAAAACTATTATATCTTTCTACAAATGTAGTAAATACTATGTCAACTTTTCCTGAACACCATGCAGCCATGCTATAATATTGTTTGTCGTTTATTGAACCTTTTAAAAGATTATAGATCCAAATAATAAAGTATCAAACTATAAAAACTCTATTGTGTAAACTCAAACAACTATTCGAGATTGTATAACGATGTGTCTTGCCTTTTACTTGAAGCAAGTATTAAAAACAAAATACGATCGCACTAAAACTTGTAATAACGTACTTTAGGACTACACCATAAAATATGTAAATGTTAACATAACGCAAACAGGGAAAGGCAATTAAATTACTACCAACATTGTAATTGTAATGTTAGAAGGGAAGTTAAACTCACGCTCCCAGCGCGCGGTAGGTAGGCGCAATAAAAATAAGTATAGATTACCGGCAACAGCCACAGCCTCAGTATAATGGTTCAAGATGCGATAACCACCGATCCACTTCGCCCGGCCGGTACACAATTAGTAAATATTTATAAGAAAGTGGGATGATTTGACAATATGATATCGCCGCCATTAATCTCCGCTCGCAGCACGCCACGCTACTTTTAATCGTTAAATTGCCCGCGCGTTTAAATATTGCTGCTGCGTTATGAAAAGCACCGTTTAAAAAGAAACTAACGCTTTAAAATGAAACGATGGTCTCGAGAGATAACTTTAGATCAGTGTCACGTTTGTAGTCTATTAACAACTTTAGCAATAACTAACTTTATACTTAACTTACTCATTTTACCCTTAAGTGACCGCTACACATGCTACGTGCTAATGAGTTGCAGATGCGTTGCCAAATGTCGGATACTTCCTTTTCGTATCTGTTTCCTCCCCCGTAAAATCCTCTTTCCCCTTCCCATGCTTTCCTTTTTGAAAAGGTGTTAGTAAAGTAAGGAAAAAAGGACTAGGCATCCGTAACCTCGTCGGGCGAAACGCTTAAATATCTATCGAGCCGGCCAATTCGTGCAACAGATGTTTTTGCGAACTCTCCACTGCTTGTTATTTTTGAAAAATTACATTATTAAACGTTTGCCATAGCTGATACTAGTCCAATGAAGTCATACAGAACTTATTATAAATTACTAATATATAAGCACATAAATAATACATATTGTTCATATTTACATAACTATGTTCTTTGTTAGATTAAATTTAATTCTTAAACGAATAGATGTATAACATGAATAATAATATAATAATGGTAACGTAAATAGCTAATGTGTAGGTGTAGGTGTACCTGAGGCCGACGCTCGACGGCGGATCGCCTTACAACTGCATTCCTCTTCATTACCCAGTAGCCACACACTGGTCACTGATTACATTTTGCATTCAGTTACATCAAACAAAACTATTGCATCTAAAAACTCGATTGGACACCACAGGTAGAAACGAGTTTCTGTTAAAGAGTAAGTCGAGCTGTTTACTGTCGACATTTATCATTATACAATACTTTTCACGTTAGTAAACGACGCGCAGTGCCGTTTGTCCAAAAATATATAGTATACCGTATCAGACCTGTTCGACCTGTAGTAACTTATAACAATTGTGATGTCGACATAAAACGATGCACGAAAAAGATCTAATACAAATATTGCATAGAAGAAAATTTAAAAATAAACGCTGACCGCTTTTAATAGAAAACTGAAACGAACGGGCGCGCTTACAGAAATGCGTATTAGTCCAAATTTGTGTACAAGAAATCGGATGTCAAACATTTTTATCAAAATTTTAATTTAAAATATATATATATATATATATATATATATATATATATATATATATAATTCTCCTGTAAGTTTTTAATTGTTAGTTGCCATACTCTTTCGAAACGGCTTGACCGATTTCATTGAAATTTTGCATATACATTCGGTAGGTCTGAGAATAGGTTTTTATCTATCTATAATATTATGAATGTGAACGTAAGTTTGTTTGTACGCTTTCACGCGACAACTTCTCAACCGATCATCATGAAACTTTATACCCATATTCTTGGAGGTATAAGAAGTACTTTTTATGAAAAAAAAATATAAAAAGCGAAGTATGTACCTAAGTTCCCTATAGACTCTGAAACGGCTGGACCGATTTCGATGAAGTTTACAGGGATTGTCCAGATTGGCACAGCGGGTGTTCCTGATTGCGATCGGATCAACATAATAAGCCGGGGCGGGTTACTAGTATGTATATAAGTACACAATGCTATACTAGTCTAGCAGTCTCTACCTACCCCTCGGGTTACGGGCGTGAGCGAATTAAAAACCCGAGCTAGGTTCTATCATCAACGCCCTATTCTGATTCCTACATACAAAAACAAAACAAAATTCAAATACAATATGTCCTAGGATAAGAATGAACTTATGGACATCGAGGTGTTCTGGTTAGTCGTTAGACGTGAGTGCATTTCACTGTAAAATCGTTAAACAAAAGATAAATGTCACAGTTTCGCGCCATAGATCGAAGAACGTATTACTAGATACCGTGTCTCATTTGCACTATATATGCTATTAAAAATTTTATCATCGTCGTCGTTATTGCTAAAAAAAGTAGTCAAAATTAAGATATTTAAAACAACGTCTGTCTGTATATCATTAACTTAATTTGATATGCGGCGCTTATTTCAGAATATTCTCTCATACAGTTCGATTACTAAAAGCTTTTCCAAGAACTTCGCGGCTTGACCAATGGCCGAAATTGAGATGACGCCAACAAATATTCATAAATATGTCTCACAGTGACTTAGCATGAGGTAGACAGGTAAATTCGGGGACTAATATTTTTTTGTGGTGCCTAATATAACAAACTATGAAATTGCATAATAAGACGAAAAAAGTTTTATTGTCACAGTTTTTAGCAATTTCTTCGTAAACTTTCTTACAGTACTTAGAGAACGATCGTAATTCGTCTCACAAACAACTAAATAAGTAACGGCAACCAATGCTATGCGTTCAATAAATAAAGTGTTATAGAAAGCTGTTATTTTGCGAACAGGCAATCGCGATCGTCTTTCTTCAAAGCAAATAAGAGTACATTTTAATTGTTTTCCAATAATTTCAATCAATCAAAGAAAAATGTACCGCAAACATATTATTTGTTTAAAGTAGCGGTCGCCAGAGTTTGAACAGTGGTAGAAGCCGCTAAAAACTCCTAAAATATGTTTTGTAAATAACATTTAACTTAAATACATTTATAGTACTATATTTTGACCGTAATAGCACATATTGATTGTTACGTTTTGACTCGTTTACATATTATCGATGTAAATTATTCCGCGTCTATTTTCGTTTCCATAGATGGCGTTAGGAGTCTAACAGAACTTTGTCTATAAATATTCTAGTTTGCATACTAAGTTGTTTACTTTTTATTCAAATGATTTTTTGTTTAAATAGAACGCTTTAAAACTAATATTTTGGTACCACATTTAATTTGAATATCGAAAAATATTACACTTCTGCCAGCAGTATTCAATTACTAACAATTGTGTACTTCATACTTATTTTATGAATACAATATAAAAATACAATTAAACTTACAATCGTATAAACAGTGTCCATATTGATTCTGAACCTTATTATTGTTCCTCTATTACGTTACGGTGTAATGAACGGAATTAAATTTATTTTACTAGCGGATGGCGGACGCAAATCATAGTGTAGTGTCCATTAGGCGGGCTCAAGTCGCTTGGTGATCAAAATTGCCAAATTAGGTAACCAAAGAAAGATTTTGATGATCAATAATTTCGTCGGTAAAAATTTGTGACTTAGTTCATAAATGTGAATATAGTTCTAAGAGCATTATTATAATAAATGCATGACATGATAAAATGGAACTGTGGCTGGTGATATTAATGCTAGCTTTCCGGAGACCTAATTTCAGTCCTCTTCCCCTTCCCACCCTTTCCTCATACATATGTGATGGGAATAGAAAGAGGATTGGACGGGAGGGGGTTGGCGGGTAAAAGGACGTTTCCTGTCTATGCCTTCCTCTGTTCATTAAGGTAGGCACAACGCATCTGCAACACATTTGCTTGTTGCGGATGTCTATGGGTAGCGGTCACTTAAAATGAGGTGATCCGCTTGCTCGTTTGCGTATTGAAAATTAATCATCATCATCATCAGCCTATATCAGTCCACTGCTGGACATAGGCCTTCCCCAATGCCTTCCACAGTATGCGGTCCTCCGCGCACCGCATCCAGCGACTTCCTGCCGTCCTTATGAGGTCATCGGTCCACCTGGAAGGAGGGCGTCCCACACTTCTGGTCCCCATCCATGGCCTCCATTCCAGGATTTTCCTCCCCCATCTGACGTCGCTCGCTCGACAGATATGACCAGCCCATTGCCACTTCAGCCTTTTGACTTTAAGAACTATGTCGTCTACCTTAGTTCTCCGTCGAAAATTAATTAATTTTTGTGTATTGAAAATTATATTACACAATTCAATATACACCGGCTTCATCAATATAGTACCTAACTATCTGGACGATAACGATTTTGTTATCAAATGGCAACTTATGTTTTCCATGATGTTTGACCAAGTCTACGAACAATGACCGTAATTTAACGGCAGTTATTTGAATGAAAGCACGAAAACTACGTTAATTTAGAAGACACCGAAGCGCTAGCCATATTTGAATCACGTCCGCGTTCAATTAATCAACGTAGTGCAAGCTATCGCTAAAAATCGCATCGCAGCTCAATAGGCGTCAACCGTTTCGCTATTAGCAGATAAGAAAGCTTTCTAACGCCTTTCAGCGAACGTATCGAAATGTGGGAAACGGCCAAAGGTCGATAATTCGCTCCTGTACTACAAGAGTGTATAGTGATGTCCCTAGCATATCGTGACCGCGCGATACAATATATTTTCTTGATCAATTGAATAGTGTTCCGCAAGTGACGTCGATTTAATCCATTGCAGGTATTACTTTCTCTGCAGACGTTACACTATTTATGACTTGCATTGAGATCGAATATTATTTATCTGCCTCTACATCCAAGGAATTATTTACCCATTTCGTATTCATTTTTTAAATACAATAACAATATTATTTTTACGGGATGAATATGTACAAATTATGTCTGTTGATAAATTATAACCATAAAATAAATAGTTACAAAATGATTTATTTTAATGTCCCCTCAAAACTTACTTTAGAGACCCAAATGTTTTTTTTATGTTATAAGGTGGCAAGCGAGCAAGCGGATCGCCTGATGTTAAGTGAACGCTGCCCATAGACATCCGCAACAGGCAAATGGGTTGCAGATGCGTTGCCTACCTTTAGTGGACGGAGGAGGGCATAGACAGGAAAAAGGATATTTCCTTTTCCCCATTAACCCCCAACCAAAAAATCTTAGTACGGTTTCTATTAACGAGTAACCTTAAAAATTATTGAACAAGTAATGATAAATTCTAATGGAGCCTACAGTGAGGGATTGCGTCTCAGTAATATAAGTCATTACTTATAAACTTATGTCATGAATGGCAACACACACTGCTCGAAGACGTCTTGAGACACTATTTGAAACTTTTCGGACCCACTCGTTCGGAGGCTCTGTTAAGGTCATCGAACATTGTACCAAGTTCCTTCATGGTCTTCCAAGTTTGTCCTCATTGGTCCTCTTTCATTGCGCCAGTCGTGCAAAAATTCTGCCTATTGAAAATAACCTTAACAAATCTTTTCACAACAATATTGTTGCATCTTTGGATATAGATATTCCTGTTTGTTGATTTAGTAAAGCAGCTTCAATCGCCTCTCTTATGTAATAGGAAGAATGAGAGGAAACTTAACACAAAGACTGACTTAGAACTTCTAATAAAAATAATTAATAATTAAATAGAGCTTTATTCTCACGTATTAAGGCGCCATCCCTACAATGTTATTGCCTAATCATTGCTTGCAATGTAGTATGTAGGACTGATTAATGATTGGTGTTGCAGACGCCAAGGCAATAAATTCCAATTAATCGAAAACATTATTTCACCTACCCAACGGTTTCTATGGAAATCAGTAAGACAATAATCTAGCAAATTAAAAGGATTCTTAATGTCTGTTGATGATTTTGTACATTTTTTTAATGTAAAAACTTCTTAAGTCCCTTGAGACTATATTCGGTAGGGGAAAATCGGACCTACAGTCCGCGAGGTTCCTTGTGTCGTTGTTATACGTGAACTTACCCGACGTGCATCGATAGAAGAAATCAGAGAAAAATATATTTATATCGCCGCATATTTAAAACCTGTACGACAACAATAAGCAACAAATCTTTATACCTGATTCAAGTGTAAAATCGTAAAAATATTAAAACAATTCAACTCCATGTTTACATATACTACAATTATTCAAAGAACGGGTTAAATGCCCCCTGAGGCGCCATCCTTCCGTCTGTTGTGCGGGCGTCTACGTCAGTCAGTACATCGGTACACGATTAAAAACGTTTCTGCGCGGCACGTGACGCTGACATGTATAAACTATTATATCAGAGTAATACAAAACAGAGCTGCTCGTTAGAATCGCCCCGGGGTGGTCGTTAATAACGTTAGGACGAAACTACAATAGCGTTTGTCGAACCAAAACTATACGAGTTATTTATCCATCCGCCATCTCTATTACTCTTTTCACACCCTATAGCTATTTTAGTGACATCATTCAACCCCCTTGACAGACCCTGTATGGCTATATTAGTCTAATGCCTGGTATAAGCCTTCTACAATGCCTTTCGCCATATGCGGTACTGCCCTTTCCTCGCCTATAGCTCATACGATTCTGCAGCCTATTTATTCCTTATATTCTCCAATTAGTTGTCTCTTATAATATTGAAAGTTATAAAAAATAATGACAATTTAAATATATACATAAATACGTCAAAAGACTAAGTATACTGTGCGCGAGTGTGGTAACCCCCTAATAGTTGCAACAGATCCAAGAAACGAGCTCGTCCAAATCTCGTGTTGTAAAATTACGAAAGACGACGAAAATATAAATAAACTGGAATAGCAACAAAGAGCCGCCTGCTGAAATAGGCCGGGCGCACTTCCTAGTGGATCTGAGACTAGGAAACCATGACGTCCTAAAATTAACCATAGCTCAGCCGTTTCTCGTGCTACTCAAATTAGTTGCGTTGCATTAAATCGCATTTATTATTACTACTCTGCTATAACTGTTAGACACAACTGCTATTTAATTCACTAATATTTACATTAATTACCTTTATCAATGTTTAGTTTTCTGACACAACGAAATATCAAATCAATGTTATTATGAAGAGAAACTCGACTAGACAGATTTTAAAAATTATTTCACTAATAGCAAACTCTTCTATTAAAACAAGTAAGCTAGGCTATATTTTTTATAATTGATCCCGGGACTGATTGCTGCTCAGCGTCATTTATGTTATTATTTAATTTAATATAGAATCATCTTTTTCTTTATTTACTCAGATTTTATCTGTTATTCGCAAAGGAATACTCATATATACTAAAAAAAGTGATCAATAAATTTGACGAACTTAAAACGGCTATAATGATAAGATCAAAACATGATTGACTATTGCTATAAATAAATACCCATATTGCAAAAAGACATTCAGTATTATACATATAATTAGTACATACTAAGGAACCATAACATTCAATAACTTAATGACCTATCAACGTTGGAGTACAGTTATTACTATAATATCTCTACTTAAATACTTACTATTGTAATAACTCTAACAATAATTATAAGGTAACTTGCATAACAGATACAGCTATTAAGCTATTAATAATAGCATGCCGCTATAACGGCATAACAACATATTCAGGCCCCAACACTGTCTCATGAACGGTCCACTTCCGAGAAACATTTACACAACAGGGAAACGACTGAAAGACGATAAAACCGTGACTTGCAGGCACACCGCTGGAAATAGATTTCGCTATACTACTTCTGCAGTGACATCACTCGTAACATTCGTTCTAGATATATAAATATAAACTTGCACAACGACAGTACTTGAATTAAAAAGTTTTTGCCACAACTTTACACCATCCTGATAGTTCAAAGGATGTATGAAAAAAGTGACAAAGCAAATTTACGATTGCGATAATAAGAATACCCGTATTAATGAGAGAAGTATTAGGCTCGAAGCAGATGAAAAGCTGCAAACTCTTACCCGGTTTACGATGATAAGCGCTTATTTTTTTTTTTATGTTACAAAGTGGCAAACGAGCAAGCGGCCCCTGGAAATAGGTACCGCTACCCATAGGCATCCGCAACAAGATAATGAGTTGCAGATGCGTTGCCCACCTTCATGGACGAAGGAGGAGACAAACAGAAAAAAGGATAATTCCATTCCCTGTCCATCCCCTCCTCATCCGTCAAATCCTCTTCCTCTTCCCATCCTTTCCTTATTAGAAAAGGGTAGGAGGGGGAAGAGGACTACAATTAGGCCTCCGGCACGTCACTCATCAGACGAAACGCAGAATACTTCTACTTCACGCCTGTCTTCTGTGACGTCGTGGTATTTCACCGGTCGAGCCGGCCCATTCGTGCAAAAGATGTTGTTATTGCGGGCTCTACCACTATTATTTCTCATTAAGACTTCGTACACAATGTAAAATTTAATTGTGTAACTCACCGAATAATCTAGAGGCCGATCGAAACAACCTACTTACCTGAAAAAGAAATAGACAATAAATCAGTATGCATTTAAAATGAATTATGGCCATAGACAACTTCATTGCACTTTACGTTTTATGGCGCATGATTGCTATCAATCAGACGCATCTGTACGGCACTAAATACTCGACCTGGATATGCTTAAAAAATTACAATCATTGAGCTGCGTCCGCGTGGGATCGTCACGCTCGGATACAGGCTTCAAAAATAAATGGCGGGCAAGTGAGAACTGAATTTAATTTTCTTGGTTCCGTAACTGCTAATCTTTACATGTAAAAGGTGATGTGCGTATGTTTGTATGTATGTATGTATGTATGTTCCCTTCAGTATCCGAAACGACTGGACTGATTTCGATGAAATTTTCAGGAATTATACAGATTGGCCGAGCATACATATAAGTACTAAATAATACTCTCGCAAAGTCAGGTGGGGGGGCGTCACCGGTCACCTTAACGGTTAATATTGCATACATCAAAGTGTTTACATTTTGAACTACCTGAAACCATTTTCCCCAGATGTTCCTTAAATCAATCAAATTTATATACTGGTTTGAGGTGTATTTCAACATATTAATATTTTATTTAATACTAACCACGCTAATGATAATGTACAAAATGTAGATCTTCTTTGTTATTTAATGAAACATAAAGATATATATATAGAACGTGTCATTTTTCAGCCATTTCAAACCCAAATTCGACCACAACGTTCACCCAAAAAGTAATGAAATACCCATTTCCCTTTTAAAATTAAAAAGTACAACGAGCATGTCTGTCTGTCTAATGTAATGAACTAAACGAGGATCGAGAAAATTAAAGAATAAGGTATGTATATTTAAGATAGTAAAAAGTATATTGATTTATCAAGCAGATGATATTATATCTTCTCAACTATATATAATACATACAGCATGCCGCTTTTTAACCCTGCTTTTCAATGATGTATCGGTTCATATGATAAACTTAGCTATTTGTTTTTAATTGACTGTCCTGTCAAGACGTGGTTGATGCACGATCGATCCGAATTATGTTTATCTTGCTGAAGCTAATTCCAAGCCACATCATATCTCCGGACTGCAAACAAGTCAACTTATTACCATAATCCAATCCGAGGTTTTAATACACGTCCAAAGATTGCCGCTATATTGAATCACACACAGGGCGGAGCGCTTTCAATGATCGGATAAAGATAGATTGCGTCAAGACAGCCATACGCATACCTAAATATCGTTACGATCTATTGTTTTAGAGTGGAAACATTCGTCTATTCTAACCAGCAGACAGACGCTACGAAGGCAAACATTCAACAGTTTCGTTATCTCTTAGGTTTTATAAACACACATTGTGATTAATTGTTCGGTCTTATCTAAATCGATAGATCGTTGCTACTTGTATTGACGTGCATGTGCAGCTTTAAAAGATCTTCCGAGGTAGATTACATTGAATGTGTACATCGATCTCTTTTCATCTTGCAATCACAACCCTTGTGTTCGGTACTGATGTTTCGAAATGTATTGAAGCTCTTTTGATGTACAAGTTGCATCAAAACTTTGAGCATACCGCACGCGTTCGTCTTCGTTTGTTGTTACAAATCTCAAAGATGAGATGAGAAAAGTTTGGTCGCAGTATAGTTTCCATTACGTTATTGATTTCAAAGCGAGTAAATAAAATTTAATGACCATAATTTCGTTATCTCCCATCTTATTAAGTTATTTAGAATATTATCATACTAGAGATGGTCCTAATTAATAGCTTATAGTTAGCCGAATCAACTAAAGAACTACGGTTTCTTTTGTTTTTTTAATGGTTTTTGGTTGAACTAGATATTTAAAAAAGTATAAAATATAAGATACCGCAGCAAATAAATTTAAATAGAAAAATTGAATCAGAATATAAAAGGACTTAGTAAAATTGTATATTTCGCTACTTGAATAAAGATTATTGACATACGAAAAAATAGAAAGTAAAAACTATTTTATAAACTAAATAAAAAAATAATATATGTACAGGCTTTCATTCCCGACTTTCAGCATTTTGAAAATCAAATTTAACCTACGATATATTTCCAAAACAAAAACTAAGTTTCTAGCTATATTTTATTGATGTACAAAATCAAACCTATAAGTTTGTACTTGAAAACAATAAATCGGATGTATAAGGAAGAGGCAGTTTCATATCAAGCACCGACCACAAATAAGTCGGCGGCGAGCGGAGCGAATCGAATAGATCGAGCTCGCTACCGAAGCGCGTAACTCATCGGACTCCCATCGACGTTCCTTTATTTCTCCGGCTTCACGCATGCTTGCAACTAATTTGACGTAATGCAGGATATATTCCGACTAATTACATGTTTTTTTTTAATTTAATTCTAGCTCATCTGGAGAAATACTCATAAAAGTGCCCGGAAAGTGCCGGTGGTTGCTCTTTTCTCCACCAACTCTTTTTTCCTACATAACACAGATCGTAATTTTAGTAAAAATAGAATAAATTATTTTCATTTCAGTCTACAAGTAGTAGAGGAAATGCTGTTATAAAGTTGTCTACTGATTGTAAGCATTTATTGACTGATGCTACTGATTGCACCAATGGCTCCTGCAGTATAAAGATTAAAATTCACTTTTCATGGAAAAAGGAGGGAAACTATCAAGCTGCTTACTTGCTCTTAAATGGTTTATCTACTATGGTATAGAAGAGGTCAGGGATGGGAAGGGAATTAGGCCTCCAGCACCTCACTTATCAGACAAAACGTAGACGCATAAAGCAATTAATACCTGTACCTCATGTCAGGACTTCCACGGTCCAGCCGACCCATTCATGCAACGGCTATCATTGAAGCGAACTACCTATTCTACCGCATTTTAAGACAGTATTTTTTTAATACAAAGCGTACCTTTATGGTTCAGTAAATAACATTGTTGTTCGATTTTATTGTCGATTCTTTCATAATGTTGTATAGCCCTTACGAATCATTAGATACGTTACACATTCAACTATGTGTATAAATTTAATTTAAGGCGTAACTTATGGTTTGTGTTATAATAAATAATTTATGTGAAGTTTATGATCCTTACCTACCGCACAATAGGGTTGATTGATTAGTTTATTCTCATCATCATCGACCAAAAAAACTTCCATTGCTGAACGGAGCCCGAACGGAGTCATGTGAGGCCTACCCAAGCTGCGTCTAGTTCTATCCTCGTCTTATTTTTAAGTTTTAACCTTTCCAACCAAGTATCAAACTTATGCTAAGAGACTAAGAAATGGCTCACGACGATAGTCGAATGGCGGATTCGAACCTACGACGTTATATATTGCAGTCTGCACCCTTATATTGGCGCTTGCATTTCTATTTTATTTTTGATCGTCAAGCGTTACCGGTAATAAATTACAGATGCACAATTCACTAATGGTTACGGGCAATCATCTGTTGGTATCGACGCGTGGACCATGCTATGACAGGCTATGTCCGGAGCGCTGCAGGTCGGTGACCCCGATGCGCCGCCGCATTGTTCCGCGAATGCGTCTGCACGGAAATGAGACCAAGGCATCGACACCAAATTATGCGCTGGATTTAAAACCATCATCAATTTCACAATTCATCTTGCAATCATCAGGAACTGGTTAAAAACAATACTTCCGGTATTGTTCTTTACAAGTTCCAGTGCCGGCAAAAATATAAATAATACCAGAAGCAATAATTGTTGTTGTAGGACAGTGACTGCCATCTTTGTGGAAGACTATATGCGGGTTAGTTCAATTCAGTATACGTCAAATCTTTCGCAGGAAATATTTCGTAAAATCGGAGTAAGACCAGAAATAGCCTTGGTCCGATATTTCATTATTTTTATAGTAAAACATTAGTTATTTTTCAATTGCATGCATCTAGGAAAGTTAAACTTAATAATCGAAACTATAGCGAAAACTAAACGCTACCTACATACAGTAGGAAACAAAATATTTCAGGTCATTTGATACGAGCTAGCTGGGATTCCAATTAACAACGAAATCACAAATGTGTCGTGAAAATGTGAAATTTCTGTAATGATACTGATGAATGATGATACCCCGTATAATAAATTTCGATAGAAACATGTATTATAAGTTACTATTGTCAAAACATGAAACATTACCATGGCAACCGATATTGTTAATGAAGGTTTTACTCTCGGGAACAGTTCTATTGTCGGAATAAAAAGTGAGCACTCCATGTCATTTTCTGTAACCCTGACAATGTGTGCGAAATTTAATGATGATAGGTTGAGTCGTTAAAGACTTATAATATTACAAAAAAACATTCGCATTTATAATTAGTCAGCCAACGCTCATATGCGTTGATGTGGCTGAGGCAACAGACATAACCACGTGAAATGGTGATCGTTTGGGAAGTTCCTTTAATTTTTTAAACACACTGTTGTTTTTGATAGTAAGTGATATCTTTACGCTAAAGAGAAATGCGAGCAGCCGCTGCGATGCTTCACTCTGTGACAGATTTACCTGCACCTGATTGTCGATAAGATGCGAACAGAGCGGCCATAACTCCGACTACATCAGATGTGTCCGACATAAATAATCGCGTGCATTTAATGAAATTGAAACTGAATAATACTAACATAAAATAAACACGAGCTCGCGAATCGAGGAGCCTCAGCTGTCACGTTCAAGAATAACACAATTTTTTTGATCTCGTCTGTTTCTGTTTTTGTTCCTAACGCCGCGACACCTTACGACCAACACACCTTTATTCTGTCAAGTCGTGAAGCAGTTAAAAGGTGAGCAGACCACTCCCTGTAATACGCTGCGTCGCTACTGATTGTATTAATTTTTTGGTCTCAGTTTTCGGATGTACCCGGGGATTTTTACAAAAAAAATCATATTACAAAATATGCAATCACCTTTAGTGAGAAAATAACATACAATTAAAGTAATTACATATACATTCTTCTTAAAGCCAACGCTAGATTTGAAGTGCGTCAGTTTGTTATTACAATAAATTCTCGCTCATTAAACCAATACAAACGATGAAAGCTCTTTGCTATCTAAAAATCTATAAGCAAAATTGACATTTAAAATGGCATTTCATGGGAATTTTAGAGCGCAGTTGATTGAAACACTATACCGCCATTGTTCATAATCAAATCCCGTCGTGTTTCCGGGTAAAAGTTTCGAATGACGGTCGTACAAAAAAACTGACCGGCGCCTGTCGCTCAGAGTCGAATGAAGTCGGGTGAAGTCGACGCAACAGTGTCGAGTCGCGTTCATTTCCAATGTTGAAAGCAATCATTTGTTACGCGGAGAACCTTTTCAATATCATAGCAAAGTGTGTAGGCGTTTACGTCGCCTCTGTGGCCATCTTTATAGTGATGTAACAATAAATATACAAACAGTATAAAAATATGCCAACAAAATTTATAGTACTCGAATGTATTTATCGCACATTGCAAGCCCGGCAGTATTTCAATTACAATGCTTTTGTAGTGTATTCCATGTAATACAAATAAGAAGAGTCCGTAGCCGTTCCGAGTTCTATCACGGGCTATTATAATATATTACTAGCGACCCGACCCGGCTTCGCGCGATTTCACTAATTATCTATAGCCAGAAAAACACGCGTGAAATGTGAAGCCAAGCCTAAATGAGAAAAGATGTTGAAATGTGCCCATAAACCAACTTACGCCATTTGTTATAATTCAATCGAGATAAAAACATTCTAAAAAACAAAATCACATCACACAAGTTCCACTAAATTGCACCTAGTGACCGAATTACATAATGATCAGGATTCATGACGTAAATTGTGTTACGAGATTCTGTATATATGTATATAAAGATTATATTCTCAGCAAAAACAAATTGATTTCGTATTAATCACAATCAAATTATTAATCCTATTATTTTCGGCTCTATTTTTTGTCTACTTTAAGGTAATACGACTGATGTACCTTATAACAAATTTATAATTTGCAGTATCATTCTCGAAATTGTCAAAGCCGTAGGTTCAAGGAGAGTCTTCCATAATAGAAAAATCTTTAAATTCCATCGCTTTGATACGGTTTAACGTCTTGGTTACAATACGTTATCGATTACTCGACAAGCAAACGTCACATCACTAATGTTGCGACGCTGCGTCTTTGCGACATTGTCATTTTGTGTCAGCAGAGTACCTACAGGCGTGTGACAATACGACGCAGCGTTATCAAACTGAACAAACGCTGACGCGGGGTGGCCCACTTATCATACACTGGCAGCACAAACAGACAACATTCATACGCTGCGGCTGGAGTGTATATATACTATTGTCATCAGAACCAGAGAAAATATGCTATAATAATTAGATTCGCATGATTATTTTTGACGTAGAATTAGGAGAATTTTTACCGAATATACCACGGGGAGTGTTCCGAAGAACTGTTTGGAACGATTCCTGCCGCCGAGTTTCGTCATCGGACGACACGACAGACACGCCAGGTACCATCCACACCATCTGGATGGCTAGCATTCCTCAACAGTGCGGTTCTCTCGAAATTAGCTGCCAGGCACAGCCGCGTTGTGGAATGGTCTGTCCTCGGCGGTATTCCCAAACCAGTACGACTTAGGGTCATTCAAGAAGCGAGCCGATCTTTTTCTTAAAGGCCGGCAACGCACCTACAGTTCCTCTGGCGTTGCGGGTGTCCATGGGCGTCGTTGATCACCTGGGTTTTCCCGCCGCTCGTTTGCCCCCTTCTCTTATAAAAACAGGAGAGATAAAATGCTGCCACAAAGAACGCTTTTAACAAATTAATCATAGGATTATCTGCTACTAAAGTTTCGTTATTTCAGTGATTTGCAGCAAAAATTGTTTCTTTAAATCAAACATACAACCGAAGATACTCAACTTTACATTCCCAGTGCAATAAGGCAATGACATTATCCCATCCGTTCGTCGAGCAAATTAGATGAATTGATAGATTAGAAAATGATGTATGACGATTGTCTAGATAGTCATCTACGACTTACATTCAATTACAATCATTGATAAACTTAATCAAATTACACTACTTGCCTCTCTTATGCCGGGATGACTCCAATAATGAATAATGCTTTTAAGGACTTTGATTAGTAGCTTAAGCATAGATAGCTTAATGGTTTAGTAAAATGCCGGTTAAGTTGACGATATTCAATATTGTATGTATACCAATTAGTGAATACAATAATTGATATGTCCGCAAAAAATGATTATTTCTCTAAGACGTAAAGGTTTGTTAACTCAAAAGCAGCACTAAACAAAATAGATAAAATTAGACAAATTGGTCAGAACCGAGAGCTTTCCAATGTCCGCTGTCCCTTGCGCTTTGTCAGACAGATTATGTTACTAGATATGTGCAGTGGAAATTATATATCAACGATAGCCACGCATAAATAATATTGCCCCGATAAGTTAAAATTAAGTGAATTGTGAGTTTATTATCCAATACACAAAAGCTTTCATGTGCATTTAATGCACATACATTATGGTTGTGTCATTCAAACACTGTTAGAACGCTATGCACTTGAGCGGTACGGGCACCTCGTACTGCACACTCAAAAATATGTTTGAAAAAACTTTATTCATACGTAAATGCATGTGCCCTACGGCGCGACGGATACTTGCGGCACGGCGGCTATCCGCAGAATTCATATATGCACTACGCAAAAGACAAGCGTGAGGTAGAAGTATGTTTCGTCTGACCAGTAAGGTGCCACAGGACTGATTCTACTCCTCTTCACCGTCCCATCCTTTCCTAATAAGGAAAAATAGGAAATAGATAGGGAAATCAAATATCATTCCTTCTGTTTATCTCCTCCTCTGTCCATTAAAGGCCCACAACGCATCTGCAACTCATTAAGACTCCGTAAGATTCAAAAATCTTTTATTATTATTGCTATGTCCTGCACGTATGCACATTATAAGAGAGTTTATTATTATTTATTTTATAATATCTTCGGCCACTCTGATCGCTATCACATACAAAGGGAATTTATTAGATTTCTGATGACATAACATGATAGATAAATAAATATGCGCTCACGTACGTAGGCAGAGAGCGTGGAATCATGGATTTCCATTTGGAGCTCTAGCACACCTCTCTACATCAATACAACAACGCATACAAGCTCGACTATCACGGGTACTCCTTATCACCCTTCTTTACTATTTGACTATTCATCAGATTAACTACTCCATAGTAAATTCATTACTGTACCTAAAAATACAAAAATGCATTTAGTATTTAGTATATTATATATATTAGTAGCATTTGCGCCAAAACAAATGTGAACCGTTCGACGAGATAGTACACGCAGTACCGTTGAGCGGGCATCAGACACCGGACAATGGGCCGTGTTCCCGTCGGGGCTCGCGCGTATGTTTGCTCGCGTCTTTTATCGAAGACTCGACGGGCCGGTAGATTACTACGCCCCTTACCAACCGTCGATAGGGAACCAACCGATATTGCAATACAGTTACTGTACAGCTGGAATTATACTAACAAATTAAAATCGATAATTTAAATAACGGTTTTAATGTAACGTTAAAATCTTTTTAAGTAGTTGTGCCTTTTTATGTAAGATTTCGATTTTATATATAACATAGTATTTAGCCCCTTTGACCTCTCTAGGGATTAGGTTTTTAAAAATAATTTCTCAATTCTCACCTACATCATACATGGAAGCTGTTTATCAAATTACACGTTCTAAGAGTAAAGGTAATATAATTAAGTAAGGCAAAAATACGAGAACCTCAATCCCAAAGTCTAAGTAAAAACTATCATGGGTACGAATTCACTATTCATTAAATATTTCCTTATACAAGTTCTAGTTTAAATATTTACACAATTTACGTAACATCTCCAGCTTGCTGACAAGAGTAACTTCGACGACGGGTGGAACTTAAGATACGTTTTAATTGTATGAATTATTATTTGTAGATATACTTGCATAAACCTTCAACTTTATTACAATAGACTTTACTCTATTATTACAATAGATGTATCCCGTACGAATTAACGATGGAACAAAATCAATTACAAGGATAGCAGAAAAGAAAGCCAGAGTGTGATAAGACATCTGAGATGCGAGAGTTGTGAGCCTGCAACAAATCTGAGATAAGCATGGAGTGCCGACCCTGTGCACTGCTCAAGTGTAACAATATTGGCAATTAGAAAACCGTAATATATCTCTGTCCGTCCATAAGTACCTGTCATCGGCCGCTTATGAGCCTTAATTATACCCACAAGCAGTCTCCGTCACTGATGAAGCGATGCCCGCTTTCGACCTAACGGCGGGATCCCAGAAACATTCATAATATGTCAACTACGAGTATCGTGCAAAAACTTCTTTAATACAGCACCTGTGTAGTGAGGCTTCTAGTATGTCCCGTAAGTAATAAGTTTTTGTAGTTGATTTTCCATCTTTCCCATAGATTACCATTATTATAATGATAGACGAAACTTTAAGATCTTACGAAGCTTTAAGCAGCAAATAATAACGTTATATTTTTAAATAGTTCAAATTCTGGTACTACGGGTATAAAACAAACATACATAAAATAAAAGAAAATTAATTGAATAATTTTTATGTAAGAGAGTTAGAAAAATATTTCTTCGTAATACAAAGTTATCCTACTGCAATATTTATTGTACGAGACAAAGGATTCAGACGTTATGAAAACACACAGATTAAGACATAATAAACGATATAAAGATTAACTAGTATTTATGTACATTCTGAATTTCAAAGCGTGGAATTTAGAAGTTGTATGAAAGTATATTTCTCAACTGAATCCAGTTATCGGGCGAAATATGAAAATAACATTATCACTGCCATTTCAAACCTGAACCCTTTGATTTAGTTTCTAACTTCTTATTATTTCGAGAGAATCATTAACAAATCGATAAATAGACGATTAACACTAGTCGAGGCAATTAAAGGCACCACCACAGCGGCATTCTGTTACCATTAATGAACGACATCGCCTTGCTTAGAGCATCGGATGTAGCCCGTATAATTGACTTTTACTCTCCACAATTACTGACCGCCTCGTACAAGCAGGAAGAAATTAGTCAGTCGACGACTTCCTATCAACAGTAAAGCTGTCGCTGATTTAAAATTTGAAGCAGATATTAAATGGATTTCAACCTTAGTAAGAATACTGTTTTTTACGAATTATAAGTTCAGTATTAAAAAGCTGTATGTCTATTTGTGTTCTAAAAAGCTTAGTAAAGCACGACTTTCACGACCAAAGCATGACATAATAATATTATTATTATTAAGCACGACTACAGCGCCTGTAGACTTTGTTTCCGATGCCAATATCTTGAAAAAATAAATCGGCTCTTCACATAATATTTTTATATTCATAAAAATGTATGTTCCACTTATAATGTATCATTAGCCCTGCTCAACGCGTAAAAGTTAACGTAGATCTTTATGAAAATGTGTGAGTGTGTCACACAACAAACCTCGAATATGCTTACATTAAAAATAACAGCGGCTCCACAAAAGCGCCGCACAGTCAGCTCGAGCCATCAATCACGCGAGCTTTATTTGTATGGAGCGATTCGATAAAGTTTAGGCACAGGCCAAGACGAGTGCCAAGCAGGGATGGCGCGGTGGCCCGCATCGCCCTACCAACAATGTCACATGTAAAGTTACTGCCTTTTTACTGCTCGCTTTTCTATACCTCGTCCTTCAAACGCAATTTTGATAACACGAAAAGGACTGAAATTGTCTATTGCTTGTCTTATTAAACTGTAGGCTATCAAAGACAAAATCTTAAGGTAGGCAGAGGCTTATATCAATTTCATTTTAATTGACCACTAATAATCTCGCTTCTTGAATATTGAGACACCTTATATGGACACTCTTAATATTACCTATATTTCCTTAATACACTAACAATCACTTCTATTTCTATGAGAGTAATTTTTGTGAGACGTTCGTCAGAAACGCATCTTGATCTGAACGAACATTTTCACTTAGAAGTAAAAATTACTTCAAAATGAATATAGTAAATCTATGGTATAAACTCACCCGCGCTCAACAACGTCCAAGCAAGTGTTCACCGCGGAGTTCTCAAACGTAACCTCGAGCAGCCCAGTGGACTCGTTCACGGACAACGCCCTGGGAAACAAAAGGGAAGAAAGGATCCAGACGTGTAATGAATAGGTTGGAAATGAGGAAATGGCTAGTTTGAAAGGATCAAATAAATATAATGGGATGGAATTGGAATTAAAAGCAATCCACTGATTCATTCATTCATTCAAAAGTCTCGTGTCCACTTTTTGTCGGATGATACCTAAGTGATGGACTTCTTAGGGTCAATCAGGATCACTGATAACCTCTATGTAAAAAATAATCTTTTTATACACTATATTTTTTATTGTCAGTACAATAACATGGCAACTTTCACAAGACTTTACAAAACGTTCGCAGTAGAACGGCGAGCGAGCCGCGACATAAAGAGATCAGATAATTGTCCTGATTATCACATGATGACCTCCTGCTATTATCGACAGCAGTTCTATATCGAACACATCTACTACAATCACGCTACAATACAATACCTACGCAACTGAGAAGCAAGATGGTAAAAAGAGAGGAAGTTGATAAAACGACGTATGTTTTAAAGCCTATCATCTACACGTTAATTGTAGATCACTTTAAATGCACTCACTGAATACATTTAGTAGATTGAAATCGATATCTGTTAGAGCAACTAATTAACATTACAATTTTAAGCACAGATTTATTATGTGAAAAAACATCGTAAAGAAATCTGCATAACACTCAAAGCTAAACACTTTCAAGTAAAGGACAAGAAGTGCATAAAGTTAATGTAGCTTTGATGTAACGGCCTGAGCCATACATACATACAACAGAACAAAAATTCTAAATTTGACATTCATTCGACATGAACATACGTATAAAGAGGACGTCTTTGTATTATAAGGTTTACAAATAGTAAGCCGAAAATTAAGCTAGCTTATTTAAAAATCTTCAGCATTCTTACAAATAAATGATATAATCCAGACCCGAAATCAATCCACAAATGTAAGAGAGTAATCTATCAAATCTTACTTAGTTATTAAAGGAAAGTAAGAAGGTATCGCTACAACAGACGTCGCTACAGGCGGAAAATGACTCAGTTTCTCCTGCGCTAATGAGCTCTACGTACGAACCGTTGAATGGTACACGCCCCGGGGCTCGTCCACTGATACATCATTAGCAAATTGTTACAGCTGATTGATTTCAATGCGCATAATTGCTCATTTTAACCATAGCACAGCTGTTTGTTAATACCGGGCAGTCCCACGACCCCAAGAAATAACGTATAGTAAAAAGGTAATAATACAAATCTGCGTTTATTCGGTAATTATACGTTTGTACTTCTTCTAATTTTCACCGAAGGAAAACTCTTTCATCCGTGAAATACACCGAGTCCAATGATGTCTGATGTGCTCATGTCCCAGTCGAGTCGTTCTGATCATAGTGACTGATCAACGCGGTAGAACGTAGAACATTCTAAGAGAATGGCAAAAGTAATTTACCTTTTGAAAGTATTCATTAAAAATCTACAACATGGGATATACATCCGAAGGAAAACCCAACAAGAGTAAGCCATTTTAAGTTGCCTGCTTTGACCGTATTGTCTATACCTAGTGACGTTAAACAGACCCAAATAATAAAAAGTTAACCCTTTTTTTCTTCATATTGGTTATTATATTCCAAAAGGTTTTAGGAATCTTCGATGATTCATTGGTTTGAATGAATGAAATTAATGATATGAATATAAATTCATTAAGATAGACTAAATGTGATTCCTCAGACGCCTACGGACCTTTCGCGGCTTCCCAGGCCACGGGCTAGAGAGATTTTCTTCAATTGAATAATGATAGAACTAATTGTATTTCAGCGAAGTGACTGCTTTGACTTGTTAAAGCGTTCCATTAATCTTGTCCACCAGTGGGGCTTAGTCAAAACTGAAAACAAGCTGCTCAATCGGGGTCAAGACAGAGTAATAGATTATTGCCGTTAAATTACTGCTGTTTCTTGTAGTCAAGTTTAACATCAGAGATAAAGAACATCATGAGATAATGCAAACGGGGAATGAATGAGCCGATTACCCGCTTAGCATCAAATCGAAACATTTTCACCTTAAACGTTCACATTACTATACTTCCATTACAAAATAAGGTCATTAACAAATGACATGATGTCATGAACAAACGCAGGCCCGAGGAATTCAGTAGCAATCCAAGCGGTATTGGTGCTAGTCCTTTTTAAACCGACTTGAAAAGGAGCAGGTTATCAATTCGTCCGTTTTTTTTTCTGCGATCATTTGTGTCACTTTTGTCTTCCGAGGTTTAAAAATAGCAAAGTATTTGTTGGCGCTAGAATCATCAAGATCTAGGATGTGTCCAATCACTTCTGTTATATTCGATTCCGAGTGGAAACATAGCCAGAGAATAGACACCTACACATATACGGCGAAAAATATGCCAATAAAACCTTATGCTAGCAATTACAAGATCAAAAGTCTATCGGCCGATTGCTAGTTTAATGAAAAAAAGTCACTAAAATGACCTTTATCAAAATAAACGAAGAAAATTCCTCGCGTACATTCTAATAATTGGTACCGACCGAAGTTACCCACAAAATTAATTTATACCATATGAAAACAATTCGAAAGCCGTAAAAGCGTCCCACAATTTAGATCCCATCCCACCAATTTGTTCACGGGTAGACAATCAACACAGGGCCCATCTGTGAATCGGTTTGTTCAGTAATTAATACTATCCCTTTTATAGCTACTGTATCGAAATGTTCTAATTAACAGATATCGTGGTTAAGATGGGACCCATAGGGAACAATCAAACCCTTACGCTACAAAAAACGGACACAGTTACTGTTATTCTAGTCTCGTCTCTAAAGTCGCTCCAGTATCATAATCATAATAATATTTCTTAGTGTTTGGTGTGCTTTCCGATCTTTGGCCACTCCACTAAGATTAACAATTTCCTTATTTATATTACGAATTCACAGTATCAAATTAGTATTAGGATCGCGCCAAATGGAAATCCATGATCTCTGCCTACCTCTCTGGGTTACGGGCGTGAGCGCATATTTTTTAGTTTTCTAGTTTATATCTTACATCGTTCGGTTCAATTTAGTATTTCAACGTCCATCATAATTCATCTGTATAGCTTCGACATCGACATTCTTTTGAATATTTATGTTCCGTTCCTACATGTATCATATATTCTTGGCCTGTAATTCAGGTTCTATTCAGTGTCAGACCCAATGTTGTTCTAACAACCGGTACATCGAGAATCGCTTCAAGCCTGAGTGACAACCCTAGAGTTCACTTTAAAAACAAGACATTTCGTGAAAGTGTTATTAGCACGGTACTTTCCTGACACTCCAGTGGCATAGATATTGAGGCAATTTGTATCGGACTTTTTTATTTATCCTTTTAAGTGCAACATTCTTTTGCCATTTGTAAGATAAATATAATAGAGGACTGAAGAAAATAAGTACCCATTATTATTTAATTACACACATAAAAGATAAGGTTATTAGGTATGAGGGGGCTCTGTTGAGAACAAAGATCCAATTCATAAGGCAGGTTGTAGTACGTAGGTATACGCCATTGATTGCCATAAAGATCGTTCCGTGCCGCTCTCAACCAGTAGACTACCGAAACATTGACCAGATCGTTGTTCCATCTTGAGGCCTTTGCAGGCCAATCGGCTATCGATTCGGCGAGCAATGTGTCCGGCCCATTGCGCCTTAAGTTTTGAAATTCTTCGGGCGAAGTTTTTAAAGATATGTAGTTTTTATTGTTTTTGTTTGAAAAATTGTAACTTTCTACGATCTTTATTAGGGTACGTATTCAGTGTTAATGTTATAATTATGTAAACGCGTTGTTATCGCGGCTTCTTTGGCCATTTACAGCTTCAGCGATGGCCTGGGAATTGCTAGTATGAGGCGACCGCATTCACATAAATCACAAGTAGCATTTTGACGCGGTCAGACACGCCGTAGTTATCGACGAATACGGATCGGAGACGTTTTTGTTCCTAATGAGGTCGACAGATATCTCGGTCGTTTCTTTGAAATATTGATATTTCTTAGACATTCTTACCTTCTTCCGTATACTGTTATTAAAATTGACATTTCAGTGATCGATTGCTCTTTACACTGCAAGATCGTCGATAGTAGATTTGTTTAATTTATAGTAAAACTGTTACGGCATATTGATTAAATACATCCTAATCCAATACATATGTAAAGAAATTGTAATGAAATAACACCACAAATGTTAATGTATATATGTCAAATCATTTAACATCCAATCATTAATTTATTTTTTGTGATAAGGAATTGTTATCACTTACGATTTATCGTAATTTTTTATGGAAGAAGGTGGCACACGAGTAAGCGAATCACCTGATGTTAAGTGATCGCTACCCATACACATCCGCAACAAGGAAATGTGTTGCAGATGCGTTGCCTACCTTTAATGGACAGAGACAGGAAAAAAGATATTTCCTTTTCCGCGCTAACCCCTCCCCGTCCAATCCTCTTCCCGTTCCTGTCTTATCTTTATGAGGAAATGATGGAAGGGGAATGAACTGAAATTAGGCCTCCGGCACCTCACTCATCGTACGAAACGCAGAGTACTTCTACTTTACGCCTGTTTTCTCTTAGGTCCTGGAATTTCACCGGTCGAGCCGGCCCATGCATACGTGCAACAGATGTTGTTGTTGCAGGCTCTACTACTGTTTAACAATTTATAAAAAAATGAAGTAAGACCTGTATTCAGATTTATTCAACATTTAGCGTTTATTTAATCAACATGAAAAAAAGTTCTTACGTAACTTAGGGATAGGTAGAGATATATGTAGAGACCCTAGAAGGTAAGATATCACCGATTTTTTAACACCAAGCAGTCTTGGCGATCAATGGGGAGGACTGCGTCCAGCAGCGATCGACTTTTGACTGCAAAGAGAAAGAGGTAAAGTAGTTGGTAAACAGTACTGTAGTCCAGTTGCAAAGGTAATAAGGAAAGTTAAGTAACAAGACTATCGAGACGAATAATTGACGAATGTATATCTGGGATAAGCAGCGCAAGCGTAATGTTAATAAGATTCTTGTACATGAGGAAAGCATCGTTTTATCCTAGTTAGGCGCATCACTTGTATAAAATCTACCTACAAATAGGTGATAAATCTTTATAAAGAAAAACTAAATTTTTGACGAGCATTTGCTAAATATACGAATGAAGAACCAGCACCGTGGCAAATAGAAATCTGTAATGTTTCCCTATCCTTCTAGGTTACAGGCGTGATGGCTATTTATTATTTATTTAATTTTTATATCTTAAGTAATAAAATCAAATGTGTTACGCCATTTATTTGTGTAGCAAAAGTACCAGGCGGCCAGACGTGCGAAGGAGGTTAAGCGGAGCGTGTAATGGCGGCTTCCGCGAGGGAGCGCTACAGGAGCGGCGAGACGCCGTGCGTGACGTGGGGAAGGCGAGAAGCTTCCATCATTGTACCAGGCAGTATGTTGGGTTGAGACATCAACATCTGCCAGTAGTGCAAGCCAATCTCGATCTTATTGTATGTGTAGTAGGTATAATATTTGATTTTATTCTGAATTACGATAGAGTTGATATACATTACAAAATTGAATAATTTAATTGTTAAGAGAATGTTGAACTGCAGAAAAGAGTTCTGTTCGAAATTTGTCTTTACTGGGTCCAAGCCATTATGAAGATTATTACGATAGAGTACTAAATACATATAGTATACATTTTAATTGCGTTTACCCGTTTTAAACAATAAAAAAGAAATTCTAAAATTCTGTCGTTGCGGCTTTAACCAATGGCACTACTCAGTTATAATATCATAATAAATATATGCAAGATAATCAGTAATAATGTAATATAATAATGAACGCAGAGATACACAACATACATACCCACGTACACACAATCACATACACGCCCGTAATCACATACACAAACACATGCACGCAGCACTTCTATTAGCAAGTATTGTGTATAAAATAAAAATCTGAACGGCTTAGTATTTAGTGATTGTTATCTATATATGTGTAATTGTAAATAATAAAATAAATAAATAAATTATGGCAGTTGATTGACTAAAGATTAGGTTGTTCAGTTCACTTCATGCTATAAAATATATTGGATGTGTACGCCATATTAGTGTAAAATATCCACTCTGAACTGTGACCGGCACAACAAAAACAATAACAATCAATAACTTGCCAACCGCAATATAAACCAGCCAATCTCATCGGCCATAAATACTAAGTGCTATAAAGCGATGCTTTCTAATGAAGTATTTTATTGTGCAGTAAAGATTAGAATGCGGGACACCGCAAATTGCATTGTGCTATAAACTAGGCAACGCATCGCAGTAGCTGCAAGGCTTCCCGGAACTTGGGCATCGCCGGCTATCCTGTTACCTCCTGGCCGGTGAGGACAATCCTATTAAACAACGCCTCAGGTACAGAACAAGCTTCCGCCGTTCTCTTTATGTATAGTTTGCTGTTCCCGCGACTTCGTCCGCGTGGAATTCAATAAATAATGTGTTTTCATTTTGAAATTTATAAAAACTTAAACATCTCACGAACGTTGTTGTACCTTGGTTCTCTTGTGCAAATTCAATCAGCCTTAATATTTCCCCATAACATCAGGTATTTACCAATAAAAGTTCTGTCAAAATCGATCCTGTCGTTTCTGAGATTAACCAGAACAAAAAATATTTTTTGTCGATCAATGCCCTGTTTCCCACTTTATGTGCAGTCGGCAGGTTTTATTTCAATTATAACTTCCTTCTTCATCATGACGCCTTTCATACAACCCATCCATCTCTCCTTAGGATTACCCCTACCGAAACAGGTACCCCATTTGTGTCGGTAGGGGTAATCCGCGATCACCACTAAAACACTCTTTGTTGTGCCAATGTCCTTCCTCATAACATATACAAAACTGATATTTGGCTTGTCAATTTATCTATCATTGGTGCTACTCTATCATTGATGTTTCGTACCTCATCCATTCGTGTTACCCCACACATCTATCTCAATCTCAATTTATGGAACATATTGATTATAAGTTCGATAAATTGGCACAAGCAAGCAACACAGAATCTTTATTTTGATATAATTCTATTGTTCCACTGAAACGTTGTTTGAAGTTGCAGGCTGAATAGACGGCGTGTCGAAACATCGACAGAAATGTGGTGGTCACTTGTAAATACTACACGATTGGCAAATTGTAGTATTTACAAGTTGTGAAATAAGGCATATTAAAACGTTTACAAATTTCAGTTCATAAAAAAATATAAATATCTGCAAATGGATATAACTTTTGGATGTACATAACTTTTAATTCATATGTTCGAGGTGCCCAACAATTGTAAGCAAGGCAGCGGTCGACACGGTTCGTAGAACTGGCTGATAACTTAAGCATCGCGCTTGATAAATTTCAATTATTTTATGTAAGAAGATGGCAAACGAGTAAGCGGTTGACCTGATTTTAAGTAACCGCAACCGGTATCTCACTCATCAGACGAAACGCAGAATATCTCTAATTCACGGCTGTCTTCTGTGAGGTCGTGGCATTTCACCGGTAGAGTCGGCCCATTCGTGAGACAGTCGTTGCTACCGTAATTTTTTTACATTTAAACTGGCGTGAAATGGTGACGCGACACAAACTTTCTCTCTATCTTTTTCTCTGAGAAAACTGTGATGACAATGTGTGAATGTTTTCGACAGTGGAAACCCACGGTTAGATGTGCCACTGTTCATCACACATTTATTATTATTTATTTTATTAAGCTCAATGTGAAACATTACCAATCATTGCCCCACAAAACCACGTTGGTGACATCGCCTTAGCATGTGCATGCAAATATTATATAATTATAAAAAATATATATAATTATTAAGTGACTCTTGCTTTCTAAGCAAATTCGTAAACACACGTTTATCATTTTCATGTCGAATGTTCTCCGCCAGACTTTTTGACAAATATGGTAAACGTTACTAGTGGGTCTCCATAATATGTTAGATTTATGCGTCCTAATTATCACCCGAACTTAATTGCTTATAAATTACGAGCTTGCCCATTTGCTTTTGGGATATCATAAATTATAACGCCTAGCAAAAATTAAATCTATAACATCTGTCTAGGGGCAAGTGTTTGTTTAATTAAACTCGCAATTCAAACGAGCTACATAGTTGTTTAGTTCACCTTAATGAGATATACCGCTGCAAGCGCCGCCTACGGATACGAACCAAGATAAGTCTTGTTCAGCCCACGCCTTCAATTAGACCCAAGCGTGCATTAAGCATCCTATAACTGAGATCTATACTATTATACTAATTCATATCGTGCCGTGGATTTAGTGTCTTAGCATTTAACTTACGATAAAACTGTCGTGAATTCAATTTTCATTGGCAAATTCCAACAAGATAAATAATGAAGTGAATAGAGAGGTATTTTTTATGCTACGGTCATATTGCTTTTTTGGCAAACGGAGGCGCTGTAACGGTGTTAGCATTTTGATAAGATTTAAGAATAGTTAGTAACTGAATGATTCACGAAATCGACTATCGGTACATACCGAAAACATAACGAAAACGCCACCATGTCAGTCCGATTACAGGGCCAAGACACGAAACCTATCCAACTGCAGAACGGTGTAAGACAAGGCGATGTTATTTCCTGGCGCCCCGATTTTAATTACCGGGGTTCACGCATACAATGCGATGTCAATATTGATAAAGTCGAATAAGTGTAGGTTGGATGAACATATCACTGGAATGACTTGTGATCCGCGCATGCCCCTTATGCTTAAGGGCACCTTCAAATTAGCCGCAAAGAGTCGCGGCGCGGCTGCAGCGCTCCGGTCATAGTGTTGTTTCTTTAGTTACACGATGGACTCTGACGAAGAAATTCTCTATATTTCTGCCTAAGGACTGATCTACAAGTCTGTCGTAAGATCTATCGTACTGTATGGGTCTGAGTGTTGGACCATCAAAGGTTCGGGATGAAAGGAGGTTACATGTGGCCGAGATGTGAATGTTAAGATGGATGTGTGATGTGATGGGAATGGATAAAATGAAGAATGAGTATATTAGAAGAAGTCTGAAAGTTAAGGAGCGAGATTAGCGTGGTATGGGCATGTTATGCGGACGAAAGACGCATAGCGAAGAGAGTAATGAAAATGAAAGTGGATTGTTACAATCGTGTAAGAAGGGTGTAAATTCAGAAGTAACGGCTGATAACAGTTTGTAGCCACGAAATATAATATTTCATGTTAACATTTATAACATAAACAAGAAAAGCAAAGTTACGTAAAATATTAAGCCAAATCGAAATTATCCTGAATAGAAAAAATTACCAAACAGCACTTATTCTAGCGACCGGGGGATAAAACTAAACATAATAAGTCAAACTGTTGCTAAGACAAGGTTGCAACCAATCCTATTAAAAAACATAGTGGCTCCATGTTGTGCATCTATATAAATGCCATGTGTCACAAGTTATAATATTTACAACAAATTCTACATACTTTGTAACCGAGCTTTTGGATCCCTCCGGCAGACCGACGAATAACACCGTAGACGACATTAGAAAACCGATCACTGGAGACTTATCACAAATAATTTAGAAAATTAACAAAAAATGATTCTGTCTCGTACAATCTTCAATCACTGACTAGCTGTCAAAATGTTGGCGTTTAATTCGATTAAAGAAAAAAATAAAAAAGTCAATGCAGTGTGCCAGTATCTTCGAGTGGTATGAAAGTACTGACGGTATATTGTATATACGTACACTAAGTTTTATGACAAACTATAGTACGTGGGTTGTCACGGTGTAGGTAGTAGTTTATTCTGAAGTACTTAATCGTTTGGAATGATAATTTATATTTCCAACATGAGATGTGTACCTTACAAGGGAGTTTATAAAAATCTAGCGCCAATAATTGACTAACAGGTCATAGGTTCGAATCCATCATTCGACAAAGGACGTAAACATAAGGCTCGATTAAAATAATTTGTAAATTATATACAGAAATCGCTTATATGTCAAAAAAACTGTATTTGTTATAGTTATACTAATTGCGTTTGCAATGTTCACCTTGTAGGTCAGCTAAAAAAAAGTTAATAAACTGACTACCTTAAAGAAGCTTTTAGGACCCGAATGGGTAAGTATATTTGTATTACTTGTACTGTATTCTACACTACTTAATATTTATGCGTTGTATAATACTTACTGCATAGGCATTGCGAAAATTTAAAAAATCAATAAAATGATTTATAAAAAACATATTTAAATTATGAAATTCAAATATCTTTTTAAATATTTTGAAAGAAAAAAATACTTTTATTTATAATTGTAAAGCTTAAGCTAAAGCTAAAGCTTATTTTAAAGCTAAAGTTATTAATAAAAGCTATAAAAATAGCGACATCTATTGGCTAAACTAACTACCACGTACGTTTGTTGCAAACATTATAATTACAATCTGTTCGGAAAGAGCACAGTCAGTAAAATTATATTACAATGAAGACATTTTTTAACATTTCTTTGTGCAGGTTTTTGGCAGTATAAGTTCTTAAGACACTCACAAAAAGGAAGCAAAGAAATACAAAG
The DNA here is from genome assembly GCA_029849275.1 of Papilio elwesi. Taxonomy (NCBI): domain Eukaryota; kingdom Metazoa; phylum Arthropoda; class Insecta; order Lepidoptera; family Papilionidae; genus Papilio; species Papilio elwesi. The sequence continues at coordinate 3,576,765 of CM056704.1, read as the reverse complement.
CTTCTTTCTCATTTCTTTCTTAGTTAAAGAGTTTTCTATTAAATTGCTAATAAAATGAATTTATAATATTATGCAAAGAGTAAATTTTTAAAGTTATAAATAAGATATTCTCAAAAGAAATATTAAGTTATTAAAGTAGATCTAATTTTTAGCTCAACAAAACATTTTGTTACGAGCTTATGAGTCTATGGTTTATGTTTTAAAAATCATATTGTGATTTCCGAACTATCAAGGTATCAAATCAAGCTTGTGACGGCTGTTGAGTGCAAGATCCAAGCAAGAACTTGTTATTAGCTTTGAAAGTGTTTAATTATTTTTGTATCTCTGAGTTATAATAATGCAAATTGTATTGAATTTTTAACCATGTTGAATTCAGCATCTACGGAAGCTGCCCTATCGGCTACTTACGTTGAAAATTACTTAGATTGTGTTGAAAATCTCCCAAATGATTTGCAGCGACATTTATCGCGTATGCGAGAGCTCGACGTAACTTATAGAGGTGATATTTACACTTTTGTTTACTTCCTACAATAATTACACAAAGGTTTTTAATTGCTCAATCAATGTCATTGTAAATAACTCAAGTTTTAACATTATTTTTGTTGTGTTGACGTTTCTTGTTTCTATGTCTTGTACACACATATGCAGTATAGCTACTTTGGGGATAAAAGATTCAAAAATAACTCGGCGTACAACTTATTGCCGTTTCAGTATTTAGATATCATTAATTTTTGTTCTTTATGTATAGGAACTAATTAATTCTTTCAGAAATATAGATAAGATCTAAATACCTAATTTTGAGGCAAAGATGCGCCTTATTATAGCGAAAAACAGCTTAGATATCACGCTATTGATACCATTGTTCTAATTTCATCAGAATAAAATGCCATTGTTATGTCTTCAGAATGTCTTCGTGATGCTGAAACACATTTAGCTGTCTGTGTCGGAGCCAATACAGAAGAGAGGCGTCGCAGTCGCGCCGCACTGCGTCTACAGTCGGTGCTGGTTGCAGCACAAGAAATAGGAGATGAAAAGTTACAAGTAGTGCAGATTTTACAAGATCTAATAGATAATAAACAGAGATCTCTTGATGCTGATCATAAAAATCTAAGTAAGTTCTATGTGTTAATATAAATAATTAAGCAACTCTCAGCCATATTGATTAAAGTTAAAGTCAGCAATAAATTTATCTTTCTATTTTTTTATTGTTGTCATAGTTACATAGTTATATTATTATTATTATTTTAGTTTCATGCCTTGAAGTGAACACAAATGGTACAGTTAAAGAGGAACCATCACCCACATCAGAATCTCTACGGCCGGGTGACAAGGAAAGCAGCACACCGCCACAGCAGCAGCATGCACCACCAGCCCCACCACCTGAACGGAATAATGACAAAGAGAAAGAGAAGGAACGGGATAAAAGTGGAGGTAAAATTTTTGTTAAACTTCAAAATTACATTTTTAAAGAATGCATCAATATTCCTTTTTTGACCTTCTTATTATTATTTTACTTTTTGATGACAGACAAAAGCAAATCATAACAAAATTAAATAATTTGTATTAGTATTCCCTGTACACATTTTCTTTATTGAAAAGAAAAATTCAATTAATGACACCATATTTACATTTTACGTCGGTCATAAAAAGGTTGCAATACACTGGTACAAAATGTAATTTAGCATAAGAGAGGTAACATTGTGCAACATGAACATATGAACTTTATCCAATAATGTTCATTTTTATGTTTAAGTAATTTTAATTCTTGACAATAATTAAAAAACTCATGTTGCAGTTAGATGGGTATAAAGTTAGGTGAAAATATTTTATTAAGTCTTAGGATTTGATAGGGGTTTAGATGGATATGAAGAAGAAATATTCTTTTTCCTGTGTATTAACAGAACACATCTGTAGCTCCTTGCTCCCATGGGTAGCAGTCACTGCAATTAATTCACAAATCTTGTGGTGGTTGCTCATATCAATAGGTAACAATAGTCTCTTAACTGTTGCTTGTTTGACTACTACTACTATAAAATAACTATTGATATCATGGTAAGGTATATTATTTTATATTCCTTTTTTTTCTTTACATAATTAAAATGATTGTTAAGTTGCCTGGATTATTTTAGGTGAGAGGTGGTCAAAACGTGCAAGACGGTCGCGCACAACGGTCGGCGCGGCCACCGACGGCGCGGACTCAGGCGAACGGGAGAGCGAGCGACACGCACACAATACCACGCACAAGAAAGGTATGCACAAAGTATAACTTTATGAGATATTCATACATCCTATGAATTAAATAAGTCGAGGGGCTTAGCTCTCTTAATAATTCTTCCATGTTTGTTGGTTATGGCCTTTCTTTAGAACCAACCTGGTCCTTAGCCATGGACCCTTCCTACACTGTAACTATACTGATTATTGCAAATGTTATTAAGTTTTACTTCTATAATAAAAATGTTTCCAAAATTCTAATGACTAATATATTATCTAGGTATTGGCAAGAAGAAAAAACGCAAAGCTAGACAAGCAGCGCAACGTTCAGAAACACCGCCAGAAGAAAATGATCCTATTGACCCTGACGAGCCCAGATACTGTCTGTGCGATCAGATATCATTTGGTGAAATGATACTGTGCGACAATGATCTCTGCCCCATTGAATGGTTCCATTTTTCTTGTGTCTCTCTCACCACCAAACCTAAGGGTAAGTGGTTTTGCCCCAAATGCCGTGGTGACAGACCCAATGTGATGAAACCCAAGGGACAATTCCTTAAGGAACTAGAGCGGTACAACAGAGAAAAGGAAGAGAAAGCATAGTGATTCATGTGATGTCAACTTGAGACAAAGTGATCTTATTAATAAATGATGCGGTTATACTTTAAATGTATGCAGTATAATTTATTTTTTTATATTAACCCACGGTTCTAACTGAAAATCTATGTTGTGACTTTGTTATAAGTAATATTTACTTGTATATTATCTATATTAATTGTCTAAATATTCAAGTTATAATAATAAAATTACCTCATTTTGAGTTCAGTTGAAATGTTCCGCCTTATAGTTGTAAACAATTCAACTTTATTTCTCAAATATCTCAGTGACGAACAAGAACCAATATTTAAAACATTAAAAATTATAACAAAATAATTGATTTGTTTCTGTACAATGTAAAGGTTTACTATAGACAACACAATGCAAGTCTAACAGCGACCATAAAGTTTTAAACATAAATAGGCTCTTAGCAATATTTAAATATATGAGAATATACACATGACATGCTGAATCAAAGGTCTATATAGTAGGGTCCAAAAAATTGTTGTAATAAATTTATAAATACTGTTGAATTTTTTTGTTGGGCTCCAGAAAAAAACATGAGGTCCTTTCAAATATATAAAAATACTGTTTAAATAATATTTGGCGTTCTGAGTTTTGATCTTACTCCTTAGAACACTAACATTCAACTTTATAAGTTGAAGTCATTTGAATTGTATGTACAAAACTCGAGATGTATTACAAATTACATGCTAAAATATCTGGAAAACGCAACCATTTTTTAAAGTTATTAACGCGCAATAATGAAATTGACCGCCAGCTATTGAAGCATAACAACGAATATTTCCCAAGACCATAAAAAAATATTCTTTATATGAACCTTTAAATTTAGGCAGCTCTTAGTCATCTCATTTAAAGTGAGATTGCGGTAATTTATTATTTATACTAAAACAGCTATGTTACTTAATTCGTTTGAAAATTGGTTTTCTATCTTTTGTAGTTGTAAGGGCCTATCTATGTAAATAGATCTTTATCACAATAGAAATAGTTAAGTAAATGTACTGCAATTAAAATTATTTACTAAAATTAAATTTGAGCCTGTTCAGATGAAGCCTCATATAGAGCTATATACATCCCGTCCAGACGCAACACGCACGTAAAGTGCTTGCATCCATCAAGCCTCTCGACTGAGGCGCCATTACTGGGTCCAAAACTACGAGTGGGCATATTTCAAAATGGAGTGCGAGCGTGATAGCTTCAGTTCCTCTCATCTCATAATCATCGCGCGTACGAACGCACTTCAAACGCGGCATCTGGACGCAACATTAATCGAAACGCGCGTCAAACGCTTCATCTGGACGGGCTCTAACCGACTTCAAATAATACACCATTTGTTGTATAGGTAAAAAAAGTTAGTGAACATACATGTTATTTTAAGTAAATATGGCGAAATGTTTCTAGTACAATATGTATATAACAGCTATTGTATGAATAATAAATTTGCTTCTCGTAACGGTAGCAAAAAAAGGTGTAAAAACTCGTACACGTAAAAAAACTGTGCTGGTCGGACGTTAAATTATTTAACAATTTATCCAACTGACAGTTTTTGTACGCGCCAAAAAACTAAGTGACTTATTGTGACATTTGTTTTGAGGTTAGATATGAGGCGCGAACTTGGCGTTGTCTGTAACCATGGAAACGTAAAGATCCGTATTAACACTTGCCACGTCTCTGTTAGATACCAAAAATAGTTCTTTCCGGTCTTTTTTTGTTAAAAATGTTAGCAAATTTAATATAATACATGAAAGACGGATTTGAATTGCATTTTTCACAGTCCGTAACCTGAACCTATAAGACTATGGATTGATTATAATTAAGTATAAAACTGCAACGTAAAGAAGTATTAGGTTGCAAAGTCTGTTTTTTGAGATATCTTCATATGTCAAAATAATATATAATTAACGTAAACTAAGAACCATAGTTACATTTCTCATAGTTCTGCATTAATTCAAAAATAAATAATGCATTGTGCAAACAGTTTCAGTAATTCTTGTTAGATATTATGTTACGTTCAGTTAGTCATTTGCGTTGAAATCGCGCTCGACGTAGACTTACAACATAATATACCAATTAACTCCAATTTGAGTCTCACGAAGCGCGCTCCTATAACATATCTGTACTACAAAATATGATTACTATAAAGTTACTAAATTTATAAGCAATAGAATTTACTTTGTCTAATAATAGTAGCATAATGATCTGGGCTTACCCCTTTTACCTCCTCTAGATACGAGAGTGAATCCCTATTTATTCATTATTATAATTTGATCTTCTTTCAGTTATCTGAAGCGCACTAAACAAATACAGTAGAGCGTCTATTATCCGAAAGTCTATCAGCCGAACGACCGATTAACCGAAATTCTATTTCGTATGTACGTAGTATGCCGGTAGCACCTCAACAACTACTGTTTAAAGAAATTAAAAAATATATACTTGGTTCTTCTAAAGCGTACATGCATAGATACTGACTTCGGATGATTACGCCAGTGTAAGCCCATGGTTAGAAGCGCAATATGAAAACCAGTATCAGATTTCTGTCCTGTAAATTGCATGAATTAGCTGCGAGATAGGCTCACTTTGACCAACCAAAATTTAGGATTTCTCCAAACGTCAATTTTATAGGAATACTGATATTTATTGTTCTTGATCTATTTATATATTCGTTTATCCGAATTAACAAACGGCTGTACGTTGAATTGTTGATTTACTTACCATTCATTTTTGACGTTACATTCTTCATTTCCATACGTTATAATCATTTACCAGTCACTTGAATACAACCTCCATTTTTGAAGTCGGTTAAAATACTTTTAACTCTCGAATGTTGACTTATTGAATCTATAAAAATTGTTAACAAATTATTGTATTCAATTAACACAAAATGTGGATTTTGGTTCGTACCCAGTTAACATTATTTTACTAAAAATTACTATTAAATATTAATTTATAAAATTTCCTCCTGTCTTCTTACTGCTGTTGTCAAGGAGCGAGGCATGAAAAGTATTTATTTTATTTAAACTCCTTAAAAAGAGGGCATTTGTAAATATAAATGTATGTGTTGTATGACGAGAGAAAAATTATAGACATTATAATAGAAACTAAAGTACAGCGTCAAATTTACGCATTTATTGTAACTATCGTGTAAAAAGTAATTTTTCTATGGTATAGTCAAGACGTACAGATTTATTTAGTTATTTTAAATATAATGTTTAAAGTAAAACTGGTGTGTTCATTATATCTCTAGGGCCGACGACGATCAGACAATCATTTTATAAAACCTGACAGTGTCTCTTGTGTATGTTCCTAATACAGATGGATTCCTTATCCCGAAATTCGGATCACTTCACCACCACTTTTGAAAGATATAAGGTAGGAAAGGTGTATAATATTGCACCTGAACTTCGTTGAAGTACTCCGACTTTAGTGTTTCGAAGAGCTAACGTCCGTATTTCAGTATGTGGATTGTCAAGCAGTTGTGCTTAGAATTTCAGCGTAGACCAGCCTCAGTGAAGAACGTTTACAATCCAGTCATTTAACGACGTTGAGGTGCAGTTTTAGGATTAGGTATAAACAATAAATTGTAATTTTGCAATCTTCATTTCTTTCTCTCAAATTTCATTAAATGAATTGAGTAAAGCCCGAAAAAATATTTTAGGATGTAAAAAAAAATGAACTATATTGAATGCCAAGCCGCTGTTATGTATTTCGCAACCGTTTTCAACATGTAACATTAACAAGGGATAATAGCAGGATGTTCTGAGCAAGCTGGTTCGTGTCGATAAATGAAATGAAAAGGTTTCTTCTAATATTTTTTAATCGATACAATATAGTCATACACAAATTATCTAACTATAGTAACCATGCGAAGTAATATTATTTAAATTACACTTTATAAATAATATTCAAGTCTTATTAAATATTTTTATAACACACTTTGTCGTGGATTCCTTTACATTTCAAAATAAACGTCGCGCTGTATTATATTGTTATAAGAAAATTGTCTAAGAATGAGATTATAATATTGGTTTATTAACATATTGCAATGGCTTATATTTCCGACTAGATTATTATCAATATAATTATTACTATGTCGTATATTCATAAATTATTATAGTTGCGTATGAGTTACATACATATGATATGCCTTATACGTAATATATAGCATACTATTTAGTTTGTTCCAAATCGAGATGGAAATTTTGTAAACAATTGTCACTTACATATCACTTGGTGGCCCTTACAGCTTTTATACTTTCATGGGAAATGCAATTTTGTGGTAATCATGAGATAAAGTAAAGTGAAATGGTATACGGATAACTCACCCTTTCTTTTTAAACTTTCCAGCGTGACTTGAAACAAACTATAGATGTGAAACTTCAAGTTATCTTACTCATTACTGCTTTTTGAATCGAGATGATCGAGACGCCCTAAAATATATTAAAAGAATATTTTATTGTCCCCCTTGAAGACGGCCATTTAGTTGTAGAAAATAGAAAAAATATGAGCTCACGCCCTTAACCCAGAGGGATGGGCAGAGATCATGGATATTAGTTTGGCGCGTTCCTGGCCTCTTCTTCTACATCCATTCATTTACGCATACATGCTTGTCGGTTATGAGTACTTTTATCGCCCTTATTTAGTATGCCACTAATTTGATCGTTCTCCTTGGATGGATGCCATCGCTGCCACTCCCTTTGCACATAAATTTGTAGGAAAAAAATATAACCAAAAATATTTTTCTCTGTGATATTAGTTCTGAATTAATTTCCCGTCTTAATGTCCATAACCTAAATGTCGATTATTAGTTAAATATATATGTTTTGATAAATGAAATATATGGTAATATATAAAAGTAACAGGGTTCGGAAATGTCGCTTTGAATTATAATACTTGTTAAGTTAGCGAGCAGCCAAGGAAATGAATGAGTATTGACGGACAGATTTGTAAATTATATATATGCAAGGTATGGTCATTGTCTATGTACATAAAACTTCAATGCTCATTAGTCACCCAGGAGTCTGATTACTGAATAATAAGTAATGTAAGCGCTTTTATGCTTTTACTTTTTAGTTAACTTGCTCTACAAACTGTAAAAAAATGAGAAATATTATTAATAAAAATAAATAACATTTGTTTTTATAGCTGTTTTGATATTATAAGTTATATTTCTTGTCTATTTTCCATTATTTACTTTTCTCCACTTGATCGCATCAATTTTTGAGTAGCTCGTAATATGAAGAACTTGGATTTATTTTAATAATATCAAATTGACGACCATGAAGACAAAAATTAATTAAATTAAAATTCTTTTAAAATATCACTACAAAAATTGACAAAGAAAACATTGTAAAATATTCCCAATTCAATAAAAATGTTGATAAATCCATAATACAACTACAACTATATAATACAAAAGAAAACAATCTCTAGTCTAGATACAGCGGGCAAGATACAATAATACTAAACTTGTTAATAAAACACATCTTAATAAACATATGATGTTATTTTAACATTAAACGCACGCACTTTAAAACCTACAAAACGATTTGTGACAATTTTTTATGACACTAATTTGAACACAAGCCTAATAAATAAAGAACCTTATAAATAACATTTATTACCTTTTATGAGTTATGGCAGTAGATCGAATAAAATATTTTATTTTCCAGTAAGCCATAGTGGCCATGCTTCCAAAAAGGCGACATCGCCACACCGTGGTCAAGTGAGTTACAATACATGTTTTTTACTGTTTGGATACGTAGCCAGCGACGACGCCATGTTCCGATTGAGGCCGAACGCTCAAGGCCGCAAACGCATCTACATCTGGGGCTTTGTCTTATGCAAGAAGCAGTCGTAGAAAATTACCCGCGCAAGTTGTTTGTTAATGCGGTTTGTTTTTTTCTGTGTCGATTTATTATTGTTCACATCTCTTTTTTTGGGACAATGATTCACAGTCCATACGTTACATTAATAAAATCTGTCTATAAGCGTTTAAAATAATAAAAAACGCAAATCAGAAATGTTTTATTATAACTGTAGTAAAATAAAAAGAAGATGGACATTTAAAATATTTCACCAAAGATCACTTAGTCCAACGTTAAGTTTGGTGGGATCATCGTCTAACTAAGCAAACGTCACGAGATACATCTTTCACTGTAATGATTGGTTCGCGCCATGATTTGATACGTGCTGTCTACATCTGAAAATAGATTTTTCTACTGTCGTGCCATTCCTGCATGACCCAAATATTACTTCTACAAAACATTATTTGCATCAAAAATATACAGGGGGTTTTAATTGAATTTACATTAAACCTTCAGAATTTGTGCAGTAAAATGAAGAGAGTGTATATAAAATATTCATTTATAAATCATTTAAAACTTAAAAATTCATTTAGTTGAGGAGATATGCCAATATGATTTTTTCTCAAAACTATTTGGAATTGAAAACATAATTGTTTATGTAACCAATATATATGATAAACACAGTTTTGGAGTAAATTTACAGGCACAGGTACAGGTTGGTTAGTGTTTCTAGTATCGTCACTACATCAAATCATACTTTATTTTAAACATATTACATACATACTTTGTTTGTTCTAGACCCACACTCCGTGAGGGTTCTTGTTGGTGGGCGCTGCATTTTCCAACTGTCTCGGAGAACCTATTATCCTACGGGCGCTACCAGCCTTACATAAACCTGAAAATAAAAAAATAATGAGGACAACGCTATGTTGTAATAACCATCGTGAAGTAATGGGATCACACTCATGACATTGACCCAAAGGTAAAGGCAGAGGAAATTGTACTTGGCACGGTCCTGGCACACCTCACACTTCGTTTTATTCAAACTTTCAACTTGTGCAGACAACAGGAGCATTTCTCAATTTTAGTCACAACATCCTCTTTTAGGGTCATAATGTAATTAATGTTCAAGTAACAATGATTATGTAATCATTAATTGCATTATTAATAACTTAGGTGCAATTTATAACTTCTCTACTCACATTATAAACCAAAGAGATTTGATTGCTTGTTTACTTCGGAGAACTCAAGAAGTAGTAAACCAATTTTAAAAATTATCTCACCAACAGAAAGCACTCCTTAACAAAGCAAGCAAGTTATTTAGGTTTTATTTTTATACCTGAATCTGAAATCTGAAACTGAGATGGGTTGCTAGAATATTACTACAACAATAACCACATTTAAAATTGGAAAAGAAGATGTTCGCTAAAACATCTAAAAAATCTGTAGTTAATGTTTAATCAAGTGGGCTATACCGTCTAAGGGATGTCTCAGTTCGTCCACGCTGCCCGTCAAACTCTGAAGATTGGCCTCCTTCATCTCTTGCACCAGTCGCTCCACTTGCCGTTTCTTCTCCATTATAGCGTTTTCTAATACTCCTACCTGAAATTTAAAATTAATGCGTTAATAAAAATAGATTGATTGTAAATCTATATCAATATATAACTACTCGGGTCGTAGGTTCTGCCACCAACTTTTAATGTTATTGACATTTTAATAACACGCTTTTTGTTATTAATTATTTAGAATTTATACATAAAATGAAAGTTAATTAAATGTAGAATACAATTATATTTACAGTATTCGAAATTCCCTCCCCCATTTTGAATACATGGCCTAAATCCACGCGTTTTTAATTTATATCTATTTCTGCCGCTGCTTTAACCAGAGACGCTTAGACGCGAAGGGACTCCAAATTCCGATGAGGTTTAGCACAGACATTCCCCTCCAAATCTTGTACCTAAGTCCAGTGCAAAGAGCTAAGATTTTTTGTTTACGAACAGGACTTCGTTGGATTAGCAACTTCACTGCTTCAATGATCGCAAATCACATCTTAAAATTATAAAACATGTGGAGTAATTATTACCTCTCTCTTGAGATTCTCTGCTGTGAGATGGTTGATTTCTGTGGCGTGCTTCGCTTGTTGTATCTGAGTCTGAAGGTTCTCCATCTCAGCCAGCATCGACCGCTCTAACGCCTGCCTGGAAATAAACACAACTTCATTATTATCGGTTATAGTATAGTTGCTATAGATCAGTTAACTAAAGCTGGCATGTCCACAGTGCTCACACTGATGCAATTTCACTATGCAGTGTGTTAAAAATAAATTATTTTAATTGAAGATGCAATAACTTCAAAATATCCAGTCTACTCTGGTTTTAGTAAGGTATCCAACATTGGATTGTCAGCCCATTAAAAATAAATATGTTACTTGTAATGTATTATGGTTTACTATAACATTGCTTCTAAGGAGAAAGTAATGCAAAAAGCAACACTTTATATAGAGCAGCAAAAACAAAACTATAACTGCCTCCTTCATACTCATAAGCTCGACCGCCCACGAGAGAGACGGACAGACTTTTCTGGTTGCGCTTACCGACGTCACTCTACGCGCTCATTCAAAGACTGGAGTCCGCAACACGTGAATGTGTTTACGTGCCAGCTTTAGTCAACGGACCTATACGTATAGGTCGGTTAAATATAGTCTCCAAGAGTCACCACTGTCATATTTGGCCACATTTTTACCTTGTAAAAGGTGAATTGATACTCCTGCCACTACAAAACATCACGATAAAGCTCGTTGTTTAGAGAAAAAAATGGTGTTTAAAGACAAGTATTTATTGTAGTGCACTTTATTTACATTGAGCATAATATATTTTATAATAATTGATTCAACTTCGTTTAAAAACACTCAAATTTCCCGTTAGGAAAAACGCCTATTGTTAGTTTATTTTCTACTACTACTTCTAGATAATGTTACTCATAATCTTAAAATTATATTATTTTTTCTTTCCCAATAGACCTGATCAGGACTAAGTAAAATAATGTGTTGTCACCTTTATATGACTGCAAACTTTCAAGTCGTTGAACATTTACAATTTACATCGTTTACATCGACATCGTCAAGTCAGTTTGTTATGAATTTTCGTCAGATTGTCTTCTTTGATTCTTTGAGTTACCGATATTCTCAATGTATTTTCCTATAGAGCGCAAAGTATATACAATACCTGTTCTCCTGCTGTCTGCTGTTGATGATCCTCTGCTCGTTGTGAATCTCCTCCATCAGTTTCCGTACCTTGTTCTTGCACTGCAGCAACTCTGTTTCACAGTTGGCTAACTTGGAGCGCACCAACACAATCTCTGATTTGAGTGTCTTCTCATTCTGTTTTACTATCTCACTCTCCTCCTCGACATAGTTTAGTGCTTGAACCTAATGATTGGTCAAATTGTAATACATCGAAAGTGATATTAATTATTCGCCGTTATAAACAAACAAGTGTAACAACCAAAAGGAGACATTTAGGCGTCTCAGATAAAAGAGCTTTATTTAGAAAGCTCATGTGCCTTCAAACTACGATCCAAACCTTGGTAGAACAACGCACGAATCAATGATTTGGGAAATGATAAGCGTTTCCAGTATTTTGAGGGGTTGAGCATGCTAACAATATATGTATCGAACAGACGGCGGCCCACGTCATGCTACACTGCAGTGCAGAGTCCGGATAAAGGGTTAAATATCTCGGCTCACCGGGATCACTCCCGGAGATCGCCAGCAACATAATAATAATATCCTAGGACATATTCACATACGGCCATCTGATCCCAAACTAAGCAGAGCTTGTGCTATGGCAACCAGATAACTGATATACTACATATACTACTTTTCTTTTGTAAATACATACTTAAATAGATAATTACACCCAGACTCTGGACAAACAGACATGTTCATGCACACAAATGTTTGTCCAGGGTGGGAATCGAACCCACGACCTGCGGCTTGAAAAGCAAGTATCTTACAAACCACGCCAACCGGCCCGTCAACATCAAGGGGTGCCTGGGATACTTTGAGTTTGTTTGGTTGGAGTGCTCCACGTCTCGCCCAAACGCAAAGTATGCACCAGGATGGAGTAAAGCCCACTACTAACTATACTACAACATGAGTCCTCAAACAAAATAATAGGGTTAGGTTAGTAGCCCCGTCGCTTTAAGAAACTTGTAACTTAGTGAAACAGTTCCGAATGCTGTCTTCTGTTACCAAGAGTGATTCGGTTACCTGTTCAGTACTTATCCTCAACTGATTGTCAGCGGAAGAGATCTGTTGCTGCAATAGTTCAACCTGCCTCTCCTGTTCCCGCCCTTTGTTCTCCCAGTAGCCGATTTCCGCGTCGTACTGTATCAAATAAAAAGAAATCACATAATTTACTTTACTTTTAAATTTACTTAGCAGTAATTTTTGATTTTCGAATTTCGAAAATAGATAATTTTAATACCATAAATAACACATTCAAACTCATAACCCAGATGAGAGTGAGCAGAGACTATGGATATCCATTTGGCATAATCCTGGAATACATATCTCATCTTTGTGCAACCACCTATTATCTGAAAAATATATATTTATTTACCTTAATTAAGTCAACTTGCTGACTGGACAACTTCTCCCTTTGATAATTCACTAGCGAGACTAGTTCTCTGTACTGGCTATTATAGGTAACAGCCTCCGGGCTCCGGGTGTCCTGGCCATCTTCCGGCAGGTTCACTGGGGACATATGTGTTGGACCAACTCGTGACCGGCTGGGGGACTTCCTTGTTTGAGGTGGCGGCGGTGACCGGTATGGAGGTGGTGGGTCTCTGGATATTGTAGACATGTTTGTTTTGGGATGATGTTGTTTATGCATATTGTTAATTAAAGTTATTTGAATTATAAATTGTGCAATCCCACAGATAATACAAAATATATTAAATATAATTTATATTTTCTACAATTATAAAAGGAAGAATTTTGGTGTGACAATTATTAATTTTATTACTATAGTGTTTTTTTTTCATCCAAATATAAATAGACTGCCATCCACAATTATCAAATACTAATAAAAGTTAACTGCCTCAATAAGAATAAAAATTAGATTAAATCTTTATATTTACAGGTACAGGTATTGTATTTTACAGGACAGTTTGCAAATATAAATTCAAAAGCAATGTGAAGGAGTAAAATTATATTAGCTTTATTGCCGGCATGCTATTCCCAATGAAGTGAACAATTTAGATACACATAGGGCACATCCTAATATTTCTATATACTCGTACATAGTAATGACAATGTATTACAAAAAATTAAACAAGTGCTAAAATATCTATACATCTCAATTACAATTTGGCATAAGTAATACTAGCTGTGGACCAAGCATCACTCGATGTTGTCATATATCATACTGTGACAACACAGAATTCCAAGGTGACACAAAGTAATCACCATCATCGTTATATAGGAGATATTCTATGCCACAAAAAGATGTTGGTTTAAAAGTCTTGAAAGTGAAATTCGTGATTTTATGGATTTGACATCTATAAACATGAATGAAATACATATACTAACAAACTTTCGTCCAAATTGTAAGAGCTATTTCAGAGTACCCCATATACAGATATATAATAATAGCTGCTGGGGTTCTTCGGGGAGCTGGGCTGGCTGGAGTGATATAAGCCTCCGCCCACACGCAAAATACATGTTAGTTGTAGAGCTATGGAAATTTAGCCCCCAATACTAACAACAAGAATTGCTTACTTTAAAGTATTAGATAGATACCTTGTAGGAACATAGAATAAGTTAACACTTTTGAGTCAACTTAACCTAATTTTGGAGAAGAAAATTATAAAAATTTACACTTTATCACATTGCATGCGGTTATATATATATATGTGTGCATTTTCATAAATCTGCTAGGAGTTTGGCTTTGCATTAGAATCATAATTTAAACAACTATAGATAAAACCATAAAAACAAAACATACCTATATTACCAACTATCTATACCAATACAATAAAGAGGAAGGGTTTGTTTAAGCATGCTAATCTTGTGATTCTTCTTTTTGCATTTGACAGCCAAACAATAGGCACATCATTTTAAATGAGTCACTTCAAGTTTTATAAGCCAATAGCAAATGTTTATTGAAAATCATAAGTGATTATAACATATGTAAAAGTTTTTATTCCACATGTAATTTGTTAAAGTTAAATATAGTAGTGTTATAACTTTACCTGTAAGGTGGCACATCTTTTAAAATGGGACTATCGGACTCAGGTTGTTTAGCTTGTTGCACTCCCTTCACCACTCCTACAGGGTTCCCCGGGGATGTGTTATTCACATTGTTATTAAATGTAGGTGTTGTATTTGTTCTATTCGGTGAGTTCTGATTATCAATAGGATTCGAATTATGACTCCTAGCAGAAATAAAAATTAAGTTTAGTATTATATTATTGAATAGTAATACAATGTTAAGACATTTATTAATCTCAGGTATAATATAACTTCTTTTACAATACCAACTTTTTCTTTGGTCTGTATTCATATTTTAAATGATGAATATAAAACAGTGTAAAGGCAATACAGTAATTGTGTAGGTTGTTTTTAAAATATATATATAAGAAACAAACAAACCCATTTCCAATTGGTGACCTAGAATTATTTATAGGTTGTGTTGGCTTTTGGTTACTGCTTGAATCTGATCTCCTTAATATAAATTGTATATCATTAGAATACTCTCCCCATTTCATAAGAATCTGTAAAATTTAAATCAAACAAAAACACTTAGTAAAAGAAGACATAAAGAGGAGAATAGCATAAGCCATTAGAAAAAATGATGCTTTTCTCGTCTGCAACTTTTAACCAAGATATAAGCAGTGACATTGTTGTTCCCCAAGTAATGTGGGTTCACTTACTGTACCACTGTACCAGCCATCTGTATAATATTTATTATACAGATGGCTGGTTGTTTAAAACCGTTATAGTTATCAGGTTCATCCCCGAACAAAATCTGTGCCTGGGATTATATATTCGAATTTGAAAAATATGAATTTACCTTTAAAGGATATTCCTGAGGAGCTAAAAGCCTTTCATTATTCCTCCATCTCTCTATTAAAGTAAATCGGCCCACTTTCCCAGTGGCATGAGCTAGAGCGAAGACTACATCCTAAAAAATACAATTTTGACTAACCTTTAAATATGATGAATAAATAATTAAATTAGTTAAATACAGATTTAAAAAAATATATAATGAAATGTAAGCATCATTAGGTGTAAGTTTTTCCCATGATAATAATAATTATTATATGCATATGGGTAACTAAACTACTAAAATATATGAAATAGGAGTCAAACAAACATCAAATTCGCATAATACTTTTGGGCTTGGGTAACCTTAGAGACCGCTTTTAATAATACAGTCTAATACAAATATTAATTAGAAATGATAGGACTCACTTGGCATGTAGTAGTCTCCGTCACTCCACAAACAATCCTTTGTATTCCTTCGACCCAGACCTTCAACTCCATTAATTTTAAACTTTGCGCTTAAATTAACTCCAGCATATTCAACTACGACACCATTATACAAGTTATTCACCCCGTCTGTGACTTTTTATAATTCAAGTCAAAATAAACTAAAACGCCAAATAAACATTCCAAAAACACAATAGAAAATAAGCTTTCGAAGTGGGTTATAAGAAAATTCGTCCGGAAATTGGCCATTTGACGTTTGAAATATCATTAGCTTCGTTTATATTAAAATGCAGCTTTTAAAAAGATACCATAAAATAACCACATTTACTCATACTCATAACCTTAACTCACGAAATTTGTGTATTAAGGTAATAAATGAAGTACTGCAAAGAGAAATTCGAACGCTTCTCTGTTTGCGAAACACGGATAAAAGTACTGTGTACCACATACATATTTTATAATTAATTATAAATACAATAAACCAAAGCAATAAACATAAATAAAACAAAGCTTTAGAAAATATTATTTTACGATGATATTCTGCTCGTATCTCCTACTGAGACCATATTTGTTAAACAGGAAGCAAGCGGGTCGGACAATCGTGGAAACCACATGAATATATATTTTTTTATTGAAGGATTTGAGATGTTGGTTTCAAAATTATTTAACATACATCATTTAAGTTTAGCGTTAAAAATATATTGTCTTTATTTGCTATCCTTCAATCTATTATAATTAGTCAGATTGCTTCATCACAAACATCACATTGGATGTGGAAGTCATCACATTTTACGGAAGAACAAAGCGATTCAAATTCAACTATGTTAAATATGACCAGTATTTTAAACAACTACCAGTAATTGAAGCCTGCCAGGCTTTGCAAGAGGAAAAGATGGGGCTTTAAAACACATCGGAGGAATCATATCAGTAGTATTGTTTCTAGTTCCTAACTTTACTACTTTATATTATAATACAATTTCTAGCATCTTACTTTTCCACGATTTTAATATCAAACTCGTTCTGTTTTCGTTTTATGACTATACATTAATTAATTGTGTGTTTTTGATGTTTCGCAAACTTTAAAAACCCGACTTTATGACGTAAATATAATTAATGTCATTACATAAATAAATTCGAAACATGGCGAACGTTGATGATGAGGAGGTATATATTAATAAAATTAGAGCTATAAAGTAACTGATTCTTCTTTATAAAAATTGCAGATTTTAGAAATGTAGAATAAAGCTTTGGAAACGCTGATAATTCTAAGTCTTATTTAATTTTAGAACATTGTGTTTAATGTAGAAGAGGTGCAAAAAATTGTTAGAGACAACATAGAACTTTGTCTCGGTGGCAATGCTTACAGTCATTCACGAACACCGCAATGGATTTCTATCATTACTGAAAAAACTTTATCGAGACTTAACAAATTAAATAAGCCTTTCAAATACATTGGTGAGTACATTCTTTAAATATCAACTGCTAATAGCTGTAACTACTTTGGAATAAACTTCTTGACAATTAAAAGCAAAGAATACAGTCTCTTAAATCTAAAACTTTGATCGATTGACGTAATCTCCATCGCCTTAACAATGAGTACAACTTTAATTTGAATTGGGGTAGACCTTTGTATCGGCAACAACATGAATGGGCCTGCTCGACCGGTGAAATAATATGCCATTAAACATGTGTGTGAATTAGAGGTAGTACTGCGGTTAGTTTGGTCATTGAGTTGTCGAAGTTTCAATCTTTTTCTGTCCTGTCTGTTCAATTACACCATCTGTCCTTCTAAAAATTTCCGATTCCCGCTTGTCATCTGGAGATCTAAAATTACGAACTCACAACCATAGTAATTTCAATAGTCGCTTAATCTTCTTCATAGTAGCTCATTCTTAGTCAGTAATCACTCGTTCCTCGTCATTGAACACTCATTCTTCTTTACTAATCACTAACTCTTCTCTTTCCTGGTCACTTATTCTCCTTCGCTAGTCGCCCATTTTACTTCGCTAGGTCACTCATTCTTCTTCGGTAGTCGCTAATTTCAGTAATATTTATAGTGAGGATAACAATAACCCAAAGAAACGGAGCGGGTCTGCACACCGCAGCAGCATACTTCTGGGACACAGCGACCGATGCGACAAGTACCGTTCGCTGGGAAAACAAATACATGTACTGCATTGTTAATGTATTCGGGTTGGCTTTACAACTATAAAAAAATAAATTTATTAAAAATAAAATTATAATAAATTATATACTATATTTTAATTTCATAAGTAATTGCATTACAAATAATAAATACCGTCGTAAACTTCAATATACGATACAATTGGAATCCAACATTATTTTCTCGAAACATGTAGACACTAGATGCTTAACAAAGATTATAACCAAAAAATAAATACGAATAATATATATTGTAGACTGGAAATGATTCTAAGCTTAGAAACAAGCTTTGACGGGAAATTTGGTAAGTTATTTCATGCAGACGACTAACACTGCTTCCATTCCTCGATTCACGAAAATGATTCGTTTTCAAATCTTTACGTTATATTTGTGTCCTCGAGTTCAACTAATGACTGATACGTGTTAATTCGATATTAAATTTGAAGACATGCCAACACCGGGCTCGTAACCTCGATTGCAAAGGGATAAAATAAAGCTTAAAATAATATGCAAGTGGCAAATGAAACGAGCAATAAAGCACATTTTAGTATTTTTATTTTTGGTAAAATTTACCTCAATACAAAATAAGGACAGAAATAAATAAAGTAATAATTGTAGACAGGTCATAGAACTATGCATTGTAAAGTTGGTGCTTTTAAAGCAATATAATATAATTTATAATAACATTAGGCAAAATGGCATGTGTACATTAAAAATAAAAGGATTATTTTTAACACAAAAATAATATCAAAGAGCAGACATTTACACTTAAAAAGAAAATAATTATTCATCACTTAGTGATTTGGTCTTTTCAAATTAATTTAAAATTGTATACAGGACTACCGGATTAGACATGCACAGCACACATGCACATTACTTAAAGCGTGTTTTATACATCAAATTAATTATTGTATTGTTTGTAAAAAATATTACTAATGATTGTTATACACAATACCAGGCTCAGAAACATTGAAACGAAATAAAAGGTATAGGAAAGGCGAAATTATTTTAACATTATTCAAATAAAAAACTAATCATTAAAAAAATAGATGTTAATCATAATTTAACTTTAATAATAGTCATTAATGCTACCTGTACTTTTAATTTTATTATCATATTAACTCGATGTAAGTTAATTTTTGTTTCGACTACCTCATGTATCAAATGTAAATAAAATAACAACCACTATGTATGTATTATGTAAAGAAGAAATATTGGCTCACTGTT
This sequence comes from Papilio elwesi, assembly GCA_029849275.1. Lineage (NCBI taxonomy): Eukaryota > Metazoa > Arthropoda > Insecta > Lepidoptera > Papilionidae > Papilio > Papilio elwesi. The sequence continues at coordinate 3,557,244 of CM056704.1, read as the reverse complement.
ATATACCTAGATAGTAAAGTAGAGTTAAGACTAGGTCCGTAATATTACTCAAATTAATTTAAGATAAAAATATTTATATTTCAATGTTTTTCAGACCAAACAATAAGTACATTCATTTCATAGGTTGATCGCCATCCTATTCTTACAATGATTTTTTTAAATTTTGCATTGATATTAGTAGTCTGTGTGTTTATTGTGAAATATAAATATTTTTACATATCTGAAATTGATTATGTAACTGGTTTGGGAACTAACTCTATATGTATATTCTGCTATAGACCGATTATGTAAAATACGTGGGAACGACATTACATTAATACTGCTATTATAAGATGCAGCATAAATCCAACTTATACATTAAGACTATTTATTACGTTTCTGCTGTCACATCACATCTAACATATTGGCGTTTTTAAACTATTAAAAAACTTTTCTCACTGGTGTGGTGATAATTGTGATGACGATTGTAATGCTTAAGAATACTATTAAGTTTGGTTCATCAATTTACACACATATAACCGAAAAACAATAATAAAATAAAATGTTTAATAATAATTACGTGTTTTAAAACCCAAGCTGTGCTGAAAATACATTAAAGCTAATAAATGTGCATTTTCTTGTTAAACCTTGCCTGATTGGGTGCTAGTTTTGTTTTTATATGAGCATTCCACCGACTTTTACATCCCATCTCATCCTGCACACCTAATAACTTATTATGTACAGTTCAGTAACGCTTATAAAATACAACTTAAGACTATGACTACCATAGAACGATTTGTCGCTTAAATAAAATTATTATGATAGATAATTTCTCTTATTTACAAATTCACTATACATTACACGTTAAAATTACAAAAAAAAATGTTAAATTGTACTGGCGACTTGCCTAACTCTTCACAAATGTACTACTTGCATGTTACAACTTTATGTACACGTAAGTCGAGACTTAAACGATCACAAGCAATGAAATGTAAAACATAATGAGGAACAAATTACATTGTACCCTATGCACTAACCATTCCCTCGCCCAAGCCGGGCTAAACGTATCACATCCAATCCAAGTGTAAGCACTTGCCGAACCTTAACAGTCGTATGCAAAGGGAAACTAAAATATTTACACAATGTTTATATATAAAAAAACTTATCACAAAATAAGGATATATTCTTTAAGTATAAATCAATATAATATAAGTGATCCAACAATTTCAAACACTGGGTAGATTCAAAATAAAAGAGATCATAATAAGATTCATGGAAACGCACATCCAATTGTGGCACTGAATAGGTCAAGACTAAAAAGGTGGGAAAGAGATATGTGAATTTGACTTATTGTCTTACAATACATATTTACACATTAAAATTGTGCTCGACCCAGTATTTCTCACTGCACATTCCTCACAAAATCAAATACAAGGAGATCCATCATGACACTATCGCATCCGAGGTTAGAAATGTCTCATTGATTAAACCATTAATATGTCGTAAAATTGTTACCTCTAAATACATTATGTACTTAAATTATGCTATTGAATAAAGCCTTTAATAAACAGCTTTAGCCCATACATATATCGCGAACATACTAGGCACACACTACACAGACAATTCAGTGTATAATGCTATGCTAGTTTTCTGTACTTGTTGCAGTTTACACTTGCCGTATCAAGGCTAGGTTAATTGACACTCACACACTGGTATTTCACTTGTCTCTAATTGAGGTACTTTCTGCACTTCTTGGCACCGCATGTACACGGTATTTTGACTTCCTCAAATGGGAACTTGTAATCGTAGGTCAATTCCTCGCCGACTGTGATGCGCCGCAACGCGAAGATGAGAATATGCTTGTGTCCATGGATATCCACGACACGGGAATAGCAATTGGGCTGAAAATAATATTATATTGTTTAAGACTGAAAAAATTTCATCTAAAATAAATTTTAACACTAACTATGTTCGAATGATACTAAACAAGAAGACAAGTAGAATCATCTGATGTTTTGGACCCAGATACTTCCCGGGTTGGAGTGAGGGGTTAGCGTTTGGGGGTGATGTGGGGATGGTGTACTCACATCCCCTCGACCGGGCCTTGTCGTGGCGGTGGGCCTCAGTAACCGTGGGTATGAGCCCCTACGGTGAAGCTAAGACGAACCTAAGGCCGGTCTGTGAGGTGGGACTGACAAGAGGGCCGTTCGGGGTGGGTTCAAAGGAGGACACCTTCGAGCGTGCTGACTGCGGCGACTCGTCTCCCTGCAGCGAGGGTGTGTGCCACTCGCCCTACCCATTGCCCCCTCCATGACTCAGCGGGGTCGCACCCCTGATGCGGCGGCGGCGGAGCTGTGAGGGGAAGGGGGTCCCCTTCCCCTCGCAGTTGCATTTCGCGTAATCGCGGCGGCGACGCTGGGACCGCGGGCCTGTCTTTTTCAAGACGGAGGCCACGAGGAGTGAACATCTGAAAATTCAAGGCGGCGCCAGCGGGGGAGGGCGGGGACTCCCGAACGTGCATTGCGCGGTGCCGTCTGCTAGGAGCGACCCAGACCATCTTGGTTTTCAAGGGCGCAGAGCGGGACCTCATCCCGGGGCGGCCAGTGGGCTTCGCGGTGTCACGTGCTTGACAAGCACGTGACACCGCGAAGCTCCCGCGACGTCCACACAATGGTCACGAAGGAATGCGTGTGGTTTTTAGTGGTTACGCCCACCTCGATGGGAAAGACACACGTTAAAAGAAACGCTGTACTCACATCGCACGAGTGGTTAATGAACCTCGCGGCGTTGCCCTTGAGCGTGGCGTCGACGACGAGGTTGTCGTCAATACGGAACATGTAGCAGCCACCGACGCCGCGGCGGCCGCTCGTTGCCTCGTACCGCTTCTCGCGCTGGTCTGCCAACACCGCGCGTATCACCTCGCCCGCATATTCGATCACCATGTCACCTATAAAGTTACAAATTAAAAAATGATAATGTCCCATATCTCGTTACCCAGTCCTGACCTTATAATAAAAAAGAAATATTGTAGATTTTTTGTTGTTGATATTGAGTATATTTAATGATTTAAATAATTACCTTCTTCAATGTCTCGTTTGCAAAATAAGCCACGTCCGTGAATGTGCGATCTGTAGACGCCAACCGACGCTTTCGACGTCTCTTTGAGTTGTCTAAATCTCATTGCCGGCGGCAGCGTCGCTAGCCGTCTGTGTAACGTTAGAAACATTTTAATATACCTCACTTCTTATACTAATAACTCATAAATGTTCATACTAAAGGTTCGTAGACTAGTCTACTATAATAAAAAAAACAATTTCAGCTAATTTTAAGACGTATACACCTTTTGCACGTAGGCGGTAAAAAGATTAACAATCATTAAACGCTTGAAAATCAACTTAGGTTTCTCGACATTGCATTAAAACCAGTGCATTTTTTATTTTTTACAAAGGGAATGTTTTACTAGCTAACTAATCTAGTAGGCTAACTTATCATATAAATATCTAAGCGAAAAAATGTTATTAAACATGTATTAATTATTATATAAAGAAACATAGGTCCCATTTTGTAGATACAACACGATGAGATTGTATTATATTTAATTAATTACCTCGAAATCAAACTTTCTCCCTCTTGTCCGCCAAACGGCGGTGGTTCCTCTCTGAACGGCGAAGCCATCCAGCTGAACATGTCGTGGTTCTGCTTCCGGGCCACGGGGCCGGTGCGGGCGCTGCCCCACGGGCTCTCCTTGAAGCCTTCGCTCAGGTCCAGGTTATTGTCCCAACTGCTCAACGGTCGACCTTGACGAATTTTGTATTTCGTACACCGACTTGCCTGTAATTTTTTTTTTCAATTAGTATTCAAGTTCTGACCTAAGATATAATATAATTAATATGATAAAAATGTCGTTCGACAAAACGAAACGTCTTCGCTGATTGGTCGAAACTCGTATTGTCTATTGGATAAATATGCGCCTGCCTTACGTCGTACTTTGTAAAGTGTCTAGAGAACCGGCATATTCTCAATAATTCCTTAAACTGACAATGTGCCGACCGTTTAGAATTTGACTAGCCCGATTATAAGGTGCCTGCCTTTACAATCGGTCGGCGACATGTATATGTTAAAGTTAAAATTGTCTTTTCCTTAAAAGCATATTTAAGACGTTCTCTGTTTTTAATATTATGTATTATGCGTACACATGGCTTCTGTAATGCTATTTAGTATATTACTGATAATACCAAAAGTAGATGGTCAGTAAATGCATTTAGTATCACCAACTTACTTCAATTGTTTTTTTACTGTTTTCTAAATAAATACTTATGAGAATTAAATGATAAAGGCGTACTACATAAATCATACTAATTTATATGTAATTTTTTAAAAAAATTAATTACTTACTCCTGGCAACTGCTCAATCAAATATCGTAAGGCATTGTTGTTCAGTCCAAGAAGATGGGCTCCGGATAGTGTAGATGGAAGATTGTACTGAATGAGCGGAAGACCGGATTGCCTACGTGCGTTTTGCACAGCCTCGATAACTTTAGACCAGAGATCGGTTAGTGATGAGGAAGAGTAACTGAATCCGTCTTCGGAAGTCACTTCATAAATTAATTTAGGACCGTCATCTTTAGGTGGTTCTGGTGCTGGTTTTGACTGCGTAGTTTTGTTCTCTTGGCCCTTTGAAAGTTTGCTCTGTTTCTTTGTCATTGTTTCACTTTCAGTCTTCTTATCGTTTAAAGGCCTCTTCATTATTTTGGTAGGAGCATTAGGCATTTTAGATTGTAGAGATCGATTCGTATCCTTTTCGTTCAATACTTTTGGAGGCGCCACATCCATATCTGAATCTAAACTAGGTAACGATGCCATTTGGCCAACTGGCACAACAGGTTCGTTATTTCTTGTATCAGCCTCAGCTGATGCCGAACTGGTAGAGGCTTGATTCATCTTCGTAGACAATTGTATAGCTCGAGCGGCATCTCTTTCTTCTTTTTCACGCTTTGCTCTTTCCAACTCGAGCATACGTTTAGATTCCTCGATTGCTCTTTCTAAATCACTATCAATGGTCTCTTCTTTTACATTTAAATCTGGCATATCATGGCTCACCTGGGTTGCTGGTCTTTGTTTAGGAACGGTTGGAGTTTTACTGGCACAGGAGGCTTTTGATGATTTACTTTGACCGTCTCTGTGTAACGGCAAAACTCTATTCATTGGTCTCATAGACATAGGATTTACGACATTAGTGGGTATTCCTGATTGTTGAGTAGGAGGAGCTTTGGGTAAAGTGATACTTGTACTGTTTTGAGTTGGCAAATTAATCGTACTATTTTGTTGTACCGGAATGCATATCATGTTATTATTATTATTATTATTCTGATTCTGTAACAAGTTGTTGCTTGCTTGAAGTGGGAAATTAATATCTGCTGCAGCTTTTGAAGCAATTTTAGGGTCGACGAGATTGTTTTGGACTGTAATGTTAACAGTATTGTTGCTCGAATTAACATTAATATTCATGGGTGCACTGTTTGGTATTGCTTGGAAAGGAACATTGATCATTGTGCTATTATTTTCAGTTTTTTGTTGAAAACCTAAACTTGGGTCAGCTGCAATGCCGCCTACGTTACTGTTATTATTATTATTCGTTACAACGCGTATATTGTGCTGTTGAGGTACATGTGGATTCATATTGTTCTCAATGTTGGCATTATTCATTCTGTTCCTTTCTGGCAGATTAATCACTCTGTTATTTTGAGAATTCATCTGCATATATCCCATTTGATTGTTCACAGATATTGTGTGATTTTGTTTGTCACTAGCTACAATATTAACCTTGGAACAATCATTATTTATGTTGTTATGAGGTACGTTTGGGTTAGGTGGCGGACCCATTATATTTTTACCTCTTATAGGTTCCTGTTGAAATTTAGGTGTTTCATTTACTGACATATTTTGTCGATTTAATGTGCTATCCATGTTGTTTATATTTTGTGTAGCATTATTACTATTCAAGCTGCAGCTATTAATATTGATTTGAGTATTATTGGGAACTTGACTGCCTAAAATTTGAGTAGGATTTGAGTGGGGCTGCGAATTATTAATGATCATATGATTGTTATTTCCAGACATCAAGTTGTTGACGCTATGATCATTTGAATTGTTGCAGCTCATAATAATGTCATGGCCGGGTATATTATTCTGACTATTTGCGCCGTACATACTATTATTTGAGGAACTCATCATCATATTATTCGATAAATTTGAGTTATCAACGTTCATGCCGTGAATCATATTACCAGCGCCCAAGTTCAAATTATTACTGGCATTCATATTGGAACAGATTTCAAATGACGATTGACTATTGGTGAATTGCTGTGAATTATTAGAGCAACTGCCGCTGCATGAATTCTGTATGTCATTTTTGATGTCTGGAATGTTCGGACCATGCATCAACGAATTAGTCATCGATTGATGATTAGTATTTGTGATCTGCATTGAATTATTAAGATTGTTATGCATGTTCATATTATTGATGGAGTTCATATTGTTTATATGATGCTGCATGAGACTGGAATGCTCCATCGAATTTCGATTATTTTGTATTTGGTTCATTGCATTAAGATTTTGCATAGCCATGGAACCATTATCATGTCTATTGGTATGCATGCCTTGAAGGCTGGTAGAATTATCCATACTGTTACCCAAATTCATGCTGGTTGTAGTAGCAGACATGTGATGCATACCCATACTATTGTCCATTTGCTGTCTATTATGCATTTGATTAGATACGTGTTGATGCATATTCATCATGTTACCGTCAATATGTTGCCTATTATTTTGGATTTGCATAACATTAGACATAGGATGCTGGTGATGGTGCATATTGTCCATTTGTCTATTTTGTTGCATATTCATGTTTTGTTGATTCATGTGCATATTATCCATTTGTTGTCTAGTAGAAGTATTCATATGGTGATTCATTTGTTGGATTGAATGCATCTGTTGATTATGTATATTATCCATAGTTCTGTTTGAATGCATTTGATGGTTCAAATTATTGATGGCATGTGATTGCATATTATCAATCATCATTCTATTATTCTGCATGTTGTTCATATTCGTTAATGTTTGATTCATATGCAAGTGGCTCAAATCATTTAATTCTGTGCGGTTCATGTTGTGGTTATTAGGTAAATTATGCATATTGATAGATTGATTCATTAAGTTATTATTATCGGGTGTGCTTCGGTTTGATAGCATATTTGGTTGATTGAGGTTTTGTTGTGTTACAACAGTGTCATGAAAAGATCTGTTAGATTGGTTAATGGCTTGCATCTGGTTATTTTCTAACTGACGATTATGCTGAATTTGGCCATTCATTATATGAATTTGGTTAGAGGGTGGATGCTGATTGTTATCATGAGCCATCATTGTCATGTTTCCGTGATTTAAATTGGAATTATTAAGCATTGAATTAGAAATGTCGTGTTGTTGGTTAGTCTGATGTAAACTATTATCACTCGATACAGTAATATTCATTCTGTTATTTGCAGCCTCCTGACACGACATATTAATGTTCTGCATGGAATTGCTTGCAGAATTTAAAATCTGAACTTGTCCATGAGAGTTATTTGATATCGAACACATTTGATTTGCGTTGTTCGTCACTGACATCGAATTTTGATTGTTTTGCATTTGAGGTCGTATCATATGAGGTATGATACTGATGGATGGCGAATTGCCAGCCACTTGACAACTGCTCAACTTATGTAAATTCATTTGGTTGATTCCATCAGAATTATGCTTGTCGTTATTTCCAATATTTTGGAAAGTCTTATCGCTTTGCGGATGTTGTGAATGTGAAGCCATGATCTCTTGATTAAAATTCAAATGACCATCCTCTGTTTTTGAAAGAGCGTTAATCTTGCTAAGTTTCATAGCAGTGTCGGCATTAAAATTACTGTTCATCACCGATGAAGGTGGGTAAATGTTACCAGCTGTTATTTGAATTACGTTGTTTGAAGTCGTATGACTAGAAGTATGATGGCTTACATTCAGGCTGGTCTCAAACTGATGGGAATGTAAGTTTCCTGAAGATATTGAGTTTCCGTTATTTTGTATCGACATCATACAGTTTTGATTAATCTTATCCGGTTCGTTGTGTGAAATTTGTCGACCGCTTATACTATTCTGAACATTAAGTCCAGGGCTGTTTGTTGTGGTATGATTAGATTTTAATGAAATGTTTTGCAATTCCATTTTGTTGTCATTATTATTTTGGTTTAATCTCCAAGGGGTGGGTGATTTCATACTTTGAGTAACGCTAATTGTAGGTAAGCTCGTGCAGTTGGAATTATCTTGTAAATTTCCGCTTATTTCAATCACATGAGAGTTTTCGATTTTTATGTTATTTTTATTACTCGATGGTGCTATTGAACTCGACACTATTGGCTGGGATAACGGGATCGATTGCATGGAATATGCTGCCGAGTTCGGTATAGATTGTGAGATCGCCATTAATGGTTGACCTGTAGAGGATACTAAAGTAACATTAGGGGACATGGCTATATTGTGTGATTTAGACATATTAGGCCTCTGTATATTCTGTGCAGAGTTCGATATTGACATGCCATGTATCTGGGATGTAATCGGATTAATGCTTTGCCTTCCCGTCATTAAGTTGCCAGAACTAGATTGCGAACCGACTGTTATTGGTACAGGACCCATTTGTATCACTTTTGGTGTTTGCCGATTATTGTTATTGTTGGATTGTTTATCTGGCAGAGGCTGTAGTGTCAGGTTTGGTATGCTCGTCTTAACTGTCTTCATCGATTGTGGCGTCGATTGAACTGTATGCGCGGTTACCACATTAGGCGTGGAAGATGCGGCTTGAGAAGACACGCTCTCACCAACATTATTTACAACCACGTAACCTGTAGGTACTTCAACTATAGGTTCTATTTTACTTGCTTGGAACACTTGAGTTGTTGTAGCCGAAAAACTACTATTCTGAGCTAAAACACCTTGCATAGCTGTTGACACAAATTGCTGAGATGACATAACTGTATTTTGAACAATCGTTTCTAAGCCGTAATAAACAGGCTGTGTCGTCGTGAGATACATACAGCCTGAAGGATCAGTAACCATTTCTAAGGTAGGCGTAGAACCAAGTAACACTTGATCATTGCAAAATTGTGGCAGCAGTGTCCCTTGTGGTATTAATGTAGCTCCTGGAGTCGAAGAAATCAATGTATTGCCCTGTGATGGTAAAGCAGCATTCGGTATTATAGTAGTCTGTCCATTTCCAATACCGCTTTGAGGTACGACCGTAGCACCGCCGGTTTGTAAAGTATTATTTGGCAGAAGCGTAGCAGTTTGCGATGTTATTGTTCCAGGTGCTAAGCCTTGAATTGTCCCTTGCGGTATAATTGTTGTCCCATTTTGCGTATGTATTGCTTGAGGCAGTATCGTATGCCCATTTGGACCTTGAGAAATTATACTTTGAGCTTGTATTGTGCCTTGTGGCAAGATCGTAGCTCCTTGTTGTATAGCCTGGGGTAAGATCCCGACATTACCCTGAGGTAATAACACTGGAATACCACCGCTCGGCACGGCGACTAAACCACCAGATTCCGTTTGCTGTATTTGAAATGTTTGCGGCATAAGTCCACCTTGTGAAATAAATTGTGTTGGACCTGTTTTAAAGTCCCCTTGTGGTGCAATAGTTGCTATATACTGCATGTTTTGGTTTTGTTGCTGCGACAATGCCTCAACATAAGCTGACATAATATTCTGATTAGACACAGGTTGAACTATTATAGAAGGTTGTCCAGTCTGGTTGTTTGTTTGAAGTTGTATAACGGTATTGCCATGTCCAAGTGGCGACTGGTTAATCGTAGTGAATGTTTTTTCTAATTTGGTATGCCTTTTTATCGTAGTTGGCTTAGGCATCGGGCGTCCCCTTCCACGATTGGCAGCGTGAAAAATTGGTTTTGGTTGAACAGGTGGTGGCTGTTTTTTCGGCGACTTTTGCGAAGATCCCGGAAGAATAATCTGATGCTTTTGAGAATTAGGCGAAGTCAGCCTTTGGGCGGTCATCGCCGGTACAACTAAGGTAGGGTTTCCTTGAATTTGTGGCCTGATCATCGGCTGGATATTATGTATGATTGATGAGTTTGGCATTCCTTGTATAGAATTTACTGGTAGAGCTATCGATGTTGCACTAGCCATATTAGGGAAATTCGTAACTTGATTCTTACCCTGCATAATGGGTGTAATATTTCCAGTTTGATTAGAGGGAATAGTCAGTACTTGATTTGAATTGGATGATATAACTTGAATTCCACCTGCGCCTGATAACAGTTGCGTCATGTCTGTGCCTCCTTGAATTTGGTGTATATTTGCATTTCCATTTCCAGGCTTCACGCATATATTGTAAGGCAGAAGACCTGGTTGCGTTATTATTTGGGGAGTCATAATTTTCTGACCAGCCGTTGTGCTGGTTTTAGGGGGCAACAACATCTGTGGCGTAACGACTATTTGGGGCGACGATAGTACCTGTTGATTTGCGGATACTTGGACGTTAGTTGTTTTGCTTTGGTCAAATATCACTGTGCCCGATTTCATTTGCTCTGTGATTGTCATAGTCATTTCATTTGTCGGTCCGGGTGACGGTGTCTCGACAATCGTACCGTTAATTGTTATTTGCCTTGTGTTAATCGATGTTCTTCTCGCCGAAATGCCTTCCGCTTTAACAGAGTTCTCAGTTCCACTAACAACTCCAGTGTGTATTATCATTGGTTGAGCGAAAGCACCTTGAAAAGCGTTTTGTAAAGTGGTCAAAGTCCTGTTCTCGGGTGATTTAGGATTTTCACTCTCACTTTCGCTGGTTGATATCATGTCACACGATGGGACATGCCTGTCATATGATTCTTTGTTTCTATATGTGCATTGACATCTGTCACATCTAACAAGTTGTTCAAGATGACCTGTTGCTCCTGTATTTTCATCTAAAGGTCTCATGACTAATTCTGGTTGTCCGCTTATAGCGTTACCGGCAATAGTGACAGTGTATGTACTTTCGGTTCCACTAGCTCTATACAAAAATTGGTTTGAATGATTCCTTTGCACATTATCGTTATTCCCCGTATGATCTTCTGCCCCGTCAAGTTGCTGGATGGGCGTAAAATCATCATCCCTGGGGCTATTTGGACGAGAGCTACAAGTACTTTCGGAACCGGACCAATCTGCCGCACCATCTAATTGTGATATTGGGCTACATTGTATTTTTGTATAGAAATCGATTACATCAGTGTAGTATCCTTCAGATTTGTCTGTTTTATCGTTAGAATTATCATCTTTTTGTTTAGTAACCGCTGATGTTGCGCGATAGTTGACACCAGATGAATGTGGAGCCTGTTCGCAAATGCTAGAAGTATTTGCAACAGTTTCTGATTTGATTTTTTTATCACTGTTACTACCTTCTTCATTCTCCTTGATCGGTTCTAATGTACTCTCGGTTAATGCGACTCTTTGAACTGGACTTAGTTTTCCGGTGACTGTTGAAGATTTTCCTATTTTACACCTTTTTATAGTCGATGACAACAAACTCGTGTCGAATTTATTGTTCCACGTCAAACTAGTAGATCGTTGCTGTCCACGTCCTGTTGTTAAAGTCTTAAGATTATGGTTCTGCAAAAGCATTTCAGATTTGCTTCTTTTTAATTCTTTATTGCCTGATTCTAATCGAGCATTTAAAAGTTCATCAATGAAATCCGTCGAACGTGAATCACTTTTGTCGTCCGATTGACCCATTGCTCCATAAAATTCATTCTTTAGGTCCATGGCTACAAGATCTTCATAGGACATAAGTTTGGGAAAAATGTCTTGCATTGAAATTCCATCTAAAAGATCGTGATTTAAATCTTCAAAAATAGCATCTTTCACTTCTGGCGGTAAAAGATCCGCTGTGTTTTGGGGCTCTTCTTCATCCTGTTGTTCTTGTTTGCACACATTATCTAGAAGATGTTCAACAACTTGCTTTACTGCCAAATCTTCTAAGGTCACCGTACTACCAAACTTTATCGGCGACTTTTCATTCTTTAACATGAGTACAGTTTTAGACCTCGTTTCCAAGCTTTGGTGCCATGCGCCTATTTCTGCAATGACTCTTTCAACAATTTGGACATCCATTGTATGATCGACCGTTATGTTTACACCAAAGTCATAGCCCGGCATAGGTTCGGCAAGGATCAATTTAGTTTTTATTGTATACCTTACTATCTTTGACGGTTTCTTGCATGACCAAAATAGACGTGTGCATGAGAAATCTACTGGCATCAGAAAGTCTTCATAATCAGACACAGATGGAACAATTTTTCCAAGACTTTGTACTGTTAACGATCCCATTAGAAACTGTACTTTATTAATTTCACTGTACCTCTTTTTTTTCTTATCTAGCTCGACATACACTGGTCTCGTTAATTCAAAGTCGGCATCTTTTTGTAAACTTTTCTTGGGGACGTCTTTCCCATGAGTTGGGCAAAACACTCTTTTATCATCCATAAAAGCGCAACTCTCCTTCCTTGCGCAGGCATAATGGTATGTTTCGCTGCAATTTTTAGCACAACAACCAACACTAGCTCCTTTCACTTCACAAGATGCGCATTTAATCATTTTCCCTCTGGAGATTGCAGAGTGAACATTCTGCAGAGATCCATCAATTTCTTCAAACACTTCTGCAGACCATAGAGCGCAATTAGCGTGGATCCAATCGTTCTGACCACAATATAATAAACGACCCTCCATTGCGGGTAAGCCATCGCCTAAAACTTTACAGAGGACGCATGTTCTCGAATCTAAAATTGGGTAAAACTCCAACAGAACTTCCTCGGTTTTCATTCCTTCAGATTCTAACTTAGGCACTATCTGATCCAGCGGCTTTTCAATTGATTGCTCTTTTGTGTTCACACCTTTATTATCAGACATCTCATGCTCTTTAAGAGATTCCGTATCTTCTTGTTCACCTTCAACCTCCAAATTGGGTTGGAGGCAATTATTGTCACAATCAAACCAAGGGAATGTTTCAAAAAATAATTCTTTATATATTGTTTGAAGGTCGTCATTGAACGTTCGTACAATAACGTCTTTCATATCATGGTTGAAATCTTTGAGGGAGATGTATTCATCACTATTTACTCTCCTTTTGATGTCCAGTAAAGATGGAGAAATTAATCTACTTAAGTCATTTTCTGTTGCGTCTTCATTCAGTGAATCTGGTTGTCTTATTAATGCTGGACTAAGGTCTTGTTCACTGCGAGCTTGAGGGAAGTTATTAACGGGTTCGTCATCATCAGAAATTGCTTCATATTTATCATCGTGTATTGAAGTCGGCAACATGGCCATAACTTTTTCTGTTTTAACTTGAGGTGGATAATTATCGTGTACTTCGACACACGATGCTGTAAATTCGGTTTTATTGTTATATAGACCAGTCGAGAAACAGATCTCTTTATTCTGCATTAATGGCTCTTGTAGGTTGACAACTTTGTGTGATGTGTGCGGCATATCCTCCTCTTTGTGCATTACCACATCTGTAAATAATGATGAGCAATGCCATATATTTTGCGATGTGTTGACCTCATCAAATTTGTTTTGGGATGTGTTATTGCGACGTCCTCTTGCCGTATTTCTGTACACTTTGGTCTCTGTTGTGTTCTTCATAGATTCGTCGCCAGTATCGAAATGTAGCTTACGTATTGCCTGAGGCGACATAAGACGGTAGGGTTTGTTTGGCACTGGAGTATTCTTATGTGGTGTGAGTTTTAACAGAGCGCACGCCTTTTTATTTTTAGCGAGTTGCTTCAAAAGATGCAATAATTTGGCTTTAAGATGTTCTGTGAGCATTTTTCTCCAGGGCGGGTCGTTGGGCATGCATTTGCAGCAAATGTATTCGATCGACGGCGGCAGCGCTGACAGCAGCTGATATCCCTCTCCGGACAAACCTTCGCAGCTCGCGTGCACCCATCTGCCGCACCAGCCACACTCCATCATCTACGCAACAAGTATGGCTTATATAGTTACATACACTAAAATGGGCTATTCTAATATTCATCATAATCACAATACTAATAAACTAACTTAACGTATTTAGTTTTTTTATAAATCATAAGAAAAAATTAGATGTAAATTGATACGTATACTAAAATATATTTTCGATGTTGCAATTTTAACTTATTAAAAATAAGCAAATAATACAAAAAAACTACTAATAAACAGCAAAAATACATGATAACTTAAAAATGGTTCACTTTTGCATAATGCATATAGGGGTCAAAACTATCGAAAATAGTCACACCTACTAACGAGAATACATCGAATTACTAATAACCTGGCTAGGTAGGCTTACCTATATAATTTATAATATAGTAACAAGACAAAAAGTAAGAAACAAAACGTATGTGGGGTATACCTTGCTATCAAAATCGTTATCTCTGTAGCAGGCCTGGCAGAGTGGACAGTAGTTGCCCTTCTGCCGAAGTTTGAAGCACGGCCGACAGAATGGTAGGCTGCCAACGAACTTGTTAACGCGATTACTGTCACAACTTTTGCATTTAAGACAGGCACTGCATATCTGTAAGAGAAGGGTAAAATATTTCACTAGAATAATAATTACCAAGTTCACTTAAAAGAATTCTGATAATTCTGGGCGTGTTTTTTGTGGTAATTTTAAATTATAATAATTAAGCCTCAGTGGTGTCATATCATAAGCTTGAAGAGTTTAAACATTCTTTAATTATTGAATAGTCTAATTGAACTATCTCTAATTTTTTATGGAAGATGGTGACAAGCATCCATGTGGATCTGATGGTAAGTGTGCGCTACCCGTAGACATCCGCAACAAGCAAATGTGTTGCCGATGCGTTACCTACCTTTAATGGAGAGAGGAAGGCATAGACAGGAAAAATGATATTTTCTTTTCCCCGTTAACCCCTTTTCAAGTTTCAGTTTCAGGTGGGAAGGGGAGAAGGACTAAGACTAGGCCTCCTCTGGCACCTCACTTATCAAGTGAAACGCAGAGTACTTCACGCCTGTTTTCTGTGAGGTCGTAGCATTAGATGTTGTTGTTGCGGACTCTACCACTCTTGAAAAAATTGCTTACTGTTGTAGCTGTTGCATTGAACATACCTGAGGCCAATCGCTACGATGGTCAGGCGGAGCTGGCACGAGGCAGGCCGCGTGGTGGTGCCTCGCGCAGGAACGGCAGCGCAGTCGTGCGGCAGAGCGGGAGCACGCCGCGCACGCGACGCAGCGCGCGCACGTCCAGTCCCCGCCGCCGCCGCCCACGCCCCGCTCCACGTCCTCTGCGCACCAGCTGTGGTACCACTCGCAGCAACTCGAGCACACCAACATCTGGAGTGAATGCCAAACAAAATGAGAACTGTTGTTTGTGTTGTAAAATGCCCATGTCTATAGAGACAGACACATTTCATGTGTGTCCCATACACATACCACATGTGCATGGTGACAGGAAATGTTGTTGTCGGTGACGGAAGTAGAGGTTATGTCCTCTCATAAATAGACACACATATATTTTTCCTTAAAAAAATGTATTTTAATAAACGCAAAAACTGTAAAACCGATTTTAAAAATTCTATTGATCTCTCAAGAAGAAGAAGCTATTATATCATAGTATAAAGCATTTGTGAATAATGGCTACTAATAAATTAGATTAAAATTACATTTGGCATACAGCAATACTTGCCTTTTCACTTCCAGCACTGCCACATAAGAAACACAGCCTGGCCACAGTAAATGGCGCAGTGCCTATCAGGCCAAACCCGGTGCTGCAAACCTCATCAGGATCATAGCTCTCCCAGAAATCGACGCAAATCAGTTCAGGACGATTTTGTCCACACTTCTGTGATCGGCCTCGAATCTGTAAAATATTGTAATTTTTAAAACAAAATTTACTTATACTTATAGTAAATTATATATATATATATATATATAATTTACTTCTACTACTACTACTTAAAACTTAACTGTGTTTAATTAATAAATATTAAATTGCTTAATGGAAACATACAATTCTAAGTTTAATAATGTATATTTTTGCAACCAAAGCTAGCGTATATAAACATACCAAACCAATCTTCATCTTCTTCTTTTAAAGTTTTTAATCAGTGACCATCACAGTTGTATTACTATCTTTTTGTTATTTTGAAGCAATCTTTGAGTAGAGTTTGCAATAACTCAAACTGCTTGTTCTCGTACAGTTTTTGTAAACTTTATACTAAATTAAACTTTATTGTAAACTTGTTTGTAGTTCAATAAATAAAAAACATGAAAAGTTTAATCACCCCCTGATATGTCTCTAAATCTAGGTAGCTTTAGATTGATTCCCAAATAGTTTGCAAACAAACTTGACTTTTTTGTAAAACTTATGTCTGCAATATTATTGGCTGAATCACTAAGACATAAGCTTCACTTTGTCAGATTGGTCGAAAAGCAAGGACATACATTACTGAAAACCACAATATTATTGATCTATGCTTACATTTGTGATGTTTGACAATGGCTTCTGTATTGTCTTTTTCGGGACTAAATCCATAACAGTTTCATCTTCACTAGATTCCACCTTACTTTGCGGTTTAGAAACGATCGGAACTTCCACCTTTCTCTTTTTAGACTCAATAACAACTTCAGCATCAGTTTCTTTTCCAACAACAGTTTCTGGGACCATTTGAAGAGGTTTATTCTCAGTATCAATCTCTGATTCACCACTTGACAAATCAGGTACTCCATTTTCTTTGTCAAGAACTGGCAGTGCAGAACTATCCTCATCAGATGACAAAGATTTATCTGGTTTATCCTTCTCTTCTTGAGTAGGGAATGTTGCGAGGGGTTGCCCCAAGACTATTGAGGCACTTCGGCAGACATGTTTTACCCTTGGACCTTTCAGTTCCATTTTCTGTCTCTTAGGGTCTTCGCTCTGTTTACCATCACACTGATCTTTCTTCCGTACTTTAACCCTTGTTAGGCGACGTTTTCTATTATTACTGAAGTCTTCATTTGTTTCTTCCACTTCTTTAGTTTCATTCTGAACTTTCTCCTGAAATTACATGCACAAATGTAAAAGCACTATGATATATACATCATAGCAGATTTGTTGCCTACACCTTATTAATAATATTATAAGAAGATTTTATTCGAAAATGTTGTCTTGTTCGATAGGGCATTGTACTACATATTGACTTCAATTAAAGTTCAATATTATAATTAAAAAATATAAATATGTAAACTGTGATTTTGGTAAACACAAAATTTGCTAGATGAAAGTCTGTTATGTATGAAGTACAAAACAATGTCAAGGGACTTCAAAGGAGGATCAAATAAATAAATATGCGCCCACACCAGTAATCCAGAGAACTAGGCAGAGATTATGAATTTCCATTTAGCACGATCCTGGCACACCTCACTTGCTTCTTCTACATTCATAATCTCAACATGCTCATTGGTTAGGGGTACTCCTTGTATTGCCCTTCTTTAATATGTCACTAATCTAATTAATATGAGTTCTTATTGGACGTCCCTTGCCAATGCTGCCCCATTCACTTTTGCAACATAAATTTGTTTTGTTACTCTCTCTTCATTCAATCCTTTCAACATTGCCAAAACATTGAAGCACACCTTTTTAAATTTTAGTCACAATATCCACTTTTAAGACACACTTTTCCTAACTTTATTTTTTAAAATATCAATTTTATTTATTAAACTGCTGGTCTGTAATTTTGTCTGAATAGAATAATTATTCCGAGCAATTTAATTTCAGTTTCCATTTTTTATCTATCCTTGTGCTTACCAATTTTCATAAAATGTTATTCTTATGGATTTAATATAAAAATAAAAAAAATACTTGAATTCATTCATCATTTTTTGTACCACCTAGAAGAAAATGTTACAAGAAATTTGACACTTTTTTTAGCTAAAATATGAATTTCGATTTCTCTAATTTGACAGTATTATAAATTTAGATCTACTAAAATAGCGTAAAACATACCTCTTGTTTTTCAATCTCTTCTGGTGACTTCTTTGTCGTTTTTAGGGTACCAAAGAGTTTGGAATTTTCATTTTCAGTTGTAGTTAGAGCAGAGAATATTGCCTGCGGTGTGGTGTTGCTTGCAACCCTCAAGGGATTAGCTTGCGTTAGAAGTCCAGACGCCTTCGCACCAGCCCTCATATGTGGTGGCAGCATTGCTGTGAGACTGGCTCTTATATTTGGTGGTACTTGGAAGGCTTTCAGACACAACTTCAACCAGCATGCGGGACATCGAGTTTTATTTGTGCAGCGTAGCAACTTCCATTGTTGTGATCGGACAATCGGTGGAACATGACAATTACCTGCAAAATTAATTATTTACTTTTTTATTTTTTTCCCTAACAATCATAATACATAAAGTCTCAGTGTCTAATTATATAAAAGATTAAATAACCCTGTACATTACATTTTATATATATGCCCACAAGTTACTATGGTGGTCACATTATTCTTAAATCTATGATATTTTATAACTTACATTCTAAGTACTCCTTGTGAACTACAAAAACAAACATGTTCAATTAATTGTATTATGATATAATTTTTTTAAATGGTGAAAAAACTAGTCTTATGAATGAATTTATCCATAAGGATATAAAAATACAAACCTTCCCCTTTAAGACACTGCATTACAACAGGACCAGTTCTATGAGACATTTTTTCCTTCTTCAGCATTTTAGATATGAACTTGCGGCATGATTCACAGGAATATATCCCAAACTTGCGTGCTTGCTTGACAAATCTGTAGAAACGGACTGCACCGCACACTCCACATGTTACAGTAGTCGGGGGGTTTTGTGCTGAAAGGAAAAATTAGATAAGCATAGTTGAATTATTTCTTAAAAATGGTAGTAGTATACTTCTTAAAAGTAGTACAGTTCACAAAACGCTGGAATCTATTGCTGATGTTCTGTTGGACCCTAGAATATTATCAGGAATAATATCTTTGACTTAACCTGAAAAATATATTTTATTGTGATTTTCGAGTACATGCTACTTCCTACTGTCACATTTGAGGGTAAAAGAACTGAAATAAGTTTTGCTATAAAATTTTCCCAGGTCGACTGGGGTATGCCTTTAGGTGTAAGTATGCCCTTTGTCACCTCAAAGTTGTAAAGTTAAGCAGTAGAGTTAGTAAATAAATAAAAGAATTAAATCAACAGTGATAGAGCCTGCAACAACATCTAATGACCTGGCTCAACTAGTGATATACCACTTTTTTTTCTTTTATTGTATTGTATTGATATTTCCTTTTTCTGTTTATCCTCTCTAACCATTACAGGGGTTGCAGGAAATGCATCTGCAAATTGCAAATGTCCATGGGTAACTGTAACTTAATATTAGATGAACCAATTGCTTATTTGCCACTTTCTTCAATAGAAAAATGGAACAAGGTTTAATTTAAATTATATATATATTCAACTTTTATTATATGTATATATTTTCAATTCTTTTATAACATTACTTACATGATGCTGGCACAACAGTGGAGAATGGTCCATCTAAGCCCATATTAGATGGAGTTGTAGTGTTTAACTGAAGCCTTGCTTCTCTGATTATAACTTTACCCCTTAGTAGTTGTGATGCAGTTGACTTGTCTTTCTCTGGACTAGAAGAAGCTGGCTTTTCTTCGTCGTCACCACTTCCCACAGGGCTATCACTTTCCCAACTCTCCTCAGACTCAGAGCCACTACTAGTACTTGGTGAGGTGCTGGCATCAGATATGTCCATTAGCTTGCGCATTGCATGCCCCGTCCTTTCTTCCTTAGATTCATTGGCTTTTAATTTCTCCAAGTTTTCAACATTTGAGTTTTCATCTGGTGAATATTCTGAATCTTTCTCGAAAGAAAATAAATCACGTAAGGACTTTCGATTACCAGTAGTTATGTTAGAGAATGAATTTGTAGTCTTATCCTTGAATAAGTTGGAAGTGGAAAGCAAATTTTTTTCTCTATTCTTTTCCCTATCATTTTTCTCCACATTATCTTCTTCGGGAGAATCATCATTGTCATGTAGGTTGTTGAAGACTATTCTCCTCAGTTTTGGCTTTTTGAGAACTTTTCCAGAACCTAAAGCACTAGATATTGTTGAATGGTCTTCTCCATCAATAAATCTTTTGTTAGGTTTGATAACCCTTGATGAATGGGCACTCCGAATTGGCAGTACAAACTTAGAATTACCAGTTTCTCTATCCATAGGTGAGATATTTCTTGGGGGAGGTGAAATGCAGCGGCTTTCACTGAACTGTGAAAATTTGTTCATAGGTTTTGATAATGGATTGAGATTCTTTCTCAAAAAACCTTCTTGTTGGTCTATGCTTGACTTTGAACTTAGATCTGTTAACTTTGCAGGTTTGAGAATGCTGTTAAATGTGGAGTATTCAGTTTGTTTTAATGAAGATTTCTTTTTGATTATAGACACAAGAGGTGCATGATGTTTAATCGGAACTTTTTTAAGAGGTAGAAATATATCTTCACAGCTCTCTACAGTTCCAAATGTAACAGTCTTTTTCACAGGTTTAGGCTTATCACCTTTAGATGGCTCCATTTTGTTTTGTGATCTGGTGCGCACTGGTGATTTTGATATGTCGCCCCTGTTTTCTTCAGGTTCTTTTTTATTTTTTTGTGTTTCCTCAGTTACTTTATTCTCACTGGTAGAGTTTTCCTCATTCTCATTATTAGTTTCTTTCTTCTCTTCTTCCTAAAACGATTTTAATTAATTGATTACTAAGATTGCACATTGTAGTAAGTATTCATTACCATCAATGTTACTTTACCAAATCTTAAATGATATTGCTTTTGCATATTTTTGACCCAATTGCATATATTGAATTAGAAAAGATATGGTTAGGAGGTTCACAAAGGAATCATCATAACATTTTACTCAATGGAAATGATTATAATAATAAACTTATTTACAGCAATCCAAGTACTTTACATATTTTACATCATATCCTTACTTATGTAGATCAATCTATTGTAATAAAATAAAACATTTGATAATTTGAACTCATTCCATCTCCTTACCTAGAGTTGCAGTTACTATCTTTGATTTACAGCTTATGGATATTATTCAAAAAATTTCAAATTCAAATGGAATAGAAATGGACTACATCATAAGTTTAGGTAATGTCAAGAGATATTAGGTGCAACAGGCAAAGCTTTCAGAAAGTAGTGGAATTTGTAACCAAATTAGGCTATTTTTAAAAAGGCATTAAACATGTTTTGGTCAAATAATATTGCCTTCTAGGTGTAATAGTAAAATTTAGTAACTTATCCTTAGTTCATTATGAGTCAATCTACAAAAAATAATTGACTCATGCACAATCCATAATATGTCAAAAAAAGTGTTACAATGACTCACAATTTATTCATCAAAAATAGAATTTCTAGAGCATTGGCTGTGTGTAATAAAAACCAGTTACTAAATGTCTGACATAGCATAAAGATCAGAAGTTTTAACAAAATTTGGATTTTACCATGGTATTGCATGTCAGACCTAAGATTCAATAAAAAGAGAATACTAGGTGTTGATAGCCAATTTTGTCATGAAGATGTGATATTTGTCACATATGTTTTTTATAGTTGTATGTATAGTCATTTATTTTCTTCCCTTTTAAATATATTGTATTCTATCTTTGTATTTAAAATATTTCATGCTACACGGTTTGGTTATGTCTGTATATATTCAGTTTAGTTTCTTTTGCTTTGTGATGCTGACAGCTTGGACATATTCCACTCCACACAAACAACTTATTCATTATATAAAAACATTGCATCACTTTTTATTTGTTTATAGTCAATGATGTATTACAAATTAAAAAAATAATGCAACAAGTAGCAGATATATATATAGCTGCAGGCTGTGGGTTCGATTCCCACCCAGGATAGACATTTGTGTGCATGAATATGTCTGTTTGTCCTGAGTCTGGGTGTAATTATCTACTTAAGTATGTGTTTACAATAGTAAAGTAGTATATCAGTTATCTGGTTGCCATAGCACAAGCTTTGCTTAGTTAGGGATCAAATGACCATGTGTGAATATGTCCTAGGATATTATTATAGGATATATGCCATTAGCAGTCAAAAAGTGAAGAATCTAAACCATCCCAATTACTTTTTTTATTTTACCCTTAAATCATGTGTTTACATATAACAGTTGATAGGGTGGACTAGCAGCTATAGCAATTAAATAAAACGTAAATAATACTTGAAAACATTGTGTTTACTTGTATACGAGAAAATATATATATTTATAATAATACATACACCACACATCAAAAGTAAAAAGAACATTATTTAAATTCAAATATAGTGCATCATAGAAAATTATTTATCTTTTTTTTCCTTTTTACAACATTCAATATGTTCGTACATCACTGTCACTGTCTGTTTGGAACATTTTTGACCAATGATTTTGTATGAGTGTAATATTTTATCTATAGTATAAATTATAACTATATAACATCTTTGACAGAATTAAGATTAGTATAATTTACTTTACTTGAATTTACAATTTACTGGATTTAATAACTAATACCGACCAAAGTATCAAAATAAAAATTTGTGAATAGTAGAGATATTTGTATATCTCTACTATTCACCAAATTTTATTTTGTATTTATGCATAAATGTAGAAGTCTCTGCATACCCATCTGGGTTATGTGTGTTTGTGCTTATTTATTTACATTAGCTTTATCATTATAGATATTTTTCAATTAAAAAAATGTATATTTATACGCAACACCATTTCTAAAAGCCTACGTGAAATTAGTGACTGTTCTAAGGACTGTAACCTTATTTCTTTGCTAACCACTTAATTGTTTGTTTATGGCCAACTGTTAATATACAATTGCACAAGAATACTTATATATCAAAAATTTTAAATACTTTGATATCAAAATTGAATGTATTTTCATTCTTTTTAAAATTGATAATTTAACCTATACAATTTATGGTATGAATATTTTAACAATTTTACTAAGGTCACAAGTATTTAATGACATTTGACATCTTTATTCTTATATAGAAATTGTTGGACCCAAAAGTTAGGTTATAAAATGAAATAATCTCGCTATAAATTATTATCAAATATTTCATTTGTAAACTAGGTAATTGAACATTTTATCGACACAGCTTTTTCTAGGCGTTTGTCTTTGTTGACATCATAAATCGTATGGATAAGTAAATGTCAAAATTCCTACATCGCTGGACGCTACAATACATTTGGCGCCTCGCTCGATTGCGCTTAGAAGTATTACGTAAACATAACATTTCCGCGTGTATATTGTTAATTTTATATAATTTACTTGCAAAATGTTGAAAGTTGGCTATCGTGTTTTACCTCTTTCTCCCCAGTAAAATCATTGCCGCCCGAGCTGCGGGCGGCTGGATGGTTTTCTTGGGTAGTCTCATGGTAAACAGCGCCCGAGAGAACACTAATACGCTTTCTGTTCTGGAACTTTAGCGGTTTCCCGGGGAACCTGGACCTTCCCATTTTGATACGCACATAAACGAAGGACACTCAGTGCGTTTCGAGCGAGCGCGAAGATACTGGCGCGCATGCTCCGGCCCGCGCGCTCCACAACGCCATTCCACTCATTTATGCAATGTGTACAACAAATTACGACGCAGTTCTCATCACTTGCATACCCAAACATAAACAGCACTAACACCCTTCACATTATTTACTAAAACGATCACTTTACACAGTTTTTGCGAGGAACGACACCATCCATCATTTTAATGGTCGACTGATCGTTAACACTGAAGTCGTAACGCTTCCATTCAGCGGAGCGTCAGCGATAAAACAAAAGAGAATGTAGTAAGAATGTGCCGCACGACGCGTCTGTAACAGTATTTGCGTTTTGTTCCATTTGTTAACATGAACCGAATTATTGAAATGAATCTCTCGTAATTTGACAAAGATGGCTGTACGACGCGCTATAACAATAGCGAACACGAGTGATTAACGAGACGAGGCGCGCGAGGCCGCGGTGTGAACGACACCTGGCTCTCGGAGGCCAGTTATGGATTTTGAACCAATCGCGACGTTAATTCGGACCGGTATGAAAACAAACATGTCCGATGTCGCTCGCTACGTCTTGCTCCTATACGGCATCTATCTGCATAGACGCCTCACTCACTCATTTCACTTTATCAATAAAAATGCCAAGTAATAAGATCAATCTGCGTGATCCGTGATCGGTAGCGCCTTTGTTTTGATTTGCACACTATCCGCTTTATGGTTAGCAATTTTGTTTTATTGCTCTTATTTGATTATTGGCGCACAAAAACAAGCATTAACTTTTTCTTATTATTAGGTACAAATGTTTGAAGTTATTATATATAATATGATATACAAAGATATCTTTCTCGATACAATTATATCAACGAATAATATTAATATTGTTCTGAAAGAACTTTAATATGTTTTGATATGTTTAAACACCGATTCATTTTTTTTTATGAAAAATGTTTATATTTGAATAGGTTTAGATTATGTGATAAAATATTTTTTATCAAATCGAACATCGTGCTGTATAAGTTTTACATCAAGCCAAGGCTAATAATAATCAGAATCTTAATAAGTATAAAAACTTGTAGTTTTTTTATAATTTATAAATATGTTCAAGTTAATCACCTTAACACAATTATAGAATTAACTAGAAGTCGTGGATATGAACTGCGAAAATGATGTTTCGAAAAATTATAGTAGGGAAGATTCATTCATAGCTATAACAATTGTACGACACGATACGCTTGGTACAATTTATACACAAACATACACTGATGTATATACGGTGCTCGCACCCTATTCGCAGTGAACCCCTAAACTCCGTCGGTCGATCATGCGTAAAGGGCGGAGAAGGGATGCAAAAGGGAAGAGCTTCGGTGCTTGAACCCTAACTTACTATATATAGATATATTCAAAGAGGAAGATTAAAAATTTTGCTTAAAATACAAATTTATTAACTTATGAAAGTACCAACTTTATCAAATACTGACCTCTAGCGTGAGATATGTGAACGAAAAGTTGTTTGCTGAAACGCTTCCTGAAATACATTGAGTACGGGCGGCACGTCCTCGACCATAGTCGACTCGGATCGAAGCTAAACTGTACACAATCACTGTTTTTAGAAATTCTCACTTAAACATCACAAGTTTCGAGGCACTTTTATATCCAATTCAATGGCACGGCTAGTTCGCGTTTTGAAAATAACAATTCGTTTGTAAATGTTATGGTATGAGTAATATTTACATTACTTTCCTTGCAGTGGTGTTGGTGCGTGAAACTGTAGTAGAGCGACTGGCGTGTACAAGCGTCGCGCATGCCGCGAGGGACAACGTTTGAAATATAAAAATGGACAAACTCCCCTTCATGGGGCTCACCCGAATGAATCACAATAACACACGAAACACTCTTTTAGTTTGTAAAGATTTTTATTGAAAGTCGCGGCGGCGTAGCGTGTATTTAATGCGCGTGGCGCGCTAACACCCGCGCTTCGGTTCAAATTTGAGCGGTACAGAGTTATGCTACGAACTTCCGTGTGGCCCTTGACAAAATATTGATCGACGCGACTCCCGCCGTCTGTGGACATTTTTCACTGAGGCCGGCTTTCGGAAGGAGGATAATCGCTGTGGATCACCGGCTTACTCTCCGTGTGTCCGTATTGTGCCCAAATGTGAGACCCCTTAACGTGCAGGTAGATATTTTTTTGTGTTATTTGGGTCGCAGGCTAGAGTAGGTAAAAATGATTCATATAACAAAGCTAGAGGTCGACGTTATTTATACTTATTCCAATAAGCTTTTTTAAAATACGAGTGTAGATTTTAAATGTGTTTGATGCAAATATTTAAAAAAAAATCGGTAAATAGGATTTTTCTCTTGAATTGTTGGATTATGAGGTAGTATATAGTTTTTATTATGCCTATAATTATGAATTAATTAAAAACAATACTATAAAATTTAGGATACATGGAAGTTTGGGCGGCATGATAATAAATCTAATATTTTTATGGCTTTTATGCGATCGGTAAATTTGATTACAAACACAAATATTTTAGATAAATTAATTACAATGTTCGGCAAAGTTCATACAGTAACTTTGAGGTAGGAAAAATAAATTTTATGAAAGTTTTTTTTAAAGTACCAAGATTTTTTGTAAACAGATTAGGTATAAGTACTTTGTATCGGTAATCTAGATCAATAGATACATAAACATTTTATTGATGTTTATTTTTATTTTTATCGTGTCAAATAATAAATTACAAACGAGATGAGAACGCATTATCAATTTTAACGAATCAATTTCGTTTAAAGAATATATTATGATAGTGTCATGCTATATGAAATATAAGACAAGCTGAGCGCGGATTCACCCTCCGTACAATTTAATTGAAATATTTCCAGCCATAAAAACCCTTTGTGGTGGATCTACGTTTTGAGGGCACTCCTCTAGTTAAGAGTCAACATCGGTATCAATGTAGGTTAAATCCTTTATTTCTCACACCTTATAATGCAATTCTATACCGCCCGGACATTGTTCTAAATATCGGAATAAACAAAGACGATCCCGGTGCAAACGCCAAATTTAACTCTGTCGTCAATAGTAAGTGAAATGATTGGCATACTATGTTCACTGACGCATCAAAAATAAAAGCTGACGGCTGTGTAGGCTCCGCTGTCTGGATATCGGAGTACAACATCATTTTAAACTTTAAGTGTCCCCCTCAAGCCTCGGTTTTTACTGGAGAGGTGCTGGCTATCCTTGAAGCCTTGATGTATATAGAATCACATAAGCTACAAAACACGGTGATATTCACTGCTCTAGAAGCTGCCTACAGGCAGTCAGAAGAGAGAGAGAGCCTGTCGGCTATCCTTGCAAACCAACTCAGATCCAAGTCAAAATTCCCCTTTGTACTGAAAATCAAAGAAATTCTTTATCGATGTCACGTGTTTGGCATAAAAGTCACCCTAGCTTGGATCCCGGGACATAGCGGTATAGTGGGTAATGAGGGTGCTGATCAGTGTACTAAGGATGTCACGACAACGGGTAGTGATACTCATTACACAACCTATGCACAAGATCTAACGACTCTAGCCAAGGGCGATCTCATATCGTGCTGGATTGAAGCATAGAATCTTGAAAGCCAACAAGAGGGTCACGTCCACAATATGTAGGTTCAATATGTAGGTCATGCTTGTACCCCGGTTCACCTAGCTAGAAAATGGTTAAGGATAGCTCCCTCTGTGAATGTCAGCTTGTTGGGGGATCAGCAGAACACATTTTCTTTAACTGCCCTAGGAGACCGTCCCTTTACGAAGTGCTACCGGACACTATCCCCAGACCGACGTATTTCAAATCTTTGTTGAACCTCGTACATACACCTTTTGTAAACATTTTATATGAATATGTTAACCAAAATAATATTACATTATAAGTTGTTTGTCCTTTCTAACCTTCAAACAATCTGTTTTGTTATATTTATAACAAGACAAACATCTTGTTTTAGGTATGTATTTTCAACAGCCGATTACTTTGTAAAATAATAATAATTAAAATTGATGTGACCTTGTGCAATCACGAAGACTACCCAACAAACAAGAGCCCAAAGGCACCTGGGCACAACCATAACCACAGACCAAGCTCTATAAACTGGATTTTGACGAAATCAAAAAGGACCGCCATTATAAAAGAAATTGAATTGAATGGTATATTTTACATAGATAAAAAAGACCGGATACATTGAATACTGCTATTTAACAAATGTTAAAAATGAATTTCTTTTGTTTTCTAATAAAATTTTATTTAGCTGTGGTCAAAAATTCCTTGCATTGTGTATGGTTTTTAACTTACGAGTGAAGTAAAAATTAATAAGTCAATTTAACTAAATCGCTATTTGATTTATTTAAGTCTTAAAGAAATTGTATTACTATCATAACATTTTTTATTACAATTAATTTGTCTATAGCAGTCTATACATTTGCACTGTACAGGCAGGGCAAGCCACAGACAAGGAAAAATGTTCAACAACAAAAAAAGATACATTGTTCGCGCCAATTTTACTTTCAGAGTCAGTCTGCAGTATCTAGTCTAGTATATATTATATTGTAATTGTAGTAGTCTTTTGATTCAGTTACTTTAATAACCATTTAGTTGTACACAGTGATATTAGAATAGAAATTTCAAAAACGTAATAGTAGTAACAATATTATTTAACATTCACTCCTCTAAGTGCTAACAACGAGCTATTCGTATTGAAAGGACATAAAAACAAGATGCCGAGTGCAGATCAAGTAACTTTGAAAGTCACTCGTCTTAGCGAACACGCTTTCCTACCTGTGAAAGGGTCCGAAAAGGCTGCTGGATTCGACTTAAAAAGGTGAAATATTATGTGGTTTTACATAGTACCAGTAAAAGAATTACGCAGGAACAGCACCATATCGACACTCACGAGTACTTATAACAGCTATTTTACCTTTATAACCTTTCATAAATTAAAGGCAAAAATTTATAGTCGTTTTTTTTATGAAAAGTCGAATGATAATCAAAATAGTTAAATTAGAAAAAAAGAAATCTAAGAAATTATTCTTTGTTTTCTTGACCAATGTAGTTGTATATTAATAATATCTTAAATATTTTTGTTTCTTTGTATGTTTTTACTTTCTTATTTTGTAATTTTTGACTACGAAAATGTAAAAAATTGCTAGTTGCCAAACTTTTTGTGATTTTTTTTGTTTGATACACTATTGTTCGTTCTAATAAATAAATAGAAATAGATTTTCATTAAAGAATTCCCTGATTCACTGAGGTAAATATTGCTACTTGGAAAGACTTATGCAATGTTTTGATTCTTTCAAATCTGAAATACAATACCAAACAATAATGTAATAGAACAAAGTTCAGGCCATAGTCTGTTTTTGGCAAATTTGCTAAAACCTGACCATGTCTTGGGTTTCATTACCTGTTATCTTCTAGTAATGTTACTTGATGTTGTTACACTTCGTTAAATGATTTAAAGTTAAATTTATTATACCCTGTATTCTCTTTTAGTGCATATGATTACATAGTGCCTGCCCGTGGTAAACAATTAATAAAAACTGATCTTCAGATAGAATTACCCTCTGGATGCTATGGACGTGTAGCCCCACGTTCAGGTTTGGCAGTTAAAAACTTCATTGATGTTGGTGGTAAGAAATTGTAATTTGTTATTTCTTGATGTGTTAGCATACTACAGAGACTCAAATAGTCAATGACCAAGCTCATATCGATCAGCTTGATACTCTGGCCTTCCAGAAAGATGTCAGTTCCCACTGCTGTTCGGCCCTAAACTAAAACTCTACACAAGTCAAATACCTAGAAGTAATCCTAGATATCAAAGAATGTAAAAATATTGGTAAACAATGGGGGCTAACACTGCTGCTGTGGCTATACACATCAGACATCAGCCTTACCTTACCTTTGGTGCCATTGTTTGGCAGACCAAAACCAAACAATGTATGATAGATAACCACATAAGAGAACACCTTGGCATATGTGGCAGCATTTTAACCTGGATATGTGACTTTCTGTCCAGTACAATGTTTCAGTTGAGCATTGGCGAAGTCATGTGTAATCCTCAAAGTGTACACAGTGCTGTTCCTCAAGGATTGGTGCTTGGTCCTTTGCTTTTTATCTTGTGAGGTACAAGTACTGACTTGAAAAATACTTTTTGCTAAACCCTGAGTCAACTGGCAAGCAATAAAACATATTGCGATATTGAAGACTGGCTTCTAACTTTAAATTTAAATAAATGCACTGTGCTACACATTGGTAATAGTAATCCCCATCAAGTTTATTATTTTGGTGGTGCTCAATTAACCACTGTTGAAACACAAAGGGACTTGGGAGTTATTCAGTATCAAAGCTCTACACATTCCACATCTATATGAATTTCCTTTCCACCCAGTTTTTGTTTTATGTCAGTAGGTAGCAAACGAGCATGTGGGTAAACTGATATCAAATGACCGACACCCATAGGCATCAACAATAAGTAAACTCAGAATACTTCTACTCCTAGCCTGTTTTCTGTGAAATTGTTGTATTTCACTGGTCAGCCCATTTGTGCCACAGATGTAAGCTTTAAAGATATAGATACATGATGATTTAAATATGAGGTACAAATCTGATCTTATTGATAAATTGAACTGTCTTTTAGTCAAATAACAATCAATACATTTTATAATAATGATTATGAAATAAAACTTTAAAAAGAGTTGTTCATGTTGTAATTGTTTTCAAATTGTATTGTATATTATTTACAGCTGGAGTCATTGATGAAGACTATCGTGGTAATGTTGGAGTAGTACTCTTTAATCATTCTGACCAAGATTTCATTGTTAAAAAGGGCGACAGAATTGCACAATTGATCTGTGAACAAATTTTTTACCCAGTTATAGAAGAAGTTGCTAGTCTGTCAGACACAACAAGGTCAGATGGAGGGTTTGGTTCTACTGGAATGCAGTGATTTTTAAATATAACAATTCTTTTGCTTAATACAGTTAGTATTGTATTGCTATTCATAAGTTTAATGATTAATAATTCTTATGTAACTTAGAATCTGAACCTAATGTAAATCTAAATGATGAAAGTATTAATAGCATTAAAGCCGTTGTGCATTTCACATACAGTAGCTAAAACAAAGAAAATAAATGATAATAGTTGAGAAACCAATGATGTTCACAAAATTAATAAAATATGCTTCTAATATATAATAAAATCTTTTATTAAATTAAAACCAACAAAAAACCTAAATTAACATATTATATACATAAGATCATGATACATTATCTTCAAAGTTATGCATCACACTACTTAGAGAAAGAGCTTCTAAATTGGGAATTTCATTAGAAAAAGATGGTGCATCACGATTTCTTTTTAAAAAAGGCCTTAATAAACTTGTCAGTTTACTATCATTATTTACACCAAAGTGTGATTCTGCTTTTTCAATTTGTTTTTCTATTTTATTGGTGTTTTGTTGCAATGCTAAAATCACATCATTTAAAGTTATAATTTTTTTAGACAATATTGTGATTTCTGCTCTGTATTTATTAATATCTGTAGATACAGCCGAGTTGCAATCACTGTTTTTCAATTTTATAATTTGAACAACACTAGTTAATTCTTCCAGTCTTGTTATCATGTTGTCAATAACATCCTGCACTGTTTGAAAACTATCGGCAACATCTAGTTTAAAGTACGCCGCGTAATCTTTTGCCACGTTTTCCAACATTCTTTTATATTGCCCCAAAATCTGGAAACAAATATTCCAACAAACTTGCTAGATAATCAACTATATCTGTCACTACTTTTGACAATTCCAACAAAGAGGACGGAAGTCGACGGTAAACTTTAATAAACAATTCCATGGTAATACAAATCACTTTTTAAAAGTTCACTTTTGCTTTTGAGGTAAAATCAAAGTAGCCTTACAAAGAGGATATGAGGATATAAAATAAATGCTGGCGTATTGCAACCATACTTACGAAATGGTACTATTGCAACATGAACCATGACACCAATTATATTTCCAAACAAGTTACTCTTTAAATTTAAATCAGTGGCTTGTGCTTGACCGTTGGACTTGATATTTACGCAAACCCAAACATTCTTTCATTAAATATGCTAAAACTCATTTCTTGCATTTGCAAAAATATTAAATATTTACATAAATTAAAAATATCGGTTATTATTTGATAACACAAAAGGTCATTGTCGTTAAATTGGTGGATTATAAGAAATATGAATAATTTGTGTAATCCATCCATCTAAGAGAAGGTAAGGTAAGGTTCTTTTTTTTTGTTTCAGTCGTTGTTGCGTAAGATTTAACAGTGGTAATGGTGGTACCTACGTTTAACAACAAAACAAGAGCCCGCAACAACATCTGTTGCACGAATGAGCATGGGCTGGCTGAAACTGACCTGTGAAATACCACGACCTCACAGAATACAGGTGCGAATTATTCTTCGCCTGTGAGTAAGGTACCGGAGGCCTAATTTAAATCCTTGTCACCGTCTCGTTTTTCTAATAATAATAAGATGGAAAGGGGTAGAGGATCTTACGGGGAAGGGGATGGGTAGGAAAAAAATCTTCTATTCCCTACTCCATATTGTGTTAAAAAAAGTTTTTTACGTTTACAACGTGTGAAATCAAAAGATTTCTTATACTTTTCTTTTATAGAATATAATGGCAAACGAGCAAGCAACCCTTACAACAAGTACGGCTGCCCATTTTTAGAAGAATTAATTCTGTATTGTTCTAAAATATGGGTTACGGTCGTGAGCGTATATATTTAATATTTTTTTCTAAAATACAATGTTTTACGTGAAAATATAATATAATAAAACGATTTGATTTTAAGTTGAAATCATCTCAAATAATCTTAGCATAGAGATAGTTTTAACTTGAATGCATTGATTCTTAGTTTTACTAATTTATCTGTGTTTTGGTTGACTGACATAATCAAGTTGTATCAACTAGATAAGTGTATGGTGTATGTCTAATTATTTATTAGAAACATAGTGCTTCTTTGTCAATCAAGCGAATGTAAATAATATTCTAATGCTTCCATCAACCGGTTATTTTAAAGGTCTGAATTGTGCTTTTTTTGATAGCGGTCTTTGTGAACGGCCTTACTGTCATTTTCGTCATGTTAAGAAAGAACCCCAAAACAACGATGGTATCGAAAACGGTACAATTTTACAAAAACTGGTATCTGCGGCCGTACAGAAGGTACTACAACAAACGGAATCATCGGGATTATCTTCTCCTACCAGAACAGCAGCAACAAATGAAGTGTCAAAGACAGATATAGCTCAACCCGTAACTTCTAAAGTCACATACAACCCAACACCGATATCTGAATTGAACAAAATTAACAATTTGGACTTAGAAAACAACGAAGATGTAAATGAACAAAGAAAAAGGCACATTCCAGTACCTTACACTCCTAGAAAGCCAGCTAGTATGGCTATTAAGCGACCAGTTGAAGTTAATGGTTCTTTTAAGCCTTTTATATATATACCTCCGCCTATGACGTATACTCCTGGTTCTACAGAGACTTCTCAATTAGATCCATACACTCCAAAAGGCACTGTGGAATCAAAAGAAAAGTATTTACCAGGAAAAGAAACTGAATTACAGGAGTATACACCAAAAGACAATTCAACGTCAACTAAACGAAGTTATATTCCTTCAGATAAAAGCACAAACAAAAAGAAGATTTTAGAGTATAAACCTGCAAAGGTAACTGTTAAACCAGATATGGCAAAAGTCACATATCAACCAACACCAAGGTCTCTGGCACCATGTTTTTCTAGTGACGAGGAAGAGGAACCTGATCAAAAGAAAAGAAAATTGTCAAATGATTTGAATGGCTTAGATGATTTAGGCCCTGAGTTTGATATATTAGACCAAATATTAGATGAAGAGAAATGTGAAAGTAATGTTAAAGGGAATTCCACAAAGGCAAAAAATAACAAACAAAATCATGAAAAAAATGATACTAGAAGTAAGGGTTTCAAATCTGAGAAGGATAGAGATAAATCTAATACAAGTAAATCAGATAATAAAGATAAGTCTAAAAATCAGGATAAACAAACAAAAAGTAAAATCACCTCAAGTAGAGATTCTGAAAAAAAATCAAGTGATAAAAGTTCAAATAGAGATAAAGATAAAACTGAAAAGAAATCTTCTTCAAAAAGTTCGAAACATAAAAGTAGCTCCTCTAAAAGCTCAGAACATCATTCAAAAAATTTAAAGTATTGCAAAGAGGATTCTAAAAAGAAGGAAAGTAGTCACAAACAGAAAAGTCATAAAAGCTCTAAACGTCACAAAGACAAACATAAAGAAAAAAAGGGAGACCCCTCTGAGGATAATAACTTTGATTCACATGATAATAATGAAGAACTTCTAGAGATGTCAGAATCAGACGAAGAAAGCATCACATTAGAATGTAAGAAAATATTTGAAGAATATGTCCCCATACAAAAACCTACAGTTGTTGAGGAATCAGTAAACAAAGATGATGATCATGAGACTGAGGAATATGTGCCCAGTAAAAAAAGAATATCTCGAACTGTTGATAAGAATATAAAGGTAACTCCAAAGCCACAAGCGAAACCTAATTTTAAGATAAATGCAGCACAAGCAATGGCTGATAGAATGGCAAAAATTAGAGAATTTCATGCTTCGAAAAACCCACCTAATAGCAATTATATTACACATAAACCTCCAGACATACAAAAAAATAATGTGTTTACTGCACCAAGTAGTGGTAACACAAAAGTTAGAATTGCTCATGTGCCTTATGCATCCACATTAGTTAATGCAAAAAAAGTGATATCCCATACCCCAGACAACAGCAAAAGTAGTCCCTCGACTAGTTGTACATCAATACAGACAGTTAAAAAAGGTGCTCAGAGAGTTGCTCATATGCCTAATGAAAAATTCATAGACAGACCTGGTGTTTTAGAGCCTCTTGCCTCTAAAATACCTGCAAACATAAGATCTATCTACTTAAATATGATGATAGATGAATGTTTAAAAATTTACTTATTAGCAACAGATGCATATGCTAGAGCTCAGCATGAAGAATTGGCTACTAGTAAAAAGTGTTCTACTATTCCTATATATAAAAATTCTTCAGTACTTACCGTAAGTAGATTAAGGAAGGAATTGCAAGAATGCAATGGTATTAAAAAATCAGGCTCCAATTGTACAGCCTTGCAAAAAATTCCACAGTCAATATCTGGCACTACAAGTAGTGCAGGATCTTGGAGTATAGAAAATAAACACAGAAATAATGTGATTGATACAAATCATTTTAGTGGTGCAAAATTGTATAAAAATATACAAAAATGGATTTTAACAGAAGAACAATTGCAGAGTAATGGCTTTCCACGATCACATAGCAGTGGAGAAAAAGGTAGAGCAATTATCTATGGACAAAAGAAGCAGAATCCTCCTAAAGGTAATATAAGAACTTGCTGTAGATGCAAGAAAGATTACATGATAAACAAGAAAGGTTTCCCTGCTGTTAAAGAAGAGTGTATTTACCATCCAAATAAAAAATATAGAGTCCGAGGTGAAGCACGCTACCAGTGTTGCAGTCAAGATGCCACATCAGATGGCTGTTGCATAGCTCCCAGCCATGTTTATGAATACATAGATTATGAAAACTTAAAAGGCTACATCAGAACTATGCCACCGGAAATTGAAAGTGATGATTATGGAGTATATGCACTAGATTGTGAAATGTGTTACACAACACATGGCTTAGACTTGACAAGGGTAACAGTAATAAATTCGGCCTGTAAAGTTGTTTATGAGACACTTGTAAAACCTTTTTATCCTATAATAGATTATAATACAAGGTATTCTGGCATTACAGAAGAACAAATGATGGGTGTAGCGACTACACTTTTAGAGGTACAAGCCACTCTCCTTAGTATATTTAATAGTAAAACTATATTAATTGGCCACAGCTTGGAATCAGACTTCAAAGCACTTAAACTCATTCATGATACAGTAATAGATACTAGCATTTTATTTCCTCACAAAATGGGCACTCCATATAAAAGAGCTCTAAAGAATCTATCGTCTGAACATCTTAAGAAGATTATTCAGAATTCTGTTGATGGTCATGACAGTGCTGAAGATGCTACAGTATGCATGGAGCTTTTGATTTATAAATTAAAAGAAGATTTGAAAACAAGGTAATTTTATAAATTATTTTAAATTTGTAGTTCAAGGCCGCTCATTACATTGGGTTTATTGTTATCTGGGTCAATTAATCTTTAGAACCTATATTGTGAGTGGCAGATAACTTGGCAAGAATTATTAGATTCAAGATAGAGCTTGTCTTTTAGGTTTTTGTAGGAAAATGTACATGCACTAATTTCTTACCCCCACTATGCCAAACCTTGCCAAGTTACATACTCCTCACAATAACATATTAATGCTACATGAGCCACCATAGTGGACAAAACAATAATACTCATAATCTCTGAGAAATGTTTTTGGTATCCATTATCATTATCCTAGATTAGATCCAGAATATTGACAATTGGACCACTACATAAATGTGGCGAGTTAAACTATATACATCACCTTAAAAAGAACTGATTTTTGATAATTGATAAATTAGGAAATGTTTACCTACGGGTTATATGGTATTATAGCAATATTTGTCAGTGAATGTATATGTGCTCTTATTTATGAATTAAAATAATTTGAAATTTCATGATTATTGAGTTTCGATAAACATATTTTTTTATAAGCTGTTATTTTTTATCCTCCTCCAATTATTTAACAATGTCAATCACACAGTCAATACCAGTTCAATACATCATTAATTAATCTGTAATTATTAACGGAATTCAAAAAGGAAAGGCGGAGATTATACATTGTTTATTACCCCCAGAAATCCGCTCCTGGTGAACTTTTTTTGATGGGTATTTTTTTGTTACTTGCTTATTATGTGGTCCCATTATTTTAGTCAAGATCCGACTGGTAGTTTTTGAGTTATTTTTAATTCATAATACAAACAAGTTGAGTTTAACTTTCTTGGATTACATAGGCAATACTATAGGATGTAGGTACATAAAAATGAAGTATGAAAGAATTGTAGATCTTTAAAAATGCTAAATAAAAGTCAGTGATGGCATATCTCTTTTTGAGTTATTCTTAAAAAAGCGTATTTAATTGACTTGACATTGATGGTGTTCTCGGTTTGTGTTAATACGGCTTTGTGTCAAGCCAATACGGTGGGTAGAGTGGGCACATTGTTACTCCGACTCGTTAGATAAACGATCCTGTCCCAGCCAGACCATGATCACGTTTTTTTTAAAAAAAATCTCAGTTTATATTTCACGTAAGCGCGCATTTTCGAAAGCCTATTTTCGTTCTTCACTAGTCTGCTTTGAAATGGAAGTAGATTTTCTAATTTTAGATAGGCGTTCCGTCCTGTCTTGTTTGTCTCATTGAAACGACACTGTCTCATATGAGCAGCGCGTTTAGTAGCCCAGCTATGGCTATCCTGCCAAACAAAATCTGTTAACAAACTTTAGATTCACTAAAAATCCTTCCTTTTCATCCTCCATCCATGAGAAATCATAAGAAAAGGTCATCTTTTTCCTATGCATCCCCTCCTCCCTCAAGTCCTCTTGACTTGACTTGGATGCATAGGAAATATTTTCTAGTTATCCCTTCCTCTGTCAAGCAAAGCATCTGTAACTTATTAGCTTGTTAACGATGCCTATGGATAGCGGTCTGTCTCACAAATGTATGGCGATTGTTAACTTTCTTTTCTCACCAGTATAGAAGTCGACAAACTTCTTAAACAAATGACCTTGACTGCGCGTGAAGCGAATTTTAGTGCTCGTTGGTAGGCTGAGGGTCGCGATGCGTGATTGGTTGACAAGTTCACGCCGCGCAGCGCGCACATTGGTGCAATACGTGTAGAATGCGCAAACTTTCCCCCTTTTCGTCCTTTAATGTTCAAGAACTTTGCCGACCGCTACAATGATACTGAACCCAATGATATTATATACAGATAGTAGCAGTATATGCCCTTTAGCGCTCTAAAAGTGAAGACTCGACTCGAAAGCGTTTCAATCAGGACACTTGTGCTATACAGGTGTCCCAAAAGGTTACGTACATAGGAAGGGGGATGATAGGGGTGGTCACAAGGGTCACCAGAAAAATAAAATAAAAATTCCCCCCAGGGTATTAAAAAAAATAAAGGGCATTTTTTAAAAACTTAAAAATTTTACACCTTCTGGGGCAATTTTGTAACCAATGACCTACAAATATTGCTACATTTTAAAAAAAAGCTATTATGTTATAGTCAATAACCCTTTATCAATATGAAATAAAAAAAACAATACAACTAACAAAGATTTTAAAGAAAATTTAGTTCTTGTCCAGTCAAGAACTAAGTAATAACGATTTCAATCAACTTCCTCCAAATGTACTGAAAAAAAAAGTACTATGCAACTCCGGCGAGTAACTTAAAAAGATAGGTAATTTTATTACAATTCCAAAATGGTATAATACTTGCTTAAAAAAAATCATACTAGGACATTTAAAAATATTTTTTGCGAACAATACCCCTTCAAAACAAAACATACCAATAAAACAACAGTCTCAAATTCGTACGCAAAAAAGTTTGGTGGTGAGTGAGAGAGACAGGGCGATACACTAAGAAAGAGACAAAAGTAGGTGTGCTATCTTTGGTTAGTCAAATAGTTGGTCAGTACATTAAGCTCTCTCGTTTACCGCGCATCCTTTGTAGTCGTTTGTGTTCATTTTGTACTAACAACTTTGCATCGCTTTCTGGACTTGATTATTATCTTTGTTTGTGATTTCTTCCAACGACCCGGCTTTTTAAGGACTAAAGTGTGTGACACAGTACCACCATGCCACCTACGTACACTCCACAAGAATATGCGAACATGCATCTCATTTACGGCGAATGTAGATGTAATGCCCGTGCTGCAGCAAGACTCTACCGAGAACGATATCCGAACGCCGCTCGTCACGCGGATAGCCGTGTTTTCGTCAATGTCCACCGACTATTGTCTGAGGGTCGATTTCCTCACCAAGCGGTTAATGAAGGCAGACCTCGGTTCGATGTCGAAGATGAAGTGCTTCAAGCCGTCGCAGATGATCCGAGTACATCAGTTCGGGCAATTATAGCAGGTACAGGTGTACCGAAAAGTACTGCTCATCGCATATTACAAGCTGAGAAGTTTCACCCGTACCACGTGCAACGCGTACAGGCTCTGTTACCACGCGATTATCCTGCGAGACTTGCATTTTGTCGTAGGATGTTACGCATGCATAGGGAGGACCCTCAATTTTTCAATAAAATATTGTGGTCTGACGAGTCCACTTTTAAAAAGGACGGATACACGAACCTACACAATTTACACGAGTGGCACGTAGAAAATCCTCACCTACTTAGAGAAGATCGGTCCCAATATCGTTTTAAAGTGAACATGTGGACCGGAATACTGAATGGTATAATAATTGGACCCTTTGAGCTACCTGAGGCACTGTCTGGCGAAGCGTACTTACACTTCTTACGAAACGAACTACCAAATCTGTTGGAAGATGTGCCGCTAGAAACAGTCAGGAATATGTGGTTCCAGCATGATGGGTGCCCAGCACATTATGCACGGCCTGTAAGGGATTTCCTAGACGAAGAATACCCTGGTAGGAGGATGGGAAGGGCCGGTGCTATAGCGTGGCCAGCTCGTTCACCCGATTTAAACCCGTTAGACTTCTTTTACTGGGGTGCTATAAAAGAAAAAGTTTATGGAAAACCCATCAGGGACTTGGCTGACTTGAGGGCGAGGATCACAGAGGCAGCGGAATCAATTAATAATAGAAGATTTGCTCGCCATATCTCCCGTTCATTTTTGAAACGATGCAGGGCGTGTATTTATGTTGGTGGTAGACATTTCGAACATTTTATTTGAATAAATAATTGCAATATTGTTTATTTTTTAGTTACATTTAAAACGATTGCAATACAATTACCTGTCTTTTTAAGTTTTAAGGAGGAGAATAGACATTTAAAAATGTATTTGCGTACGAATTTGAGACTATTGTTTTATTAGTATGTTTTGTTTTGAAGGGGTATTGTTCGCAAAAAATATTTTTAAATGTCCTAGTATGATTTTTTTTAAGCAAGTATTATACCATTTTGGAATTTTAATAAAATTACCTATCTTTTTAAGTTACTCGCCGGAGTTGCATAGTACTTTTTTTTCAGTAAACTTGGAGGAAGTTGATTGAAATCGTAATTACTTAGTTCTTGACTGGACAAGAACTTAATTTTCTTTAAAATCTTTGATAGTTGTATTGTTTTTTTTTATTTCATATTGATAAAGGGTTATTGACGATAACATAATAGCTTTTTTTTTAAATGTAGCAATATTTGTAGGTCATTGGTTACAAAATTGCCCCAGGTGTAAAATTTTTAAGTTTTTAAAAAATGCCCTTTATTTTTTTTAATACCCAGAGGGGAATTTTTATTTTATTTTTCTGGTGACCCTTGTGACCACCACTATCATCCCCCTTCCTATGTACGTAACCTTTTGGGACACCTGTATATAGCTTACGTCAGGTGTTGATTGACACAAACGAAATTTAAAAAAAAACAATATAAATAAAATAATACAACAATAACGGATAAACACTTACGTTGTCTTTTGTATGCAGCCTCTGTGAATTTTGAGTCGCTACAAATAAATATATCTATATCTTTAGATACCCATGATATTTATGAGCCTAATGGTTCACGACATCGGCGCATTTCTTAATAGATTAGTTCTAGCGGCGGGCTTGAGGAATAAGGGCGGTCGACGAAGCAGCTACACCGCATAATGTGGAGGACTCGGACGTAGCGCGGCTAGCACGCAGGGCACGAGGGTCCCTACACGCTCGCGGCGTGCGTACCCAGTCATGCCGTTCACGGCTTCAGCACACTGATACACTCCATACTGCTTGGAATGGAAAAACCTCGTAAACTTGTTTTGGATCTTTTCCACCATGAGTATATTGTATTAGCTTTATGGGGATTTCAGATATAATAAGAATTAGTTTTGACTTGTTTAGAAGACCGGTGTGTAATCACTAATCACAAAGTAAGCACTGAGCGTGATTTACTACTAACGAGAGGCAATTATTTATTTAAATAAATTCCAAGGGCCCTAGGTAACACCCTAACTTAATTCGGAATAATTAAATAGGGTTTAGAAATATGACCCGCATATTAAACGTCTGCGATAATTTAGGTAACTCGCAAAGAAATTTAGTAGGGTCGGAATGAAGCCTAAAGCGGCAAACTTAAGAGCAATATGACATGACAAGAAGTTGAGTACTTATGGGAGCCAACATTGAGCTGGGAACTTATCTGCGAATGAATGCTGTTATGTATCATTGTTGCGAACATTTTTGCAACCACCGACAGCATAGCTACCGCTCTACGGGTGCTCACTTCTATACCTAATCATTTTTTGTACCGGAATCACTTGAATAAGTTTCCAACTGGATTGCGCAATTGACAATATGCAAAAGGCCAATACAAAAACCGTCCGGGCCCACAGAGTGTTTGGGCTTGAGGCACGTGCTCACCTGCCCCACGTGCACGCGAAATACAATTGACTGAATCTATTGGTATTTGTTAAAAAAACCTTTTCCATATGATGGCAACAATATTTCATAGCCCATTTTTTCGTTAAATTTTTACAATATATATTCTCAAATTTTAATTTTTTTTTAAATAAATTGTTTCATGTGTTAAATATTTTATTGTAATTGTTTTAATGTTTCAAGTATCAACAATATTGTGTGACAATATTCTTTTAACATATTGTAATTCTGCAAAAGGCGATATATTAATTAAAACACAAATCTCAAACCGAAAATAATATTTTACTAGAAGACAAAATATTACATACACCTATGTAAAAATGATCATGAAACATTGCTAAATCATAGCTTAATGAGAAAACAAAATTGCTATACAACCCTTTAGAAAATATAACATTGGGACATGCTAGACAAGTGTAGTGAAACTAGAGATGATTTGTGCAGAAGCGAGAATGAGAATGAGAATGGACCAATAACACTGCTTTAATATCAAGAGTTCATCAATAATATTTCGTAAATGTTAACATCTTAAAAAATTGTACTTTTTGGATTCACAAGTTGAGTTGCCTTTGCAAGTATATACTATGTAGTTTGTTCATTGAGAATGTATAATTTCAATCTATTACTTATGATAACTTTTTTACAAGTCCAATCAAGGTACTTTGGTTGACCATAAATACAAATTATATTTTGAAATCTACTACTCTACACATATATTGAAGCATAGGCAAGGATTAATTTAATTTAATGTATAATGGAGTATGAAAGTGGATAACCTAAGAAAACGTTTTAGAATGGTTAATTAATTTATATTTCGACACAAAATTTTACTTAAATTAGAAGACTACTGAAACAAGGATATATGAAGAATGTTGACAAATATAAAAATAAATAACTCATTTTATAAAATAAAACTAACTGCTATTTTTTTTAATGTTAAACATGTTTTTAGACTATTAGTATTAGCTATTTGCACACGGTAATTCAAGTTCAACATATTTTGAAACAGATTATTAAAATACCAACAAAATAAAATCCTTAATATACTTAGTTTACCAAAATCTTTCTTATGTTCCATGCTGCCAATGTATAAAGGCAGGT
Organism: Papilio elwesi; assembly: GCA_029849275.1. Lineage (NCBI taxonomy): Eukaryota > Metazoa > Arthropoda > Insecta > Lepidoptera > Papilionidae > Papilio > Papilio elwesi. Next base: position 3,514,870 of record CM056704.1, on the reverse strand, counting down.
CCTTGTATGGTATTATAATTTTTAATTTACACAATCGTCCCAATGAATTATATTGGTGGCCAATGCCATGGGCAGTGCAAACCATGCGTACAACACTGTTGTCATGTACCCCAACCATTCCCTGCTAATCAATAAAGGATTGTTCTACGCAAGCTTTAACACGCTTCTCGTATTCCCTACGGTTTTCCTTGTACAACTGGGCTGCCATGGAGTTCGCTGGTGAGTTGGGGTTGGGATCGCTTAACAATGACTGGAAAAACACAAACAAACAAAATATTAATGTCTTTCAATCCATCATCATCAGTATATTTATTTTATTTATAATTAGATTTCCAGTCAGGGAGCCATATACTTGTCTAATTTTGATGCATTAACACCTCAACAAAAGAAGTGACAATAACAAGTGAAAAAATTGGTACATAATCAGATAAACAAATTTTATAAAATTATAAGGTGTATTGTTGGTTGAAGTTGGATTGAACAGTGACCTAATACAAGTGATAGTCTATTTGTAAATATTCTACTGCTTGTGTGTTTGAAAAAGAACAAATTAAGACAATAATTGAAATAAATGTTAACAGTAATGAAGTGGTACAAGAAGAAGTGGTGGAAGAGTTTGTGTATTTGGGGTGTATGTTTAGTAAAGATGGTAGACATATTAAAGATTTTGCGAACGAAAAATAAATGCAGGAAACAAAATGAATGGAACTATAGGTACAGTAGTGACGAGTCAGAATGTGTCTATAAAGGCTTATTAAATGTATTATTATTTTGGCTTATGTAAAGACTATATTGTTAATGTTCCTAGAGACTGGAATGATAAAAGTAACTGTGAGAAATAATTCATTAAATAGAAAAGTTATGTATCTATTTTTCACCCAAAATAATCATAAATTAAACACAAAATAAAAACGAATTGCTTAGGGACATAGAATTTCCTGCATTAGGTCAGTCAGCATCAAATTAAAGTGTTATTAACATTTAATGGAATGTTGAATACATAACTGATATCTTAACACAATATCTGCCTATCTTGTGTTTGCAAAAGCTCTCCCAAGCAAGCAAGCGGCCCCTGGAAATAAGTACCGCTACCCATAGGCATCTGCAACAAGCTAATGAGTTGCAGATGCGTTCGTTGCCTACCTTCATGGACGAAGGAGGAGACAAACAGAAAAAAGGATATTTCCAATTCCTGTCCATCCCCTCCTCATCCGTCAAATCCTCTTCCTCTTCCCATCCTTTCCTTATTAGAAAAGGGTAGGAGGGGGAAGAGGACTACAATTAGGCCTCTGGCACGTCACTCATCAGACGAAACGCAGAATACTTCTACTTCACGCCTGTCTTCTGTGACGTCGTGGTATTTCACCGGTCGAGCCGGCCCATTCGTGCAAAAGATGTTGTTATTGCAGGCTCTACCACTGTTAAAAATAGATTATAGATAGACAGAAAGCAAAATCCACCTTGCCTTTGTTGTTCTGCTATAAAACTGTATGGATAGTCTATATAATTATAAGAAAAATTATCAACATATATCTATTAGTGTATTGATTGTTTATATGCGACTGTTCAAGGATGTTCTAGTATTGTCAATTTATATTTGAGATTGATAAAATTGGATAAGAGAACTACATACAAACATACAATATTTGTTCATTTTAAATATATTAATAAAGGAGAAATCTGGTGGTTCTATAGATTTAAATAAAAAGGAAATTAATTTTAAAAGGAAATACCATTTTAATCCAAAACTGACAAACATGCTCTGTCAATGTAGAAAGGTAGAAGAAATTTGATGTCAAAATAATAGAATTTTAATTATTAGTTTTCAGATAATACTTAACTTGCTTAATACCTAACATTAACTGAACTTGCATTAACAAATGCCTATCCACATTTTATTTGAAGCTCCCTAATGCAAGCACAAAATAAGCAAAAAGCCTCAAGGAGGAACTTAAATAATTATCATTTACAATTGTAATTAAAAATGGGTTAACCTAGCCCCAAATTGACTATTGTCAAAATTGCACATCACCAAAGCATTTTAAGTCTCTTAGAACAGGAGTTTGACACAAATAGTTCGCAGGTTTAGTCTTAAGGATTAAAAGAAGACTCGGAAAGATATAAAATTTTTGTACATTTACCTGTATTGAGGTTAAGATGGCGGAGACATCATATGTAGGGCTCCATCTATTTTGCAAGATATCTAAACAAATCCCACCATCGGCATACACATTTGGATGGAACATTTTGGATACAAATCGTACTGTTGGAGGTTTGTTAGGGTATTCCTCAGTAAATTCTATAGTTAATTTAAAGGTCCCGTCTTCAAATGGAGTGTCATGGGGACCAAATATCACAGCATTCCAAATCATGATATTATTGTCGGTAGGAGCTCCCGAAACACCAGTGGGCGGGTCCTCTTGTAAGCTGTGAAGTATTAAAATAGAACTTTTGAACATTCTAGAATATGGGAAAATAAGGTCAATGACATGTTAAAAAGAAATTTTGGTTAATAACGAGCTAACGGATATTTAGCGCATACTTTACATAGGTACATAAACTTTCTAAATTTCTAATTAACCTATTTTAGCAAACAATAACAAATATATACACCGATAAACGTATAAATAACGGAGAACTTGACGTAGCCATGACGTAGCTATAGAGCATGCGAAGAGTTCGTATAAAATTGTAGTAATCCTTAGATTTCATGATCGTATGAAATATGTGGAACAGAAAAGAAATCGATGAAGGAGACAGTGATGTAATTAGATAATTCATATTTTTGTAGCTTGAAATTAAGGTGCTTATCCAAATTGTCGAATCTAATAACGGTGTACAATTATTCGTACCGTTTAAAATCTCTCATAAGACGTCTTCTGGCTGGCGTTGACATTTTGATCTCACACAATTATTTCAATGTTATAAAAGCAATATTATATCTTTCTTTTGTACTTGGTATGTAATATCACACAAACAACTGTTTATCACTAGTTTTAAAATTTAGCTTATATCTGTATATCGTTTCTTTGTTATGTTGTATAGAGATTTTATCGTCACGGCCTATGAAATAGTTGTCAGAATGACCATGAAATTACCAAAAAAAAAACTAGCTGAGATCACTGCATTGCAAAGATGTCAGTCAAACTCAAAATGTGTCATTCTATTATTTTAAGGTTGGTTGTTGTCTATACGTATGCCCATAGACAAAATATATCTTGAAAATCGTGTTTAAATTTGAGAAACGAATCGAATGGCGCTATAACACTACTCGATCCGTTTTGCCGGGTGCGCCTTCTACCCTGACTGAACACTGAACATAGACCCTGACTCAGAAGAACGCTGATCGCATTGACAAAGTACATTGATTTTTTTTAAATGTAACACGATGTTAAATTCTTTGATTGATGTCAGTAATAATAATAACGATAGGGCTATAAATGCAGATAAAAGAAAACAGATGTTTTTATATAGAACCAGTACTTCTACAATGAAAAAAAATTATAAGTTACACATGAAAAGTAATTATATAAATTATCAGAGGATATAAAATGTAAATTATATGAGACAAGTTTAGCCTTTAAAAATTGGTAGTAAGATTTTTCAACTTTGGAAAAGAGAACATTAATTTGAAAACTTCAATATAATTAAATCGCCGAGCTGCTCATCAAGTTTTCGAAGAAGAAAGAAGTTCTAGTTAAAACTTCTACCGAATAAATCTGTAAACCAGCTGCAAAGTTGATAGTCACAATCAATAAATATTGGGGGATAAAAATATGCAATTTACAAATTTGAATGATCTAATTCATCCAAATAATTGTGACCCTGGTTTGAGATTGCTGTATTGAGTATAATATAAGTGTTCTGTAGTCATGCCGGTCATTCCATTGAATGAATAATGTATGTAATGTAACCGTGGGTTTCCACTGGCGTAAGATCGTGTCACAGTACAGAGTTTCTCTCTATCTTTCTTTCTGAAAAAACTGAGATGGTAATATACAATATGTTTTATGTGAATGTTCTGTGCAGCACAGGGCAACAGTGCAGTGTAAACTTACGCTTAATAAAGTGTTTTGTCCGTAGTTGGACTACACTCAACCTCAAACCAATACCAAAGCAATTCACACCAACATTACAGACTACCACAGACTACTAAGAGAACCAATTGCAGATTTTAACGACGTTTGGTATAATATTATACATTCTTAACTTTGAATAAATGCAATGCAAATTTGATTTGATTAGTATTGATCGGTTGTCAGTGTGATAACACAGTATCCTTCGGTCCGCTGGGGTAATTTCCATATAAATATTTTTTTCATTTAAAGTAATAAGCTTATTTCTCATAAACTGTTAGTTTTCAGTAGTGTTTTAATTTTGTAGTTCGTTCGGCTGCAGTTTGCTGCTGGTTTGTTGATGTTTTTGACTTTACTTGGGCTTGGGGTAAAACAAAGAAGGTAACAGTGAGGTGTTCCTCAACTTCTCACTCTCAACTTATGTCTATTCATCTTTAAAAAGGTAAATATATCACCCTTATAAGTTTGAAACAAACAAGCTGGCGTTGTAAATATCAGTATAAATAAATTTTTAATCAGCCTTTTGGTACCTTAATATGGAAACATTTATCCGTATCACTTGTTTATGAACAATATCTTACTTTTTTATTTTATCAAAATTGTTTTAACTAACAAGGAGTTTCAGAAGTTACATTTTACATAAGAGTACATATTATTGAATTTGACAAAGATTTGTAAATTTAGTACAGGACCATCCATTGGTCTATATAATATTATAAAAAACTGTACATACTTAAAATTGCTAGGTTATGTTTTTCTTGATTGAAGAATTTTCCTGAATTGTGCCTTCTTCTTGACTTCTTTATATAAAGTCCATTTTCTGGTTTTGGCCTTCCAAAGTCTTGGTAATGTTGAAAAAAAAGGTCATTAAGGTTTTCAAATACGAAAATAGGGAAACATATTATTAGTATACTTGACATACACTTATATACATTTTCTTGATGTGGTTAAATACCTTAGATGTTAATGTGGAAATAGACTTGAGTTATTAGTGTATTTAGTATAACTGGGCTATTGACTATCATTTTAAAAGATATTCATGTTTTCGTTTTGTTGTGATGATCTTAAAACCAAAGTTATGCTAGTAAATTATGAATGATATTGCTCACCGTTAGTTTGCCTTGCCTTAATATTAATACTAAACACATGTGATCTCAATTTTTTGGTCAATAATTGAACATAATAAAACATTAGTTTTATTTTGCAATTTTGGCTTTGATAGTTTATAAGCTGTTGAGAAATGACAACTCACAATTTGCTGACAATACATGTGGTCCAATAATAAACTGACTAAGTTCATGGACAGTTGGTTACTTATAACAATGCTAGTCCTAATAAGGAGAAGCAGGGGATGGGCCAACACATATAATATGAAGAAATACGTGTATTTTACACCGGTATTCTATTTTTTACTATATGCTTTCTATATATATAAGCTTCATAATTACGTCCCGCTATTTTATCATTATTTTGTTAATATACCAAGATTTTAATAGTGGATTTACATTTGATAATGAAATTGAATGTGTTGCATTATTTTGCATTAGAGTTGGAACTAGTTGAAACTTTAATAAATTGTTGAAGATAAGTGTTGTGCAGCATGTGCATATAGAAACCTACACCACAAGTAAAATAAAAAAAAACTAAAATAACTTTTAAAGGACAATGACAAATATCGAAGACCTGGTAGAACTTCAAGCCCTAAAACAATCAGAGCTAATAATAAAAAAATGGAAAAACATGTAGAAGTATTTCTAAGACAATTAAATGAAACTATGGATGTGAAGCTAAAAGAACTGGAAAAAGATTTCATGGAACAAAATACAGCACTAAAATAAAAAATGACTATCATGGAGGAAAAATTTAAACCGTTAGGAGAAAAAAAGGTAAAAATTAATAAAAAAGGTGACTACACTCAAAGAGAAAGTATATAGCCTGGAAAGAGAGTTAAGAAAAAAAGACTGCTACATGGGATAGAAGAAAGCGAAAATAATAAACATAGTTATAGACTTCCTAAACAAGGTTGGAAAACAGGCTGGTATTGGGGAATTTGACATGTGGGAATGTATTGTACAAAGACTAGGGAAAAAGTGCTTAAGTAAAGAAGACCTATATTAATTAAATTTACCCTAGCTTGGAGGAAGATAGAGATATTGAAGAATAACAAATCCTTACCACCAGATTTATGTCACAGAAGACTTTCCAAAAAAGGCTTCGCAAGTTACAAAAAACCTAAGAATAAAACTAGAAGAAAAAGAGAAAGGAATGTGGGCAGTCCTAAGATATGATAAAATTATAATAAAAGCCAAGCTTTCGGCAAGAAAACAGTGGTAGAGTCCGCAACAACAACATCTGTTGCACGAATGGGCTGGCTCGACCGGTGATATACCACAACCTCACAGAAGACAGGCGTCAAGTAGAGTATTCTGTGTTTCGTCTGATGACTGAGGTGCTGGAGTACCAATTCTGGCTCCCTCCCCCTTCCCACCCTTTTCTTATAAGGAAAGGATGGGAAGGGGAAGAAAACTTGACTGTGGGAGGAGATGTATAGGAATTGGAAATAACCATTTTACATTTGTTCCCTCCTCTGTCCATTAAAGGTCGGCAACACCTCTGCTCATTATCAATTATCATCAACGCATTAGTTAGTTGCAGATCTCAATGGGTAGTGGTGACTTGACATCGGGTGAACCGCATGCTCGTTTGCCATTTAGTACTATAAAAAAAAGGAAATGATAAAAGAAAAGCATTCTGCTTCAAGTACACCACTGCAACCCAAAAGTACTAATAGATTCACAAAGAAAGCTCCTAAACAAATCAATAAGACAAACATTTTTGTGTATTTGAACCTCTCAAGACATAATCTGCAAACTGTGACTGACAAACAAACAAGAATAGCATCCAAACCAACAAAAAGCTGTCACCTGAAGTCAAAATATAGTAACAAGAAAGAAATTATATTTATCTCAACTTATGTAACTTATTAACACTCTGTCATTTAAATCTAACGAATCCTTATCAGAACTAATACTAGTGCTTGAAAACATAAACTGTTACATTTTGGGAATTAGTGAAGTCAGACCTATAGATCTATATTGATACACATGTCGACAGATTCAACAACATGGAAAATAATCTATGCATGATGTGGAAGAACATAGAGGAGGCCTTTGCTAGAGAGCAAACAGACAATACAATTAAATTAAAACTTGTCATATATATAACTAATTGCTGTTTTTGTCTGAATAAAAGTCTAATATTATTAGTATTATTATTCTATTTTTTTATGGAAGAAAGTGGCAAAGGAAGCAAGTGGTTCACCCGGTATCAAGTGATCACTACCAATAGGCATTTGCAACAAAAATAATGAGTTGTAGAAGGCAAACTAAAAAAAAATTATTTCCTTTTTCAATCTACCCCTCCCCCATCAAATCCTCTTGTTCTCATACTTTCTTTATTAGAGATGGATGAGAAGGGGAAGAGGAGCGGTATGAGGTCTCCGGCACCTCACTTCATACTTCTACTTCATGCCTGTCTTCTTTGAGGTTGTGGTATTTCACCGGTTGAGCTGGCCCATTTGTGCAACAAATGTTGTTGTTGTGGTATGTCCCACTGTAAATTTTGTTTGCTATTCATTTTATTTTGGTATTCTATGAGATTGTCATACTTACAGCACCAAGAAGGTCAACTTATGTAAAAGTTGGCACTGGCAACTGGATGTTGCTTGTATACTTATTGCATACTACCATACATTTATGTATGATAAGAATCTGCTATAAATTACTTTTGAATGAGAGATTAGACGTAGCAAACACAATCTAGCACATCAAGCTAAACTATACTTGATTTCATCAGTCACTTCATTAACAAATCACTTTCAATTTTGATTTTTAATTAGTTACATGTATATATTTATTTCAGATTATTTTTAAGTGGGTTATGTATTATTTTTAGGTAGTTTTTTTTTACTTTTTGAGTTTCTTTCATTGTTTTAGATTTGGGATTCCCGATCAAAACAGAAACCTAAATTATATCTCTGTAAAAATAGTTGTTACACAACATAATAGAAATATATTTTAAAAAATGTCATGTTTAATCCTTTTAAATTTTTGATAATAAATGTACTAAATGCGGCCATTATTTTCATTTGAAAGAAAAAATAATAAAATGCTGAATGAAATTTGAATAAATTTGAAGAACTTGAAATTTGCAGAAGCTTTTACTGTGCAAAATGAATGAACAGAGTACAAAGAAGATATCTTTTAATAAATCCATTGTAAGTAAGTCCATTTAATACATAGTACACATTTATAATACAGATAAGAAATATTAAATGCTATTTCAATTACTTCAGCTTTTAGGTCTCAAAGCAGAACTGCTAAAGAAGCAGGAAGAAGTAGTTGAAAAGAAACAATTGCCTCAGAATAAGTTAGAGAACTATAAACCCCCTAAAGCCGATAAGAAACAAGATGACAATCTACACGGTCACAAAACTTTTAAAGATAATCTTAAAGTTATTGATGCAGATGAATTGGAGGCTATTAAAAAGTCTAAGTAAGTATAATAATAATAAATATAAAATGTATACCATTATTTACTTAACAGAGGTTTGTCAATTACACGGTTGTCAACCGTTTTTTGGCCTCAAGTCAAAATCAACCAAAATGTTGTATTTACTTGATTTTAGCTTTAGCTTAAGTTCAAAGTATTTGCTAATCGTTGTTCATAGTGCGCGTAGCAAAGTACTGGAAAAAATTACAATAATGGTACTTGATAATATTTCTCCCCACCATATGGTGATAGGCTCACAATAATTGAAACCTATTACAGAGTTATCCTAATACACTTGATACAGAAGGTAATCTGAGGTTAGTTACCTTATTGTAGAGAAGATCCTGTAGATACATTGGTAGCCCGTACAGAAAGAACCGAAAAGAAGGTGAGATAGATAGAGAAAAGGCGGGGTGGAGGAAAAGAGGAGCTTTCTGGATAATTTAGTTAAAAGGCGAAACAAAAATTTTGTTAGGTTGTGGTATTTCCCTTATCTTACCTGTTAATTCATGAAAAACAATTGCTGTTGTTGTGTATCTTTATCAATGTTTATGTTAACACTGCAAAAAGCATGTTGTTACTGTATGACATAAGCCATACAACCTTACAAGACCTAAAAATTTTACTTTCCAGGTTAGCATTAGAGAAGAAAGCTGAATTGTATGAACATTTATCAGATAAAACAGGAAATTCCCAGCTGGCTGAAAGATTTCTTGTTGATTTTAATGGGAAGAAACAGACAGAGCCAGAGAAAATAACCGAACAACAGACCTGTGCTGAAACAGAATTAGTTCCTGACGATAAGCTTGAGGATGAGAGTGAATGGTAAGATGTATTTGTTTTTAATAATATGAATATGTCCCTGTGGTGGTTATGAGGGCTTACAAATACTATCTCGACAAATACAAAATTACATAATTCATACAATTTTGGCACTATTCATTACATATACTGGGACATGAAGTATTAAATTGTACACTTGTTTGTATTAAATTGTAGACATATTTCTTTAAAACTCGATTAATTTAATATAAATCACATTGTAGTCCTATGAGTCTTACATTAATTATTTCTTTAAGATGGACTTTGGTGAATGTTTATCAGAAATATTTTATTTCCAATTATTGTATTCTTCAAATTATGGTTTTGACATCTGATCTGTTTATGAAGAATGTTGTTCAGTACCACTCATAGTCATGTTTAAGATCTAATATGCCTGTTGAAACAGCATAGGCATCGCTATTTTTGTTCACAAAGTTAAAGTAAAAAAAACACATAAAAACAATGATAAGAGAATAATTATACTATTTTAAACATTAGTTTCTGTTATAAATTTCCAGGATTGAGTTTACCGACTGTCTGGGTCGATCACGTAAATGTCTCAAGTCAGAGTTGGAGTTGTTTAAAAAGAGAGATAGAGAATTGATGAGGATAATGACAAATTCTAATGACACTGAAACTATTGAGGTACCTATTGATTTATATAGCATTCTTGTGCATTATTAGGTTACATTATTTAATTTAATTATCAATAATTTCCATGGGAACTAGAGGTGTACGGAAACTTGTCTATTTTTTTGGGTTATTTAGCAGTTGAATGAAAACTGATGCACTATATCAACTCAGAAGGCTTCCAATCTCCTGAGGTCCCTTTTACTTCCTTTTCTGTGTGTCCATCAAGATGTTGTGAATTTGTTCCACACATTACTAGGCACTTAGAAAAGACGAGTTACCTACTCTGGTAAGGAAAGGGAGAAATGTAGAAGTATTAAATTCTCCACTTTATGGCGATATTTTGTGTGGTTATCTCACTTGCCCAGTTAAGCCTGTACTTGAGTAGACTACCTTCTGATTATCCAGCCTGTTAAAAAAGGTTGTATTTGATTTGATATCCATCTGTAATATGGTGATGTCATATCATCAGCACATGTTCGAAAAGTAAGGATATTGAAACCAGAATGGATGTGTGTTTTCCCTTGTTTATTGTAGTTCTGAACAAATATTATTATTAATGGTTACAGGAAACCAAACGGCCAGAGAAACCACTTTTAGTTCAAAAAACTAATGACTACCTACAAACGTTGCGCGAGAAATGGGAAGAAAAAGAAAAGGAACTACTTGCAAAAGACAGAGATATACATTATCAAGATTTGTTGTTTGATGGTATGTTTATGATATTCAGTCGGAATATTTTTTGGTATATTTTGAGGAGGCAATCAAGCGCACCGGTTGTGACTATATCTGGCATACACAATAAATAAAATAATATGTGGATCTGTGGCAGCAAAATTGACAGTGTCAGTCTGACACTTTTGTCATCACCACTGCCGCGTTCGGATGGGCAATGGTGCTCTGTGCTATTCCTCTATTGTTACAGTCTTGACCCTGGTCATCAAGTAGAAGTGACCTGCGTCACTAGGCGCTGCCACTTCTCCCTCTGCTGCCTTTTTCGCACATTGGTGCACATCTGCCGCTCTAACGTGGTCGGTCCACCTCATGGGTGATCTTCCTCGTGCTCTGGTGCCTTCTACTTTTCCCTGCAGTACCAAGCTTTCGATGGACACATCAATATTCTGGATGGAAGACCATAGTATGTGAGAGTGCGAGCCTGAACAATGGTGGCCAGGCGTTCTTGCTACTTGCTCTTAGAACAAATGGTTGTTTTATAACGAACAGATAAACACAGTGAATATAACAACATCTACCCATCAACATAAACAACTATAAAGAGGAAGGGAAGATTAGTTTCTTTGCAAAGTTTTAGGTTAAATTAAATTGTTATGTTTTTTTACCATTTACCACACTATAAATAACGTAGGCTATATTTTTTAATATGTTGTATCTCATTCACACACTTTACACAACAAACTACATATAGAAGACCAACTAGGGGTAGGGCCTTAGTTGATCTTCTATATGTATTTTATTTTGTGTCTTTATTACACAAAATAATTGGTTTTAATAGATATAAAAGTTTTTTTGTATTACTCATTGCAGAGGCAAGGATCCATGGTGTTGGTTACTATTCGTTCTCTACGGATGAGGCAACACGTAAGAAGCAAATGGACGATTTGATCAAACAAAGGCAAGAGACGCTTCGGGCACAGAAGGAGGCGCAAGAGAAGAAGAAGAAACGCGACGAACTGCTGGAAGCGAGGGTCGCAGCAGCGAGGGCTAGACAGCGTGCCAGAGCTGGCTTACCTCCAGAGGAACCAAAGAGTAAGATGAAAAAAAAGGAATTTATTTCTTTTTGGTTGAAAATCTGCGAACTTTTTTTTACATTTTTAGCAGATGTGTTATATTTTTATCGCTTTTTGAGTGTGTCCTCCATTAAGAACAACTACTCCTTGCCTCTATTACGGCTATCAGCTAGCGTCTGTTGCGTTGGACAGAATATCCTTTTCTAGTGTTTTCGTATTCAGCCTTCACACTAAGAATTTTCAGGTTATCATGTATTTCATCATTTTTGATATACCATGGGATGTTGCATATAGTGCGTAATATGGTGCCCTTTGCAGCATCAATATGTTGGAGTTGCTGGCACTTCCTCACAGTTGTATACCGTACATTCAAATAGGCTTTAAAATTGTCTTTGTATATTAACAATTTGTTCCGTGGTCATTGCGCTATTTCGGCCTAAGATCCAGTAGAGGTTCTTATAGCGTGTTTTGAGTTCATCTTTTTTTGCTTTTATATGTTGGTTCCACGTTAATCGTCTATCGAGATATATTTGACGCAATTTTGATATGGTAGTGTGGTGTCTCCAGGCTTGACAAAGGTACAGCTTTCTTTCCGCGGAGTAAAAGTGACATGTACGGAATTAGTTTCGCTTACTTTTATTCTCCAATCTTTTAGCCACTTGGTTATAGAGTCGAGTCCTATTTGTAAATCTTTCGACGCAGTTTCTGGGTTTCTGTCACTGTAGAATATTGCAGTTTCGTCAGCAAACGTAGCTTTAGTTACTTTCGAAACTTGTGGCAAGTCTGCAGAATATAACATGTAGAGAGCTGGCCCCAATACTGAAACCTTGTAAGAAGAAGGGTGGGGAGGGGAAGAGGACTGAAATTAAGCCTCCGAAACCTCACTCATCAGACGAAAAGCTACTTCTACTTCACGCCTGTTTTCTGTGAGGTCGTGGTATTTCTCCGATCGAGCCGGCCCACTCGTGCAACAGATGTTGTTGTCTTTTGTATTGAACACTTGAAATTTTCTATTTGAGAGAAGTCTGCCTGTGTCAAGCAGCAGACGTATTATGGCCGAGGGTGATCAGCAAATACGCTTTTTTTGCTCTTTTGTGATTTTCATTTAACTGTCTGTCAGTTTGTGTTATTGTTTTAGTGTGCAATTAACATAAGTTTCTTTTTTACTTTATAGAAATTGAAAAAGACTTTACAACGTGCCTTTTGGAGTTTTTGACGCAACAAAGGAATGAAGCAGAGACTAAAGCGACAGAGGAAGAGAAAAGAATTCGCGAAGAACAAGAGAAGGAAAAGCAGAAGTTGCGCGAAGCTTATGTACGCGAATGGGACGTCGGGAAAGAGGGTATGGAAGAAAAAGTTCAGAAGTTCAAAGAACTGACACAAGAAGAATACGTAGAACAGCAAAGAGCAAAACGGATAGATGAATTTGCCCCGCTCCCTCAATCTTCGAAGACAGCAGCAAGTAAAGTATTTGATAACAAAGGAAACATTGTCAGCGAAACAAGTTCGTCAGTGCAAAAATGCAAAACGTGGGCGGATGTTAGAGCTAAAACGCCACCCCTTTCTATCATTGCACCTATTGTCGATGAAATACCCAAAGGTCTTTTCTTCTCAACGAAAAGAGAAAATGTTAAATATAAGAATTTCGTAGCTGAATCTACTCCAATACATTATGAAGTAGAAGACAATGAAAATTTAGTAGAAGAAAGAAGACCAAAAAAGAGAAAAGACGACGGCAATTCTACAGAAATACCACCACCACCCACATATGATTATTACGGGCCTGTTCCTAAATATGCAAAGGCGAAGAAACCATTCGACTCTGATATAAATGAAGCTTATACTCAGGGGGCTAAGAGCTTAGAATCTAAAAAGAGGGATCGCAAGTTGCCGAAGCATTATGACTTTACATTCGATTGATTCACCAAATAGAAAGGACGACAGTGCTATTTTAACTGCAATGTATATTTGTGTAAATAAAGAACTACTATTAGCATTACATAATTTTATTTTAAAATTATATCCATAACTCTCCCACCGTTAATAAGTAAATTATAACAAAATACAGGCTATTTATTATAATGCTTCGATATTTTATATTCTTAACCTAAGATTTTTAATGGTTAATGATAATTGCAAGTCGTTATATTAATGTAATCAATTGCGATCCTTGTGACTTAAGATTATATAAATGTTTATTTAACTTCTGCTACAATTGACCACAGTCTGATGTCAACTACCTCTTCAATTTCCTGTCGAATTCGGGAGAGGGAGTTAATACTGTTAGGAAATTTAAAAAAAATAAAGAAAGTAGGCATAGCATAGCACTACGTAACTAAAGTTTTTTTTTATTTTACCTAGATGGCGGTATTTTCAATCCTTGTAGTAGATTTTTGACTCGTTGATTAACAAAAGAAAGTTATGAAAAGTATATTTTAAACGGTCGTACATATATTAATAAGTCCATTTTTTTAAAATATATTAATCATATTAAAGGCGGTCAAATGACCTCGAGATAACCGGTTACATAAATACATACATGGTTCAAAGAGAAAATTAGTTGTTAAAATGGAAAAAGAAAACTTTAAAAAAGTTATCAGTAATAAAAATACGTACATTTCAATAGTCTATCTTTTATCATGACCCATCCTTAGTTTTAATTTCTATAGATACCTTTTATAAAATAATTCTAGAATTAAATTGTCGTTTTGTCTACATTTGCGATGGTCTATTGAACTATTTTCATAAAAAAATGATTGGTGTAGATTTATTTATTTAAATGTAATGATTTCAGGAGACTATCACGATACTACCAGAAAAGAAAAAAAAGAAAAATATTTGAATTTAAAAAATAAGTCGCAACATACATTGAATAAAAGATAAAGTAAACAGAAAGCCATCAAAAAATTGAAAAAGAAACTGTGAAGAATTGATTAACAGGTATGAAATTTTAATTTGGTGGGACAAAAAGGCATGTGACGGGATAGCTTTCCTGTGAATTTGTTTTTCTCCCGTTAATAGATATTTCTGTCAAATGCATTTCAGGCTAAGAACTCACAGAGGTTTTACCCGCGCCAACCAGCTACAAAGCGCGCGCGTCGTGTGTCTCTACTAGTTACCCGCTAATAAGGGAGGAGCCGCACACAGCACACGTTGTGTGCATAATACGCGTAAAAATGTATAAAATTTTTGGCCTTTGGCCTGTAAGCGAGGCGGACGCGGGTGAAAATCGCTTTGTGAGTTCTTAGCTTAAAAGTTACGTAGACGATCTTTTGTTTTTAATAGGTGTAGTTAAGATTGAAATAAGTTCTCGTGGCTTTCCCGCCATTTGTTAATTTGCTTGTCATAACGTTGGCCGGTTGGTTGGATCTTTCTTATCTATGCGCGGAAACTTCGCCCATGACTTCCCTGCCCTATCGCCGTTTGTCACGACGCGCCTTGTTTGCGCGTGCTAAAGTAATGTGCAAAGTTTCCGCGCACGGACTATAAATTAATGGCTTAAACTCTAAGTTCACACTTTGATCATCATCACGATAATATCAAATTTTTCTATAGTTTCAGCAAGAATCAGCGCCATGAGTTGTTCCTCAAGTACGGATGAGACAGAAAAAGAAGAACAAATGAAAGAGCTGTACAAACAACGACGTATAATTCTTCGAAGACACCGCGAGTCAAAACGAAAAAAAAACAACAATAGCAAGTCGTTGCAAATCATTTCAACGTTATTGGCTGACTCGCTTCCTAGCTCTTCTGCGAAAGAGAAACAAAGTAAGATGTTAATAAATGTTATTTTTAACATTATTTATACTGACACGAGGTGTAAGGTCCATCTATTAAAGTATAATAACATTTGCCTTTTTTTACTTATACCTTAAAAATAAGACGACTGTTGCTACTAAAAATGGAAAGAAGTTCAATTTTCTTCTGTCTTGCTTCTGCTTGCTTACTCTATAATCCTTTTTCAACCGGCCTCTTCCCATTTCTATTTCGACGACAGCGGTTCTGGGCCAATGCTGGGTCCTAACTTGTCTTAGCAAGGTACCTTTCGATGACCTTCGTACATCTTAAACGAGAACTGCCACGGCGTTTTGGTTCCGACTGTTACTAGAAGCTACTTAGTATTAGGTGCGCCTCCGGTCTTCTCATGATGGTGCCGTTCAACCGGAGGTGCATTTCAGTGAGCTTCTCTGCCATTGGTCTTATTTAGCTTTTACTCTAAATTACCTTGCACACACATACTACGTACCATTTTCCGTTAAAATGAAACATAAATGGCGTAAAATATTGGATGAAACTTTGTGTGGATACCTCTTCAAGTCAAAAAACATATTTAAGCCATTGGGTAAAAAATAGTGTTGGGAGGTTGTAGTGGAAGCATTAAATATGTCGCTCCAATCGCTATCAAGCTGGGCGAATCTGAACGTTTTCTGAAAGTTTCAAACAGTTTCGGAGTACATAGGGGGAATATACATTTTTTTATAGCATAAGGGGCAAATGGGCAGCTTGTCGCCTAATATATGTGATCACCGATGCCCATGATCATCCGCAACACCAGCAGAACTGCAGATGCGTTGCCAGCCTTTAAGGAAGGAACGGTTCTTAAAGGACCCCAAGTCGTATTGGTTAGGAAATACCGCTGGCGAAAAATCATTCCACAACGCGGCTATGGGAGGCAAGAAACTACGTGAAAATCGCAGGGTTCCGGAATGCCAAGATGATGATAGTTGGAGCACTGTCGAGTTGAGTGATGACAGTTCTTCGGAACACTTTCCATGGTACAAGCGGTAAAATGCAAAGAGAGGCGACATCTCTTTGCAATTTCAGAGGGTCAAGCCGAGCAGTAAGTTGAATGCCAGAGACCAGAGATGAGAGCAGTTTTCCATGTGCGCCCGAACTTGCGTCTTATATAACTGCAGGCGGTGGGCCGGCAACAAATACTGTTTTGCTCTACTGAGCACACTAAGCTTTTTGGAGGCCAACTTGGCCTTGTCTCCTAAAAGGCCACGAAACTGAACGTCGCTCGATATGTCAATGCCGAGAATACCGATAGTGGCTGAGACGACTAGGGGAGTGTACTCAAAGTTAAGAGATTCGTCAAAGGGTTATTTTTTTAGCGGTAAACGCGCAAACTTGTGTCTACTCACATCGTCTTCTATATATATACAATAGATAGATTTGCCAAGAAGTAATATTATTACAAGTTTTGATATCTTAATATGTTAAGTCTAATAACAAGAGATTTTACTAAAAATGGAATGGATTATAGATAAATGAAATGTTGATAATATAGAGGGTACTTAAAATACATTTTTTTTGCGAACGTACTTTTAATTGTCACGTTGAAGTTATTAAAATATGTTCATTCTTTCAGGTAATCCAAGAAATTTGAAAAGGCGTTTGTCAGTATTTTTAAAGCAACAGAGATATTTAGCATGCGCTCAAGAGAAGATTGAAAGAAATAAAATCAAAGAAGCGCAAAACAAAGAGGAGGAGAAGATGGACGACAGTCCTGGATTTGAATTCAACAAAGACAGGACTGAAGCAAAAGTAAAAAAACCCGCACAAGAAAGGCCAACTGAACCGCAGAACAGGACAGATGATTTTCTTCGCTTATGGCAATCTTCACCAAAAAAATTTGATAAGGCATTAGATAAAAATGGAAATATTCTTAAATGTGCAAACTCTTCACCGACCAAAACACCGATTCGTCCGAAAACTCAACCCATATTCGATATAGAGCGTATTGTAGATAAAATCGCTAACGAGTTCAAGTCTTCGTTAAAAAATGCTATAGTAAAATGCACGAATCTTGTTCCTTTGCCTTATTCAGCTGGTGATAAAGTAAGTTCCGATGATCATACCTCCAAAGAAAGTCAAAGTTCGGATACAGCAACCACTGATAAGAGGTCAACCGCATATTCAAACCGGAGCAAAAAATATGGCAAGATAATGATAAAAACGCACACAGAAACACAAGAGGCCGAGAACTTGGGAACTAAAGTAAGCAATTGAAAACTGCCGAAAGCAGCCTTTACGTTTGATAAACAAAATATAACAGTAGTTTATGTCAAAGCCTCAATCTCCAAACCTTGGCGGTTTTTTAACGTTTTCGTGCCGTCGGCAAAGGTCGTACCGGCTTACGAAGCCGGCAAAGCCTATGGTTCACTGTGTAAAGGCCTTTACTGTGGAAATAAACAAAATATATCAGTAGTTAATTTTACTGTGCAAATAAAGAACTAATGTATAATAAGAATTTTTATTGCTATGGTACCGAATATAACTAAATACTAATTCATATACGATACGATACATTAACCAATTTTGTGCTATGATTAGATTTTATCTCAGACTTCCCGAAATTACTGTACAAAATAGGTAATAAAAAACTAATTCCGCATTACTGGAAAAATATTCACGTAAATATTGAGACATTACTATGTCTAAATTAAATTAACAATCATTAAAAAACATGCTGATGACAGCAAAAAATGTTATCAAGGAAAAATTAATGTGAAATATCCTCACGAAGTCGAGTATGTTTGCTATAAATATATTTCACAGGGATAGCTTTAAAACATAATTCATTGACATATTTAAAATTATAAAGCTCTTACGACTAGTTTTGGTATTAAGACATAACAATTGGAATCAAAATACTTCAGATGACTAATATTAACTTTATTTAATAAAAAATTGTAATGTAATTAATTACGTAGGTATATTATAAGTATTTGACTTATTAGGGAATAGTCAGTACTTTTATTAAAGTATCTTGATCCCTATTTAAGCGTCAATATTTTATGATCGACTTGGGCCTTTCGATGGTAAACTGATCGACATGCAAAAGAGTTCAAGTATTAAGACCAGGTCCGTAACACGAACGTTTGGCTGCGCGGCGAACGTACGACAAAAAAGTTTGACAATAATGCACAGTACTATATAAAACCCTTCTTACACTTACAATATGGCGTTTCTAGTTCGAAGCGCGCGCCTGAACTCAAAAACTATATAGAAACAATATTCATGTCTTTCCTATTGTTTTATATTAATACAATCATTCAGTTATACCTTGGGCCCGGATAAATATGTATTTAAAATTACAAGATATAATATGATACTGCACATGTAATATGGACCCAAAACTCTATCATATTTATGAAATAAATTAAAAAAATTGTTACTCTTTTTAAACATAAAATATATGTTTAAAAAGAGCACTGTTTTTTGTGTAAGACATTATTTGAATTACAGCAAATAATCAAAAGATTGTTTGAATTTCGAAATTTTTAGCTTATCTTATCTTTAGCTTTACTTAAAGCCTTAGAGCTAAGAAGATCTTCCAAATATGGACAGGATGTAATTGGAGCATACTTAAATTTATATAATTAGTAAGTGAGTAGTCTTTTTTTGTGTACAATCTATTGATACTATAACCATGGAGCTAATTTTCTTTAGCGTATTAAATGCTTTATTTTTCCCCACCAAGTAGTATTTATTGTTTAGCTACTATAGCATCGCAGCTGTTAACTTCGTTTTTCGTTTCGATTGCTTTAATAAACTTTGAGCTGTCATTTCGTGAAGTCAAAATATTTCGAATGGCTTTATTTGAACAGTCTCACGGGAACAGTCTCATTAAAAAATATGTATTTACATACTGCTATGCTTTGCCCGGGTTGTGCTGGGCATGAGTGCACTTATTTATATTTATTCGTATTAATCCAGGCCCTGGTTGTGAGTATGTAGTAAATATTGCTACTGTTATTGAGATAACGAGAGGATACGTTTCGTTATTCCAGCATATATATTTTCTATGGTGTCTTTTAGTCTAGAAAAAAGCAGCATGCACAGGACTGCGTGGCCGCCATCAAGATATATGTTACCAGAAGAAAATATAAAAAAAATATTCTTTATATTTTGTTTTTAAAATGTTGTTAACTTATTAATAGTATCATATTGCATATGTATACATTTAAGTTTTAAATAATCGATACTTATAAAATACAAATCTACTGAAAATATACAAAGATACAATTAGTACGTAGGTAAAGACTCTTAATACAGTTAATCTTTAATTGCAGAATATTGTGTTCAAGTAGTTTACATCTTTATTTTATATAGAACTGTCATATATGTCACCGACCGATTGTCAGAGCAGACACTTTATAATTGGGCTAGGCATATTCTAAATGGTCGGCGAATCTCAGTTGAACGAATCATTGACAATATGACGGTTCCATCATCCAGTCACTTACTGATGATAAGTCATTGGCGAAGTACGGTAGGCATATTGTGAGTACGATAAAAATGTCGTTCGACGAAATGAAACGTCCGCGCTGATTGGTCGAAATTCGTATTTCGCGCCACTTCTTTTCTTTTGCTGGCAGTCTGTTGCTAAATGTAAACAAACAAAAAGTTTCAATTATTTTCCTACCATTAGTAACTAAAATTATAAATTACATTAACATACTGAACTAAAATTAAACCTGTTATTAAGAAATGTCTAATAAGACAAGACCGGGAATTGAAGAAAGTGGAAAATAATTATTAGTAAATTCAACGATATGTTTTTCGTTTCAATAATTTTTAATGTTTAAAAACCTGTGTAAAATTGTGTGTGACGTCTATACGCACCGACCGACTAAAGGATGACTTGCAACGAATCAAAAAAGCGAATCTTAAGTTTCGAACAATCAGCGCTCAATGTTCGTTTGGTAGCAAAGACATTCATGTCTATCGGATAAATATGCGCTTGCCTTACGCCGCCTGTTTGTAAAGTGCCTAAAAAAGAAACGACACTGTCTCAATAAATCGTTAAACTGACAATGTGCCGACCGTTTAGAATTGATCCTAGCCCGATTAAAATGTGCCTGCCCTTACAATCGGTCGGCGACATATACACTTTGAAATGTTATGGTCTCAGAGAGGGTCTAAGATATACGCTAGTACATACAAAACTATGTTAAGTTTTGAAGAACCTTAATAATCGAAATGTACTTTATTGATATTAATTGTTAGATAGTAAATTAAATTGTTTAATTTTATTTATATTAATGTTATAAAAATAATTAATTAATTGATGTAGCTACAACACATTTATATATATATATATATACACATATATATATATATACAGTACAAAACGAATCGATTGGTAAGTATTTATATATTACAATACATAGATTTAGATAAAGCTTTATAAATGCGAAATGGATTTAGAATGTATTACCGCCATCCATAGATTTATACCTCCAGATACCGCGATTCTTACAAATTCCACATTCAAAACTGAAGCTCGATTTTTGCCGCGAATATTTACCAGCGTATCGACGATAACCCAAAATGGAGAAATTCCACTTTTAACCCACAATTTTCCAATATAATTCATTCTGAAATGTGATGTTCGTACACTTATCTATCTCTGAGCTAAAGTTTTTACAAGATTCCATTGGACAAATCGTCATTTTGTAAATTACAAACACGTGTGGCGGGAAAAGAATGACTCAAAGGCACATCGCCAATTGATGCTTTAAGGTTGCTTCACTTTTGGGTTCCGGATCCATCTGGAGGTATATGACATCTTTGCCGTCATCATTCTATTAAATTTACCTGCGGTAATAATTTTTGTTAATTGTTACATTTGAAATTATAAATATTTTTTTATAAAAAATTTCATTGAAGTATATTTTTACTAGTTTCGAGTTATTTTTTTTATTTAAATGGTATTAAACATATGCATAGGTATAAAGAAACTCAATGTTGGCAGTAAAACAATTTCAATGCCGTAAACGCCTATAAAAAACCGACTTCAAGTCAACAAAATTCTGAATAGCTTTGGAACCACTAGATCGGGAAAATTTTTTAAGTAAGACCAATCTGGAAACAAAAAGAGTTTTGAAAATCGAGTCATTAATGTCGGAAGTTCTGAGATAACAAACAAAAAAAATTACAAGCGAAATGAGTACCTCCTCCTTTTTGAAGTCGGTTAAAAATACAATGATGACATTGAGGGTCATTAATGTGTTTGTGTTATGTGTGCAATAAACTTGATAGCTTGGAACTCAACATTTTAGCACAACCACTGCTAATTATTTCTTATGCAATAAAAACTTTAGTGCTAGTGCTTCCAAGCTTAACGTTTGTATGGTTTTCGTCCTATCAAGAAATCGATATGTATATTTAATTATAAGTATTTTATAAAGAACTGTACAGAATTTCATGATAATTATAAAGCGTGACGTAAACCTGCCAGAAATGTTCTTTGCTAATACCGACAATCTAACTGTATTTATATATATATATGTACGAATGCGAATATGAGTATGTTTAATTGTATCGCTTTGAAGCCTGAATGACTCAACCGATCGCACTTTCGCACTCCTTTTGCCAGTGGTAAAGTCAATGAGGAGAACGACATAGGGTACCTTTTATGCCAAAAAAGCAAGAAGTCGCGGACATCAGATAATTTGAATAGCAACCACAGACGAAGTTTTTCTTACGCTTATGTGAAAGCGGTTTTCGTTTTTTATATTTTTTGTGAATAGATACCATTTAAAAGCTTGCTTGGTAACCGTATTTTCAGCTTTTACAGACAATATTAAGTCGCTTTTAGTTGGTATTTTAATATCCACGCCACGTTTGGCAACACTAATAGCATTTAAGTAACATATTTTTTTTTAAAATACTGGTTTGTAGTTTTTCTTTTAATTAATTTGTTTAATTACACTTTTAGGAAAGTAATGATTTCAATATATTATTCAAGCAAGAAAAAACCAAAAATGAGTTGTCACGAACAAAAAGAGATCAACTCAAGGAAAGTCCTCCGAATGAAAAAGATAGACTTTACAAAAATATTGTGAAAGGTTTGTATTATTTCTGACTGTGTTAGCTAGGGTTCGAGGATTATTATTTGACGAATAACGAAAAAACGTTAGCTGAATCCACAAATCCCAAAGCAGGCAAGCCAATGTTTGTGTCAATACGTCTGCTAGTCTCTAATATATTTTTCTTCTGTGCGACTGTGACTGACTACTTTGTGACACCGTTGTTGTTGAAATAATGTGTTTAAGGAGTTCCGGGATGGATGAGATTCACAACTGAACACTATAAGCGGCATTGCCGTCGAAATATCTTTATATATTTATTTTTATTTTGTTAGTATATATTTACTTAAGTTTTGGGGAAAAGACATAGTTACATTTGCGTAACATTTTCTATTAAATTTATCGTTTTCGTTATCGTGATGGATAATCAAGTATTTCATTATCTTATGAAAACCAAATTAAATAGCTTAATCTAAACTTTTAATTAAACTTTAGTTTATCTTTGCAGAAAATAAAGAATGTGTTTTGGGAAATGATAAAGAATGGGAGAAACATACAGAACTTACACAAGAACGCATTCAAAACCTGGAAATGGGACTAAGAATATTTGAAAATGCCTACTGTCAATCTTCTGAGGACGAAGCACCTATAAAGAAGAAAAAAATAGGTCCTATAAATCGGGAACATACTACGAAGAAAGAAAAAAGATTTTCTCCTGATTTCGTACATAAAACGGTGTCAGACACTGAAGTAAGCGATCAAACGATCCTCGACATTAATGTAGGCCTGTTAATTACAAACAATGATAGAAAAAAAACATGCCCCCCATGTGTAGCGACAGGTCAACCTCAAGGTCGACTTGTCCACTTGGTGCTAAGTGATAAGCAGATTTTAGTTCTTATCGATAAAGTTTTAAAAAACTTGAATCATCATCAAGCAAATAAGAGCAAGAAGTAAACGAACTTGTTTGATATTGGATTAAAAATAATTTTACGGATTTTACCAGTATGTACTTTGTAGCGCTCATGGACACACTGATCACGGTGACAGATATTTGACATCCCAATGCCAAAGGTGTTGGCGAAGTACCTTCTTATTTTCAGTTATTATTTTGGCTCTGGTCTATACAGAATGAGCTCATAGTATCTTGAGATCTTGCAGTTGTATGCTTGGTTTCGGACTAAATTTCATTAATAACGGGATCCCAACCAGCTACCAGTTATCTTTGCTATTGAACTTAGATTTTTTAATTTCAATCGTCTCGCGTATCATTCTTGGTAGGAAGCGTGTTCTTCTTTTATGGAACAAGGTGGAGAACGAGCATGCGGGTCATGTTATATTAAAAGACCTCTACCCATAGGCATCCGCAACAAGCAAATGAGTCGCAGTTGCGTTGCCAACCTTTAATGGACAGTGGAGGGGCTAAACGGCAAAAGTATAATTTCTTTTCCCGATCCATTCCGTCCCCGTTTAATTTTCTTCTCCTTCCTATTCTATCCATATAAGGAAAAGATAGGAAAGGGAAGGGGACTGAAATTAGGCCTCCGGCACTTTACTCATCGAAAGAAACGCAGAATACTTCTACTTCGCGCCTGTCTTCTGTGAGGTCGTGGTAGTTCACCGATCATGCCCATTCGTGCAACAGATGTTGTTGTTGCGGACTCTACCACTGTTACTACTTTTGCGAGGGTTTATGGTTTATCATATCTTACATAATGGCAGGGCCATTCAAAACGTGATTACAGACTACAGACTTCCTGGTGCATAGGTGTTTTATGTCAGCTGTGTTTGAACTTAATCTTTTTGTTCATCCCGTAACTTGTATCATGTTTGTCTTTATTTGGTGGGAACAATAAACCTAAGAATATCATGACAGCTTTCTATTTATATTGTATAAAATGTAAAATAAATAAATTTTGTGTGACCAATGCGGTGACATGATTCTCATTAATGGTATTATTTCAGGAAATAGAAATAAAAATCGAACCGAAAAAAGAAATAGATAAGTACATATCATCGTTGCCACAGTACGATGAATACAAAACCGTGGCACGTGGTTAGTATATATTGATACAATCCTTTGACATTCAATTAAATGATGTCGAGATCAACCAAAAATATGATTTCTTATACTTAAATTCTAGTTCCTAAATCGTGGAAAGTGGATCTTTTATCTTCACGTCGAGAATACTCAAAAATAAGTGACGACGAACACTCAGATGGAGCTATGAGTAGTCAAAGATCTGAAGGGGGACAAAACTCCTCAGACTCACAACCACAGTCCACAAACGAAAATATTGGACTTGTGTCTAAATATTCTCAAAAGATAGAAAAACCATTAGATTCTAAAACAACTAAGAGAGTAAACACTGAGGTAAGCCACACATCATTTAAAATTATGTGAACTTGAGACATTCACTTCACTGGAAAATATTATACATTTAAACGACATCTTTGGAGACATCATTTGGGGTGTCGTTTTCGTTGGTTTTTTGACATTTGATCCCGGGTAAAGTTTTCGAAAGGTATCCAACATTTAGAAGTAGAGTAAAACGCTCGTGTATTGGCACTTAGCATCTCATTCTGCTTAAATCGTTATAGCTGTCTATATGAGAAGTAGTAAGCAGTCGAATAAAAAATGAAGTGTATTGGTTAATTTAATTTATTAATTATTTGTAAGTGTTTTTCGCATTGTTATTTATGAACGCAATTTTACCAAATTTTAATGGATACATCCATTGTATTTTCAGCTACCATAAGTTTAATAAGCTTGTTCACTTTTTCATTTTTATTTGTTTCCCTCTTTTTGTTTTAAGTTTTTTTTCTCATTTTCATTTTTATCTTTTTAATTATATACTTCTACTTACTTTTTAATACGCTTTCGCTAGAACCGAGTGAGGTTTTTTTTAAAGTACACTCCTGTAGACTGTGACTAACGGATAATAAAAAAAATAAGAATTCTATGCAAGACCGATCACTATTAATATATTAATAACAGAATTATTAAATTGTAAAAAATAAGCCTTTGGAAAAAATTGTTTCCTACTGATAAAAATGAGACACGCTTCGTTTTGATGGCACCGACGCTGCTATTGTGTTATGTTTTGGGCTGAGTTTGCTGTATCTGCGGTAGCTAAGGATTACACTACTCAATTTAGATATGTCGCAACATCTTGAGATTTGTCCTTTTCTTAAAGACAATAAATCAGTAAGGTGTCAATATTATCCATATCGTCTCCCCGTTTTCCTTTTATTTTCTTATCTTTTCCTCTACCCGTGTCTGTTTGGGTCTGGACATGATCATCGATTGTCTTAAGGTATCGTAACAGCTCGTCCGCACATTAATAATACATTTAGGTGCGAACAAATTACGATCAATTCAGTTATATATTAATTAAATTTAAAAGTTATTTTTTATATCTCAGTAATTTAATTTCTTATCTTTTAGTTCTATTTTCTTTGAGTTATTAAAAATTGTTTCAGGAATCTAATAACTTCACATTGTCAGGATTAGACATCAATCAATATTTATTTTCAGTACGACAGAAATATGAAAAGGAAAAAGAAAAAAGAACCAAAGGGGGAAACTGTCAAACATTAGGAGAAGGTTGGCTTTTGATGATTTTTTAAAGTGTGACTTTTTCAATCGTATTTTTCACATTCATGTAACTTTTCAGAAAGATTAAAGAGTCAAGAAAATATAGACAAAGATGTCAAATCTATTAAAAAACTTGCACAAGAACAGCAACATTCGAAGAGAACTTACGAATTCTCCTCTTACGAAGACTCTTCAGAGGCTGAATGTGAGAAAAGTAAAACAACTGAAAAAACTGTACCGAAATCATTAATGCAGCGAACACACAAGCCAGTAAAAGGCAAAACCTCTACTGAGGTCAGCCGGAAGGCGGAAAACAGAAAATTAAAAAAGACGAAACGACCACTGTCGCCAATTCTTATATATCATTATTATAGACCTGTTTCTATACAACCCAGAAATGAAGAAACAACAATTGATAACGATGTAAAAGATATTAAACATTCGGAAGCTGAAGTAAGTTATGCAATGTTATGTTAAGTTATGACAAAAGTTAATAAATACCAATTTAATGGCATAACACCTATCCCTTTTTTATAATAGTATTAAATTAAAAATCAAACAAATGAAAAAACTATTACCTCTGTACCTTACTAATAATTTGTTATGGTATCGTAAGTGTAGTCTCATGGGTAGGGTATTATCATGCTGTAGTGTGATTTGGGATAGGTATTTATGAAATTAACCTCATTTGTAGCTTGTTCTACACAGTTCTGGATTGATCTCTATCCTGAATTACAAGAATATAGTGAAGAAAGTAAAGATGTAAAAAAAATAGCAGGCCATATCTTGCGCATGAGACTACAAATGCGTGAATTCAGTTATTTCGTTTTTAACAGTTTGCAACCGGATTGCACATTAGCTAAAGTTGTTACAATAATTCTGGCTCTAATATTAATGTCTGTTAACTTCTTTTTCATTAGTTTCTCTGTTTCTCCCTAAACCTGTTGCAAAAGGAATCCTGTTTGATTAGAATTTACAACTTTAAAGACTTTACATTACAGTTTGTGTATCCAGAAATTGCTAGAAGTCCATAGCGGGAATAATTCTAGTCTATAAAAGCACACCTCTTGATACCACGGATGGTTTTCCCACGGTCAAATCAGAAAGAATAAATGGATAAAATACTTTATAAAATACTCCACAGGCACGTTATCGTACGATTGCTTTCGCTTTTGGAAAACAAAGCACTGGATGATATTGATTATAATTTAATTGTATTGGTTTTATATAAAAAAGGCAACAAAATTTAAAAACAACTATTTTTTAGCAAAACGTGTATTATTTTCTTTTTAGCATTCATCTACTTTGACGGCACCCAAAATTTGGAGGGGTGTAGGACCAAAAACTCCACCCCCGCAAGACAGCAGCACAAGCGAAGACGAAATAGCTGAAAATAATCCAGATGAAAGTAAATCAAATATAAGCTCAGTGCAATCATTTTCGAATGACGAATTCGAAAACCGAGAACCTATTTTGAAACAATCAAGGAAGGAAGAAGGAACACTTGATTCTCCCTAACGAAATATGAGGAACTTGTAAACTGATGAACTAATCGAATGTTGAACATAACTATTTAAACCGCTGAAAATCATCGCTATATTATTTCGACCTATACTCGTTTTACGCGTTTAACGGAGTTTAGAACTTAAAATTGCATTTCACAACATGACCTAAATGCAGTTATGCTCTGAGTTTAAATTCCGAACGGCAGATTTTTGTAGATTATCTCTGTAATAGCGTTTTCAATTTGACAGCTACATATGAGACAGTTTTTACGTTGACAAACTGCATAACATATCTGCGCTTAGATTATTCAGTAAACTTCATTTTCGTAAACGCGATCAAATTGTAGCCGGTGAAATCCGTTTGACGAAAACCAAGATTTGATTATAAACTCAATTAAGCAAAACGTCGTTTTCTTAAACTTGCTTTCGAATACAAACGGTGAAATCACATCTTAGGCGTTAGACATTCGATAAGTTGCGATACTGTATTCAGGATAACTGAATGTAACACAGTTTATTTCTTTTGTTACACTCATTATAACTGTGATGACATTATCAATTAAAGTTTTGTATATCAATCCTGCTCAAGAAGATGAATGATTTAGATACTATGGTCAAAGGGTAACGTTTCCGACTTAAAAAAATCGATACGATTAGATACGTTGGTGTTACTGAGATTTGGACTAGATTTCTATTCTCAAGGAAAAAATGCATCTAATGCATTTCTAAGCTTGAATTGTTTTATTGTAATTGTGTGATATTCTTAATTCTTCACAGCGTGCTGGTGTAGTTTGAGATGAATACGGTTTACGGTTTACCGAGATCTCAATTACTTATAATGTTAGTCCGTGTAATTATTTGATACATTTTAAAAATGTATGTATGCTGATATTTTATTAATTGTGCTAAAATTACTTGTGGAGAATGTATTTTGTTGTTTCGTCGACAATTTTACGAATATATGTTATAAAGTGAAATAAAAAGCTCTCTTATACTTTTTAAAACGACAATAATTATGATAGAGAGAAAATAGTCGTTTAATGTATTTAAGTAAAAACTTCTTAAGGCTTCGTTGGATTTTGAGTTTGTGTAAAACCGGTGAACTCTCGTGACTTTCACGGTACAATGGAATTGTAAATCGATACGCGAACATTCCAGTGTACAATATTAAACTGATGGAAGTAATGTTGAATCTTGTAGATAATAGTCGTTCCTTTTTGTGTAAAACAGCGCAGTAAATGAAATTGAACTGAAAAAGAAAGTATGTGAAGCTAAGAAGTTTTCGCTGTTGACGTGTGGTTCTTGTACTGACAAATATTTGATTTTATGGACAGTCAAAGTTTGACGTCGTTATTTTTTAAAGCACGATTCAAACATACTTCGGTACTTGTACTAAACCAACAATATTGTTACCTGCGCGTCAGCTTGATGCGGAACATCTGTGGATACATTCTTATTATTCATTTCAAGTCGTCCATTGCTTAATGTAGGCCATCGATCGCCATACAGATCCATCCCTGCCACCCTCGATCGTGTATGACTGTATTATTTTAGATTGATTAATGAAAAGACGGAATGCTTTAATTTACCAAATACATATTATCCTCACAGTATTGAAATTTCGTTCCTCAATAACTGGTTGAATTATCTAGTACATATATTTCATAAGCATGATCTCAAATATAAATGTGTTATCGTCGTACGGGTATCTCGTTTCACCGTTTATACGAGTGATATTTTTTTAATTTTTTAATGTGTGCAGTGTACTATAAAAATACAATTTTTATTTTTAAAATGTGTGATGTTACATAATTTGTAATAATAAATATAAAAAAATATAATTTAGTTTTATTGTACTTGTTAATTTTTTAGAATAAAATATTACCTTGTGAGCTATACGGTAAGCGGAATGAATGCGTCAGCGCGCCTGTAGCCATGCGACGTGACGTCGTAAATGCGCTCTATTAAATATAATCCATAAAGTTTTAGTTTCCCAAAAAGCAGCATCGACAGCTTTTTAGTAGTTAGTACTTTTTTAACTTCATGTGATGCAAATTACTAATAGCGTAATGGTGAATGGTAAACTGGTAAATGGTTACGTAAGGTAAGAATACGGACTACGAAACATGAGGCCATGGGTTCGAATCCGCCATTCGACTATTGTCGTAAACCCTTAGTTGAAATGGTTAAAAGAAATATTTGTATGCTACTTGCAAAGTACTAATCTAATTATTAGTAAAAATTACCTTAAAGTTATGTTACCTAAAAGCAGCCGTGGGTAAATACAAGATTATTGTATCTGCAGACAATACAAGTTGAAATAAAAAAAATTACTGAAGAAATAATCGAAATGGAGAAAATAGATTGAAATTTGTAGGTAATTTTTTATATTTTTTGTAACAAATGATCGCCCGATGGTCGAAATTCAATCGTAAGCCACGTATGTTGTGCACGTTACGCTATGAATGAACGCCCGATGAAAATCGTTCCATGGCGCTGTTAGATAAACTTTATAAAAAGGTCATACAATTAAATAGATCAGATTCGAACTTCGTAGTGATAAGGCAATTAAAAAGGAGTTTACTATATCTATTGTACCTTGTTGTGATATTCCTTATAATTTTATAGGCACTCGTCTTCTTGCTTTAGTTTGAAAAGGACTAACTACGATTGTTACTCACTACTACGTCTACGATTTGTAAAGGTATGAATTTGAAAACCGAGGAAGGTTTCCTTTAGTTACATAGATATACAGAGGCTCAAGTTTTTTAAAAGACACCGAAGCGAAACGACGACGTAAGAAAGACTCAATGTCTCAAATGTAAGCTTTTATTAAGAGTATTTACATTCGTTACTCTAATATCACAACATTTGTGAAACGAACACCTTAATGTAAAACTAAACAGAGATCAGATTTAAAACAATTTATAATATTTGTGCGTAGTGATTAAAATCAGATTTTTAAAACGTTGTTAAATTGCAAATATAGTAGATAAAATGTGATATTATTTGAAATCTTAACAATTACAAATACATAATTGTAAATATTATAGCCAAAAGAGTATGAATGTTCAACGATAAACGAATAGCAAAATTCCCACCGCCTTTAGTAGGTTCTACTGTCGTTGTTTCTTGAAGGCCATGTGTACTTAAATCGGTAGACTTCAACTTTGTTGATTCTGTAGTTTTGGTAGTTGTTACCGCTGGACTAACATTTTGTTGTAGCGCTTCAGCCGTCGGTAGCTGCTCGGTGGCTTTCATGTTAGAACTGTAAGTAATTTTTTTCGCAATTTCAATTTTTATTGCTATTGTTGTACGAGGCGCGGTGTTTTCGATTTCTTTTTGCGACGTAATTTCAGTAATAGATCTTGTACTACCAACATTTGTGCCATTAACTTCTATGTCGTTACTTTGAGTGGTTACTTCATCAGCAGGATTTTCAGTATTCTCTTGCTGGTCAGTTTCAGGCGTTGTTATATTTTCAGTATTCAGATTTTCTTTAAGGTCTATATTGGGTGAATTGGTATTATTATCATTGAGGTCTTGTTTAGGTGGATCAAGCCGTGGAGTCGCCGTTACGATTATCATTTGATCTTCTTGATTTATTTCATTAACTTCTTGATGTGTTGTTTGATTTACTTCTGTCATGTTCGTTATTATAACTGTGCGTTCCCGTTTCGCTGAGATGAAACCGGGAGATGATATTTCTCTCTTTTTGAAGCGAACGGTCTGTGATTTTGAGACGAGTTTGGCTAGCACGGCGAAGGCTTGATTCTCACGCTCCGTGTTGTTGCCGTTGCACAAGTCGTCGCGGCATGGGCACGTCATTTTCCATGTCTTTGTCGAGTTACAAAATAGCGGATAGCACTCATCCTGATACAATTTTACGCAGAATCTGGACTCGACGTGTGCTAAAACAATAAAATGTTGATTACAAGCTGGTTACACAAAATTAGCCCATTACTCTTAATACTTCAAATTGTATCTACGCTTTGAGATGCAATATTATAAATTTCGAGCTTAAACTTTAGAAACGAACCAGTCTCCTTCTTATTGTTTTATGTTGGTAGTAAATTGTTCTCGATGAGCTAATGCTGTCTATAAAGTGCAATTGTTTCAAGTAACAGTAAATAAGTTCCATCCATACGTGGTGATGTCGCAACAACAGCGCAGTACGCAAGCCCCGGCTCACAAGTTGTGACGTGGTTGGTGGGCATGTCGCATGGCGGCGCGCGGCGGCTGCGGTGCACCTGCTCAGCCAGCGGACCGCACCAGTAGCATTGTCGTTCAGCTAATACACCTAGAAAAGCAACTATGTTAGATGAGTTATCTGGCCGCGCAGCGCCATGACTTTTGTGCTGTGATGAGCGCGTGTGCTAGTCAAATTGCAGCTATTAGTTGCGTGACAAGACGTCAAAATGTAAATGAACGTTGTTCGTATTTTCATATCCCACGTAAAGCTTACAGCTTTATTTTTGGGATAAAAGGTACCCCTTGTCATATTCTCTATCCGTGACATTGTGTATGCAAAATTTTAATTAATGATAGGTTGAGTCGTTAATTAGGTAAATTCTGACAACACTTTATTTTCATAATATAATACATATTTTATTGATATAATACATTTGGTACTTTTTTATAAGTTCGTTGTTTATTTTTATCACAAACATACTCATAATATTTGTAAGACTTTTGTGGGATTGTAGTAAAATACAGCTAGTATTTTATGTACACTATATGAAAAATATGAACGAAGAAAGTCTTGGTTTCGCGTATTTCATTATATTACGTTGATGTACTGAGGCTTGAACACTTAATTAAAGTAGAACATTATTCATTAATATCAATTAACGTCGACTTATTTTGAAGTATCTATCGGTTTTGTATTACCATAGCTTTTATGAAGTAACAAAGGAGCACAATTTTCTCGTTAGTGTAATTAATCCCTCTGTTAGCTATATCCAATGTTAATTAAGAAAATTACCGAATAGAACTCTTCTTTTTTTAATTCCCGAGATAATATTTCTATGCAAACGTTCATTCGCTACTTAGGTAACCAACCAACCAACTGGTCAACTGATACTTATGCAAAAAGTTTCCCACCTTTAATACCTATGTCTATGAATAATCTATTTCTTATAGGAACCAAATTTCCCTGATGTTAATAGCTAAACAATATGTCCGACATGAAGCTTATTGTTTTAGTTTATTATAAAAGAAGCGATTCAAGTACTATATCAACTTCGACATGTAATCAAGTCTACTCGCAAGAGTCTAGACTATATTTATTAAATTTCCTAAGGTCGCCAAACTCTCGTCCTTAAAATATGTCTGGTAACATGCTTGCGAAATATTTTTAAACTATTTCAACAGAATTCAATATAAAATATATATACTACTTTTGAAAGTCAATCTACAAAAAACGAACTACCCAAAGTACCATCAAATTAATAATAACTTTCATAAGATAATTCAGCGTATAATAACTTAGAATAATAGGCAACAAAAAGTTATCATTGTCAAACGTGAAACATTGCCATGGCAACCATGGCTATTGAAGGTTTTAGAAGTTTTGAAGGCTTGAGAAAAAAATTGTTTTCGTAATAAAAGGTAGAGGAATATACCCCATGTCATTTTCTGTACCCCTAACAAAATTTCATGATGATCGTTGAGTCATTTTATTGATACCGGTTAAGAAGTTAAAGCGTAACAAACAAACAAACTCACATTTCCATTTATGATATTAGTTAGAATGTATTCTCTGTTTAATTGATCAATCCATCACATGTATCTAATCAGTCTAATTTATCATTTGACATTCGTGACAATGAATTTATTAAATCATTATCTCAATCTGATACAATACAATAACGATGGAGCAATGTATATGACGGTAGGTGCACTCTAACTGATTATGTAATAAATGTACTGTAAAACTATAAATACTAACATATTTTTTCAAATTGTAGCGTAGTACTTATGTATCTAGACAAACGCGTATTAAGTTTTAAGGTACTTTAATTTCAAATTGTACGTTTTTATTTCAACCTCAATAAATAAAAAAATAGCTGTAACGGCCTCGTGGTCTATTTGACATTATTCGGCTTGATATGACGACGTACATATAGCTACTTATATGTTGCCTACCTGTCGTTATTAATTCACGCAATAATAAGCGACGCTATGGCTAGTGTACGATCTTTTATTCACGAACGCCGAACGCGGCTGGCTCGCTTCCAGTGTTGATTATTCCCACAAAGTGTAACCATAATTTTGGGTTTTCCATAATTTTGCCCTCATACTCATAACCCAGAGGGGTAGACAGACATCATAGATTTCCACATCCGCTTCATCTAAATCCACACATCTACGCATATATGTATGCTCGTCGGGTACCCCTTTTTAGTGAGCCACTAATATGAGCGAATATAATTTCTTCTTGTTTTAATTAACGCATTACATTAACGGATTATTAAAGTTAAAGCAATCAATCATTAAAGCATCCTGGGAGATTGCATAAGTAGAAAGAAGTACAGGTATAGAATTTATGAAGGAGGTGTACTAGAAACGTGACAAATGAAATTTCATGATTTGGATTTGGTTTGGGCTAGGTGCTGATCTTTTTAAATAAAAAAATGATAATTTAATATTATTTGCACAGCTATTTTCAAATAAATATAACTTAATATAATTTAAAGTCACGGGGTTTTCATGCCAGTGCTTTAAATTTATTGCGGTCACCAGGAGATATTTCTACAGCACGAGCTTTATATAATTTCAGCTAGTATTATCTGCTAGGTAGTAGTGGTAGGTCTTTAAAAGGCCTCGTTATGTCTGTTTTACGATATCCCTTTATATCTCTGTATACTTCTGATTAAAAGAAGCCAGTGGATAGACAGATAATGAGAGCCGTTGTCCGTACTATTATCCTATGTTTATATACAAAACCATAGCTACTCTACATTCACTCCACTTCTGATATTGAAGTGTTGCAAATTGGGCACACGGTTGCAACGCAAATTTATTTTGTATAAAGGTCAGAATAGTCGGCAAATAGAGCGTGAAACATCATCGCGTCACGTACGTCGCCGTGAAAGTTAAATTATTACTTCATTCAAATTCAATTCATCTTTTAAATTCAGATTATACGTATTTAAATTTTAAAGCAAAGCAAAATAGGATATTTTCGTCATAAATTATTTTATACACACTAAATCATAAAACATGACGTAGTGTACAGTAACGACAAATCTGACGAAAATTTATGTAGGTTATACCTGTATAGTCCTTGGGGACAACGTCCATCGGTTTTGAGTCTTGGATAACCTCGATTGGATTATTATACCGATAGAGGTTATCCAAGACTGAAGAAGTGATACCTAAGATTATTAGGTCACACGGTCGTCAAGCTGGAAGCGTTCCCACACTTGTGAGAATTTCACAAAGTTTTATTTCACTACATGTTACTAACTGTCCTCGATCGATCATAACTTTCTGTTTATCACGTATACATTTAAAACGGCGCACGACAGCAACCAGCAGTAGTATAATATCAGTGAAAACGACACCTGCAAGGAAGGCCGAAGGTCGACTCCGTGAATATTTTATATTTTTAAAGTTCTATGTGGAATTGTGTCAGCACCTTTGACGTAAAACCGTAATAAAGACATGCGGCGTGTGTCGATTGATTCGATACAGGTTTTAATATCTCGGCTCTCCGGAATCATTCCCGGAGATCGCCACGACCATCAAGGGGTTTTTCAGGAACCTCGGCTAGCTGGAGTCACACAAGTCCCATCGACAAAATATACGCCAATTGCATTGTTGCATTGAATTTCTGCCTCTACTGCTTGATTATATGCATCATTTCAAGAAAATAGCAGTGTGTCCAGTAGAAAATCGCTAAAATGGAATGATATGATCCTATTGTAGTCTAAACGGATTAGCCGTTTTTAAAGAGTTAGGTTAGAGAAATTAGATTCGTGTTCCTATCGGCAGTGTCATAGGTATATGATGATTTGTTGAGGGATAATAATAATAATATATCTTTTTTATCTTCAATACAGGTGTAAGTATATATAACAGTGCGAAGCCGCGGCAACATCTACTTGTAGTATAAAACGAAATTGCCTTATTTTGTGGAACATAGGCAATGATGCTTGATCCCACAGAATACCGTTATCACGTAAGTACGCTTATATGTTTCGTATGATGAGACCAGGACCTTCCAACAACGACGATAGAGAAGTTACTATAACCGTACATGAAACAAAAACACATTCTCGCGCGTCATTCAAATGAAACGCATTGAATTATTTAATATGTGTGAGACAAAGCGTCTCAGCGGAATGATGGGTATTTGCGCGTTAGAACTCGCCCGTTTACAGTCGTTTGAAAATGTTATTTAAAGCAGTCACACTCACCACTTAACATAATGAAAGTTGCGCTCCAGAGAAATACTCCCGCCGATGGAATGAAAAAGTTCCCCCGCCTCGGCGCCATCTGAGTTACAATAAAATATTGTTTAAGGAAATGAACGTGCGGGAACGATGATCGTTTTATATTTGTGCTGGAGATTTTATGTTTACGTATTTTCTTTTTGTTTTATTATTTCTTGTAAACGAGAAGTACAGTATAGTAAATGCATCTTTAAAACGCTTGGAGTACAGAATTGGTCATTACTACATCACAGAGTCCTGTATAAAAGAAATGGCTGTGATTTGATACAAAAAACACAAGTTGTTTGCTGAAACGCAAGTAATTTTTATTTATGTCTAAAATTCAGAAATTTACTTAAAATCGAACAATGGTCCTCTTTATGTAGAAAACAAGAAACTTCATAACCATGCCATTTGATATAAATAAATTACGTAAAATTTATTTTAATAATTTTTCATTTTAACTTTCGGATTAATTAAAACATGGTTAAGAAGTAATTAAAGATAGTAATTGTAATTATAATATAGTAAATAAAATAATACATTATACCTTTTAAAACAAATCCAAAGCAAGTCAGAATAAATCAATCTTTTTGTAGTTTTGTAGTATGTTCGCTCGCTGGAAGTTGGCTACGCGCTCGCTGCCCCGCGGCGACTACGGCCGCGCGTAGCGTCGTAGCGGTGACGTAGCACTCATTGTGACGCGTGAAGCTATTAATAGCCAGAAGCGGTTAAACTGACGGGCCGCGAATTTCAATATATTATCGCGGAAGCTTAACTAGTTAAGCCTGTGACTTTGTTGCATTCGCTTTTATTAGCTTGGTATGTATGTATGTTTGTTTGTTCTTTTTGTATATAAACGAATTCATCTTCTTCTTGGTGGCTTTCGGACTAGCAGAGGTCGGCAGTAAGTAAATATATTTTCTTCTGTCCTTTGCGAGATGGAACAGGTGAGCGGCACTCGAAATGCCGGTCCGCTGTCTGATATTACGCAGCCATGTTTTTTTTCTACGACCAACACTTCTTTACCAGCAACTTTTCCCATCAAAATGAGTTGAACGTGTACATATCTTTCGTGCCTAAGCACGTGGTCGAGGTAATACTTTTCTCATCTTGATGGTCTGATTGGTGGACAAGTCATAGAACTCTTTGTTTAACAATCTCGGTGTCCAGCTTATTGCCAACATGCGTCTCTATGCCCACATCTCGCACGCTTCAATACGTTTTCTGAAATCTTATCTCACAGTCTAAGCTTCGTATGCGTAAATCACATTTTTTCTAATATACGCTACTTCGATAGGGTCTTGACCTTTTGGTCACTTTCCCAACCTTCATTTAGCCTCGTACCCAAATATCTATATTTGCGCACCTAACCCATCTTTTGCACCGCCACAGACATACTATAGTCATTATCCAGTCCTTTTCTGTATATAATCATGAGCTTAGTTTTCACAATGTTTAGTTTAGGTCCCTCATATTCGCAGTACAAATTAACCCCATTACCCATTAGTCCTCCGGCACCTCACTCATCAAACGAAACGCAGAATACTTCTAGTTCGCGACTGTCTTCCATGAGGTCGCGGTATTTCACCGATGGAGCCGGCCTATTCGTGCAACAGATGTTGTTGTTGCGGGATCTACCATTGTTAAAAAAGTTGCTTTCTCGCCTCTTTATTATACATAACATAAATCATAGGACGTGTCCACAATAAAGCAACATATCAAATAATTTATGGGTATATGAGCGATAAGTTTTTGTTTGGTCTAATACAAGTTGAACTGATCATATTTTATTTACGAACGTAAACCATTTCTCCAACTTGTTGTTTTTCCGCAACATATTAACTTCGGAAAACGCTCGCAGCTCACAAAATACGTTCGTACGGGGGACAACAAATTGATTTACGCGAGCACTCGCATATATCTATCATACTTTTATATTTATTGCTGCAAAAGGTGGTTTGTTGGTGTTGTTGCTTTGTTTATGAAATTGTTCACAAATATTTTTGCTCTACATTATTATAAAAATGATTGAACACTTTTTAATCTTATCAGGGTTGATAGAGGTGTTTAATTTTGAGGACATTCGGTGTCAAAATAAATTATTATTTTTTTAATTTTACACACAGTACAGCAGAAACTTTGTTAATTTGATAGTTGAAGTAAAGAGCGACGTCTAGCGGGGCAATTATTCTACACCTTTTTATGGAAGTTACCACAGATTCACAACGCTATAGCCAAGCGCGTCAACAAATAACTATTCGCCTTTTTGTCTCAGTGGTTCAAAAAAATAACAAAGAAACGATATAAATCAAACAAACGACTAAAATCTGACACAAAGTAAGGAGTGGCTTTATATTTGTTGATTTCAATAAATGCGGTTATGATTAGATAAAATTAAAAAAAAAGTCATTTCTTACAGCCACTTCTAAGTTTAAATCTACGAATATCTGTTACGGTTATGAATGAGAGAGACTGATAGATTTATAATCTAAATATGTACCTAATCTAAATTATAACCTAAATATGTGCCATATACCCGGGACACTTTTAATAGCAATTATATGGATGATATATACAAGAATATGGTATGGTAAAAGCCCGGAAAAGAGATAGTATCCTTGACATTAAATTACAATACGTTAGCTGTATAAAACTGTGTAATTGTAGGTCGAGGAGCAATAGGAAGTCAAATTTTTACAATAAAAGATTTTATATATTATTGGTGGAAAAATTAATCTCTCACATATATATAAATACTTTAAACGAAGCTAAATCTTTATAGAAACAAACAAAAATGTATTTATAAAAGCATGCACAAAAACTGTAGGTTAAGCAACCGCCTGTGTAATTTTTGTCAAAAAGTAGTGTCTATTAGAGTTATTTGCACTCTGAGGTAGGATTACAGTTAGATAATTATAGACTTGTTTGTATTATTAGGTCATGTCAGGTGGATTTAATTGAATAGCTATGTTTTTTTGTATATAAAAGAAGGGGACAAAACGACACTCGTCAGATGAATCGCAAAGCACAAATACTAGAGGTATCTCCTCGTCATTTGAGAGAAATTGCTCGAGTGCGTGTTCAATTTGCAGCGGCCATGAACTTGTGCATGCGCAGTTCGTCTCGCTCGCTGATTGCAATTTGTTGTGGTCCGATCGCGTGCTCCCTGCTGCCGCTGACCTTGTTGTCAGTCCACGAATATTAAGTGGCTCTTATTATTTACTAGCGATCCGTCCCGGCTTCGCACGACTGGTTGCTCCATACAAAGTTTCATCTCATACTTTAGACCTTTCTTAGTGCTCGCCTACGTTTTTTTTTGCGCTTTTTTGCAAATTTGCGCAACAGAAATTTGCGTAAATTTTCAAATCTCTACGCCCAGCAGTTTGGGTTGTGCATTGATATCAGTAATCAATCACTTTCTTCTTTTATATAAGTATAAAAAAAGTATATATATATATATATATATATATATATATATATATATACATATATATCAATCTGTTTAAGCACTATTTGTGTTGACGTAACGTAACTATTGTTTATGTATTCGGTTTTCTTCTTAAGACGAATTACTATTCTACTCTCTAAAATATTACGACCTTCACTGTAAAGTTCTACGGTCAACTCCTAAAGGTATGAAAACGGTGATTGTGTATAGAGGGAAAATCGAAAGCATTAATAATAACGAATAATGTCGCAGGCAACGACTAGTTTAATTATAAATGGAATAGCTAAGTGACGACCTCCGTTGCTCAGTGGGTGTTAAATCAACTGAAATCCGAGGCCAAAACGTTCTCAAACTTTTTAATATATGAACTGTAAATGTCAATTTTCGGGTTTAAATTCTATTTTATCTCCGGAACATGTCAAGGTTTATCCATTATGGCATTTGGATTTGTATCTGTAGCTCACTGTTATATGTTACTTTCAAATGTTTTAGAGCTTAATTTTACATTTTTGTTTTTAATAATAACCAAGAGTTTAAATTTAAAATACACCCGGCGGCACTCATAGTTTATTTACAGACGTATGTGTACTTTAGTTTCAAACGTCTTAGATCTCGCTAAGTTATAAGACACGATCGCTCAGGGGCAATAAATTTATTCTAGTGGAGTATTACGATATATCAACTTTTATAGCAATTGAAATAAAATACGCGTCGTTCACCAATAACTAGATATTCGTACCCGGCGCTTGGCATATAGTCAAAATATAGTCTATGTTACTTTTGATTGATGTATTTTTCAAATAATAAAAAATTTGAATCAACCACCCTGTTCCGTAGGATTCGACGCCACGACCTGATGTTCGGCAGTCGGTATGTCCGTACCCTTTACTATTAGGCTAATGGCGCTTCAGAATCATCTTTGTTTTACCGACTAAGTCCTTATCCTACAAATATTTTCGATTAGGTTTCCTTGCGTTAAAGCAAATATTTACAGTGTTCTGCAAAACAGCGATATTACCGGCGGGTTGAGACGGGGCGGAGACGGGTCGAGGTGAACTGCAGCGCGGCTCGGCGGAGGCATTGTCGCGAGATGTTCATATGTAGGTCGCGGCGGCGGCGTGCGCTCTGCATTGCGGTGCTTTGTCCACGCCGACTAACTAGATAAGATTTGTACATCATTTTGATATATCAATCAATGTATGTTGACCTCAAATCTATATTATCAATCATATTATATAGGGTTGAGCTTAAACTGGACACTGAATAGTTGTATCATAAAATTTAATTTATATTGACTAAATATTTGCGGCTGTGCAGATGAAAGTTAATGATTTTCCATCTGACACGAGACAGGTGTCAGATTATTCGAGGAATAAAGTTTAAAAAAAGTTGAGGTTTTATTCACGTAATGATGCAGTAAGCCCTTCAGATATTTCAGTAGTCTGTTGTTAAGTACAGCTTTCAGAAAACAAGGAAAGTAGGTCGATTGATGTCTAGTGGTTGCGGATAATCCAATGTTGTGTTTTTTTGGATATGAAAGATGATTTGATAATCAACGGTTTTGTTTTTTTAAGTTCAAAAAGAAGAACTTTTATAAAAGTTCTGTTCTTAAAAAATGACACAGATTTTTTACTTTCTTAATTTTTTATACCAAAATCCTAGATAATGTTTTTTTAACAAAGAATAACAGACATATAACTTAAAGGCTTGTTTTGTTGCAAATTTTAAAAGGTGAATAAATATAAATGCAAATTTAATGCAATGCAAAATTAAAATGCATATACATAAGTATATAACAGAAATATTGTCATGGATACATAAGTGCGCATAAACAGGACACACATCACGTGAGTAAATAATTGTATAAAAACGCATTTAAGCATGAATGACAAATCGCAGTGACCGTGAACTTGCGCAAGTGTGTCTCGTCTCTCTATTGATTGCAATTTGCAGTGGCCCAGTTTGCCGCCG
This sequence comes from Papilio elwesi, assembly GCA_029849275.1. Lineage (NCBI taxonomy): Eukaryota > Metazoa > Arthropoda > Insecta > Lepidoptera > Papilionidae > Papilio > Papilio elwesi. Next base: position 3,473,260 of record CM056704.1, on the reverse strand, counting down.
CCTCCTCCCGGTAACCTTGTTGTCAAGCCTGAAATATCTCAATTGCTTGCGGTCACCGGATCCCTTTGTTTTGTACCATTAACTGACACTTTATGTTACAGGTAGGTAAAGTTTGTTATGTTTATTACCCCCGAAAATTGATAATGCGCCGAGATCTTGGCAAATTTACATCCACGTGACGTCATCTGTAATTAAGAAGTACATATAGCTAACAAAATAATTCTATTCTATTTAATTTATTATACGTAGTATATTTGTTTTCTGGTCTGACATATTGATTCTATTCAGAGAACTCGACAGTTTATTTCGTTTTATTCTTTTATTTTAACGGTTGTTTAATTTACATTATTTTATTAATAGAATGTACAAACATAAAACAAATAGTGCAATTCATTGCAAATCTCGACGCTTTACACGGACGGCAAATGAAGATAAAATACGAGCTCCCTCCCACCTTGAATAAATCTTTACGTTCAGCCCTGTTTTATTAGTCGGCGGCAACCCTTGCGGTGTGCATTTGAAATTCATTCGTAACGTTAAAAGCAAAAATATACTTTGTAGGTAATACAATTTGAATATTTATAAGAACCACAGTTCAGTAGCAAAATTTAATACTAAATTAACACAAACCAAAACAAAAAATATGTAAAACGGATAATAAAGTAAAATGAAGGTAATATAGACAGAACAATGAGTAATTGTATTGTTAAAATAATTAATTATCAATATATGTGTTGAGTGGTTTGGTGTTACTACATATATATGTACATATATGTGGAGTAACACCAATGGATAAAGCACTAAACGTATATTAGGGGAACCTGAAAATAGCGCTAGTGATAGATAAAGTAAGAAGCAAGAAAAGGCTAGCATGGTTACATAGCAATGTGAATGTAAGTTTGTTTGTTTGTTACGCTTTCACGTGAAAACTACTCAACCGATCATCATGAAACTTTGTACACATATTCTTGGAGGTATTAGAAGTAACACACGATACTTTTTATAAAAAAAATAGTATATGAACAGCGAAGTATGTATGTCCCTATAGACCCATAGACTCCGAAACGGCTGGACCGAAATTTACAGGGATTGTCCAGATTGGCACATTCCTGTGTTTGGTAGCGATCGGACAACATAATTAGTGGGCCGGGTCGGGTCACTAGTATTCTATAAGTTAATCATATGATAAGGAGAGTTTTAGACATGACCGTGGAGGGGTATGTCGGTAGGCGCAAGCCTAACGAAGAGATGCACGGAGTCTGGACAGGCGACATGATTGGAAAATTAGTGACGACTGAAATGACGGATGACAGATCGATTTGGAAGTATCTGTTGTAAAGTTTAAAGTGGGTACAGAGCAGAAAAAAGATGATTAAAATATCAACACTTATATTAACAATGTTCCTCAGTGGTGGATTCAGGAAGGAGGGCTAAGGGGCTTTCGACACACATCAGGTCGACACTGAAGACAAGCAGCTATTTATTAATAAACTTTATATTTAGCTATACTTAACAAGAAACTATATTTCACTTACAAAAAATAAGAACACCTCGGCCATTTTTGTTTCACGTATGTGTAAGTTTTCTTTTTGCCTTGGAACAAAGCATTATTCATATTTTCTACGTCTGATTAAAAGAAAATCCTTGAGCAATTCTGTGGACTTTGCGAAATATATTTAGAGAAAATATTTCAGAGGTTTATGCTAATATTGTTTACATAAACTGTGGCCGTTCAGGGTGTGGGCGCCCCGACCAGCGAACTGATTTAGTATTTTAAATTAAAACCTTAAATGAATGCAAGTAAATCATGTGGAAATTTGTTTCTACTAAATCCATTTATAATAAACGACGCAATATCATCGTACCTCCGATTCTTTACGGTGTATTATTTGTCTCTTTCATGTAACGAAATTTTCCAAAACGTGACTCGTCATAAAAATGTTATTTTCGACTCATACCTGTTTTCAAATCGCCCCTTGAGATGTTTTACATAAAAATAAACAGCGTGAGAGCCTGCTGCAATAACATCTTTTGCACGAATGGGTAGGCTCGACCAGTGAAATACCACGTCCTCACAGATGACAGGCGTGAAGTAGCAGTATTTCGCTTTTCGTTTGATAGTGAGGTTCTGGAGGTTCGAATCTAGTTTTTCTAATAAGGTAAGGATGGAAACAGGAAGAAGATTTGACGGGCTAGTGGGTGTGGATGGGAAGAAGAAATATCATTTTACCTTCCTTAAGGTATTTTTGTGAATGCAATACACCCAGGCATCTTTTATGAGAAAAAACACAGTAAATTACGTCATCAAGCAAATGGTGTTCTTAGTGTTTGTTTTTAGGACAGTGACCTATATTCTGGCGTTAGCTAGCTCCAAGCTAATGTAATTTTAATTATCATATAGAGTGAGGGCCCACTCATATTGTTGTTGTTACGTAGTGAATGATAAGTTGTGCTTAATTTCTTTTTAAAATCTTGTATAATTCCTTAGCTGTTTGATTATCAGACATAGGGTGTCTGATAATAAAACAAGTAAGGAATTATCCTGACCTCAAATTAAAATTATATTTTATTATAAATTGTTATTTGATGATACAATCTAGCTAGATGTCCACGAATTATAATTGGAACATGTCAGCAAACATGGGGCAGTCTACAATTAAATAATCAATAGATTATAGAGTGATTGACGTACTCTATGTTGTTACTGTGTCAATAACATGCATGTATGTAATGTATGTAATGTATGTATATGTATATAATGTATATGTAAACCTTTATTTTATTTCAATAAGCGACAAAATATCCTTTATCTGAAACTGATGTTTCGATCCCTAATTTACTAATATTTCTTTTAACTTCAATAGCTTGTGCCAGGATATAGTCACGAAAAAGTCGAATGGCGGATTTGAATCCAGGACCTCATTATCGCTTGAAGATTTAAGGCTTTACTCAAAATTAAATTTGATGTTTTTAGAAAATTTAGCAGCAGCAGCTAATTCTAGTCCTGTTCCCCTTCCCGTCCTTTTTTAATAAATGAAGGGTAGGATAGGATATATCCTTTTTTCTGGTTACAGAGGAAGACTCTGTTTATGGCAAAGGTAGGTAACGAATCTGTAACTCATTAGCTTGTTGAAATTGCATATGGTAGAATTTACTTAATATCACGCTACCGGCTGACTTCTTTGGCCCCTGCTTCTACATAAACGCCGACACTTATAAGGACTGCCGACATGTGAGGAGGCACAACAGTTTACAACAATCAACAAAAACAAACTCTAGTTTTTTAACAACAAAATTAAAAATTGATTACAATAAATAAATAAAAAAGTTAGTCGAAACTGTTAAACAATCATGTTGTTTACGCGAACCCATTAGATTTTCCCCTCCAAATATCGTCTAACCCGACTAATGACATTTTCACTTCAAAAATTATATATTTTCATCTTGTTTGTACCTTTGTCATGTTAAGTTTCTTTATTTACTCGTTCCAAATGCAGTAATGCGCCTACACCTCCTTCTATAGTTTTTGATAGTTAGCGCTGGTCACTCAATGTGATATATCGTTCACTTATTTGCTTGCTCCATTATATAAATATCTCAATTTTAATATGTAACATCCTGTGTGAAGTTAACACGTTAAGGTGAGGCGGAAGATGGTAGCTTCTGTCAGAAATATGATGTCATTGTATGGCTTTGTATTGTAAGGTTTCCTACAGTCTATTGTCCCAAGCCAAATCAAGCCGCACGTAATTGAAATTTGAGGCGACAATAACCTTGTGTCTCATAGCGTTGTGTGAAAATTATCCTATTAAAGAGCGTAGTTCGTTGACATCTTCCAATGTCGTTGCCAGGTTGAGTTGGGTGCTGAGAGCAAATTATAATTCGGAATATGAATATGACGGTGATACTAAAACAAATAAGAAATTTGTCTTCAGTTAGCTCAACCATTTTTATATGGCTGCCATATTTTGGGATTCAGAAACTAAATTACAATTTACAGCGAAGCTAATTATCTTAATAAAATATTGCTAATGATAAATTTTGTAAATTATACACTTTCGTAGTTGCATAAATAAAACAGTGGTAGAGCCGCAACAACATCTGTTGCATGAATAGGTTAGTTCGACCGGTGAAATACCACAACCTCACAGAAAACAGGCGTAAAGTAGAAGTACTCTGCGTTTCGTCCAACGAGTAAGATGCCGGAAGCCCGACTGATATCCTCTCCCTCTTCCCCTTATTAGTAATGGGAAGAGTAAGAGGATTTGACGGATGTGTGTGTATAACTTATGATGAGACTTTCTAATTTATTATATTTTCCCGCCCCTGTCCACTGAATGTAAGCAACGCATTTGCAAGCCATTAGATTGTAGCAGTGCCCTTGGGGTGGCGGTCGCTTAATATAAGGTGATCTGCTAGCCCGCTGGCCACCTGCTTCCATAAAAAAATTATTACAATGAGAAACCTTTCTTTTTGTTCAATATAACAAAAATATTTAACCGATTTAGTTTCTTATTAGATATTTATGACATATTTATAGATAGTTTTTCATATGTATATCTTAGCAAAAGGCTTAGAGTAAGCTGAAATGTGTTAGTATGTATTCTGAATTAGAAATTCAGAGGATATGTTTATTTACTTCACTTGTGCTTAAAAGTTAACATTTTTCTAAGCATAAAACTTAAGAGGTCTCGTACAGTCATAGCTGTCCTTTAAAATATGCTAAATATCTTTCGTTATTTCATTATTATCATTTTTATTGCATAAAGAATTTTCATTAATGTGGAAAACAAAATATTACTAAAATTGTAGAAAATAATTCAGGTCATAGTAGTGATCGTCGTGTCACACGGTCTAAGAATTTATAGAAGGACCGGCACGTGTTGAGGTGTCGACTTCAGCTAAGAATAACTGCGCTGGCAGAATTAATAGTACGTATCCTGATGTGACGACAAGGCCTCCCGTCCGCTAGTTGTGCGTCGGACATCCCGCGCTTAGCGCCGGACGTGCAGTTGTGGAACTATCTTTAGACATACATATGTCTACATGTAAAACAAGTGTACGTAATATACATGTTAAGTATAAAAAAAAATTAGAGAACGCACCTTTGTTAGAGGCACGTCTAAGTGTGAAAAAAGTAAGAAGATTTAAACATAATCTCGCAAAGCGTTGATGTCATTTGAGAAAATATCGCCTGGTTTCCGAAAGGCCGATCAATGGAAAATTAGCTAGGTAGCTGTCGCATGTGAGTTTCTAGGAGCATGCAACTTTGAATAAAAATTGACATACTTTTCCGTATTTACTGCTTTAGAAAACAGTCATAAGTATTATCTGTTAGTATAAGACATAAGAAATTTAGAGCCTCATCTACTATTTGATCAGGACCTAGATTATACTATGTACATCAATAAATCACAAATGGGTTGCTGAGCTAAATCTGGGGCCAACACTGTTAAATCGTAAAAACCCGTTGTTGATTCTAGTGGTCAAGTTTATGCGGACGTCAAATGGAACTAGAGTCTATATTCTGTTGTAAGGTTACATAAACTTGACTTGTAACGAGCGGCAAATATGAATTCCGGAGCGCTCAGGGAAATACCGGATTTCAAGTTTTTTTTAATCACCTGTTTTTCGCATGACCTTCTTTACCTTTAAACAAGGCTACTATATCTCTTTAAAAAAATTGTCGTTTTATAATGACCTGTAAAAATGTTTTTTAAGTATTCTCCAATTTAATTGTCACTCAAATGTAATTGCGTTTCCTTAGAATTGTTGTTTCAGAAAGAGGTAAGCGGAATAAAACGGGACGAACGGAACGTGAGCTCCGTGCTAAGCTGTTCAAGTGAATAAATTTGAAACGCTTACGAATTCCTAAACTGGATGAAGAAATCTAAGAGAGTGCAGCTTTTGAATACCGTAACCGTATATATTTCACTGTTGAAATAAACAGACAATTGCTATAAAATAATATTTTTATATATATTTCTTGCTGATTGACGGGGGAGGCGACGTATAGGAAAAGGAACTAACCTGTTTTTTGTTTATAAAGTACGTACCTTATCTGAGGTACATGGAAATATCAATTGCTTAAGTCTCTCATCGTTTTATTAGGTATTTAAAAGTATACACACTTATGAACACTTTGTTTGTACACCTTAAAATTTGACTGTTTAACTATCTGCGCATAATATAGGCGAAAAAAATGTAGTCCGTTTTGGGTTGTAACATTTCTTTTCATTTCTCTATTTGTAGATTTAGAATTTGTAACTGTGTTGATAATAAAGGAAACACATTTAATATTATTTAAAAATAAATAAAAATGCACTTAATTTACGATAATGCTGATCAAGAAAGTTATTAAGCATCCTCGGGGCGAATAAGACGGTAATGAAATAAAACGGCGGTCCAATTCGTCGCCCGTGCGAACCAGTCACTAGATTAAACAGCTTCCGTCCTGATTACATCTACATTACGTTAAGATGTGGCGTCAGTTTATTTAAAATGTATTAGAACGGAGATACTTTATATCACGTTAATTTGTGTCCGGGCTATGGGGTTAGACCAAAAAAACGCAGGCAGTCATACAGACAGAAGTGAAAACTCAAAACAGAGTTGACAATAGTTTAATAATAAATAATCAACATAAAAAACCTGATTTTACTTATTGAATACAAGAAAAATAAATGAAGAATAGTTCGTCGAAAGTGTTTCATATTCAAATGACTTCCGGACGCCTCGCCCGACCACACTTTTCGTAATGGTCTCCTCCCGCATTCATCAGCTTACTCCCCAAGTCAAGCGTGCTTAAGGAAGTTTTCACTTCAAAAATGTGTAACAGTGACAATAAAAGTAACATCGCGAGTCGAGGGGAATGCCATAGGCCATCGCTTATACTTTTAGCAGGCTTTCAAATTCAAATAATTTTCTTTGTATGTTTAACGTTTAAATCTCAGTTTTAACCGACTTTGGAGACATGGCCTTGTAACAGAAGATTGTCGTAAAGCTGTCATCGTCCCGAAAAGGTTCACAGCATGACTGTAAAAATTACCGAGATATCAGCCCTCTCAGCATTGTGGGAAAACTTTATGAAAGAGTCATGAAAGAAACAGAAGAAAGAATGTGGGATGTGCAAGCAGGTTTTAGAAGAGGATCAGATCTTTTCTTTACGTATGATCACAGAAAAGTTATTGGCTGTAAACCAAACAAATTTCTGCGCCTTCGTAGATTTAGAAAAGGCCTATGATAAAGTTAACAGTGGTGATCTGTGGGCAACCTTAGTTGAGTTTGGATTTAACAGTGGTCTTATACCAGCATTAAAGTCTCTTTATAAATATTCTACTGCTTGTGTTAGGATTAACGCGGCCTACTCAGACTGGTTTAGCATCAATGAAGGTGTAAGACAGGGTTGTGTACCATCCCCGTGGCTGTTCAATCTCTTTATGGATGACTGTTTGAAAGCTTGGAAAGACAATGGTTGTGGATTAAGAATGGGTGAGCATGTTGTAAAATGTCTCTTGTACACCGATGACCAGGTCTTGTTTGCGTCATCGGCGGAGGACTTACAACTTATGCTGAATGTAGTGAACGATTCATTAGAAGGTATGAAGATTAATGTTGATGAGATGAAAGTAATGGTGTTTGAAAGGGAACAGAGTAAGACAGTAATTGATGTAAATGTTAACGGTAAAGAAGTGGAACAGGGGAAACAGTTCGTGTATTTGGAGTGTATGTTAGTAGAGATGGTAGGCATGTTAAAGATTTTATGTTTATATTGATGATAATTTGATTATATTTTTGTATTACGTATAGTAGAAAAGTGGAGTTACAACTAGACAGACTTATTGCAAAGACTTATTGTAGAGTTGAATGTACTAAATAGTGACATCTTTATGACAACATTAAATATATACGGATAAGGACATGAAGCTACTCAACAGCTGGTGCCCAGTATCTCACAATTTACTGCGACGTAACTCACGACAGATGCAGCCAATGACAACTGCGTTTCCTAATTTATAGCGGACAGCGAAGTCGTCCCTGATTGTATAAACAACCCGTCGCGCTGCACAATGTTATGCTGTCGAAGGTAATCTAAATATTGGTCGGAGATTCGTTTGTATTCGCTTCTATGTAATGAGATAAATAGACGTTACTAAGTCATGACTTCACCAAATCAAGTGCTTATTGACGTTTTATACATGACATTCGAATATATAGACAGTATAACTAATTTTGACTAGCTGTTCCCGCGTCTCCGTCCAATACTTAGTTTATTAACGTCGGAACATGAACAAATTTCATCATCATTACTACATTTAAGACGATATTATCTTTTCAAATGGTTTTTTTGGCTTAAGAAAGCCAAAAAAGCATAAGAATGCTTCCATAAAAATGACTGGTTTGAGTTAGAAAATTCAAATGTAAATCAAAATCTTAACTACTTAATAAAATAAATCAGCCATTTTGTAGAATGTTCCTCTCCCCCAGAATCCCAGACGGGGATGGGGCCGTAATTAACCACGCTGGCCCGGTAGTAGATGTCACATGTCTTCGAATTTAGTGTTTCTAAGATATGCCGGTCTCCTCACGATGTTTTCCTTCACCGTTTTTGGAGCAGTGGTGATGAAATATATGACACAAAGTAAAGCGCTTGCCTGGGTTCGAACTCGCAACCTACAGTACGTAAGACTGGGCAAACACCCCTAAGCCACAACTGCTCGTAGTGGAAAGGAAATTTTATTTTGATATGATACTTTAATTTTATTTATCTGTATTCTTAAGTAGTTGTACTGTCAATATATTCGAATGTCGTGTTTAAAATGTAAATAAACACTTGCTGATATACAAATATTCGTTATCAGTAATTTTATATTGTCGTCGTAATTTTTCTTTTGCTTAAATGATAACAACAAAATACTCACTGTGATGTATTTATTTTTTTAGAAGATAAATCTGACCAGTTGTCTATCTTATTCCAGGAGGCAGTACTTGTAAAGTATAAAATAAAATATTTTTTTATATATGTATATTAGTAAGATTATATATATATATTAGTCAGAACCGATGCAATTACATTTTCCGAAATTATCTCGAAGTCGGCTAAGAGAAAATTAATTATAAAGTGAGTATCGTCTGCAGACGACGCCAGCGGTCGCCAGCGGTCGCCAGTGCCGAATACAGTAATTACGAGCCGGCGACGCGGCGTGTATTCAATCTGTCCGGCCTGCCGACTATTTGTCAGATAGTACACGCTACTGCTGAAAATCGTTCGCAACATTTATTACACAAGCTACGCTTCTGGCGGAATCAATGGTCAGAGAATTCTGGGTAAGAATCGATAATATTAGATTCAAGAGAATGTTAGTGTGCCTAAAGGATCATTTTGTCATTATTGACGATTAATAGTAGTGTTATCGTGAGTAAATAGGTAACGTATGTAGGTAACCGATCTGTGGTATCGTAGCTAATAATGAAGTAACAATATTTCATTGTGGTGTCGGTAGTGACCTAAGACATGTGTTCACAGAAACTTATTATATCTTAATGGTTTGAATCTGAATGAAAACTCTATTTATAAGAAAATCTAATATTTATGATAAAACAAGATGGGTGGGTTAGGTCTTTATTTGATACGTATTTATTTCAATTTATGAGATCACGAAAAAGCTGAAAATAATGGCTTCCCTCGTTTAATTTGTTTTGGCACAAAGAAAAACAAAGAACTCATCTTGTTTCATGTTTAAGCGGAATTTTAAACAAACCGCAAGGGCTGCGGCGCGAGAATGACGAGAAGATTTATTCAACGGTTAAACAGACCTGCATTTTATCTTGACTGGGGTCGCCGGCGAAGTGTTGTGGCCTATAAACTAATGACGCTATTTTTATGGATTTGCGGTCGGGAAACGGAAATTTATAAATAATTAATTTAAGTAATATATAATTACGATATTACGTTACATTATAATTCTATATCTTCATCTAAATCATTAGGAAAGCGCTTGGAACTATCTTTAGAGATGTATTACAACTTATTTACAAAGACGAAAGTTGTAATAAACGTATGAGTTGTGTTGAAAGGAAATTAATTATGCAGTGAGTCTCATCTGCAGACGACGTGGCTCGTTAGCGGCTCGAAACATTGTAATTGCGTCAGCCGAGCCAGCGGCTTGCTAGCCCTTTAATAAGCTCGGTCTCTACTCGATTGTCCTACACAGGCCACATAGCTTTTGTGTCTAGAACAATTTGAAAATCGTTCAGAAATGTTGAATGATGTATGTTACATAAAACGACTTTATGTTGAACGTACTTTAAGCATTTTACTGTAATGCAGGGCCATCTTAAGCATGTTTACGTACCTACTAATTTTGAGTTATCTACCTACCCTCATTTAACACCATATTTATTTTGATTACATCAGGTCTCGTTCTTGTATTACAGCAAAATTACCCACAAAATTTACCATTTAAAGTTTCATTTTCAAATTCAGAGAATTTATTATTTGAAGAGTTAGTGTAGTGTTTTGTTTTGTTTTCCGAGTTAAGTGACTCCTAAATAATTTCAAGAAAGTGTATCTATGTAAAATAAGTGCTTAAATAATGATCCTGACAAGTTTTGAGGTATTTGTGGCGGTGTAACTTATAAAACTCAGCTAAGAAAATGTCAAAATTAATAACTAAGTTATATGAACAGTATTTTGGTTTTCCCATCGGAAAACAAGTCGAAGCGTGAGTTCCACACATCTGTTGTGTTACACGTGTGGGTCATCTTACTGGATGAGCGCGAATATCTCTTCTTCTAAACTTCGTGAAAATTATGGATAGGGGTTGATGGCTTTTTATAATTAAAAGAAAAATTGGAGTGATGCAAAAATGAAAGAGGGAAAGAAGAAAGGGGACGTTTGTTGTCTCTCAAATCAGGTAGTTAATGAAAGATCAAAAACTTAAAGAAAGGCTTAGTAGTTTGTAAAAATCTAAATCTAAAGTTTCTAGGAAATCACCGGTCGAGTGACTATAAAAGTATTGTCGCGGAGCTGTTATTTATAAAGATTTGGGCTTTATTATGTCGTAGGACAGATTCCCCCAATCCTTAATGATTAATCTATAAAGCAGCTTTATCGCTCACTATTTCAGTGGTTAAAGTACTTAATATTTCACAAGTATTTAGAAAGCGGAAAGCAGGTAAAATTGTTTTACATTGCGGACCTGCCATCTTTGACAAGGGTTTGCAAAAGCCAACCACTAAATAATACTTTATTGCATTGTTCAGTAAAACAGAAATGTTTTTCCGTTGAAATATTTGCGTCCTTTTAGATAAAATACCTGTTTAAACATTAGTTTTATTTTGATTACTCCGAGCTTTTAAAAGGTAATTGGAAAACTGATTGACGATGAATATTGTGTACTAGTTGTGTTAGAAGGCTGTCGTAATACAGGCTTAAGTTTTAGGAGAAATCATTGATAACATTTTATTATTATTTCAGTATTTCATCCCAACATGAAATTATAATAGGTTTTACCAAAAGTGGTAATACTCTGATTCAGCAATTTTTTTAAATTATTGTATTTCCAACATTGTTATTCGAATTGCGTCGATTTCACTGCGAGCTTAATTATAGTTCGGTTGTAACACAATCTATATTGGTTAAGCTAACCGAATAAGTTAGTACTTTTACCTTTTTTAAAGTCATTCGAAAGGGCTGGACCGATTTTGATGAAATATCTTTAGTGGATCCCGGGACGACTTAGATTTAGAATTGGAGCCGGTAGGTGGCGCTGTTATCGGTTTACTACACGAGATTCTTTTGAATTTTACGATGAATAACGAAAATGCATTAGCTGAACCCGCTAATGCATTTTCGTTATTCGCTCGAGGAGGAAGAGTCCTCTTCTTCCACGCTACGCAGCAGTCGTTATCTTCTGCAGTTTGGTTATAAATTTATAAAAAGATTTCTTTGTGTGTAATTGGCAGGGTCTAACATCACTGTATACTTTTACAATTCTTCGTCGTAGTAATACAGAAGTCTTAGCGTATATTATTTATTAACGTGCAATAATAGAACTCTTCTGAATGGGAAACGAATAGTGAACGAGATTTAAGAAGTACAAACTGTGCCCCGCGGATTCATCTGACGCGGCGTTTAATTCAAGCGGTCGGATCCTAGGGGTCGTAACATGTTGTTAAATAGCGCATAATCTTCAAATCCCAATGGTTGTTCTTGAGATTAGCGCGTTCAAACAAACTCTTCAGCTTTAGTGTATTCTAATCAATACTTGTTTTGTATTACTGGATACGTCATACTATTAATAGTTGTTTTTTAGGAAGCAGGTTCATGTAGCAAAATGAAGCAATAAGAGATCGATCCTCGAAGAGACGTTGTATATATTTACATACATAATTAACAGGTTATTTCATATGCAAATTTTATTTGTCATTTATATTTAATATGAAAAGCGAGCAAAGAACATGTGAAGAGTTGTGGGTGCAATGCGGTTGATCGATCCGGCCGGTGTGCTTCTGTTTGCTCAACTGCTTAACGGAATGTTCTCGAACGTCACGTTCGGTTGTTGAAACAGCAAATTCATAATTTAAAGTAAAATGGGAAGCGTAGTGTCAATAAAAACGTGAAAGTGTTAAATTTGTTATTTTGACGCTTTATACCTTGAAGATATAGGACGATAACGGTGTTTCTGTGCGATAACAGTGTATAATTCAAAGAACGACCATCACATGACTAATTTTATGACGTATCCTTAATATTTTATACACAACAAAACTTAAACAACAATATCAATATACTTTATTAATTTTGATTTACATTTGTATTTTGATATATCTTTTAAAGGCAGCTGTTACATATTTGAAATGTAAAATATTAAATATTATTTGCTCTGTGATTGTATTGTTTCAATATTTTAGTAAACGCCTTTTAAATAGTCCTACAAATTAATATTATTTTTAAAAACTCGAAAGTATTTTTTTAAAATAATTTAATAAGCATAGTCCCCATTTTATTCCGCTTGTTTTCGCAGCGAAAATCGGGCTTCACTTTTGTACAGACCGCGGTATCTGGAGGTATATAAATCTATAATTAATTATTACAAATCTTGAATAATTTCGGGGGATGTTGTTTAATAGCCTTTACTTTGTGTAATAAAGAGACCAGTAGATCAGAAATTAGAACAGTGAAAGGGCCTCACTCATTAACTAGCATTAATATTTTTACTTCACAACTCTTGTTTTTATGTTGCGGTGGTCGTACTTTTCTAGTTGAGCGCATTATTTCATTCAGTTGTTGATACTGATGGCTCTGCCACAATGTCATAGTTGCTGGTTGCTTCAAATCCTCTTTAGTTGTTATGCAGAACGAGCTCACAGTATCTTAAAGTCTGGTTCTTGTGTAATGAAAATAACAAACCTGGGTCGTCTACTAGTTTTTTTTTAATTTATAATAAGGATACATAACGCGTTATTTACAAAAACAAAATTCAGAAAACCACAACATTTTGAAAACTGTACAAGGAAACCGAGTCGAGTTTTAGTTATTTCGTACAAGCCGGTCAGTTACAAAGTGGAGACCGTGGTCGTCGTTAAATATTCGAGGCTATTTCACTTTCAATCCGAGACCTTTGTTACTGGCAATAATTAGTACGTTACAAGACGTGCTGTAAATTAGTTTAAGACATTATTTTGTTGTGTGATAGTTGGTTAGTTATTGCGATTGGGACACATTAAGTATTGCTTGATGAAAAATCATACAGAATCAAGATTCAGATAGTTTTATTTTCTGCAACATACATTATGACTGTCATGATGATTCAACTATTAATACAACAATATCAAATTAAAATATGTATTAAACATTACAATTAAATTCTGTTCATTTTAATTAGTGTACTAAGAATAGCATTTTCGTATGTTATACGAGTTTGTCCAGAACACTGCGTAGGTGTTCGCTGTTCTAATTCTAGTTTAGAATTAGAAAAAAACTTTTCCAAAATAAGGATTCATAAAATTAAAATGACGTCTAATGGCTTAATGGCATTGAATGCGTAATAAATAAATGAGACACACAATCAGTGTCAAAACTTCCGGGACTTCAAAATCCCAACGGTAATTTTAATTTCAACAGACTTCAAAGGAAACGGATATGAATATTTCATGGAAATAATATTGTTTAAAACACTCTAATAATTTCTCTCATAATTGAGTATTATGTAATAATAATAATAAATCGGCCTTTTCTAGAATGTTTTCCACTGCAGGGACACAGGCCTCCTCTCCGAGAGAGGGAATGAGCTGTAATCCACCACGCTGGCCTAGTGCGGGTTGGTGGATGTCACATTTCTTCGAATTTGATGGTTCTAAGAACATGCCGGTTTCCTCACGATGTTTTCCTTCACCGTTTTTCAGAGCAGTGGTGATGAAATAAATTACACAAAGTAAAGCGCCTGCCTGGGTTCGAACCCGCGACCTACAGTGCGTAAGTCGGGACCTAAACCGCTGAGCTACCCCTGCTCCATTGTGAGTATTATGTATTCATGTGGATTTAATATTAATAATTTAACGTTAAACAAATACTCGGTAGTAAAAGTTAACGATGTGGGTAGAAGTGAGCCTCAACTGTATTATTATTTCTTTAACTCTTAATATCGCTACCCTCTGTCTATCTCGAGCTATTTCGGTCGCGAGGGTCATTTTAGTGCTGTTCTGTACTAATCTGGAGTCTAAATAGTTCATAGTGGTTGTAACGGGCGCAGTCGTTACAAATATAGAAGCCATGTTCCACATAACTGCGTCCAGTTATTATTTTAACGATGGGATTAAAAATAGTGTCGTAAGAGAAAAATGGGGCTTAAAAGCCGATGTTGTGACTAGAACTGAGAAAGGTATGCTTCGGTAGTTCGGGCATATTGAAAAGATGAAAGTAGAGAGAGTAACAAGACAAATGTATGTTGCAAAAGTGAATGGTAGTATTGGAAGGGGAGTTCCCTGACATACTAAAAAAGCTATATAAAGAGTACCCCTAACCGATAAGTATATATGCTTAGATATATGTAGAAGCTTTATTTGAGCGAGCGCCTATATTGTTTCCTCTGTCTATAATCTTTGGTCGTAATAGTCCTTAATGTACTTAGTACTTAAAATATACATTTAAATCTGATACCTAGTTTAGTTTATACAAAGATTTTTAGTTGATTAAGAAAGTGTAAAAACATCTAAGTAACTTATTTTCATTTTAAAGCAATTTCTGTTGGAACGAGTAGATTGTTATCTGTATAAAGCAATGGAAGTGTGGAGGGGATGGAGTTGCTTCTGACGTGCACTCGCTGAGATTTTAACTTGGAAACTTTTGAAGAACACTTCACTTAGCAAGAAGCTTTCATAGCAATAATCTCAATACAGGTTTATTCTTTATTAGATCATGTAATCTCTCTGTTAAACAAAGACAATAAAGAAACAAGATTAATATACGTCGCTTCATTTGGGGTAGATAGAAAGCGTTTGTTTTTATGAAGTTAAGAATACTTTTTGGCTCATATACATATGGATTGAAAACAAGCATACGTTCACTTTTGCAAATCCACACGGGAATCTTGCCTCGCCTTGGATTCAAACAGTCTCATGACAGTTAGGTAGTTTAACTGCTATGCTTCTCGTCTATAAAAATGTCAATTCAAATATTTTTAATTACACAAAGCATAAGATATTTAATTGTTCAAAAACAAGAAAGACTTTTTCGGATTTTAATAGCGGCAAGAGTAATTTACCATACATTTTGAGGAAAGAAAGCAAAACAGCGATGGAGAAAGTTTTGTTACGATTCTAGCAATTTTAAAAGCGCTTACAAAATTCTACGCAGAAGCGATATAAGTTATTAACATCAACACCCGGGTCTTAAAAGAACTTTTAAATTCTTTTTATATCGAGTTTAAAAAAGGAGGGTTGGCGTCACGCAGGCCAACCGTAACAACTGTAGCCAAAACCCACGCAGTATGGATTGCAAGACTATGCCAATCCCACACGAGTGGGAAAAGGACAGGGCCTCTCCTTTTTAAAACGCTTTCATTGTATAATTAACTTGAACTGGAAATTTCTAAAAACAATCATCGATATTAAAAGCGAATGAAATTTATCGAAATCGAAATTACATTCTGTTTGTAATTTTATATTAGTTACCAGTTTAGTTTCAACGCTAGTTTTACTATTATTGTAACGAAAGTCCCCCGTCCTGAAACAAATTCTTGGTAGAAATATGGCTGATGGAGTCAAAACATTCGGATGACGGTCGTCGCGTGACTGAAAGATAACGCAGCGTAAACGCCGATATGAACGAATGAGTCCAAATTGCAGGCGTCCACTGGATGAGTGCGGTAAGAGATCGATCTTTGAAGCTAGGCAGAGGCGTTACAGTCGCAAGTCATATACAATCGCCTAATTTATTATATATATAGCATCTCTACATACATGATGCGATGCAATGCACGGGCGCAGCGCAGCTACGCTCGCCGCGTAGTTGCCCTGCTCTATGCTCCTCGACGTTGCCCGATTAAAGTGGCAATTCCTCGGCCCAGTCGTATACATCGATGGATGAATCATTACAGTCTCGTGTTGCAAATGCGACCAATGCCCAATAGTAGCGACGCACCCGCGCACTCGCCGAAACGTGCCTTTACATCGCTACAAGAAATCGCCGTGCGTGACTTCCCTTAGTGGAGGGCCTACGCAATAACAGAATGGACATGTTTCTTCTGGTGACGATGATTATATAACACAATTATTTAAACTATAATATTGTTGTAGAGATTCTACTGTCTCTGGAAGAATATATTAATTATAACTTTCTGTCAGCCGCAGGAACAAAGGAATGGTCCAAACCACAGTGCATTGTGCCTCGAGTACAAAAGACATTAGCTATGGATGCAACGTCATTCCTTTGTTTTAGAAATATCTTAATGACTTATTATTTTCTTATACTTTGGAAATTAATTAAATGGTGTTTCATAAATTAAAATAGTAATTAGATAAATGACCGACTGTCAAAAGGTTCCAAAGTCGATCACACAGACATAACATACAAACTCACTACTTTATAGTAATACTCATAGCACAGGTAGCCATAAGCACTGCTGACAGAAGTCAAAAGAGGCGTGACAATAGTCCAAAAATTAATAAATAATCAACAAAAATAAACCCTTGTATCTTAACAATAACATTCTAACTTGAATACAAGAAAAATAAATGAATAAAAGTTCGTCGAAACTGATCCGAATTCAAATAATGTTGCAACGAGTGTTGCTGACATGCGTCAGTTGATGTTATTTTCTCGGACCTATAAGATTTTCCACTAGCGAATATCGTATAACGCGACTAAAGAAATTTTCAGTTCAAAAGTAAATTTAATAAAGCAAGTAACAGTGAACAATATCCTGTTTTTAGTACTTACAGAGATTTAATTTAACATGCTTCGAGTACGTGCCGATGTTGACTCAAATATTATGATACTTTAATAAAATATATTTTCATAACATGAAAAATTTAGTCAATATTTTTTTACGTCATTGAAAAATGTATGTATGTATGTAAAAATAACGTTAGATGTTAGTTTCAATTATTTTCGTAACTACTTTTTGAAACTATTGTTCATATTTTAGTTACTAATGCTACGAAAATAATTGAAAATAAAATTTATGTTTAGCGACTGACTAAAGGATGAACAACTGGCAATGAATCAAATAAAACGAGTCTCAAGTTTCGACCAATCAGCGCTCAAAGTTCGTTTTGTAGACAAAGACATTCATGTCTAAATATGCGCCTGCCTCACGTCGCCTCTTTGTAAAGCGCCTAGAAAAGAACCGGCATATTCTAAATAATTCGTTAAACTGATAATGTGCCGATCGTTTAAAATTTGACTAGCCACTAGACAGTAGTTCTTATATTTCGTAAAGTGGTAACCCTCGGCACGGTCATTTTGTCTATTTTTAATGTCACTTGTCAGATTGGTGCAGACTGTTTAAATGTACGGATTGTGTAAAGTTCATCAATAAATGATATTCATTAAAACGACTTTTACGACTTGCCTATCCCACAGAATTTATGGGGGCTCGTCCGGGATAGTGAATTAAATCAAGTTTGCGTGGTTAAAAAGGAAACGAAATAAGATTCACATCGCCAAAATCATATTGGAAGCCAACAGAACACGTGAGTTAAGAATTGTCAAAATTAAACGACGCATCAAATCAATAAGTCAACCAATTGAAGTTGTCAAAATCGAATCAGAGATTTCAAATTGAATTTGACAGGTTACGTTTCGTTGCGTTCCGAAACTTACTTGATTTAATAACATTTAAAAGAATTAAAATATTTCGAAGATTAAAAATATTAGGATTAAGTATTTCTGAATAATTTATTGAAGAACAATACGACTAAAAGACTTACACATATCGTAATAATGCCGAGAAGGGCGAAAGATGGTAAAGATGAAGAATATAGGGAGAAAGAAATAGAAACAGAAATTGCACCGCGAATCTCATTTAATGATCTTGAGAAGTCGATGATGCCTTTTACTGGAGACGACGTCCATGGAGCTGAGAACTTTATAAAATAATTTGAAGATGTGGCTACTCTGATGCGATGGAGCGAGATTGAAAAATTGATTTATTCTAAAAGACTGCTGGCTGGGACGGCAAAGTTATTCCTCAGGTCACTAGGTAGCACGAAATCATGGGATGCCCTGAAAAAAGAATTAAAAGAAGAATTTGGACATAAATTAAATAGTGCTGCGATTCACAAGAAATTGGCTAGTAGAAAAATGAAACCAAATGAAACCTACCAACAATATTTTCTGCACATGAAAGAACTAGCGGTGCTTGGCACAATAGAAGATGAAGCATTAATCGAATATGTTGTTGATGGTATACGGGATATAGAAACGAATAAAGCTATTTTGTATGGGACTACGAACATAAAGGACTTCAGAAAGAAGTTGGAACTGTATGCTGAAATTAAAAAGAAGACTCCATATAGAACACAACCTCAGACCCAACCAGTGGCACCGAAGCCGACAACATCAAATGGGTACAGGCACAATAGAAAGAAAAGATGCTTTAATTGTGGTGATACAAGCTACGAGTCACCGAATTGTTCGAAAGGGATAAAATGTTTCAGATGCAATGAATTCGGACACAAATCGACTAATTGTACGCAGAACACAAAAAAGAGTTTGGAAATTCGAGATGAGGGTAACAACAGTAGTCTAACACCCTATAAAGGTATCAAGATTAATGGAGTTCATGTAGAAGTTTTGATAGATACTGGAAGTGACGTCAACTTGGCTAGCGAAACTTATTTTGAGAAGGTGCGTGACAAAAATCTTAAACTTAATCCAGACTCTGTTCAAAAACTTACCGGAATAGCTGAGAAGGAAATTTACACAAAGGTTCATTCACGGCGCAGATCGAAATTGATAATTGTTATTTAGACGCAACATTTTACGTTGTTGAAGATGATGCCATACCAGTCCACGTGATATTAGGTAACCCCATATTACACGACATTGAAATCAACTTTAAAGCTGGAGAGATTTCTGCAAAGAAGATTTTACATATGACTACAATAGATGTTGAGAAGTTTTGCAATGTTGGAGATTTGAAATATAAAGAACAGATTAAGACTTTGATCGAAGACTACGATCCCAAAAGATGTTCTAAAGAATCTAACGTTGAATTAAGGATTTTACTGATTGATGAAGTTCCTGTTCATCAGAATCCAAGAAGACTGTCACCACTGGAATTAGATGTGGTTGACAAGCAGATAGCTGAATGGCTTGACCAGGGAGTAATCAAGCCTAGCAGATCGGATTATGCCAGTCCAGTTGTACTTGCTAAAAAGAAGAATGGTAAATATCATAGTTACCATTTAGAGATTTTAGCCATCGTGGAAGCAATAAAGAAATTTCGGGTTTATTTACTGGGTATCAAGTTTAAGATCGTTACAGATTGTTCAGCTCTCACTATGACCCTACAGAAAAGGGACTTACCTCCGAGAGTAGCTCGCTGGGCGTTGACGCTTGAGGAATACGACTACGTCATAGAACATCGACCAGGAACAAGGATGAAGCATGCCGATGCTCTAAGTAGGCAACCTATAAAAAATGTGTGTGTGCTTACCGATACTGCTGCACGACTCCGTAAAGCGCAAGACGACGACCTGAAAATAAAACTACTGAAGAAATTATTAGAAAAGAAACCTTACGAAGACTATGTGGTTGAAAATGAAATACTTTGGAAGATGAAGGATGGAAAAAAGTTAATGGTAGTACCAAAGAAAATGCAGAACGAAATAATAAGACACAATCACAACAAGGGACATTTTGGTGTTACTAAGACAGAAGATTTAATAGTCAGAGATTATTATATCGATAATTTGAAGGATAAGATTAAGTCAGTAATAGAGAACTGTGTAGAATGTATCCTGATATCAAATAGAAGAGGAAAAAGAGAAGGATTCTTGCATATAATAGATAAAGGAGATATACCATTGTCTACTTACCATATTGATCACCTTGGTCCACTGACATCTACGAATAAAAATTACAAATACCTTTTTACGGTTGTAGACGGATTTACGAAGTTTACCTGGATTTACCCAACGAAGACAACATCCACTGATGAAGTTCTAGATAAGTTAAAAATACAGCAACAAACATTTGGCTCGCCGCAGAGGGTTATTACCGATCGCAATGCCTCTTTCACTTCAAATGCCTTTAAAGAGTATTGCGAAACAGAAGGCATATTGCATCATACTATCACGACTGGGCAGCCTAGAGGCAATGGACAAGTAGAGAGGATTCATCAAGTCATTGTCAATGTATTGAGCAAATTATCTATTGAAGATCCTACCAAATGGTATCGCCGAGTCGGTGAAGTACAACGATGTTTAAATGGAACTTATCAAAGGAGCATCAAAATGACTCCATTTGAGTTGCTAACAGGAGTTAAGATGAAAGACAAACATGAAGAAATCTACAATTTGATAGAGGACGAAAGCAATGAAACATTTTATAACCAAAGAGAAGAGCTGCGAAAAAAAGCAAAAGAAAATATCCAGAAGATTAAAGAAGAAAATATGAAAAATTATAACCGAAAGCGTAAGGAAGGTAAGTCCTATGAAGTTGGTGACCTCGTTGCTATCAGAAGAACACAGTTTGTTCAAGGTTTCAAGCTTTTCCCCAAATATTTAGGTCCCTACGAAGTAGTCAGGAAAAAAGGGAATGATCGATACGATCTCAAGAAGGTTACCCATGGCGATGGCCCGAATAACACAACAAGTTCAGCTGACTTGATGAGACCTTGGACGACAGCTGATGGAGACATATCATCTGAGGCAGATGAATAAAAAGGACGGCCGTGTGGGACAGTAGTTCTTATATTTCGTAAAGTGGTAACCCTCGGCACGGTAATTTTGTCTATTTTTAATGTCACTTGTCAGATTGGTGCAGACTGTTTAAATGTACGGATTGTGTAAAGTTCATCAATAAATGATATTCATTAAAACGACTTTTACGACTTGCCTATCCCACATATATATATATATATATATATATATATATATATATATAGATTATGTAATTAAAAAATCTTTTTCCGGTAGTTTTCGGTCTTTACTACTGATATTTTATTTTATTCGAGTACTTTTCATTTATCTGTTAATATCTTGATGGTTATAATCCAATCCTAAATGCCATTAAATGTTATCACGGCCATGGTGACGTATGTCCAGATTGCCGGTTCGATAAATTTTGAATGTTACCAGAATTTCGTTTCCTCGCAGAGAGCAATATAAAGTTAGATTCGGCGTCGCACTGCGGCTTGTTTACTTTATTATGCGAGCTGGAAATGTTTCACAAAAATTGAAAAACTTTTTGGCACATTCAAATATGATTCATATATGTGTCAATTTTGAAAATATCGAAAAAGTTGAAACTAGAAATAAAAGATAAAATTAGAAAATATATTTAGAATAATGTGCAATAAATAACAGTTTCATACCAAAATTTTAAAGCAACAAACATTAAATAAATGAACCTCATATATTTTCAAGCGGCTAATGAGTTCCGTCAACAGCAGATGTCATTGAGTATACAACTAATTTACGCTTAACCGAGAACTTGAGCTTTCAGACCAAAACGTATTCATTTGTCAAAGCGACACTAAAGTGAATAAAGTTAAGCTATAGAATAAACAAAAAGCAAATTAAACGGTTATATGAAGGAAGAAAAACATACAAACGAACTAGATTATCCTTTTAGCGACTACCGATATCTACAAATAATACATTTTTTGGAAAATAAAGAAAAAAGTTAGTAAGAAAAAGGACAAGTGGAGAAGCAAAACAACGAGGTTGTACTGCTAAGCTTGCGGTTCCTCAGCGCGCGTTCACAAGAGAGCGATTTTATTTGGCGCGAAACCTTACGATAATCGCGTACGCTTGCTCCTTAGAAACTATGGACTTTATAGTTTATGTCTCTCATATAAAGTGAATTTTATCGATATTTGTGTAACAATGAATGAAGATATACCTGTTTCCAATGAATAGGAATCTGGAAATTTAAAATAGTATAATTAGCCTTCATATATCACACTTCTGATGCCTTCTCTACAGATATATCTATCTACTTATCGGTCTAAAGAAGGCCTCATGATAGATTGATAGACCTAAAATACTAGATGTATGATGACCACCTTGAACAAAATGTATAAAACCTTGAAACATTTTCCTTGGGGAAAATGTATTGTAAAATTTAAATTGATGTACATTTACAGATTATTGTCACGTATTTCATTATTTCGTAAGCTATACCAATTTATATTAGACCTCTTCACCTATAAGTACAATTTAATGAGCGGTGGCCGATTATATTATAAAGACTTTTTGAGGAAAATAAGAAGGAAATGAAAATATTGAAGGCGTTGTTTACTCACAAGGCACCACAACTGGAGTCTACTGTTATGCGTCTCTTACGAAGTCTCTGGGCAAACCAGAGAAAGGCCCATGGAATTAAATCCAGACACCATGCTGGAGGACTCGAAACACCAATAAATTTAATTTAGATAATACAAATCTTATTACAACTCTTCATGTCACTAAAGTTTTTAGTAAATTAGTCGATTGTGAGATGTCAAGGTGAACAATATGCAAGATGTATGATAAGAACAAGCTTTTGCCGAAACGTAAAGAACTGTCTCTTCGCTACAAAAGGAATCCATTAGGCAAACTCTACTAACTTTACTTGAACTGGGAACTTTAAATTGTATGCTTCATTTCACATTTTCAGAGTAATCATGCGAAAGAACGGAATTCTTTTCAGAAATGTATATCATATGTATAACATATGTGTTACATTACACATACATTATGTATATAGCCTCTTTTATGCTAAAACGTGTCAGACTAAAAATACCGAAGATTTTTCATGAAAATTAATAAAAGGAAAGATTTGCTTGTTTGAATTGAACTAAGAAACAACTGAACTGTTACATAACTCTTCGTTACACAATTATAAAGCTACATGTTCACCAAGAACACAATATTTATTGTTAACGCGTCCTTAACATTATAATAGTAGGCTATGGTCGCAATTGGTGTTGGCAGAGAATGTACAAATGTATGATGACAATAATAAAAGAGTGAATGAACAGTAAGTTCGTAAAGGTTTTTTTTTTATTTTACAACTTTTGTTGCCTTAAAAATAGAAAAATAAAATTCTTAGTCATTAAGCAAATGCACTTCCACAACTTGATCGTTATTCACAAGCGGCCGCAACACACAGCATCGTTTATCAACGTCAAAAGAGCTTTTATAATTTCAAGAAGATAGAGATATTAAAGTTGGCTTGTGTTAGTGAAAATAATAATGACCGTCATGAATAATACCGATATGGGAATTAGAATGTTAAGGTAGGGTTATGCATTATATTGAGCGATAGGCCTAACCCAACCACATTTGAAGGCCTGGAACGAATTAGCCAATTCTTTTTTTGGTGTTGGTTATTGGCTAAAGGTCGTTATGGAAAAAAAATAAGAAAATTGCGCAGGAAATTATAAAAATTAAACGTGGCTAGTGAATAGATGCGCAATGCAGGTTACCTCGTAATTTGTTACCGCGTCAATACGTTAATACTTCAACATTGCATCCTGGGACCCATTCATAAACTGAACTGTATGGAATATTGCACATATAGTATGTAAGAAGCGCTGAAATACTTCTACTTCATGCCTGTCTTCTGTGAAGTAGTGGTATTCCACTCGTCGAGCCAGCCCATTCTTGTAACAGATGTTGCTATTGCGGGCTCTACCACTGCTAAAGTTGTATCTTTGTTACCGCAGAAGATTCACCATTCATTGTTCAATGTACTTAAGCGAGAAATCTTCTTTTGTGTAATGCAACAATCAAGATGGTGGGGATGAAACTCAGTTTTAATTTTGTGAAGGAATAAAACTAACGAACAAATTCATTACATTTTCCATTAGTAAGGAATCTATTGTCATAATTATTTTAATAAATACTCTTTTCATAGATTTCAGTGCTAACTACAGCGAGCTTATACCAATACTATAAGAAAACAAAATAAAGTATCTTTTTCTATGTAAAGAAATAAAAATATACCAACCAATTGAACTATAAAAACAAAAAATGGAACCACATAGAAAATTCAATTGCATGTACCCTTAAATTGCCAATCACATGTACTTTGCAAACTTACGGGTAATAACACGCTACGATAGCGAGGTGGAAAGTGGTTAAACTCGCTTGATTCGTGTGATTTGATTCAGACAACCCTCGTTTTTCAATAAACTATCTAATTCACCAATCTCCGTATCTGAGAATGCATGACTTATAAATGTTTGGTTACAATATTTCTAGACATTTTTGACCGGCTACGTCTGCGAATATAATTTTGCACGATGAAAGTGAAAATAAACGTAGCTTATGTAATACAAATATACAGATTTTAATGATGAAAGAATTAATAAAATCGATTCAGTTATTTCAGAGTTTGTCCAACACAATGAACATATCTTTTCATTTAACAAATTCGCATGGCTAGGACATTCTTTGCATTATATACTCGTACATATCTAAGTAAAATTAATTTATAATTTTATTTAAATTTAATTTACACTATTTACTCAATGAAATTACTAAAACACTTGATTTAATATATAAAAAGTTGTAATAAATATATTTTTCGATAGTCACACCCGACAATCTATCAATTAAATTCACTGATGCGTAAAATACTTTTCAAGCAACTGACGGACCGTGAAAATGCTTGCAAAAGCACAAAACAAAATACCTGAATAAATTTATTACACGTGAATAAATAATACCGGAATAAAATACATTGAACAAGCTTTTTCAAAGTTTGTTCGAGGCGCCATTCAACCAGAATCAATTGAAAGTCTCCGTATAGACAAATTCGATTACCGACACGCGCCTCGCTAAGCAAGTGTGATGTTTACAAAACCTATTTTTGACCAAACTATGGTCGTGATAGAATCCGAGGGGACTATAATTGGCTGGTCGAGCGTGTGGTTAACACGGTTGTCTATACATCCATTATTAATGAAGTCTTATATTGTTCCATGTGGCGTGTGCTAAATTCACGTTAATGGTCAAGTGGCTATTTAATCGTCTACTTTAGGCATGGTGTCAATGCGGATACATAGTTCGGAGTTATTTGGCTTTGTAGTATTTAAACAATATCAAGCAATATAAGAGTATTTTCGATTTATCAGCTTCCTCATTCGTTCGTATATCGACACGTGACTAGCTTCCCTTGGATTGATATCCGGTTGATAGCTTAAATATACCTATGTCACGTACACAAGGTAAAACAAACAATATGTTATAAATTCCATTGACGTGGCGTTACGTATATTGTTTTATACTTTTCTAGCTAACACGGCAAGCTTCGTTCCGCCTACAAATTAACTTATTTTATGTTACCTTATTAACTGTATTAATTGCTGGATAGGTTATACCTGGGTCGATATATTAAAAGCACATTGAGGTTGATCACAAGGGGCGCGGCGCGGGGGTGGTCGCATCTAGCGAACAATCCCGACATCTGTGTCATTTTACCTTGACTTTACTTTCGTGCGTATTAGTTTTTTTGCGACAGCTCCGAAAATAATCTTTAAAATTATATGATGCAAAGGATTATCATAATGTGCATAAATGCTTAGTACAACTAACTTACTTAAACGTTGATACGGATTAATACTCTATCCATCAAAATACCTTTCCATTTACAGCATTGTACGTGACCATTTTTTTAGATGTTAGGATTTGTACAGTAAGCTAATCTTTAAATATAGATATATGCTATCGCGGACTTCATTGTAAATATTTTTAAAAAGTACAATTTCATAGTACATGATTTTGATTTATCTCGTAAGGTTAAGCCAGCGTTTGCAATGTAAGCCGCACAAAAATATGTTTTTACAGCATCACATTACAAATTCTCGGCTTTTCTCTACTATAATATTCATGTCCTATATATAATTATTAACCTTACTCTTGGATCATTCAGTCTATCGATAAAAAACCGCAATAAAATCTGTTGCGTAGTTTAAAAGGTTTTAGGGTTGGTACAGCATACAATACCCATTGAAATCTTGTCAATTTGGAGATTTTTCTACTGCATGAATAAACAAAGAGAACTTTCCGTTCACTTTAATCAATAGTAAATATTTTTAGTTTGTTAAAGTAAGTGCTACTTTTTGCAATTAGCTCAAAAGTAAGCACGTTGTGCTTGACAAACTAAGCTAGCGTAAATAATTCAGTTTCTGTTAGTGCCGCAGTCGCTCGAAACGTATTTAGTTTTCGTTAACATAGTAAAAAGTACATTTTAAATTTATGTTCACTAACATCAACTTGCTTTACCCATTTATTTTTTATAAAAAAAATTAAATTGTTGAGATTTCTTGAAGTAAGTGAAAACGTAAAACTATTATTGTTATATATTTTTTTTGGAGATTTAAGTAAATTGTGGTTACAAAATAAAACCTTAAAACGTTCTTTGAAGGGTGATTTAAAGGTCCTACAAACAACTCGAGACCCTATTCACGGCATATTTTAGAAAGGTAAAAATAAAAAATCTGATAATTCTAAATATTTTGAGGAGAGGTTTAGCCGTGGATCCTAATGAGAATGCTTGATGGGAATCGAAGACATATGTATAACAGTAGGGATTTTCCCATAGTCTATAAAAATACAAATCTGTGTACAAAAACACTGAAATAAAAAAACTGTGTAATATGCATGTCATTTCAAGTATACATCGTCTTTGGATTCAAGTAAGGGACGCGGTATCGGGAAAGTGTCTCCGCAGCTCTAGTCTGAGATATTGACAGCATAAGTCTCTTCAGATGCGATACGATTATCTGAAGACAAGCGGATTGCAATTTGATACTGAACGAAATGACGCGAAAGATAAAAGTAATGTTGATTTAAACAGGAATAATAATTTTCTCATGTTTAAAATGTTATCAATAAGACTTTATGTATAAAACTTAGCTCGATTTTACAGAAACATTCCATATTTTATTTTATACCTCTTTTTTTTAAAAAAAAATAACTATAAATAGCGTAAAAAACAAATATATAAAAACTTATTCGCTAACTACCTTTTATAAATAAAATAAAATTGAAGTCGTAAAAAATTGCACAAAAATGCAAATGCATTCATTACTCACAATCTTCACTATACTACAAGAGAATATACACAACTGGATATATGGATTAAATATTTGTGGAATCTTTCTTGCATAGGAAAAATAATGGATGGACACTTACCTGCATTCTCTTGGCTGCGAAAGTCCTGTCACGGTCGCCACTTATCATCTCTCGTCTTATACATGGCTAATAACGTTGTTGAATTAAAATAAAATACATAATATATTTTTTTTTATTTTATCGCGTAAAAATTTAGGTAAACGCGTTATAGTTACGACGAAGAAATGAAAGACTTATGACTATTGATTTTTTTTTTATGTGAGTTGGTTGCAAACGAGCAAGCGGATCACCTGATGTTAAGTAAACGCTGCCCATAGACATCCGCAACAGGCAAATGTGTTGCAGATGCGTTGCCTACCTTTAATGGAGGTCATAGACAGGAAAAAGGATATCTCCTTTTCCCCATAAACCCCCTCCCCGTGCAATCCTCTTCCTTTTCCCATCCTATCCTTATGTGGAAATGGTGGAAAGGGGAAGAGGACTGAAATTAGGCCTCCGGCACCTCAGTCATCAGACGAAACGCAGAGTACTTCTACTTTACGCCTGTTTTCTGTGAGGTCGTGGTATTCCACCGGTCGAGCCGGCCAATTCGTGCAACAGATGTTGTTGTTGCGGGCTCTACCACTGTTAAAATAAAAATTGAATTCGACTTATGCGTCGTCACTTGAAAACATCATGAGTTATCGATGGAGAATTCCTGCTGGATTACATACAGGCGCCGGCATCTATATTGTTTATTATTAATGAAATAATTAAGATTAAGAAACCTTCATGTTTTTTTCAACGGCAAGTGTTTTGATATGAAACGAAATATATATTTTATGGACTCTGAAGTGCATAAAATATTTTTGTTTTTGCTATCATTTTTTCTATAAAATTATAGTAAAAAAGTTAAACCCTGACTCAGGAGTTGGAAAATATTATTTGGCTTTTGCCGGTCACGTAGTAAAACTATTGTTAAACTACACTTAGATAAAAGGCCTGTCAGCGTGTGACGACGGTATAGAATACATTACGAGTGATATAGTATGTGGCACAACTTACCGTTCCTCGCTCATAGCTAGAGCCATACTAGTCCAGTAACACTGTCCGCCTTCATTTTTTTGGTCGAATCCCGGAAGAAAAATAGCCTGCTGAACAAATGAAATAATTTAAATTTTCTCCATGCCGGCTACCCCGTTTGGGTTATGAGATCAATAAGAGCTTAAAAATTATTATAGTTTATATTATTATACTATTAAGATTATATTATAGTTAGTATAGGACAAAAGTAGAACAGTTAAAGATACTGACACCAAAGTAGATTTCTTTACTGGGAGTTGAACTCTCTATCACGCTTTTGGAAATAGTCCGATGAGTTGACTCCGATCACCGACATCGGCTTTATAACGATAGCATTCAGTGCAGATATCAACAACAGACGCTAGAGGGCACGACCAGTCTCGGCTTTGCATCCGTCTGAATATTCATGACCCAAAATCATGAATAAAATTTGCTTCTCGCATCTTTAATTATTCGCACTGCTTTACTTGTATTTATTTGATTGCTAACTAGATGGTTCAATGTTTTTGTTTTGACAATTTTGAAAGCGAAAACATCTCGTGCCGCGTTAGACGATATTTGGTAGGACGAAAATATTATAAGTTCGGATAGAAAATTACGTCACCTTTAGGTGCGTTTTTTAATAGCAGAGAGAACTTTCTTCTTTCTCATTTCTCTCTCAACGTACATATGGGGCATAACCGTAGGGACGAATGTAATGATATGTATAAATGTTCGCATACTATCTTACTACAGGTAACACTTTTCGTGACTACACTACTACACTACTTTTAAGTTTATGGCCACGTCAAATCAATTTCAGTTTTGATAGTAGATAGTAATGATCATGCTTTTAGCAACGCAAATGACTTTTGATCGCACTTTTGGCAGATCCCTAGCTAACTCTTATTTTTTGCGAGAAATCGATTGTAAAACCGGTGCAACTGCTATGTACTCTAATTGCCTAGGTACCTATTTCACTAGATTCCAACGGCTCTTCCAAAAAGCATTTGGGAGGTTAAATCGTTGCGAGAAAACTACTATTATAAGGTTATATTTAAATTGCATACTGTCATTGCAAATGTTTTAAATGTTGTAATAAAAAATATGCAATTTCCCTTCAGATCGCATTGAAAATTCACTAACGTTGTTGAAAGCGTACGGCGGGCGCTTTAAAACTTTCATCTCAACTTTTTTCGTTTCCCTTTACCAACGCTTATTGCATTTTAATAGCCACAAGATTAAAAAGTCCAAATGGGGTGCAGTTTGCATCAAATAACTCTTATAACCTGAAGCTATGATACTATCGCGTATTTGTATCGCCTAGTACAAAGTTACATCATTTTTAAATTACGGAAAAATTTACTTGATACTAGTACTGGTAAAAAAATACATTGTAGGTGATATTTAACCGGTTAACGCCCACCTTTTACCCACAAAGAAGTTTGCACGCACAAACACATCTGCAATCTTTTTGGTCATTACGAGTACTACCAGGTACTTGGTTGTTACGCAATAACTCCTTAATGGCTTCCGTGATAATCATGACATTTTGCACACATACTGTCAGGGGTACTGAAAATGACAAGAGGTACTTACCTTTTATCCCGCAAACAAAACTGTTCCCGCGATACACAAAAAATTCATTTACACTATCGGTTGCCATGGTAATGTATTATAATTTTACAATAACAACTTTTTGACACATGTTACCTATATTTCGAAGTTATACGCGTAATCATTATACAAAGAGTTCCAGCGTGTAAAATGAGAAATGGATGCGTGATAAGCCTTTCATGAAACTAACGCTAGCAACTACATAAGTAAGTTAATTCTCTAAGAAAGGGTAATAAACGAACATTTTTTTAGAGAATTCTAGATTATGAATACCTTAACGAACTACACCATAAAATCATAGAATAGTAGATAAAGTAAGCCCGTTAATGTAAATCATGTTGGATCAAAAGATATATAGAAGTTACTGCGGAGTTAGATGGGCGGTCGTTACGAAGCCGAAGAAACCTTGTTATGCCTGCACCTGTGCCCTCTTGCGCCTTGTTTGTCTTTGTTATGGAGTTTGAATTGATTTGTTGAAGCTGTGGGACATATTCATGGAAGATTTTTATTGATGGCATCAGGTATCAAGCGGTAGACATATTACACAGTAGAGAAAAAGCACTATAAACCAAAGACTCGAGATTATAAAGCAAAGAGTCGTGTAATATTATCATTTTATGCTGGATCGACACTGCATTTTTATATTGGAATAAAACTAATTTTACCAATTTTAACGTGTTTATTTTATGTTTTTGTTTCCGACGCTTCGAGAACTTTTCAGGTACAAACAGATAAAATAAATGCCATAAAATTTATAAAATAAGTCTTATTCCAATGTATTCTCGTAAGTATAAGAAATCAATTGTTGTTGATATAATGTCAATTAGGGTACAATTAAAATATCCTTTAGTACTTTCGAGCACGTCTTGTACACGATTGATGTAATCGATATTCGACCTAGATTTTCTAGTACTAATATTGAACGAAGAGCACTCATAAGGTCGCGCTGAATTTGCAAGATGGAATAGCAATGCAAATGCGAAAAATGATGGAATAAAATTACGAAGTAGCAATTAAAAGTTTTTACCTACTATAATATGCATATTCAATTTTTGAAAATATTAAATTAAAGCCGTTAAGTTATTATAAATGACTACTAACTACAAATATACGCTCACGCCCGTAACCCAGAGGTATAAGCAGAGATTATGGATTTCAATTTGCAGCGATCCTGACACATCTCTCTCGCTTCTTTTACATCCATACATCTACGCATACATGCTCGTCGGTTACGTGTACTCCGTATAGTAGTATCTTAGTCTTTAGTGTGTCACTAATCTGATCGATATAAGTTCTCCTTGCACGTATATAAAATACTTAAATGATTATGGGAACTCCTTCGTCAATAAAATAATTAATTCGTTTAAAAAACAAATACTTCCTTTCGAAGCCAAAATTTTCCTAATTACCTGTTTCCTCTCCCTTAACATTTTGTCATTTATGAATTCAGGAAGTTATTAAATGTATAAAGGTAACGGTAAAGTAAAACTTCCCTAACGAATTTAACTAACAAGGTAAAAAGAGAAAGTATCCAAAAAAATTGAGTAAACAATGCTACATTTATTAATTAAAATGTTACGTTCTTATTTAATTACTGTTTTGCTTTTCGTGTTTCTCTTGGAAATTTTAATGGCAGTAGAAATTCAAAGTTGAGTTGTGTCAAATTGAAAGCAGTTATAGGACTTTTTTCGTTGTAGTAATTGACCAGCACTTATACCATCGTGTTGTGTTGTCCTCATCGTATCTATGACATTTGCTCGCTACAACTCTTTATCAATGTAGTGTGAGTAACGTCAATAGTCGGTATAAAATATACAGACATACGAAATTATTTGATTGGTCAAGACAAAATGATGTTATGCTAAGTATATTTCACTTTTTTGTTATTAGTTGATGTGTTATATGTTTTTATATTTTGTATAATTTTTAAAAATCAATTTAATTTTTTTATCTCTTTTTCGTTTTCATGTCTTTTTGTTCTCTTATGAGACAAAGAATGAACATCGTGAAGTTTTTTAACGTGATGCGTTGACGATTGGAGGGTAGCTTTTAATTTGTGGCTTTCAAATAATATATTTTAACTTTGCACCAGTATTAGAAACAATGTACGTAATAACTGCGTGTTTCGCCATAAGTTACAAAATGGGGGCTCCTATATATATCAAAAGATTTTAACTTTTTTTCTTTCTTCTTTCACCGTTTATTATAATTTTACAAAGGAACTCCGTAGCTGATGTAAGGCTGGCAGCCTCGACTTACCGTGAAGAAGACGGGCGTTTTTTTATGGAACAATGTCGCAAACGAGGATGCGGGTCATCTGATATTAAGACACCGCTAGCCATAGGTATTGCAACAAGTAAATGAGTCGCAGATACGTTACCTACCTTCAATGGACAGACGAGGAGAAAGACGGGCCCCAGCCAAACCTCTTCTTCTTGCCATCAATCCTTTTTTTTATGTGATAAGGTGGCAAACGAGAAAACGGATCACCTGATGTTAAGTGAGCGCTGCCCATACACATCCGCAACAGGCAAATGTATTGCAGATGCGTTGCCTACCTTTAATGGACAAAGGAGGGCACAGACAGGAAAAAGGATAATTCCCTTTCCCCGCTAACCTCCTCCTCGTCCAATCCTCTTCACTTTCCCGTCCTATTCTTATGAGGAAAGGGTGGGAAGGGGAAGGGGAAGAGGACTGAAATTAGGCCTCCGGCACCTCACTCACTCAGACGAAACGCAGAATCCTTCTACTTCACGCCTGTTTTCTGTGAGGTCGTGGTATTTCACCGGTCGAGCCGGCCCATTCGGCAACGGATGTTGTTGTTGCGGGGTCTACCGCTTTTATAAGTGAGGTAATATATCCGCGTGTCATCTTATTAGTGAGGTTCTTTTGCTACTTATTTTTATAATATCTATCTACACCAATCGGAGTATAGGACGAGATCATAGACATATTTCCGTAACGTATTTTACCAGCAATTAGAACAAGGTTGCGTTAACGGTTCGTGCAATTCCGTTTCGCAAAGTTGCCCGCAGCTCTCTCATCGAAATAATTAGTGTCCTAAAAGTTTCACCAGTTGGCTGAGTTAGTTTAAGCTTTTGATTCGTCGTGGAACAACTACAGGAGTGGCGGAAATGTATTTACATTTTTAATGCGTTTTAGATTGTCGATTAAGAAGTTTTACGTCAAAGAAGGACGCGATCCGGTTTATCTCGATCATACCCTCGTATTTACTCTATTCAGTCTCAAAACATTTCACATCACAATAAAATATTATGCTATTGAACTGTCTTCTATTTAACATAGATTATTTATATAACGTTACCGGCAGAGTCACATATAGGTATATGTTAACTGAATGCATCTTGTTGTGATATCCTGTCCTATCCTGCATATGTCCAACTATTACTCCAAAATATCATATGAGTATTTTAGTATCCTAACTATCCTATCTTTTAAGTTTGACGAAA
This sequence comes from Papilio elwesi, assembly GCA_029849275.1. Lineage (NCBI taxonomy): Eukaryota > Metazoa > Arthropoda > Insecta > Lepidoptera > Papilionidae > Papilio > Papilio elwesi. The sequence goes on along the minus strand of CM056704.1, from coordinate 3,439,334 downwards.
TTACACATAGTGACGAAATTTCAAATTAAATAATATTTTAGGTAATTTTTTTACACCTTGGGTCATGTCACCCGGGGATAGTGTAGCCTTCTAACAGAATATTACAAATTGGTTCAGTAGTTTCGGAACCTCTTCAAGGCAAACAACAATCATTTTTTTTCTCTTTATAAGAAAGTATTAATTAAGTCAGCCCCAGGATGAAACTGCTTCGGCGGATGGCGCAGAAATCAGATATCGACTTATTTTTAATAATTATTGTATGTTCTCGATAAATTACTTCTAACTTAAAATGTGTTTGCTTAACCGTAGTGCTATAGACAAATCTGCGTTGAAAATTAATAATTTTAAAGATACAAAAAGATAATGCAAGCGTATCGAGAGTGTGATCAGCACGGAAGCTTGATCAAGCGTCGCGGCGCGCTCCAGCGAGTAGCTTCCCGCTTTAGTTGATTACCTCCTCCCACGCCTCGAGCATTCGCAACTTTCTTGATCAATACAGACAATACCACTTTAATTATAAACGGTAAAATGCACTTGTTATTATAGCAATTAGCGACTTCTCTTAAAATCTAAAAAAAATCTGTTCTTTAAAAGAAATATTTAGAAAGCTATTATTGATTTATCTACAGATAAAAACATTGTTGTTCTAGTTGAAAATGATTTAAAGGATAAACGTTAATAGCATACAGTCCGCCATTTTGGAAAAGAAAAAACATGATGTCACTACGTATCTAATTTTGCAAACAATTTCATTAAATCTTAAATCTTTGCATATTTGTTTTACATGGTTGTTAATGAAATATTTTTAGCTTAGCGTCGTTGTATAAAGTTACGACAAACATTTATATTAACAGAGCGGGAATGCTTCTCGCAATCACTGCGCAAAGATTTCGAGTCGCAACTTTGAAGTGTGCCTAATCTTCTTGACAGTTTTCTTACTCTAAGAAACTGTCATAGAGAGTTGTTTCTTATTTCACGTCACTTAAGTTGGTACAAGTAACGTCGGAATGTTGTTTTTAATTAAAAATTCTTCAAATTAAATTGAAATAAGTAAATATTCCCTAACTCTCTCGGAGAAGCGGTCTGTGACGCTGCAGTGGAAACATAATAAAAGAGGCTGATTTATTATTATTATTATAAATAAATATTTAATTTAATTTAATCTTTTTAGTCGAAAAATAGGTACACAAGCCTGTGACTTAAAGTGCTGGGTAGAGATTTTCATTAGATATGGTGCTGGCACACCTGAAGTTAATTTACGATTAATTGAGTATAGCATAATTATTATACATGATCCCACTAACTACAGAGCTGTACTGATACTTGAACAATTCTCGTGAATCGTAAAAGTATTGATTACAACCTAATAGTAAGAAGCATGAATAAAATGTTTTATTCGAGTGTCTTAGTATTTTATTGGCATAGAAATCCTGCATTCCTATCTATACTACAACTATCCTTACTATCGTCCTTTTATTTCTCTTTCGCTCGTAACTACTACTGACCTTAAGTGCTTTGTAATAAATGTGAATGTAAGTTTGTGTGTTACGCTTTCACGCGAGAACTACTCAACCGATCATCATGAAACTTTGTACGCATATTCTTGGAGGTACTAGAAGTAACATAGGATACTTTTTCCGAAAAAATAGTATATAAGAAGCAAGGTATGTATGTTCTCTATAGACCTATAGACTCCGTAACGGCTGGACCGATTTCGATGACATTTACAGGGATTGGCCAGAGTGGCACATTCCTGTGTGTGGTAGCGATCGGTTCAACATAATTAGCGGGCGAAGCCGGGGCGGGTCACTAGTTTAATAATAAATGGCAATGGTCACTTCTCGTCAAGTCGTCACTTAGAACGCCGTTTTTCTCTAATTTTTTCTTTCTGGGCACTTAAAAATAATCTATTTAAACAGATGTTGCTTAATTTCTGCTAAGTTGGGCGATACCGAAACAATGTTAGCAGTCGCAGTGCGGATATTACTTCGCAACATGAACTGATAATTTTTTACGAAAATTGCAAAAGTTTAAACATTACTTTAAGGAGTTTTTTATTTATTCTGTTATTTTAAGCTTCCCATCGGAGCTATTAAGAATTGTACACGAAATATATTGTATACTTATTGTTACACGAGGCTTCACATGTATATTTTTTCCGAATTTTGTTGCTGGGAATTTTCGTAATTTATTTCCCCGTATAATAAATTTGAATCATAGGTAACATGTGGCGAGAAATTGTTATTGTTATTGCCATTACCATGGCAACCGATATTGTAAATTAATATTTGATGTATTGTTCTATCCCTCGGGAATGATTTATTTATCGAATAAAAGGAATATATAATAGTATTCTCGTATACGAATACAACGTTGTGTTAAAATATCAAAACCATAGATAAAATAGTTTATTCAGTACTAGTGATCCGGCCCTCTAGTAGATAGAAAATAATAAATGAAACTTTCAAATTACATTTAAAATACTGTTCCTTCGTAAACAGCTCCCAAAACAAACACGCGTTCGGAACTTCGTAACGAGCTTTGTATACAAACAGGGGCAGTCGAATAAACGAGGGCCACACCTTTACATCATTTATTAAACCTCTTTTGCCTGTTTGAGCTCATTTTTTATTTAACTCGAGCACGTTAGATATTTTTTTAACCTACCTTCGTCTGTTGCGGGTAATTGAGTGTAATATCGTCGTTTGGAATTAATAAACACAACCGTGTGTCCTCTTTCTTTAATTTATATTAATCTTTATATATTTATATATAAAAGGCGACGTGTATATGTACATATGTATGTTCCCTTTAAACTCCAAAACTGATGGACCGATTTCGATGAAATTTTCAGGAAATGTTTAGATTGTCTTAGTGGGGATATCCTGTGAAATTTGGTAGTGATCGGAATAAACATAATTACTGCTACGTGCGCGAAGCCGGGGCGGGTTACTAGTATAATACTATAAAGCTGCGGAGTTAGTTTGCTTAAACGTGCAAATCTCAAGAATTACAAATCGGGTTTGAAAAATATTTTTTACATTTGGCAACACAAATATGAGGGAGGCTGTAAGCTATTTAGTATCACAATACGACCCATAGGAGCAGAGAAGGAAGGAAAATAACGGTAGTCATGAAGGATGTATTAAAGTAGGCAAGTAAAACCGCTGGGCACAGCTAGTGTATACATAAAACTAAAATCTCAATGTCTTTGAAATCAATGTGTCAATATAAACTGCTATATGTAACTGGGTCGTCTCAATCAGAGAAGTTGCACGACTTCACGGAATAACAGCGCGAGCGATTGATCCTAGTGGTGGGACCGAATGCGGTAATTACGCATTTTAACCTCACTATACTATTTAAGAGAGAAGTTCACAAACAACGTGTTGGGGGCACTCCTCTGGTTGCCACAGCCAGCATCGGTATTCTCGGCGTTGACATATCGAGTGACGTTCAGTTTCGTGGTCACTTGGAAGACAAGGCCAAATTGGCCTCTAAAAAGCTGGGTGTACTCAGTAGAGCGAAGCAGTATTTCCAGCCGGGTCACCGCCTTCAGCTATACAAGGCGCAAGTTCGGCCCCACATGGAATACTGCTCGCATCTCTGGGCAGGGAGCACCCCAATACCAGCTTCTTCCATTTGACCGCATACAACGGAGAGCGACTCGAATCGTCAACGACCGAGCTCTTACCGATCGACTTGATACTCTGGCCTTGCGGAGGGACGTCAGCATTTTTTACCGTATGTACCACGGGGAGTGTTCCGAAGACCTGTTTGGAACGATTGCTGCCGACGAGTTTCGTCATCGTACGACACGACAGACCGCCAGGTACCATCCACACCATCTGGATGGCTGGCATTCCTCAACAGTGCGGTTCTCTCGACATTTCCTGCCACGCACAGCCGCGTTGTGGAATGGTCTGTCCTCGGCGGTATTTCCAAACCAGTACGGCTTGGGGTCCTTCAAGAAGCCTATCTTTTCTAAAAGGCCGGCAACGCATCTTCAGTTCCTCTGGTGCTGCGGGTGTCCATGGGCGTCGTTGATCACCCCGGTGTTCCCGCCGCTCGTTTGCCCTCTTCTCTTATTAAAAAAAAAACAACTATGTCTCTCCAAACCTTACTGATTTATCCGCAACATAATCGATTTCGCGATTTCAATATGAATTTTCGAAGTTTGCGGAATGTAATTCAATTCACATAAACTAAATTGCTTACAAAATCCACTAAAAAATTTCATTCACCGTCGATGCAGCACCAGAGGAATTGCAGGTGCGCTTGCTACCAGCCTTTTTTGTTTGTATTTTCATTAACAAGGCAACAACACCGTTATAGATTTACAATTCAATCTAATTTACGCAAGAAGTACGCCCTTTATTTCTTATATTTTAAAAGAGAGCGTTATTAAAAAGTCCCAGGCTTATACGTACCTATTATGGTATCTTTGTTGCCTTAACACTTTGAAAAGTTAATAGTGATAATTTTCTCTGTCTATTCCAAATATATTAAAAGAATTGAGAGGGACCAGGAATGTTAAAAGATTGAATTACAGCGCATAAACAATTATGATTTACAGTCCAAATGTGCGTCTAAACAAACACACATCGGATTAAACAATTAGTAGAGCTGCAACGTGTAAATTACTTGGCATAAACTTCGATGTCAAGTTATAAGCAATTCCGTCGGGAGGATATTTGAACGACAGATGGTTAATGCTTTGCGCTGTGACCTCAATTTATTTAGTACCCCTGTAACATACTGTTATTACTTTTGGTCCTTAAAGCTAATCTTACATAGAATATTTTTATTAAAATGTTAGCATTTTTTTTTACCAATCCAAACTTAAATCTTGTTTTATCACCAATATTCACCGTGACCAAAAGTCAAACGGCAAATTCTAATGGCTTACATACTTGATGGTGGAAATTCACATATCCGTTTAAGAGCCTCCGAGTAGTGACGTGCGAAGTCCACTACGTCTTAAAGGCTGATAATGATTGGGTGGCCTTAAAGTAAACAAAGATAATACTGTCACACTGTCATACCTGCCGTCATACCTGCTGTCCGACCTCAGCGAATTGAATCTTCATAGTTTATGGATAGAGAAAATAATTGGAACAAATTGCCAGCAGTTTTTCCTTTTGATTATGACGTTGGTAACTAGGTATGCAATCCATGCGGGGCTTGTTATAAGGAGGGAAGAATGGCATGTGCCAAGGAGTTGGAGGAAAGAGGTATTCCGTTAAGAAAAGATGGATTGCGTGAATGGTGACATAAGAAGGGAATGATGACTGAAAAACGGATTATAGATCGATGTGTAAGTTGTTGTGCCGACCCCACATAAAGTGGGTAAAGGGCAGGGAGATGATGATATGAGGTAGGTACCTTGAAGAGTGAATACTGCCACGTAATGTATTAATCTGATCAAAAAATGATACACACTAATCTAAACTAGTGTATGCGCCATCTTTCGATCTCATCGCAAGTTAAACTAAAGTCGGATTGTTGTCGACCACAAATTTCTCATTAAAAAAAGTAACTTTAGTATTTTATACGGTACAAGGACGTTTTTGCTTAATTATTTATAAAAGTACGTTGATGAAAGTTAATTTTCATTTGAAAGTTCAAAGAGAAGCGCAATTAATTCACAAAAGGCTTATTACTTTGTTAAAAAATTTGTTCGACATTATTGGATAAACAAATATTATCAATTTTACTTAACTTCATGTTCTTACTTACTTTCATATTCTATATACTGATCAAAGTGATTAATGTGGGTAGTATGAATACTGATCGGGTAGATTGGGCGAAGTAATTAATTATTGTCTAAACATTTGCAACATTGCTAATCACATGGTCTGGTCATTTTTTCCATTGCTACGTGATCGTCGGGTAATGTAATATGTAATACACCTACATATTGCTGCCCCGGTGTTCGCGAAGCAAAGTTAAGCATTCCGTCAGTAAGTTCGCAAATTGTATTCACGTGTATCAGGGCTCTAGTGTCATATATATGCGAAGGTTCGGTTCGGTCGTATTATTATAATATTTTAGCTATATTAAACATCAACATGACGTGCCGTGTTAAAACTAATTTAAAAGGAGATTTGTAGTGTCTATGGAGTTTATCATAGAAGACAGATGTGTCTTAAATTATTTTGAATCTATTTATTTCGTAGGATGTATTTTTAATATTGTTACTTTGTTAATATTATACAAACGTCTTAGAAAAAAAACTAAATTTGTTAATAGTGATCAGAATCCTTCTAAAGGCACTGTGTGTGCATTATCAAATGGCGCATTTGTTGACAATGACTGGACGATGCTACCAACGAGAAAATGTGATGTAAGTTATGTTGAATGTCTACCGCATGCTGTCTTCTCACCCTGAATTCGATTGTTTCGAAATCAACACGTATTACGACACAGAAAAGACACTGGCGGAATTCCATGAAGACGAAAGACGGCGCCAGTTCTACAGAAATGGAAAGTAGCGCGGAATTATAATCACAGAAGAGATGAATACCGATCAGCTAATGACGAACATAACGAGAAGGGATGCGCCCCACCAATAACAGACCTCGCGACATTTGACCATCTCAGCAACGGAATTATCTTTAATCACACTGACAAAAGAAGACTTAAGTACAAGCAATTATTCCCAAGGAGGGTTAGCGTAAGGCAGGCGGGCGGCCGTAAATACTAAAGCATACATGTATACTCTGCAATACATTACAGGATTGTCGCGTGGTGGAGAACTGATACACCAGGCTGAGACCGTATTTCAATTAGGCTTATTACTAGACTTTAAACAGTAAAAGAAGTACATAAATATAAAATAAATACATTCTATCACTCACCCATGCCCGTGGCGTTGTCGCCGCACTTTACACTTTTCACATTGGTTACTGGGCTTACAAAAGTAGCCGCGCACGGCCCAGTTGGCAGGCGGCGAAAAAGAGCAGAAAAGAGAGGTATCTTTCAACTTGTTCTAGGAAAAATAGATACGATAAAAATAAATAAGAAAACAAAACTGAACTAAACTACCGACAGTATGTGTCATTATGACGTGTGTGGCTGTGTGTGGCCAGCACTAAAAATGAATATCAGAATGAAAACGAATATCGTTGTATTATTAAAAACTAGTTGCTTTCTGACTTGAAAAAAGTATGAAAAAGTTATGTTTCTTAAAATACTCATAGTTATTAATAAATAATGAACTATTTTTTTACTTACTGTTGTGTTGAATATAAATTCGACATGAAGATCCGGTGACGTTTGGACGTTTAAATTCTGATTATCAACAATAATAATATTAATATAAGAATAATACGTTGTTGTGTTGATTCCGATTATGGCGCGTAAGGCATATTTTGTTACAAATCGGGACTATCTTTAATTGAGTTAAGGCTTAAATTGTTTTTTTTTTGCAAATACCAACCGATAAAACTTATCGGATAATAAAGTACTTTCTTTAAAAAAAAACTTTCTTTTTTTTTACTTTTTTTATTAAATATATATTGAATGTTATCTTATTCTACTTTGTGTGGTTACTCTTTGCCTCACCTACATTTAAATAGAGAGATAAAGTAAATCTTGTTTTAGTATATAGAAATAACGAAATAAATAGCTTATGACAAAAACTTTATTGGTTATATGTCTACTGTTCTATATGATATATATTTAAGTTGAGTTATAAGGAGTAGTGGTGGCTCGGTTTAGACCCCGACTTACGTACTGTAGGTCGCGGGTTCGAACCCAGGCAGGCGCTTTACTTTGTGTAAATTTATTTCATCACCACTGCTCCAAAAACGGTGAAGGAAAACATCGTGAGGAAACCGGCATGTTCTTAGAACCACCAAATTCGAAGACATGTGACATCCACCAACCCGCACTGGGCCAGCGTGGTGGATTACGGCTCCTTCCCTCTCTCGCAGAGGAGGCCTGTGTCCCTGCAGTGGGAAACATTCTAGAAAAGGCCGATTTACTATTATTTATATATTATTATATGATATATGATTCGACCATACCACATTATAATAAATATGTATACATATAAAATCACTCCGCACGGTCTTTTGTCATTGTAACCATTTGTTTCATATTTGAAGAAATTGTTGTTCGTAAAGATTGATTGATTGCAAAGGGAGTTCGACACATTTAATTGACCGCCGTATAATTTTAAATTGTTTGTAATGTATTGCGTTGTATTAATTTTAACGTTATCATACTGAGGAGGGTCGAGCTGACATACGTCGAAGCAATGCAATTGATTCATTCATTATTTATTTATTAGACTTATCATCATTTCTTTATTAGAAAATGATGGCAAGAGGAACAGTACCAGAATTAAAGCATTTATAAAAAATAATAACGAAAGTAAAACTAATTGGTACCCGCACCACCATGGTTACATATGGAACACGTTACAAAGAAATTGGTTATTTTTTTATAAAAGAAACTCTGAAGTCATCCGAAGAAAATTTATCACCGTTTTCTTTATGGCAACATAAGTGCCTTTCAATAGAACTGGACTGGGCTTAAATTCGATACGATTTGAGGATTTGATGGCACGCGATTTCTACGAACCCTTCTTTTAGAACATTTCCTTATCCAAACGACTCTACGGTTTCACGTTACTAAAATTTCATCTTATGTAAGTTGAACCGCCCTTGCGAATTATTAATAATGTATAGTTATACTACTATTTATTGAAAAAGCAGGTCTGCGTGTGTATAACTTTTCCTGGAAAAGTTATACCGGCATAAAATAAAGAAAAAGATTGCCTTAATATGGCTAAGAGTTAATCCATAGCCGTCAGATGTCGAGTCGAGTTTTGAACACTGATATAAACTTTTTCCTTAGAAATAAATTAATTATGAGATTTTGTCGACGAGTAGATATTATCTTAGAACAACGAAGAAGTAAGTTTAACAATAACACCACCAACATAGTTATAAAAATGGTTGAGCCTTTTTATCAAACTTTCAGAAATTATTGTACCCTTGACCTTCCTTGTTGCGAGCTTTTTATTGTCTTGATTGTAACAAAATATTCTACGAAGAGTTACAAAGAATCTCTAGCAAATTGTTTTCGTTTTTAAGCCAACAGAAATAGAACAAAGGTCTCGTTATAAAAATAAATAAAATCTTTTAAGCACGACGTCTTCGTTAACCTAGCAGTTACAATACTTTACTGTAAACTTGTCCAGGGGTCGACTGTTGGTAGTATTTTCCAGCAGCTAAGCCGGGCTCAAGGCGGCAGGGTGCAGAAGACGCCTAGCCTAAGCCTCGTTAAGAGTAACTTAGCTCGAGGGCTCCCGCCGTAGAGGGAGCCTCGGCTCGGGCTCTTTATTATTATTAACGGATTGGTCTAGCCTTTTTTTCCTTCCCATCCTTTTATAATAATGAAGAGATGGGAAGTGGAAGAGGATTTGACGTTGGAAGGGATTTTCTGTTTATCTCCTTCTGTGTCCATCAAAGGAAGTCAATGCATCTGCAACTCATTAGCTAGATAAGGCAACAGCCTTATGTATACCTTGTCACTTAATATCAGGTAAACAGCTTGCTCGTTTGCCATTTCTTTCTATAAAAATAATATAATGAAAACTAAAAATTTATTCTGCCATATCTAACTCCAATTCTAACGTAACATAATAATTGTTACGTTTTTTCGTAGTGTGTATAGCTGGAATTATTTTTTTCGGCTTCTTAGGTATAAAATATTACTTATATAAGTTTGCGCTATCCTTGCAGTGCCAATACCGTCGACGGTCTTATCACTATTTACCCAAGTAGCTTAAAAAGCCATTTTTTAATGTAAATTGAATGAAACATGTAGTGAAAATAATATTAAGGATATAAAAAAGCGTTAGAGAATTGTAGATACAGCCACAGATTTTTAAATTATTCATCGAATTAGGCAACGTCACAGCCGAGTCAGAACAAGTAAAAGAAGTTTTGTAACGAATGAGGTGCAGGTGGCACCCATTCATTACACTCCTGATGTAGCAAATAACTCCCTTGGTCCAAGTTTGGAACACTCATTACTTCGGCTTGGTGTTTTTTCTACACATTTCGGCATATTATATGTATAAAAAGTGGTTAAGACGACTTTATTATATCATATGAATTCTCGTAAGTGACGATAATGTTTATGGAAGTGTTTAAAATAGCATACAAACCCGTTTTTACCTTTTTGTATTTTAATAACATATACTGCATAATATACTGGCTACCGTATGCTATGAGATTTTGTGTAAATTAATATCAATCACAGGTTGTACTCTAATATTCTTACTACACAATATACTGTACACAATATATACGACTACTTATATCAATCAGTCAAGGCTCATGGCTCAAGAGGTGTTGTCACGACCGTTGACAGGACTACAAACTGAGTCTCTTTTCTTTGACAAGTGCTTATAAAGACTCTTGTAAATTCAGCTACGCAACTTGACGTTTCAGTACCGTATTCATACTCGTGTGAGCGACAACAAAATACATAAAATTAATGAATGCCAAGTGGCTTACGTTGTTATAATACTAAATCACTTTAGTTCTTTTCATAGGTAAGGTAAGTGAATTCGTAATTTAATTTTTAATTTGTAATTGTGTATCAATTTCATATTTCTATTTAAACGAATAAACTTTTGTTCTTTCTTTCAAACTATGACCGCAAAGTGGAAAAGTTTGAGTACGTATCGGCGGTCAAACTTAAAATTGTAACATCACTTTTGTCATTCTTACATAATACTCATAACAATTGGAACAAATGAATGTTGCGAAATGTGTTCTCTTTAAATCTGTAAAATGATTTTTCCCAATAGTCCATCAATCAGCGTTGAGTTAACCAACGCTACAATATATTTCAATAGATATTAATCCAAAATCCATTGGATTAATTCAGGTGTTGTTTTGTGTATTTGCGCAATCATTTTCACAGCCCGTCAGTTCTTTGAAAACCATTTTTCGCATGAGTGAATCAAATTAATATCCTGTCAGGATCACACGGCTTATATTTAACTATCTGTACTAGTGTTATAAAAGATATTTGTTTATTTAAAACTAGAAATCCGCTTCGGCTTCGCCCGGGTAGCATTTATTATGTCGTTACGTTACGTCGAAACTTCACATTTCTTTTACCACGAGAAAACTGTATTATCCATGAGTAACATAAGCTATAGACGTTTTAGCCAAAATACGTATATTTTACGTATCCTGTAAAACGCCACAACGATCGGTCCACCGTCGTCCTTATACAGTAATTTCCCGCAACCTTCACTAGATTGATCAGAATAGCTCAGTTATGGCTGATTTTTTTCATACTTACTTGACACTATCATTACAGCTTGGACAACTTACACAATATGTAAATTATAGCCTATATGTTATACTGATGTATAAGCTATTATAGTTCATTAAAATTCATTTAGTAGTTTTTGCGTGAAAGTGAACAAACAACCCATACATACAAACTTTCACATTTATAATATAGTAAAGGTCTAAAGAGGGGATAAAAGTTTGTGTGGAGAATTTCAATGTAAGTCGACCTTAGATCATCTTTGGCTGGACATTTATAATGACTACATAATTATTACGTTACAACTAGAAGGAGGTCTCCGCATTTACTCATTTGCTACGGGTGGGCGGGAAGGGGCTAAAAATTGCAAATGGGTCACGTAGCAACAGTACGTTCCATAATAAGAATACATACTCATATTTTTTCAAGCAAGTGTTAATAGCTAATGTGAATTTGATTGTTTTTTTTTCACTCCTTGTAACAAAAACCCTCTAAAAGGATAAACAACTCTCTATCCATTGAATTTGACACGAGTGCAATTGAGACAAAAAAAAACAAAAGTTCTAAAAAAAATTAAACTTCTTATTTACCAAATACAAAAACGCGGGAACAGCCAGTTAGTATATTTTATTATATAGTATATATATATATATATTTTGAAAATTGACATAGTTTAATAGTCCGCCGAAAAGGAGAGTTAATATTGTATAATAATGGTAACACTGTTTATGTAATGTAAAAGAATATTTGAACAAGTGAGACAAATGCGTTTCAATTTTTGTTGATGATAACGACTATATGTATTTCCAGTTCGAATAACAAAGTTTGCGAGCTGCGGCCGGAACCAATACAAGCTTTTCATTGCTCACAGCCTCGACAACTAGATTCAAACCGCACAACATTTTATTTGGATTTAGCTACTCGGTAGAGCGTAGCGTTAAAATACATATACGGTTGTAATGAAAACATAACTGATCCAGGGTTGATTGTAAACGTACACCCGTTTTTAAAATAAATCTGGTCTTTATAGATTGTATTAAAAGCGATGTGTATTAAAATCGACTGCGAAATTTCAACGATTTCGATGAAATTCTTCGGAAGCGTACATATTAGTCTAGCTGGTGTTCCTGCGAAGTTTAGCAGCGACCGGAGTAACATATTTAGTGCTACCGGGTGAAGCCGGCTTGGATCACTAGTATTTTATATAGGTCCACAGGACGCCATTTGTCGAAATATGTGCAGATTTTTGCAGTGGTGGGCAAAAGTGATAAAGCTAGTGCGGCTAGAAATACCTAGATGTAGATTAAAATAAGTGCTAAATCTATGCTCTATATCTAACTAATTACAAGCAAGGAACTTAAGGATCTTTAAGTACACCTAGCAAACAGGGTAACAAATATATAGGCTCCATTGCCACGGTTATAGTTTTAGACTTCTTCATTCAAACGCACTACGTAATCAAATTATTGAAACATCTTGTTAACACAATGAAAGTTGACAAATTAATTTTGGTACTGGCAATACAAACAATTGTAAAGTAATTAATAAAATTACTCTCTTGCCAAATGTATTTTACAATTAACAAGTTTATTGAATTCAAACGGTAAATTGATTCAATTTTGCCCAAAGGTATTTCGCAAATTTAAATGAACATTACCGGAAGTGGGTTATTTCTTATAACCATTTTTCAATCTTTTTACAATTAAACCTTTATCATAAGGCTTGTTGGATTGCTTGACCTTGATTACTATAATATATTGGTTCCGAGTATGGCCTACGACAAGAATAAAGTGACGCCATAAGGACCGGTTTAACTTAATCACCTCACGGGTAATCGACGTGACATTACTCCTTAATTAGGTAGCTGAAAACTAATACTTTCCCATCTCTTTCTCATACGCATTTTCTTACTTACCTTGGATATTTCTTATAGCCTTTTGGCTGCAACAAGCAAATGAGTTGTAGATGCATTGACTATAGACAGAAGAGATAGAGAGGAAAATGGGCATTTCCTTTTCACATACATCCGCGGGGCCCTGCGCCAGCCGCCGAGGCAGCTCCGTCTCTAGACGGATTCCCTCGAAACGTCACCTGAAGGCCAAGGGGGCCATAAAAGCTAATGGCTTTACGAGCCTCCAGTAGCAGATCTGGTCTCGGGTCCCTCTGCCGTCCGCAAAACTTGTCTCCCCGCGCGACTCCACCTCGAATACGGAGGCGAGGAACACGGGTCCCTCAGTCTCCGCAGACCTCTAGCTCGCTTCCAAGGTGGAGTTCATCTTGAGCAGCCACCTCTCACCAGGCCACGACTACATAGCCCTACCGCCACGTCAATACGGGAACCGGGTCGCGAGTTCTACTTCACGTCTGTCTTCTGTGAGGTAGTGGTATTTCCCCGCTCTAGCCGGTACCTGAGTGTAAGTGCTGCTGTTGCTGCGGCCTTTATCTCTGTTAAAATTGGCAAAGTATCCTTTGTACATGTAATTCTTATAGCTGCTGAACATTTTGCATATTTACCACCTTATTCCATGTAAAAACATCACCAACTTTCCACACATTACACGCATTTATTGAACGTTGGGTAGATTGCCTCTCTTCCCATTCCATTTTTTTCCAGTCTTCTTACACTTTCCATCTTTCGACCACATCGTCACTTAACATCAGGTGGGGTCATGCTCTAGCAAAAATTTATTCCTTATAAAAGAAATAAGTGTTAACTTAAATTTAATGCTAGAAATAATTTTAATCAAACATTTAAGTAAACCGAAGCAAACAGAAATTGAAGCTTAAATATTACAATGTAATGCCGCACAGTTCGTTTACCAGGAAATTACTTCATCGTAAAATTTATTCCGTAAACCGCTCGGGGAACGAACTCGAGCTTACAGTTTGGAACATTGTAACAATAAGCCAATTGAGATATTAATCTATTTTAATAACCCCTCTTTGATATTAAGAAATAGTTTTATAATGACTTTAAATCATTATGTTTGTCATTATCATTTTTATATGCCAAGAACAATAAATGACATTGAAATAATATTCACTTTATTTTGTGGCCGATCAATTTATCGTCTTGTAAGAAGTACAAGCTTTACTCTGGTAGAAAGATAGACAGATAAAAATATTAGCTTAGGTTACTTGCTGAAGCTTTCTGTTGGTGAAAGCTTTTTCAAAATCGGTTCAGTACTTTTTGAGGTAAACTAGAACAGCCCAACGATCAAATATTTTCGCTTAAGCTTAAAAACTAACAAACTGGATTCAGTATTAAGTGAATAAGTTTCTTCAACGTTTTATAACCTCTCACTCAACTTAATAGGTCACAAATTTGAAATAGGACGAGCCAGTTGACACACAGTTGGCTCAAACCAGCTCTCGAACCAAACATTTGTGTGTACACAAAAATATATTTATAATATTTAAATCATATAAAAAAATATTGCAATATAATATATATATTATAATAAATATTTTCTTCGTCATTCGGAATTGAACCTAGAACCATAATCACGCTATCTCAAACATAAAATGTAAACTGGATTAGTTCCACTAACCACGACCAATAAATGTTTTATTGAACTAAATGGCACTTAATTATAAATTCAAGTACAGCCATGTTCCCGTCAAATATCCATCAGCACTTTCGAGCGCGTCTCCTTAGATCACTTATCTTTAAAGTGATCGATATCTGACCCGAATTTCATAATGTTAATATTGAACTAGATGCAGTCACGAAATCCGACACAAAGCTATATGTAATACTGCTCGTTTTTTAATAGCTAAAAATAAATAAAAAGAGGTGTATTGTTCAGTAGCGATACGCCCCGGCTTCGAGTTCTTATGTTGACCCGATCGCTGCTAAACTTTCACCCGCTAGGCCAATCTGAATATTGCTGAAAATTTAATCGAAATCCGTCCAGCTGTTTCGGGGTTAATAGTTTTATTAATAATCCATACCAATGTACATAATCACCGTTTATACATATATATAGAAGATACTTAGTCGTTTGTGATGCGTATCTCTTTGGCAATGGAGGCTGACTAGGTCAATATATATCCAAATAATGAATACTGACGTAGCTCTGACCTTTGTCACGGAGACGAGGGAAGCTTCGCAACATTTTACACGAGGAAATGTTCCACTGAAAGCTTACTTACAAAAGCAATAAGATATTCCGTTAGTAAAGAGTGACCGAAAAGGTTTTTATTCAAATTGTCTATATTACTTCTAAAATATTTAATGTTTATAAGTAGGTATTGTTGAAAGGTATTTTGTAATATGCTAATTTATGTAAAATTAGTAGTAGAGTATTAAGCACGTCTGCACCTGACTTAAAACTGTTTGCAGATTTTTAGAAAGCAAGCACCTCAGAGCTCATTATACTTCCAGTTATTTGTACATAAATTACATGAATCAAAAAAAATATAAGGAAGTTGAGGTATAAGGTCTTAGTAGACCATAATTTATAAGACAAATAGCGTTATCTTTTATAAGAAAAATATACTTAATATAAACATGTTGGTGACAATAGTCGAGTCTTTCTCCATATATTTTAGTGATCGACTTTCACGTACGTATTGAATCAACAAGCATCTGTGTTTTGTATTACTTTATTTATTAATAAAATAAAATACAACTTATTTTATATGTGGCTAATAAGCTATCTGAGATAACAGATGACACTATAATTCATACGTAAAGTAAACGTACGTAACAAGTAAACAGTCTGTATGCTATATATCGAGTACATGCATTACGTATGCAATGCAGGGAGCACGTCTTTCATAATATGTTAAAAGAAAAATATTAAACGTCAATTTTACCGAAGTTCTTTCACAATCTTACAGAGGTCTTAGAATACATTTTTATTCTTTTTAATAAAAGTTCCTTGAATTTAAAATTTCTGAATATATGAAACGAGACCAAGTGCACTTTGGAATAAATCTCTGCTTTAAAACTTTTTTCTGAAGTAAGTGAATTCTTTTAAATTTAATTCCGTTGCCTAGAGCTTCTTAACTTTTCAACATTTTTTAGTTAACCATAGATTACACGACCCTACAATTCTCTGTAGAACACAAGTAAAGCACACAATTGTATATATCCAAATATCTCATAAAAATCTTACATTTGTATTATATTTCATAGTGCCTTGTGATTTTTAAAAGACTTCAAAAAGGAGGAGGTCATATATTTGTATTTTTTTAAATGTTTTTTACTTCAGAACTTCTTACATTACGTAGGCTATACTATAAGACGAACATAAAAATTAAGTATGAATGAATTGAAGATCTTTAAAAACGCGAAATAAAAGTCGGCGATAGCATATCTCTATCTACGGCTATCACAAAATAACCACTTGTTTATTTAGGACAATAAATTAAAAGTAATGCTCTATTTACGATGCAATTTTTTCGTATTCAGTATTAATCCTTATCCATGTAAATATTTTTGTAAGCTATTAAATGTAGATTATAATTGCGCTTAACACTAAAACGTTATGACAGATAGTTAAGAAGATATCAAAAGTTTAAGCTACAAAGTAAGTAAAAACTACGCGCGAGTGATTCCAAAAGCCGCGCAGTAGACGGCCGGGCTTAGCGATGTGTTTATCAATATGTACTTTGGTTGATTATCTTTCTTTGATTGAAAGTTGGTTGTTATCAAGTATTCCCATATATATTTGATCAAGATCTGATCAGTTGTTTTGAGTTATTCTTTAAAAAGCGTATTTAATTGACTTTACATTGACGGTGTTCTCGTTTTACGTTAAAAAGACGTTGTGTCAAGCCAATACTGTGACCACGTTGCTCCTCCGTCTCCTTAGATAAACCAAGCCAAGACCATGATTACGTTTTTCTTTTAATTTCTCTTTTTCGAAATATGTTTGTGTTAGTTACTCGTTTGTTTTGAATGGCCCCTGGAAGTAGATTTCCTAATTTTGTTATCTATTTTTACTACTATATAAAGTCTGTAAGATTATGTATTAAAACTCAGTTTTGAAATTACGTCTTATGTATCCAAAATATTTCCAAAGAATAGAAAAAAACATAAAGTATAATTCACAATATCGGCTGTCTTGGGAGTTTATAGTATATGGTAAATAAGTTATAATGTTTAGTAGTACTCCTGTACTATATACCATATGTGTAGAGTCCGTCTGTACTGTAAGAGAATTTTCTTATTAATAGTAATAAATTTATGACTTTTTGTACACTTTACAGCACGCCTCTGTGACGTCATCAGAGTATACTCTTAAATAAGATCTATCTGATTGAATAGTCTTTCGATTCAATATTTAATTCGAGTATTCGTACCCAGTAGCTACGTAGCAATTAGTCTAGACAATAGACACTAATGGAAGCTATAAATGTAGAGCACTCTCAATTCCTCGTTGCAAAACTCACAACTAAAATATAGTACTTAAAGTTACTAAACTTTAAATGATTCCAATCGTGTCGTAAGATTAGCAAATCACTGTTGCTTAAGATTTAAAGTGGACTGCATTATAAATAATGCATTTAGTTTAGAATTGTCGTGAATTTTAAAACCTTTACTTGGATAGATTGTTTAGTAAAAACTATTCTGTGAATTTTATTTCAGAAATAAATAAGTCCACATATTCTGCGTATCTTTAAAGTAAGCTGACTTAATAAAAGTAAGACTATCCAAATATTCAAAGCCCCATGGTATGATAGCCCTGAGCATCGCCGATCTTAAAATATTAATATTAAATAAGCTTTATAAGTTAGAGAACTGTGAGTTAAACTTTATTAACTAATAATAATACTAAATAAATATTGTAGTACTTTTCTTATCGTCTGTTTGATGTTATTTTGATAATGATAAATTGCAGAACTTGTACATTGTATATACCTAACATAAACATAAAGTAGATGAGTAAAATCAGCTTAATATAATGTAACATACGATATATTCGGAGATAAAGGCTTATAATAAATTCGCAATAGAAATAAATACAAAACTAAATTGTCTTTATAGAATCGTAGCAATGTCCCGCGGACAATTTGATTAAATTCCCGAATCCAGCTGAAGCGTATCAAGTAGGATTCCGATTTGATTGGAAATTATATAAAAGCAAAGCTTCAAAAGAGAATGATCTAAAGCCACCGATCAGTCAATCTTTATCGGAAATATAACTTCTATTCAAAACTATTACATAAATATGTATATGCACTTTGTAAACAAATATTGATCGGTAAATAAAAGTTACTCAAAGTATTTAAATGTTTTTTTGTGTGAATGTTATGTGAGAAGCTGGCAAACGAGCAAGCGGACCTGATATTAAGTAAGCGCTGCCCATAGACATCCGCAACAGGCAAATGTGTTGCAGATGCGTTGCCTACCTTTAAAGGACACAGGATATTTCTTTTTCCCCGTTAACCCCCTCCCCTTCCTATCCTCTTCCCCTCCCCGGCCAATCCTCTTCCTCTTCTCGTCTTATACTTATGAGGAAAGAGTGGGAAGGGAAAGAGAACTGAAATGAAGCCTTCGGCACTTCACTCACGAGACGAAACGCAAAGTACTTCTAGTTCACGCCTGTTTTCTGTTAGGTCGTGTTAAGTAAGTCACAGTTAACATAAAAAAATCCTCAATATGTTAATTGATTACAAATCTTAGCGAATTTAATATTACTCAAGGGATATAGATCATTATAATAACACAGAGTTTTAATGAACAAGGTTCAGTCGGTTTAAACTTACAGCTGTAACTTGGGTAGTTCGAGAACAATTAAAACAACAACGTTCAACTGTAAACAAGTTCTCAATACTAGAGTTAAGCAACATTCACGATCAGAGAAATCTAAAACTGAGCGTAGCGTAGGGAGTTAAGCTTATAGAATAGTTTATTTGGATTTAGTCCGTAGTGTCTCCTTGCATCCAAAGTCCGGAATATCTGGTGTGGTAAGTACGAGTAATGTGGCCAATTATATAATAGGATAATAAAACACAGGAATCAATTTTAAACCAATTTTCACAATCAAACGTACGTATAGGATACTATCTGCACTTTTGCTACGCCGTAGCTGCTACTACGATATACCTACTATATTATATCGCTTGTATTTTAGAGTAATTTAAAAGTCACATTTGCCTTTCGACCGAATGAAAAACGGCATTACTTCATTCTGGCAGCTTCCATTCGGGCATTTGTTTATATAGAAGTACTCATAAATACAATAATTAATTTAATTTAGTAAAAACAAATATTTTCCTGTTAGTACTTGTATTAAGTTTCGGTAATGTTTAATGCGTTTTTATTGCGTGTATTTAGGGAAATATCGGAATTAATTATTGTAATGTTTTACTAACTTTTAACGTTATTTCGCGAATTACCTCTTAGCTCCATAGTTGCGGCGTTATCGTGAATTTGTGAAAACACCACAATTGTTTTGTTATATAGTTTCTCCATTAGCACCACTTGGTTTATAATACTAATATGGACATAAAACATTCAATACCTCCGACCTAAATCGAACTAATATTAAGATTACTTTAGCGGTTAGTTGCGATAATATTTGGACTCGTGCCCGACCAAACGAATCTAGTATTGCTTTTATAATAGAAATGTAGCTTGGAATCTGTCCAAAAATACATTTCGTAATTTGTCTCGGGTCACTTGGAACACAAAACATTATTTTTTAACGATAATTGCAAAGAAAATTAAGATAAATCGATTACTAGAAACATTGTGGTAGCATAGACAGTTAATGCAAAACGACGAACATCTCCAACTCAAGATTACCAGTGCCAAGTAAGGACCATAATTCACTTGATTATACTGCTCATAAACCTCTGAGAAGATGATGAGATATTCAGATATCGCATTTAAAAGTTAATTATTCTAACGGATCTTCTTTTCATCCTTCCATTAGTGGCCACATACAAGCCTACTCAGCCTATCCTATAGTCTATATAAAATGGATCTATAACAATATAATCCTTAACTATCTTAAAATTTATACCACATTAAAAAAATTCTACAAATAATTATAAATAAATATTTTCACAGACGTTATAGAACGAACAACGAAGTTTTAAAAACATACCAAAAACACAGTTACTGGAAAGATATAAAAAGTCAAAATAAAATGCGAGCCAACCGTCCCGTCAGTAATAAGATTAAGTAGCCAACAGAAAAGTCCGCTTTTTCCCGTCCCCAATTTAAAGAACCAAATAAAAGTTAAAACAATAGTTAACTTTTATTCATGTTAAAGTACGTATATTACGTCCTGTTCATAATAATAATATATAAAATGCCTTTAATAATAATCGATAAGTTTATTTATTTATATTACGTGCTATAAATAATTACCTTCTTTATCTTTCCCGTTCATCTCAATGTCTCTACCATCTCATTCAAGATAAAAATGTAGAAAGAAGCTCATATCTTTGAAATTATTAAGGTGTAAGTAATAAAGGTTGTACCTCTACGTTCGATTTAAAGTTTATCTCTTATAATTCCAACCTGCGAGTATTACGGCGAACCCTAAAGTTTATAAAGCTTTAAAAATTTACTAAACTAAGTTCCGGAAAATTTCGACTAGGTGGCTTTTTCGAAGTCCCTTGTTCTGGTATATACGTAAATATTTTTTTAGGATACGATGTATTGAAAGTAGAAAGTCCTGCGCCAAGATAGATTATTTCAATTATCCCAACATCCGGTTCCATTGAAAAGATGGATCGCATCTGCATGTTGATAGATTGCAACGGGACCTGCTACCGATCACGCTCGCTGCAATATGCGAATCATACGAAATTAAAAAACCTTAAAAAAACTTTATATTTTTAATATTAATAGCTGACATTCTTTTACTAAATTAACATTATTCTTTAACCATTAAAACGTAACAAATTTAACCACTTAGACTGAAGGATCATCACTTATTTTAAATCCATCATTTGTAGTCAACAGTAGTCAAATGATGGATACAAATCCACGCCCATATGTTTCGTGGTCCAGTTCCCTTAGTACAAGTCGTAAACTGTACAAACGAAGTTGTCTCTTTTTATTTTATCCATCGTTTCGGGTTATATTTATAAATTAAATTTATTCAGGTCGCCTGGTGCTGATATGCTCCAAATAACATTGATTATGTTTAATGTTCAAGAAGCGAATATTTTAATATTCCCTATCCACAAACGCTTCAAGTTGCCATCATTTTAGAATACAAATGTTTCTCTCCACAGGCGCGGTCATACAAAGTTGTATGGATATTTTTATAAAGAGTTTGGTGAAAATTAGTTTCTTTCATTTAAAAATTTTTTTTGATGTTCCATTTTTATACAGCAGACGGATTACTATATTCTATAGATGTTTTGATGTTTAATTCATCATTTCATAATGACATATATATGGAGTATGTTAGCCACATAATGTATGGGTCGAAATACGACTTCTTGCAGTAATTTTTCAGGGAAAGTATACGTATACAATATTAATATTATAAAAAGGAAAGATTTGTTTGTTTGTCTATCCACTGGAAAACTACTAAACCAATTTTAAAAATACTTTTACCAAAGGAATTTTTATTTGTCTATGTATCTACGCGAGCGAAACTGGGATGGGTGTGTCCATCCTTCGATAGAAGATGGCACCCACGGAGGAAATCTGAATGTAACTCTTTCACCAAAATCTTACTTCAAACACAAGGCCCACAATCTGCGTTACCTATCCAATATGAAATAATTTATAACGGTGACGTACAAGTGACAAACCAAGTAAAATATTTCAATAAACGAATTCAAAACGAGAAATAAGCAAAACACAGATTTTTCTCCAGAGTCCTCTTAGCTACAAATAATAAGAACTGTAAGAAAAGGGCCGCAGGTGCAGGAATAACAAGTTTTCGTCATATCCGAAGGTATTGTTAAAGTATAAAGGTGAGGTCCCAAGCAATTTTGATGTAATACGTAATAAGCATTTAACGTAGAGGTATGTATGTTTGTTGTAATAATAAATAGGAATAACAAACCAGCATTAAAATTCTAAGGTCTTAAATTATAGTGTAAGTTATATTTCAAAGTCACACAAAATTGATGGTAGAGTGAAAATAAACAAGGCGTTCTGTCGATGTTAAATGACCTACTAACGTCTGGAACAATCGGGAACTTTTAGAGGCACGACAGCGCAATCTTACTCTTAAAGTTGAAAAAAAGTAACAAAAAAAGGTTAAGATTAATAAAGTTTAACTTGAATATCGTTACAAGCCGCAAATGTTTTCAAAGTTTTTCTCACTAAACAAGTTTGTCAAGGCTTTATTGAATTTTCTTCTAGTTCACGTGCAAAAGATAAACTTTCATAAAAAATATTTTACTTGTAGTATTTCAAATGCTGTTTGAAGGAAATATAAAAGTTAAGCTACAAATTAATTATACTTAATGCGACGTATTACAGAAAGCGTACTGTTGTCATTAATAACTAATATAACGAAAAAAAAATACTCTAACATTCAGTGATACAAGCTTGGGTTACAGGAGGATAGGCAGTTGCTGTATTGTATATATAGCGAAATCGGCTTAAAATATTTTGACCTTTTCATTTTAGCCAACAATTATCGACGTCAAATGAATGAATGAATTAACTCTGCTATCGTGTACGATAGGCCAATAGCCAGACCCCAGCCACAAATATTTTTAAATATGGAAGCCTTTGAAGCAAATCCTGATCATAGAACAGTTGTTTGCTTTATTATATTAAAATATTAAGCTAAATCTTATTATAGCATAGCAGTCGTCCTTGTCAAAGTTTTAAAATACAACGAAAAGCTACGAAATACTGACACGACTAAGAACTGCCAATTCAATATCAATTTGACAAAGGTCAACAACTTAAACTGTGTTTAGATAAACTTCAACTTGGCTGACATGTTAGGAATGGTTAAACAGCTTTCGATTCGAGTTTGTGAAAATTTTATAAATTATTTACCTTTATTCTATAAATTATTTTGAATTAATTTAATGTAAATTTACTTAGCATGTTACCATATAAAAAGAGGCAGGTTGTTTGATAGGAGATAGACATACATTAAACATTTAGATATATATATTTATATATATATATAGACATATATTTAAGGCGATGTTTAAATGTATATTCTTCACATGGCTGTACCGATTTCGATTGAATTTTGAAAATGTTCAGATTGAGTTAGAGTGTGATACTGCAAAGATAGCGATCGGATGAACATTATTAGTGCTACCCCGGCGAATTTGGGGCAGATCACCTAACTAAGAGTTAGCAAGCAAAAAGTAGAGAAGTATACGCTCTTTAAAATACTCTTACGATATTGAAATGAAGCAACTGAACATGGGTAGTTATTACAATCTTTTTCACGATGCTTCATGGGCGAAGCGGAAGTAACTTTGAATACGAGACATATTTTTACAATAAAAGGTTG
This sequence comes from Papilio elwesi, assembly GCA_029849275.1. Lineage (NCBI taxonomy): Eukaryota > Metazoa > Arthropoda > Insecta > Lepidoptera > Papilionidae > Papilio > Papilio elwesi. The sequence continues at coordinate 3,415,614 of CM056704.1, read as the reverse complement.
TGCGTCTAGACGCCTAATGATGAAAAAGGGGGGAGCTAATACAATTATACGATCCCAGTGCACGTCTATACCAGTATTATAAAAATGGTTCGCTTGTGTCAGAGTTGAATTGCCAATAATAGAATAGTTGAGATTACGGATTGCGGAATGTTAATTCGTGGGTTTCGTATCCTCTATTGAAGTATCTTCTCTTACAAGCTTAAGTTTAGTTATTAAAGCAAATTGCTAATTAAAAAACAATTGACCGACACGGGACGGGCAGATGCAATAAATACATTATAGTGTATACTTGATTTTCTAATAAAAAAAATTGGAGGAAATGATAATAAAACAGAATTGTGTTTCGTATTTATAATAATTAAAATTTACTTAGAAGTAATAAATACATAATATACTTATTTATAAACAGAAATTCGAATTGACACACACACAGACACAAAGGAGTCAGTGAAGTGGGATGAGAGAATGTCATCCCATTGCCTGAATGGAATATTGCTCGATTCTTCTGCTGAGGCACGCAAATAGATTTGTCACATAAAAAAAATACTACATCACATTATCCAGAATATTTTAAATCGGGCAAAATCCCTTTTTTCTGAAAAAAAGCAACAGCTAATGAGTTGGAGATGCGTTGCCTACCTTTAATGGACAATGAACAGAAAAAATAATATTTCCTTTTCCTATCCATACCTTCGCCGTCAAATCATCTTCCCCTTAACAAACTTTCCTTATTAGAAAAAGATGAGAAGGGGATGATGATGACTAGATTTGGGCCATCAGACGAAACGCAGACTTCCACTTCTTGTCTTCTGTGAGGTCGTGGTACTTCAACGGTCGAGCCAGCCATTCGTGTCACAGACGTTGTTAAAGTGCACGAATAGCTAGTTTCTCACCATTATAAACATACATGTTATTCTAATGGTATTCAAAAAATCTTACCGAGTTTTTAATTATTTATGTATCATTCACTATTATCTTTCAAAAATATTGCGTTGATCCATTTATAGGGTGCCAAAATCAAATGAAAATACTAGGCCTATGAGACATGCAATCGAACATCTCTGAATGAGCGCAATCATCTGAAATTGCGCTCATTCAGACTCATGTCTCTTCTTGACGACATCTTCGAGATGAATTCTCGCCCAGATATCACAATTTATGCTTTATTGTGTCAAAAAATAGAATTTATGACGCTATTTAATATTGTGAAGTTTTCCAAGAACATTGTCTTTGCTCGAAGTGAAAATTTCGTAATTGTGTCAAGTTACTCTTTAACCACACAAGAGTTGCTGAAACAAGGCGTCTTCAAAGCGGCCTTTGTTTTACGCCACCGACACTTTAGAACCTTTAAAGTGGGTATAGGCGAGCAAGGGAACACAGTAGTGAACAATGTAAACAGGGATCAAACTTAATAAGATTACCTTACACATAAAACTTCAGAACAAAAATGTTCAGAAGTGTAGAATAAAAAAGTAATAGTTAATTAACTGGCTGTATGATTATTATTACATCGCCATGTACATATAGGCCCGGGAAATAATAGGAATCTAATGACCGTATTTATTGCAACCATAAGTCAAAGTTTTGTAAGCCCGTGTTTTGCTACTCAATCAAATTCGACAGTCTCGATGTGAATTACACAAAGTTTGCGTAGTAAACATATTTCCTTTCAAATATTTCGACTAACAATAGAAACCAGGAATGGTAGGATAATTTATTCACAGTTTGTACAGATGCAAAAAATCACTAGATTTATTTTTACATTTAAGACTTCTAGAAACTCAAACACTCAGCAGTAAATACCTTTATCCAAGATTAAAAATATAAAGAACTTTTATCGTGTTACTGAAATGAGTTCTTCCTAAATATTCTGTTACTTCTGCCCGTTGAAACAGAGTAAAAACCCAAATAAAATGAGCTAACAGCCAGTAGTAAAATGAAGCACTGCCGCGCAATAAAGATGAGCAATTTTACAGTTGTTATGTCTGCAAGCTTCTGCTTGACGATAAAATGTGTAGTCAAAAACAAAATAAAGATACATTGAGTTTATTCCACGTATTTTTTTAATGAAATAAGGTGGTAAGCGACGGAAAGAGGACTGAAATTAGGCCTCCGGCACCTCACTCATCGACGAAACGCAGAGTACTTCTACTTTACGCCTCTCTTCTGTGAGCCGGCACATTCGTGCAATAGATGTTGTTGTTGCGGGCTCTACCACTGTTATTTTTATACACGAATAAAGGTCGTAACATGCATAGTATACATATATGCTCACCATACTTCACTAGTATATATATAATGAAACGGACTTGGAAACTTTTAGTATGTAATCGAACTCTCACGAATTATCGTTAACTTTTTAATTACGTTTTCGAAAAAAATATTTGTAAGCTTTTCACACGATTCCAAATAAATATATGTAAGTAATATTAAATTTGAACAATCTCAATGAGAAAGTTTAAATGAGTGTTACTTGATATCAGAAACTCAAACACGGAAACTCCTTAATTAGTATTACGCATATTACGGACTTACATAGTCCGAAAGATAAGCGTAATCAGCACTAATTTATCCATGTGTTTTATATCTGTTCTATTTGCGTTGCTGATAGTGCATTTTTACATTAACCTTCCTGATTGTCTGATCCACTATCACTGTCCTCAGCAATGCTAGGCAGGAATACAATATGGCCGCCATGGTGTAGGTTAGACCGTGCTAAAGACAAAAGGCAAGTTCCACGCGTCCAATTTCTGTGTTAGTTTGAATGTTTATAATTACTTAGCCGTGATCACTAAGCATTTTGAAAAGTTGCCTACTTACATGCTCGTTCCTTAAAAAACATAACTCGTATCCACGTGGCCAGTAACTTACTTTCATAATCTTCTGTTTTAAATTATGACAACAATGGACAATAAAAACACAAATTAAACATCAAATATTCACCGGAATTAGAATAAATTTATTTTTGTATATTTATAATTTACAACTACGGTTTCGAAAGAACTTTTACTTTTTTTCAAATGAAAGTAATTAATCTTTATTAAATTTATTTGTATAGATAATAAAAATAAGGAAGTATGTGCTACACTGTACTCATAGTGCCAGAGGTTAATGCAATTTGAAATAAAATACTTCGAGAGTTTCTTGAGTACATCGACTTTAATATTTTTACGTACCTAAGCAACTAATTACACGCTTTAGTTTATTTGTTACAGAACAAACTAAAGCGTGCAACTAATGCCACACACAGAAAACTGAAGTTTTTGATTAGATTTGTATATTTTTGGTGAAAGTGGACCGTCGGGTGCCCTTTAAATAAAGTTATAATTAATTTAAAGTTACAAGAAATTTAGATTTGTGTCTTCAAATATTAAGTACAGAAAAACATAAAATAAACCAAACATCCAATAAACTTTAAAATTAAATATGGAAAGATGATTTTAATATATTATCATATTTATTTAATAATACTAGAAAATTATTCAATTAAAACCTTGTTCCTATATTATCTTTGAGTAATATTTTATTTAAATCACTGAATTGTCCAAGTTATTACATATTTTTTTCAAGTAGTGAGATAAATCTATCCATGCTGAATGGTGCGATGGTATTCTACAAATCATTAATGTGAAGTTCCCAATTGATTAAGAAGATAACTAGATTTCTTGTCGCTTATTTAATTTAAATTAAAAGGTTTTAAAAGTCTATTAAATCTAATGACAGCAATATAAAGAAATGCATTCATTTGTTCCCATTTCTTGTTTTTTTACAAGGACACCTACAAATGGATATTAAATTGATTAGATCGTGTATCATCCATTTCTTAGTGAGAAAACGTTTCTAAATTTTCAGGTATTTAAGTACAATCTAGATTATAAGTAGTAGCGGTATAATAACTAGTATGTTTTGAACTACTTGTGAAGCTTTGTTTTCTTCAGCTGGGAGGTATGAACTAGGAGCGGCCGGTGCGGACGCCGTGTTTTTGGGAGTCTTCGTGTCGTCATAAGATCCGCTTCCTTCCGTTTCATCTTCATCATCATCAGGTGGTACCGTTGCTTCATGTTTCAATGGTTCAGCATGAGGAAGGTCAATTTCATTTGAATTATTCGTATTTGTTATCAATACATCAGTTAATTTTGTAATTGTCGATATCGTTGCATGATTAGTAGTAGATTTTTTTTGTTGTTCATCGGTTGTAATCATTTTGTAAGCGTCAGTGGCATTCTCTAGATTAAAGTATTTGTAAAAAGCTTTTGTTACATCAGTGCTGTTGTCTACGATATTGGATTTTTCAAACTGCTGCAGTCGATTCTGAGTAGTTTTCGAGAAAGCAGCATTGCAAAGTACTCCGGAACAAATGCAGGATAATTCGAGAATCGAATTCGAGGTAAGTTTCATTGAACAAGAGCTCTTGAATTCGGGCAAGCATTTGAGTAACGACGCGAAACCTGAAAAGAATTGTTTTATTAATACTTTTAGTTCAATTACAAGTTATTGGGCAATATAAACAGAGCATTGCGCACAGAGCACATGTTTGATATTAAATTTTATAAATGAAATTTTCTGTTCTGCGAGAAAAATCTTTGCACAGAATAGTCTGATGAGTAATATTTTTTGTGGAAATAACGAAACAAAATCTTAGAGCTCTGTCTCAATATAACGCCTTGACGATTCGTCGGCGACTCAGACCATGCTACCTCTGATAGAGCATGAGACAGTACAATTTACCAGAATGAATTTAAATTGAATCTATTAAGATTAACATAAGGTCATAACTATGCTAGTGGTCAACAAAATAATCAGAACAACAACATTTTTTATGTTTTATTTAATAACATAATTAAAACAAAACTTACGAGGTCCAACGGCCACAGTGCCGCAGTACGGCTGCTCAGCGGAACACGAGAGAGCCACTTTCTCTTGAGTGCAGGTTGTTGTGCTATTCACCAACGGACACTGGTAACATCTCCGCGGCTCAAGGACTACTGGACAAAGTAATTTATTTTTATAATAATAATGGACGTAGGTAAAAGGTAAGTGAATATATAGCGATAAATAATCTTTTTTTTTCAATTAATTATTTGGCTTCGCAAGAGCAACATTTTTTTATGCCATGATGTCATGTCGTGCCGAAATAGGCTGACTATTATTACATCTTAAATAACAATCGTCATATTATATCCACTTTAAACAAAACATTGATAAATGATGTAGCTAAACTTCGCTCATCTCTCGTCTATTGGAGAAAACTCTTTGAAAATTCCTAGAGCAATTTTTGAGTTTATGTCGTTCGGACAGACAGACGTGCGATGGGACGAACTATAATGTGTGTTTATAAGTTTATTGGACATTTGACTTTACTGTAGTTAAAAGTTGAAACAAATTAATTCATATAAATGTACATTTTAAAATTATTATTCGTTAATTATTTAATATGAACTCGATTATATAACATTTGTTAATAAAAATATTCAAAATTTATAAAAAGTCAACAGAATAAAGGCACATTGAATATTATATATAAATAAATATCGAATATTAGATAAGAAAATAACATACATATGAGGCCGCGTAATCCTCTTTTTTTAATTGCCTTACGGCGGTTGATGCTATAAAAATTACGAGGAAACCAACTCAATGTTAATTGTGTGGGCTCGCTCATTAATACGAAGAGGCTTTTTAAGTCCTTATTTTTATGAAAAAATATTTTACTATAAAATCAAGGCAGCTGCACAGAAATTGTATTTAATAAGTTATTATTTATGTGTATATATATTATTTATAAGTTAACGAAAGGTTCATATATGTCGAGTAAAATTAATATATAAAAAGCGACAAAATTACAATAACTTGTAATCGGCAAATATAATGAGTAGATTTATAAGACACAAAATAGTGTAGTAGTGTATTTGTCATCTTCAATTGTGATTATTGCCTAAGCCTCGTGGTTGTGGGGGATGACACATATCTTTTTCTATTTTCGTTTTTAAGCCACAATGCAACATTGCTGAATTCAATCATTTTTACAATCATTTTATAAATTAATATAAACCATTAAATGATCTTATAACTCTAGTAAACAACAAGAAGCAACTAAAATAATCATGTTCATTAGTACTCTAGAGACCGAATAAAAGATAACAGCTTTCAAGTCCTGTTTAGTTTGCTTCACTGAACATTACGGGCACCCAATTACTGGTAACGACGCAATGTATTAAGACAGTGTAAGGACCTCGGGGATACTGCCTCTTGTTTTCTTATCGGGGACGATTGTAGACATATGAAAGTATCACGAGTGCTAAGTCGACTATAAGTAATTATAAAATTAATAATTAATGGAAAAATTTTGTCATTTAATTATTCAAAGATTAGGGCGTAACTTGCATTGTTAAGGTTTTGTACTTTCAATGTTTCAATAGCATATTTCCTTCGCTTCCACTTGCGTGCTTTGTTTGCCCGCTTGCAGTTTTGTTTGTCGGTGATGTGTAACCTCAAGGGTAAAAGGACCTAAATTAAAGTAAGAACGCCACTGATTGACTGGCCACAGACGCAGAACTTAGATTGCATTAATTGCAAATTTTCGTTGCTTAGACAGTAATAAAATATTAAAGTATATACTTTGTTTTCTTGCATTTTTATTACCAACGACATAAACATGACTTAGAATAACCCATGTTTGTCAGTGTGTATTAACATTAAGTCCTTCCTTTTTATACATAGTATATAGATCAAAGTCGAAGTGTTACAATTAGGTCCAAGTAAATGAATCGTTGACCCAAGCGGGGGCAAACCATTCGCATTTGAAATTAATTTTAGTTTCCACACGAATGCCATTTTATTTTCTTCTACTCATATCCTTAGAAAATTGTATAACTTTTAATAATTGATGAGTGTATTATGAATTTAAAATATTTCACCTTTGTTTTGCTGAGCTCCTGTTCTTATATCGGCGACCAGGATTGCGAGAACGCTCGTAAACCAGATCGACGTCCACATCCTGAAAAGAAATAGCTGGATGTAATTAATTTATTTTTTAGCTTAAGATTGAATTGAGATAACTTAAATCTTATAAGACTACTATTACTAAGCTGTCTAATTCGTTGGTGCTGGGTCGTTCAACCAGAATATTGGTTGATCTGTGATAGTGATAGCGACCTACGCTGCGGCAACATCCTTAGCATACAGCGCACCGTTCGGTTCTAACCCAACCGGAGAACAACTAAAATCTCACAGCTAACTTAGGTAAAGTTAACCTCTGAGGTCTGATCCGTGAAGAAGGTGACTGTAAATAGTCTCAATATAAGGGATATCGATCCTACTTTTCATTTTCTCACCTATCTCCTGCGCAAAGGTTCACGCATCTGTATTACCTCTGGTTTTTGTAGATGTTTGTGGTCAGCAGTTGTCACTTATCATCTAACTTCTCCTACTCTCTACAAATAGAATTAGAATGATTCTACATCAACTTTTCTATAATGTTTTTAATATGTGGTATAGGCATTTAATAAATAAATAAATAAATAATAAGTAAACTGTATATAAATAGGTAATATAAAGTTTAGTTTATGATATTATAAAACTTAACTAAACTAACTATAATTGCTATAATTCTTAAAACAACCGTAGCATTTAATAGTGTATTAATAATGTAAATAGGATATTTAAAAGAGTATTAAAGTAAAAGACTATCAATAGCTTTTTAAATTCAATGTCGCTGATGTAAATATGCATTAGAGATTCAGTTATATTGGCCTATTCAAACATATTGCTGGATTAAATATAAACAGGCCGTGTGTTGCGAGATTTCGGACGATCCCTCTCCCCAGTCGGTTGTTATCGTTTTATTGTATTACAAGAACAATTTGTTCCTTTAGACCGCCATTACGGTTGGTGGTTTTATTTATAGAACAGTGACCAATGCAACAATATTAAATCGAAAATCAAATAAAATTGAATTAGTTATAAATAATTAAAACACGTCATTCTTGTAATTTTTAAGAAATCGCGAATCATAATACTTTTAATAAAAACATAAAAGCCCCCGTACTTCACCGTAAAAATGTATAATTTTTTTGGTAATCACTTTGTATTCCGTAGTGCACGTGTTTTGCTACGAAGCCGAGCCGTAGCACACGCGTAGCGTCGCTGCTACGCTTCGTAGATGACTGCCGCAGCTCAGCGGATGCGGCCCTGTATCCCAGCCCCCTTTACCATGTAGCACTTGATAACCAATGCCCAATGGCTGCCGAATATAGTTTAGAATACATTGCTCCTTAAGTTAACTAATAGAAAAGTGAAAGATTCCTTAATTCAGCAATGTAATGTATATTAATCTATTTTTACACAATCTCTCGATAGACTGAATTATATATGTGCCCCAAAAGTACGTGCATAAACCGGCTGTCACTCCGTGGATTACCTGGAAATTGAGTGGATTATTGTTTTATTGCGTTAGTAAATGAATTCATAATTAAATAAAAATAAATGATAACTTTGGTTATTCTTTACAATTTAAATTTTCAGATTTCATAAGATAAGTTGAAACTACGTTCGTTTATTTCTATAAATAAGGAAATAATGTTTTAAGTGATTGCTGTAAACAATAAGCACATAGATTAATTAAAAATACTATCGCATTTTAAGTGTTATCTATTAAAAATATAAAAATGCTTTGTATGAAAACTCAAGATAGTACATTTTTTTTGAAATTTCAATTGAAACAAAAATCTACTAACAGTGGTGAGTACGCAATAACAACATGTGCTGCACGAATGGGCTGGCTCCAACGGTTAAGAACGGTATTTTATACTTCTGCGTTTCGTTTAGTGACTGAGGTGCCGGAGGCTCGGCGTCAGTCCTCTTCCCCTTCCCTTCTTTTTTACAAAAGATATTATGCCAAACGGAAAAGGTTTGGACGGGGGAAGGGATTAATAGGAGAAGGAAAAATCTTTTTTCCTATTTAACCCTTCCTATGTCCATCATCTGCGGCTTGTTTGCTTGTTGTGGATGTCTACGGGTAGCAATCGCTTGGCATCAGGTAATGTTTGCCGCTTATGTCTATAAAAAAAATATACACATTTAACATCTCTTAATAACACAAATTAAAATATTATTTTTATTTTCATTTTCGAATAGAAAGCAATATTAAAATAAACATTACGCCATCAATAAAGGAAAGAATTAATCGTCGTACTAAGATCATAAGAATATATCAGAGGCGGATTTTATGAGGGCGAGAGAGACAGGGTACATGTTTATTAATTGGAAATTTCCGGAAGTGCTGCTCCCCACTCAGCGACGTTACTCAACTGTAAAGACATTAAGAGACGACCCATAACGACGTTCATTAGAATTAGGAAACCGTACATTTTTCCAGGATAAAAAGCCTATGTGCATTACATGCTAGACTATTAGATTAGATTCGTTCAGCCGTTTTTGCGTGAAAGAATAACAAACGTATACTATAAATTTTCACATTTATAATAGCACTATAGATTTTGGTTGAAGAAGAAGAGGACGGGGAATACCCACAGACGCAATCCGATAATAGCTACCGATCGTGCCGAGGCTCGGCCCTCTCGGGCACCTTCGAATGCTAAACGCGTACTGAGTGACAGCCCAAGCCGAGGTTCCCTCTCAAGCCCGGTATAGCTATAAATTCCTCCTCTAGGCAAACAGTGACCTTTTATTCACAAAAAAACCGCACAGACATCGTAACGCAGAAGTATCCTTTTACTTCACGCCTTACTTCTATGAGGTCGTGGTATTTCTCCGATCGAATTAGCCCATTCGTACAACAGATGTAGCTATTGCTAGCTCTACTGTTAAAATCTTGAGCCTTCAGTTAAATTATAGTCGTTCGGTAATTACAAATTACCGTATAAACATGACTCTGTTTGCTCTAAAATGTTGGACGTTTGTGTTTTCGCGTTTAACTGGAATGTTATTTATTTCAAAACGCATTACCTTAAATTAAATTGTGTGCAACAATTTCGCAAACAATCACGCAGACCAGGTATTTGCTAATTTAAACTTGTTCAAAACTCGAGTCGGCTCACCGTGGGGAAATAATTGCATGTGTCACTCCATAGACACTCTGTTTTGAAATAAATTAGAAAGCTGACGACAAGAGAAATGTGTTTTTATAAAAAGATTCAATTTTTTTTAAGTATCATAACTATTTATAAATGTTTTTTTCACTTTATCCTCAAATTCTCTACTTAAAGTTTAATTTTGTTCAATTATTTTTAAGAACCGTAATGTCGTCAATTATTTTTCCGACTGTCTAGTTATTTTTAAACATCTAAAAGACGCTCGGCTTTGACAAATTGGGCTTGAGTCAATTTATTGCTTTCTAATTCTTACGTAAATACATTAAATCAGTACACTCCAAATCCAGTACGAACAAATTTGGACAGGTCACACACAAGTTTATAAGGTTCTAAATAGTAACTGTGCAATTTAAAACTTTATACAATTCATGAAAGTTTTTAGACCGAAGGCCAAGACTGCGTCTAGCAGTGGCCATCGTTTTAAAGATAAGAAGGTAATTAGAAATAAAATAAACAGAGTTTTATTTCATTTTACGTTTCATTTAACCTCATAAACCTAAGTCACCGTGAAGTCTAGGTTAAACTACTCCTTACAAGAGTTAAGACATCAAAATTAATTATGTACATTCACTATAAAGGCTTGTAGGTATAAACCCGATGATTCTCTTTGAATAAAGTCTGTTGATTACGTTGATAAACGTGCACACATACATTGCCGCTACAATAAATTTCATTAATCCGTGTTACCTTCTCTGAAATGAAAAGGTAAATAATTGTGTTTATAAGAGCGATAATTTGATTCCTTACTCTGTTAATTGTAGCTTTGTTAATAATGCGCTGAATATATTGTATTTCACGTCTTTCTGAGCACTGTGAAAGCCAAACAGATTTACCGACATTATTACTTAAATATAATTAGAAAGTCTGTTACAATATTGTCTAATTTTGAGAATCCCAAAATGTTTGAGAATGTACAAAGTTATTATATCGAAGTGTTCGTTAGACGACATTAATACGTTGAAATTCGTCAAGCCATTTGCGTATATGGTCACAATGTAACGGAAAAACATTTACATATGTTAGGAATCTTTCAAAATGTTTATATGACGCAGACATTTAATATTACTACCTATACCTTGTTTCAAAGCAAGATGTGATTATTGTAAACAAAGGTTTTTACGTAAAAAAAATTCTTTCGTCTTATATTACCTTATAACTTTAGCTATCAATATTACACAATTTCACTTCACTTTATCTCACGATTTGCACAAAATCACAACATTTCCGATGAAAGTATAAAAAGTGTAATGGCCGCCATGTAATCTAAATGACGTCTATTTGTTAACAAAGATAATATCTTGCAAATAATTGTGTTTCCATCTTCTGGACATAGATACTTTTTTATATTTAATAAAATAGCGCGTGACCACGATATATGTTTAAAGTTTTTATTAATAAACAGACACACTAACACACATTCTTATTACTCATGCATACAACAGTGGTAGAACCCGCAACAACATCTGTTGCCGAATTGGCCGGCTCGACCGGTGAAATACCACGACGTCACAGAAAACAGGCGTGAAGTAGAAGTACTCTGCGTTTCGTCTGATGAGTGAGGTGCCGGAGGCCTAATTTCAGTCCTCTTCCCCTTCCCACCCTTTCCTCATAAGGATGGGACGGGAAAGTGTAGAGGATTGGACGAGGAGGGGGTTAGCAGGGAAAGGGAAATGTCCTTTTTCCTGTCTGTGCCCTCCTTTGTCCATTAAAGGTAGGCAACGCATCTGCAATACATTTGACTGTTGCGGATGTCTATGGGCAGCGCTCACTTAACATGAGGTGATCCGTTTGCTCGTTTGCCACTTTATCAAATAAAAAAAATAAAAATAAATAAATATATTAATATGCGCGTGAAAAACCTTATCCCATTCTGGGCCAGTCAGGTAACAAACTACCATTTCTTTGAATCACTATTTTACTATTCAATACATTTACTCTTAACAAGAGGTTAAAGGTAATGGATAGAAAAATATAGAGTTCGCTAACAGTTTAACCGCGAACTTGGAAACAAAGGGCTTTGTGTTAAAGCTATAAATCGAGCTTTATGACCTCTGACTTGAAACCGTTTTATGAAGCGCTAAAACAACACGTTAGTATCTGCCATAAACAATGGTTGTTTGCTATTTTTAAAGCGAAAAACGGATGAAAAACTGAATAGGTTTTTAGATAACTTTAAACGAAACGAGATTGCAAACGTTTTTATGTTATTTATTTTTACGTAGAGAAGATTATTTCTAATAAAGATATGGTTTAGAAAGTACTACTATGGCAAATACGGGGTTTTCCGTGAGTGCGGACAGACATAACTGAAATTCAGCACTACAATAGTGCATGTTGTAAAAAATAAAATAAACTTACCCTTCGATCATCGCATATATTGTCTCATACAGACACAGAAATGTTACCATCGCAATTGTATTATTGTATTAAGAAGAGTGCTCTGCCTCTCTTCTTCTCAAACGAGCAACCGGCCGCCTAAAGTGATCATCGCCGGCCATGAACTCAGCGGCAGGAATTGTTCCCAATAACTCGACCTCATGGTTAAAGCGGTAAAAAAGGCCAGTTGGTCGAACCGAGTATATTCCGTTATATTGAAGGCACAGAATAATATAATAAAACAAAATATACCAAAAATAGGCGTGTATAAAAAGAACATTTCGACATTCCATTACTCATAAAATAGCGAGTGAAATGTAAAGAAGGACGACCGCCGTCGATACATGTATCTTCTAATATATGTTTGGGTGGAGCAGAGGATATAAGTTGGCCTTATCGTACGGATTTCACGCTGCAATAAACCCGAAAAATGTGTTCGAAGGCAACGAGTGGATTCTCTTACATTACGATCGAAGTAGAAAGTGATACAGCTAAGCACTTGTTAAAACTACGTCTTATACTACATAGAACTGCTGGAAAAACAATATAAAAAACTTTTTTTTTGTTGTTTCACTTAGAGTTGTCCCAGTTTATTTTATAATTGAATTTATTTTGAACAGTAAACTACTTACTATATGTGGCTTAAAAATGGATGTAGTGGCTAGAATTGAGAAAGGTATGTTCGGGTATGGTTCGGGCATGTTGAAAGGATGAATGAGAGTAACGAATCAAATTTTTGTGGCAAAAGTGAGTGGCACTTTTGGCAGGGGACGTCAAAAGAGATCTTATATCGAACTCTCTCTTTAAATGTTGAATATAAAAATAGATGAAAAAGTTTCCTCGGATCACTGTTGCCTCTCAGCTAACCCATTAACATACATCGAAGGCAATGACTTTGTGCAAGCATTATCTTAATCACGAATACTTTCATGCGTCTGTATATCAAAGCATTCAGAGGATACTCCCCTTTTTCCCTCTTCATTCACATTAACTGTATCTATGCTAGCGTATATGAAATTAAAAAAAAACTTCATTTCTAATGACAGAGTAATATTACGTCGAGTTGATAATAAAATGTCGATGTATGTCATTAAACTTAGATTTATGTTAATATTGTTTAATGTTCAACAGAGTTAAAAAGATCTAATTATACTAAGGCACTGCACAGGCTAACAGTAAACCGATAGAGCGTGTATTTGTTATTAGAATTAAAAAAAAGAACAGCTGTCGCCTATAACTATGACTAGGAGACACAGCAAGAGTTGTTGCTGTATTATTGTGCCATCATACGATTTACGAATACAAAAACAACTTGGAAGTGCCAGTAACCCAATGGTTAACGGACTGCGAAACATGAGGGTCGAATCTGTCTATTATGTGTCTGGCCTTTTATCGTCAAAGATTCAAACACCAGCTTTGCTTAGTTAGAATGCTTAAAAGAAATCAATTTCTTTAAGTTATGATTTACTTGTAATCTGCTCATATTTTGTGCATTATAAATTGTTGCGTATGTTAAAAAGTAAAAGAGGTCACATTATACCATGTGAACCCTTGTTTGTTTGCCGTCTTGTGGTCAATGAACAGGTTCTTCATACAGATTATATTATTGGAGCAGGACTAAGTCCAGCATTGGACTAATGACGATGATACTATTATATCCTTTGCGTCTTTAGTATCATTATTTTTATCTATCATTTATAATGCACGTTACATACAGAAACTTGTGTTGGTTTTTTAGTGGAATTAGTAGATTATTGAAATAATTTACCAATATTTCTTTGAATCATTCCCACTATACTTAAAAACTAGGACATGGTTCATTACAATAGTCGAATGGCGGATTCGAATCCTCATCACCGGCACTCCGTACGCGTACTTTTAACCAATAGACTATTGACGCTTTTAGCTGTAACATTTGCATAAAAGCTGGAAAGAAGTGCAAACGATCGTAAATATTTTATACGCAGACATAGTGCGCAACGAAGTATCGAAAGATAAAGATAAAATGTGCATGAAATTTACAAAGTTACAGAAATACAAAGAAACGTTTACTTTGAAGCACTAAGAGGCTTGTTCTTGAATGGTTAAGAGTATCTGAAGCGTAAGGCAATGCCTTCGAATCTCCCGTTAAACTATTTCCGGGAACCATGCTAACTTGAGCTTAGAGCGAAATTTAAAAATATTGTAAAATTTGGTTATAAATAAAATTGCAGAAATAAATATTACGTAGCCCTGCCGCCTATTGATAAAACAAGAAACATGATACATATGATAATAATAGATTGACATGTATATGTGCGAACTCGTTATATATACGCACACATAAATACATATATAACACAATCACTTGTTAACACAGTTACTTGAACAGCCATTCAGGAAGTGTTGATATTGCAATATCAATTTATTTTATCTATTATAAAAATATAAATAAATAAATCAGCTGTTCTTTAGTATGTTTCCCCAACGCATGGACACTTGCCGCCTCTCCGAGACAAGGAGGGATTCTATCTATTGTAACATTTTGAAAATTTGAAATACTAGTTATAATTCTTTCGTAGATACGTATTATTTATTAGATACAGATTAGATATAGAAATATTGCTTATAATATGTTGTAGACAGGCAACTAAGTGTAATAACTAAAGATTTATTGCACACCCGGTCCGTATGGTACGATGCCAACACTACCACGTATCTGGAATACTGATAGCAGAAGAATTCTCGATAAGAATTTCATAACATCAAATAATTTATCTAATTATAAAAACATGGAAGAATCATTATTACAATCAGGTTCAGTACAGGTAACAAACATTTTTTTTAATACACACAACCACACACGCACATATAGAAACAGAACAACGTTATCTCCCAGCAATGTCTCTTTATTTTATTGTAAATATCTATACTTTGTTTCTCAGCAAGATGGGATTTTTGCAAACAAAGGTATTTGCATTAAAATTACGTAATTGCCAAAATATTTTCAAAAAACAATCGTCAAACAAAATTACATTTCCGATGAAAGCATAAATAACGTAATGGCTGCGATATGTGGCAAATAACGTTTGTTTGTTTACAACAATCATATCCTGCTTTGAAGCAAGGCATATTTTTAATGATTTAAGATATTTATATATTATAATGTTATGGAAGAGCGGAACTTCTAACACAAGCAAATGTTATGCAAACTTAATTGTGCATTAAGTTAAAGAAATAAACATTTTTTTTCTAATAAGATTGATTTGTGAGATAGCTTTCAATTCCATTGAGGGAATTTTTTGGGAAATTTGAGGGAAATTCCAAGAGTTTAGTGGCGTGACAATTACGATTTCGATTCCCCAACCAGCTCGCACTAAAATTTTCCTAGTTACGAATATAAATGTACAAAAATGGCCATTCTCAAAATTCGTACTTACTGTTTGACTATATTCACTTTATTTTATTTTGAGTCTAATAACTATTGCAATTAGTATCACGAATTATATTAAACTACATCGAACTACATTTTTGGTCGAATAATCTTCTAAACACGCAATTACAATTGCTTTTTTGCAATACATTTTTTCTGTTATAAATAAGAAAGCTTGTTTATTTGTTATAATTAAAGTGAATCAATGATGTTTGCCGGCGGTACGGTTACCGCAACAATCAATTCGCCTGAAATTGAAATGAATTCAATAACCACCACAGAACAATTAATTAATATGGAATGGTTTGTTAAACAATAAATAATGCAGGGGAGCATTGCATTGTAAATCACGGAAAGTCTCTAAAGCTCCCAAATACGTCCGATCCTTGCATATTAATCACAGAACAAGATAACACGGTCATATTTTCAAATATAATTAGGGCTTTGCTTATTTAAAATCTATTGATTAAAAAGATTAACGATCGGAACATTAAAATGCTTAGACGTAGGTGAAAATTACTAATGTTATTATATTTATTTGAACATTTATTGTTTCAGACACATCGTTTTTTTTTTGGTTATTTTCACGTACCTTAACGTTTAGACTACTTACGGTCAATGATAAGACATAAGAAATTTATACCTCCATCTGTTATTTAATCGAGACTTAGATTATATATAAGATGATATGTACTATGTCGGGGACTCGCCGAATGGAGAGGGAATTGACGATTACAACATTCTAGCTGTCATTCACTCGGACACAATCACAAGCTCTAGCGTAACGGGGAACCTGGTAGCGGTCATTACTGTTCATTACATTACAAAGAGTGACGGCAATCGGGTTACATCGTACGCGCTACGTACAACGCGTAGCGAGGGTCAAATATGAACAACAACAGTGGTGTATTCTCACAACTTCATACCTCACATAGCTACCTAGAGGAACGCTACCCACTTCCATCTCATTCGCAACTTATCACTTTACGGAGATGGGCACATTCCCTGTTACATTTAAAACATAACAAGCCAATACTAATTGCTTTATCTGCTTACGTTAATGATAATCATGTGACAGCTTCTAAAAGCAAGAGATTAAGTTTTCAATACAACTTTATAAATTATAACATTAAATTGTCTGTTATTAGACACGGTCCGGTAACATCGTCCCAATGGAATGGAAACTCATCCCGGCTTTAATTAATACGATGTCTGTCCATTGTCGTTACTTATTCATGAAATTTCTACATAACTATAATATAACATAGCCACAGAACTTCTTTTGTCATCTTGTTATGAATGCTCTTAGTATTTCTGTGAAGTTATCTTGGCGAAGAAACAAAAGTTCATAAGTTAATAATTCATCGGGCTTGAAGTAACGACCTCTGGTTATTAGACGTTCATAGGTGACAGTAATATGTGAACATCTGACGACCGACCATCCTTTTACACTTTACCTATGAAAATATATTTTTATTTTATACAGAGTAATGCACAATGCCAAAGCACAAATGTTAGTATTCCACACACGGATATGTGCACTATATCCGTCCTCTCACATACGGTATTACTAGTTTTCGCTGTAATAAATTCGATATTGCTGCAAGCTGATTGATGAGATTAAAATGGATATCCCAGTTATTGCCGACCATAAAACAGCTTTAACGGCTACTCGTTAAAGAAATAAGCAAAATTGCAAGTCAGCCCTTTTATCAAACTATTATATCCTAACATAATGTATATATAAATGTAATAGCATTTTTTGTGTTCCTTTACGATATGAAATTGTCTTACGACTTCCTCATGCAATTTCGAACTTTGAATGTAATATCAATGGAGCCAAAGGTTTTAGAAGTCGTGGGCATATTCATGGGGAGCCAGCCAATTCAACAGTCTGCCGAAGTTGACTGTTAATCTTAATGAAATAAAAATGGGCTATTTATTGTTTATAATAACAAGTGAATGCTGACAATAAAATAAACGAGGCTATAGGTACGGCTGTGAGGATCCAGAAAGTGCTGGATAGACACTTTCTGGACTATATGTGCATGTCTTGATGAGAGAGTATTGGTAGGAGACGTTATAAGAAACGCGTTATAAGGTGTACCCGTAACCGACGTGCATATATATTATTTATTATTTTATTAACATATTCATTTATAATTTAATTTACATCTCACTAGGTTGAACATTGAAAAATAGCATGTACAAATATATTACAACGGCTTTTCAATATATTATGCGAAATCCTTTCTAAGCTTGCGTGGATCCAGGCCCTGTTTAATAAGTTATAGGTATCAACATATATACAGACATAAATGTACGAGTATGTAACGTATAATGTTCTCCTGACCTGTTTACATATTTACCTTAATCGTTTTTTTTCATATTGAATTCAAATACAGAAACACAAATCCGAAACCTGATTTTTTTAATTAGAATGTTAAAAATATCTAATACTATGATATTATAAAAATAGTGATCGCAAAAAAATGGGGTATGGTTAGTTTTGCTTGATGACGCATACGTGACCACCGATACTGTGGTCTATGTCTCTATTGATCCCATTTGAATTCTCTCACCGTTAGAAAGCTACATTGACGCGAAGTAGGACAAATTATATTTTTCATTATATTTTGCCGTATGCTTTTGCGTCGTAGCACTTCCGACGCTGAACAGCTGCCGCTCTTTCCAGACTCTGTTATTATAGTGTTCGCAGTTTTAGCTATCTGGGCTTAAAGTTTCTGAACCCTGAACTACTGATCCAATTTGACTAATTGGTCCACGGTTAAGAAGTTATTAGACATTATTCAGAAATTACAGACTATATCTGTAACGTGTAATAATGAAATTCGTCCGGACAAATAACTTAAATAGATTGAATAAATTGCTTGCTAGGCTGAAGCAAGTGTGGCTCATCGGTGCGTTCCACTGGATATCTCGTCACACTTAATGATGGCCTCACATGACCCTGTCTTTCACCCAAAATCAGGGTACCTTTTTAAAGACCCCCCCCCCCAAGCCTCAAAACAAAAAAATGCTTAACAACATTCGAGCTACCAAGCGATAATCTTCAGGTTCAATAAAAATAACAATTAATTCTTGTAATAAACTCGATCATTAATATATCTCAAAAAACGTTGTGTTCGTTCAAACAACGCATCAATAAACAAGACAAATGATAAACATTTCTGTGAGCTTACACCAGCAGGGTGAGGGATAACAAATTCTGATACATCAATCGTCTTTAGTATTGACGGGACAGGCACTCACGCCATTGTTTCAATTTGTTTTGACCGACACCATACATGTTCCACCTCGGAGCATATAAAAAGCTTATACACAATACATCGTTTGGATCATTGGATCGGTGAATGTGGCAGACAATTTGAGCTGTTGTAGCTATGGTTAGGTTAGGTTAGCATTTCGTTTAACGTTTATTTTGAAGTATGAATGAAATATAAAACAAATTATGTGTCTTAGTTTAAAAATAAATCATGACTTAATCTATCAATAATTCGTCTACGTATTGCAGAAAGAATCATCGCAAACCGTTTACATAAATCGATTAATTTTTGTAAAAAAATGTGTGCCAGCGATCCGAGTCGGTTACATATCGGAAAATATTTTATGGCCGTCCATTTCTGAATTTAATATTGATATGAGTTAACTGCAAATTGGCATTTATATCTTTTTTTAATTTCATTTTTTCAAATCATTTATAAATGTAACTTGACGTACATGGGTTACGTTGAAGTTTCTTACTTGCTCAATGTGGTGTCGAGACTCACTCTTGTTGTAGGTTCTGCTTAACCGTCTGCGTCGCAGGTGCAACGCTTTTATCTTTTCCTAAATCAAATCAAGTGAGTCTTGAGTCAAGTTAAACGATAACGAGTTTATTGTTTAACTTGACTTAAGACTCACTTGATGTTATTAAAATGTCTGTGTATTTGTAAATGCGTGATGAAAATCGTATACTCATTACACTTTCTAACGAATTATGTAGTACTTCTAAAGGAACAACTCAAAGCCCTTTTGAAGAAGCGATGTCGGTGTTGTCAAGTTTTGCAACAAGCAAGATTACATCAACCGAAATACTTTAATGGGAAATTAATATTCGTTTTATTATTTTATATGTGTAGGAATTAATTAAGTCAGAATCAGGTAGCATTTGTCATCGGATTTAACCGAGATTATTACGTCCGGAGTGTTATAGGAACAGGATCTAAATTAGGACTACGAACTTTTGCACGAATGAATCCAAAGAAATATTTAGTGCCCCATTTGTAGAAGGGGCAAAAGAACTAAAGGTCGCCTAAAGTTAGGTAATCATCGCTGCCCATAAGCATTCTCAACACCAGAGTAACTACAAATACATTGTCAGCCTTTAAAAAAGGAGTACGCGTAGGAGTAATCCAAAAGGCGGTTTTACCTAATGCTGGGAATCAAAAATCTGATAGCTTGATGGAACATCTGCATTTTTTGATTTATAATATTATATAAATGATATGAAACCTTAAAGCTACACTCGTATTTCCTACTCGAAAGCTTGTGAGAAGAAAGACAGGGTTATGTTTAGATGAGAAGATCTTTGGAGCCGTTTCTGCGGGACGCCTGTGTACAACTGCGGATGATAAATTATAAACTAAATAAACTAGTTATTGATTTATTCACTATTTCGACCATCATTTTTCTATTGAAAGTGTAAAGTACACCTGTGTATTCGTTATTACGCCCGTACCTTCCAATATTGCTTCCCTATTTAAAATAGTGTGGTAAAATGAAAACATTTCTGGGTATATGTATTTGAATGCAAAAAGAGATTATCTTATAAAAGCACACAAGCAGCTGGCAAAGGAATGCAAACTGCTTGCCAATTTCTGGTACCTGAATTTGTTAAAACGATTTAATGACGTAACTAGTTTCTTTATCTTGTTATCATAGAGTAGGTACTTAGTAATAAAGTCTTCTCGCCCTTCTCTTATTTTATGTAGGTTTTTATGTGGGGTCGGTACAGTACGACCGTAATCCATACTGTTATAGATTTTGGCTATAGTTTTAACGGCCGGCCGCCTGACGCCAACCCTTCTAGGGCATGTATATGAAATATTAGTGGAATTTCGAAATAATCAACTAATATATCTAACCATTATAACCATTCCCAATCAAACTTAAACTTGATTGGAAATGGTTCACGACAATAGTCAAATGGCGGATTCAAATCCACGACCACGTTGTTCATGTTTCGCAGTCCATGCACAACATGGTCGTATTAAAAAAAATGTATTTAGAAATAAAGCGTACGAGGTGAAATCTTATATATAAAAACTACGCAACCCGGGTCCCAGTATGGTAACAGAAACAGGGGGTGTTCCAATTTAATTTCGTCTTATTTCATATAATGTACTGTGCATACTGATCCCTGTACTTGTTTTTTCCAATGAGGTAAAATACGTGACAGCTTATATTTTAGACCTGTGACTTGCCGCGGATTTACACGGGTAGCAAGCTTTATAAAGCAACATTTGTTTTCTGACATACCACCATTTTATCTTCTTTATCAACAGCAGTAAAGCCTGCAACAACATCTGTTAGACGAATGGGCCGGCCTGGGCTGTGCGGGAAGACAGGCGTCTAGTAGAAGTATTTTGCGTTTCGTGCGACGAGTGAAGTGCCGGAGGCATAATTTCAGTCATCTTCCCTTCCCATCCTTTCCTAATAAGGATAGGATGGGAAGGAGAAGAGAATTGAACGGAGACGGGATAGATGGGGAAAGGGAAATATGTTTTACTTCTATCCATTAAAAGTTGGCAACGCATCTGCAACTTATTTGCTCGTTTGTCACCTTGTTACATAAACAAAACACAACCATCATGATCTTTCAGCCAATTTACACAAAACCTTGATGAGTTACATATTTTATCCTTTCTCAATAATCGCTCCGTCAATTTGTCAAAATTACATAAAATCCGTTTAGTACACACAGACAAAGTTAGGAGATTTGATCCATAAAAACCTATCATAGCACATAAAATACATATTAGTTTGAGCTGTCATTGCCCATAGATAAAATAACCTATGCTGCCTTATCAGAGAGCGACAAATAGGGGTCCGGATGTTGAGAGTGATGCTATAAATCGTCCGAAACGATAACACGTATATTACACTAGAAACATGAACGAGAGCGTGCGAAAAGGACCATTTAGATAGGGTTTATGCTAAGCTCATAGGTCTCCTCGTGAATTTTTATACACACACCAAAAGTAGATAGGACAGATGAATGTTATTTGCGTTCAAATATGAAGAAAAAGTTTTGCATTGATCAAGACGGGTCTACTTTCTAGAGAGTCATCATGCTCGATGAAAATGGTTGCTAGATAATGTAAAGTAAAATAAATAAACACAGTCATGAGGGCTGCCGATAGAAGGGAAAACTCCAAACAAGTTGGGAGACGCGATCATAGTTCAAAAAAGAACAAAAATAAATCCTTGTTCCATAACAATAAAAATAAATAAAAAAAGTTCGTCGAAACTGTTCCAATTAAACATAAGTAAGCTGCTGTCGCGTTTGCGTTTTGCGCATGTTGTTCACGCAAACCTATAATATTTTCCTCTACCAAATATGGTACAATGCGGCTAAGGAAGTTTTCACTTCAAAAATAATAAAGCAACAACACGAATATCACTCAACACATCGAGATCCTAAAGTTCATGTTCAAGTGGCAAACGCGTCGCAGCAGTAGTTATTTGTTTATGGAACAAATATTATTTCATTTCCTGCATAATGAAGTTGCGCAAACGGTAAACAAGCCCAGCTAAGTTGTGATAACTTTATAAGCAAAAAGAACAAACAGAAAAACGTTTCATATATTTTCATATTTACTATACGTGAATGCATTTCATATACATTTTTTTAATGGAAAAAGGAGGCAAACGCGTGAACGGATCACCTGATGTTAAGTGACCGCTACCCATAGAAATCAGCAACAAGCAAATGAGTTTCAGATATGTTCCCTACCTTTAATGGACAGCGGTGTGGGTAGTATTCATCCCCGCCCATGTCCAATCCTCGTCCCCTTCCCATTCAATCCTTTGTAGGAAACAATGGGAAGGGGAGGAAGTCACTGGGCCTCCGGCACCTCACTCACAGGCACACACGATCGTTCCGGCCCATCTGTGCAACAGTAGGCATGTTTATTCCCTATGTATTTTCATATGGCATTTGATTGGGAGATACTAAAAACTAGAAGAATAAAATTTAACATCGTTTATTAAATATCATTGCAACGCCAAATTAATATTACATCTGGTTATTTAGTATTTGACAACCCTGTCGTAACTGAAGAACGCGATTTTATTCATAGATTTATTTTGGTAAAAGTGAAGAGAGTTAGTGATGGGTGATGTAGTCTAAGTGTTTTTTAATAGCGGCCTAGGAGGATTGCCAATAAGGTAAGGGCTTAATTTGGGCAGGGGTCCCGCTGTGGAAATTATTTCGATTTATAAGAACGAAACATAAGAATCAATTCTTAAATCAGATTTATTTTTGGAGTCGGCGTCAGTCAAAATAGTTGTAACTATGGGTAGTGTGGCCGCGTGTGAGAGGGTAGAAGGAGAATATATTTTTCTTAAAAAAAAAATTATTTCTCGATTTACTAAACGCGCTGCTCCTATGAGACAGCGTCGCTTCAATGAGACAAACGAAGGTAGGATGGAATCCACTTCCAGGGTCATTTCAAAACAGACTAGTGAAGACGCAACAATGGGCTTCCTAAAATGCGGGTTTACATGAAAATTTTGTAAACATTACAAAATTCAAAGAAACGTAATCACTGTCTTGGCTTGATACATGATCGTATATCTAACGAGACGGTCGTTTTAACACAAAACGAGAACACCGTCAATGCAATCCAAGTCAATTAAATGCGCTTTATTAAGAATAAATCAAAAACTACTGGTCGGATCTTGAAGGGAAAATGGGACCACGTGGCTGTCGAACAAAAAAGGATCATGGAAATCGGATCATAAATCTCAGCGTAATCGGTGTACATACATTTTAAAAAATACTAATCGAATTGAGAACCTCGTCATTTTTTAAGTCGCTTAAAGTTAAAGCGCTATTTAGTAGCAAAGGATTTCATAACGCGTATTACAAGGTGACAAGGGTTTCCACATGGCAGACATGTTTTCCAACTCATTGGGCCATCGATAATTGCACGTAAATAACGTCCCATTCTGTTTGATAAGGGCCACATCAGATTACATATTAAGGTATTTTCATAAGACTGTTTTCTCAAATACCACAAACGAGATTTTATTTATATAATATAAACTTTATTATTGAACTGAAAGCTTTATTAAAAGCATTTTAGAAGTTAGAAATGTATAGTTGAAATAAATAGGTTGATAAATGCACTGGAAGGTCAGGCTTACATCCAAGAACGAACATCTGTTGATTAAAAAGATGAAGATGATGAAAGAAGGAGATTTATAGCCTGGGACAATCGTAAACATTCGACACAGTACTGGCGTGAAGTAGATTTATTTGCTACTTCTGCATTTCGTCAACAAAACTGGTTGTTACGCAAGTCTATATATAGTCATTTAATATTGAGTGAACTGCTTGCTCGTTTGCTTGTTTACCAGAGAAAAATTAAATTGCGGTGAGTATTGCCGTTCTTATCAAGCTTTTATGTACTTATGACTTTCTACAAATGCTTTAATTTAAAGGATTGTTATGTATATCGTTATCCATTCATTTTACAGTCCTACAACCTTATTATTGTATTGATTCACTTTCTACGTTAACATACAATCATAATCCATTTTAAATGAAATTTCACACCGCCTAGTACCTAAGTTGACGTCGAAAATGTAATTTGCTACTCGCGAAAACAGATTATCGCGTTTCAAATCAGTTACTGAGTGGATTGCGACGCGATGAGGGTTTTAAAACCTAATGCAATTTCAAATACGTCAATATTGTATAACAAGGATTGACTGGTTACTTGAAAGCCTGCATTGATTTTGTGTCAGTCAGGACTGAGCTTGAGTGATTTCTTCGCTTTATATCTTTTCAATACTAGGTGTTGCTAATAAAAAAATTTTTTTAGATATTCGGTTAAGGCGTCTTTGACTGACTTAAATTAAGATGGGTATTTATGTTTTGCTTCCCAACTCTCACACGCTGGACACGGTTGCCATATACAGATTCCCAGCCAGCACCGCGTTTCGGTTCATTATTATGGGTCCTAAAGTGATTTGTTCCCGTTAAAACGTATATGTAACAAAGTTTTTTTATGGAAGAAGGTGGCAAAAAAGCAAGCGGTTTACCTTGGATATTTTAATGTTGGTTTATCTTGTTCAGCTTCTAGCTAGTAAAAATTTCAAACATGTCATGATCTGAATTCTATATCACACAGCACTTAAATTGATGTTCACAAAATTATAAACTCTCGAAGTCTGAGAAATCTAACTCATTGCACTAATATTTTCTTAAAAGAAATTCTTGCGAGCAAACCTAATGCTGCTTGGTAAAGGTAATTTGCTTAAGTCCCCCGAGAAGTTAGTACTCTATATACCCAGCGTAGTTTAATAATTTAGCTTCTCTCAGTTATGTTCAAGTAGGTATTAAGAAGAATTATCATTAGTACAGTAAAAGCAAGCCTGTGGTAGAGCCCACAGCAGCAACATTTGTTGCACTAATGTGCTGACTCGACTTATGAAATACCATGACCTTACAAATGACAGGCGTGAAGTACAAATATTCTGCGGTCCATTGGTTGATTATGGATCCGGACGCCCAATTCTAATCCTCTTCTACAGCCCTTCCTTTAATAATAAAAACATGGAAAGGGGAAAAAGATTTGACAGAGAAGAGGATGGATAGGAAAAGGAAATATCCTTTTTCCATATAAGGTATGTATTTAACTCATTTACAACTCATTAGCTTGTTGCAGATGTCAATGGATAGCGGTCACTTAATAAAAACGCAATTTCGGACTAAATTCTTTACAATAATAACTATTGTAATTATGAAAGATCGCTGTTGGACAAATAAACCTTAAGGAAGTTAAAAACTACCATTCGATCCAAAAAGAGGCCAGCAGTTAGCTGTTTATAATGAGATACAATATTTATTCGACCTAATAGAATTTAACGAGTATCGCGATAAAATAAGGTTTTATTAGGCTCTCGTGCAATTAATACGGGATGAGCACAAACATTTTGAAGCAAAATTACGGGTTGTTTAATTAAATAAAGAACTTAAATATGGCAATAAACGTTTGGTTTTTTGATTGTCCACTTATGATAACTGTTTTATTAACTTTTAATTTAATAATTTGCTTGAAATTACGTGTGTTTCTATAATGAGATGATTTTAAGATTTTACTTAATACACAATCTGGCGACTTCATGATAAATTACTTCACTCCTCGGCTATTGTAGATTTTTAATACAGTGGAATTTAATAATTTGCTTGAAATTACGTGTGTTTCTATAATAAGATGATTTTAAGATTTTACTTAATACACAATCTGGCGATTTCATGATAAATTACTTCACTCCTCGGCTATTGTAGATTTTTAATATAGTGGAACTTTATGGTACTTTTATTCTCTAGAAAAAAAGGCAAAAGCTGTCGTCGCACAAAGGCTGAAGCGACGTTTCAACTAAATTCTGCTTGTAACATGTAAATGAGCGAAACACAATAGCGAAAGAACGAAGCCCTCGCAGAATATTAGCACCGGCACAAAATTATGTATGCTAAAGACGGGCACGCTATTCCTACATTCTATATATATAGGACTCAAAAAACTATATGGAAAATTACATTTTCATAGTGCATTTGTCTAATATAACATACGAATATATTATTCGTGTATACATTCTTATATTATTTACTGCTGAGTTCTGAATGATGTCGAATATTCCAAACCTACCCATAATTTTATTTATGTACTTATATATAGCTTTTTATATATTAGCCCTTTCAGGAACATAGGTATTGCTACGTTATCTCTGTCCATCCTAGTAGAGCTATGGTTCATTTTTAGAGCTTATGTACTACAAGCAAACAAACATATCTTTCAAATTAATTATATTAAGAATAAGAGGAGGTTTGCATTATTTGCTATAACGGATGTGTATTTTCAAGAGAAAGGAAGCACACGAGCTTCCCTCATGCAAGCATAACGTGTCGCATTAGTCACCATTAAGGACTATTATGGAGAAATCTCTTGTAACATGGCTGTAATGTATCGTGCACAGAATAAACTACGGTACAGATAAAAAATATCAAAATTATAGGCATTTATCAGAGAAGGCATAGCATTCGTTATCCGGTATGTAGAAATGTTCACTTTCAGATAATTTAAAAAAGATTTGTAATGAATAGATACAAATGTATAACAATTAAATTTAAACGAAACACCTTTATATAGGATAGGAGGGAATAAAACCTGCAATCCAATCTACCGTGCTGCCTAACAGCCTGTCATTGTTAGTAATTAGGTGGTTGAATGAGCCCCGGATGCCATTCCGCCGGCTGATTAAACCGCTTCCATTTTATTCCAACAAGAACCGAAACATTCGATTTTCGTATATTTTTTGCAAAGTGTTTTTACAAAGTTGAGGTTAGTTCTATTGCTCTTCCTTGTTCATTTGTTTCTAATATGCTGCAAGATTGTATTTAAGAATATCCAGAATACCTAAAACATATTCTTGGGTAATTCAAGGACCTACTTTAGATGTGTCAAATAATAAATAATTAGAGAGCCACCGCCACCCATAGACACCCGAACGAACTGGATGAGTTGCTAGAGAGACGTTGCCAATCATAAGAAAAAGGAGAGAAAGATCGGAGTGCGCTTTAGAATTAAGGTAAAGATATTCCTTACTTTCTTTTTTTATGTTGGCTATGCAAAACTGAGACGGTATGGTTCGGTTAGCAAGGAGCTACTAAAGAGAGCGCCTTGCGTGTTTATTTTACACGGACCACATGACAAAAGCGACTCAAAGAGGTTTCAAATGAAGGCGTTAGGTCTATGAAATTTTCGAAGGAAAGATGCGTA
Source organism: Papilio elwesi (assembly GCA_029849275.1). Taxonomy (NCBI): domain Eukaryota; kingdom Metazoa; phylum Arthropoda; class Insecta; order Lepidoptera; family Papilionidae; genus Papilio; species Papilio elwesi. The sequence continues at coordinate 3,387,640 of CM056704.1, read as the reverse complement.
CCCGTTTAAAAGGAGTGGTGTATCTCCCTCCCTCATCCCACACGACCCCTCCCCTCCCAATTTCTGTTAAGTGTTTCAAATTTTTACTGAGGAGGGATAGCAAGGACAAACCAAACCAAACCCAACCTAGGTCTAGCGGTCCTTGAACACGCGAGCGATGGTGCAACCACATTTTATCCTAAATGCTCGTCACAGCTTGAAACAAGATAACACTATAGCTTTTAGGAAGTAATAATATTACTCAAAATAAGATAATTGAACCTTAGACTTCGGTCACGCAAACCGACAATAGGCGCGCGTGTCCCTCCGATCCGAAGAGGTTTTGAACTACGTTCTTGTTTGGGAGGAAATAAAAACAATATGTATGTTACCGACCTACATGTACCCTATTCTGTTGATAATATACTGTGCATGTATTACATAGAATTATGCAACGGATGACCTAAGCAACATACATTCTATATTCTACGAACACCTCCCTATATTTACCCTATCATCATTTGATTACAATCATAATCAACTTATTTATTACACTAAAGGCGATAAAAGAATACAGTGAAATCAGTATCACTTAAATTTTGCAAAAACATATTTACGTAACGTGTATATTAAGATAATTCATAAAACAACTTTAAGCAATCAGCAAATTGTAAAGCTGTATTCGAAATAAACAGTTACGAGGTAAAATAATAATTCGACGTATCTCGCGCAATTTACTTGCCTTGTGAAACTCCCCGAAGCCCCAATTCCAGCATTTACTGATAAGCAATGATGTTGATGAGTTTACTTTTATTTTAATCACTTATGTACAAGGCAGGTAATCATATTAAATTAAGCCTCTTGCATTCTGAAGTTATACTCATGCCTTATTGTTGAAAAGAAACAAAAAAATGCGGTCTACAGAAATAAATACGATTACTATAGTTGATTTTTATGTTCAATTGAGTAAAAATATTTTTTACTCTTTAGTTCATTTTTTTGTATTTAATAGATTTTTAAGTAGGTTTTTTGTTCCAAATTTTGTTTAAGTTTGTGAAAACACAACCTAAGCTCATAAGGATTTACGACAGAAATAAAAACTCAAAAATGTTCTAAATTCAAATAAGCAAGTTGCAAACGCATGTGGCACGTTGAGTTTGTTGTTCATGCGAACCTATACGATTTTAACCTACGAAATATCGACTACTGAGGCTAAATTTTTTTTTCAAATATTTGTGTGCACTTAAGTGCAGCGTATTCAGTGCCAGGTATCGGCGACCACAAGGATAAATATGCGCTCACACCCGTAACCCAGAGGGGTAAGAAGAGATCACGGATTTCCATTTGGCGCGAGTAGAAGCTCGGTGCTATACAGGTATCTCGATATCATACTGACATGGATAAGTCGTATAATTTGGGGGTGAAATTTCTTATCGTGTTGTCTTTTGGTATTATCTTATTTTACAAACATCCCAGTTAGGATTCTGTTGTACGTATAGATAAGAAATACGAAATAAACAAGCATTTATAATTAAAATACATAAACGGACATATATACATAGTCCCCATTATTGTAATAGTCGACAGCATACTCGTGGAACCTAATAAACGTTAATGTTGGGTCCGACGGACGTTACGACCGCCTATCGTCAGAATATACTACCGTTATCGTCCAAACAAACTTTAGTGTTTAGTACGGTACAGTGTCAGAGCAACTTAAGTCATATCAACTATGTTCCCTAATTTACGCTGCAAAAGGCAGTCGCCGTGCGGCAACGCTCACTTGTGTAGTCGGAATTAGTGACATACTAAGGAAAAGTAGTATTCAAACTAGTAAATACTTATAAGCACTGACGCCCATAACCCAGAGATAGGGTAGGTAGAGTTTACCGAATTCCATACGGCGCGTTATTGGCACACCTCTATCGCTTCTTCTACATTCATACAAAATCGTCTGTTATAGGTACTGTGTTACTACCGCCTTTAATAGTGGTAGAGTCCGCAACAACAACATCTGCCCACCATGAATGGGCCGGCTCGACTGGTGAGGTCGTGATAACCTCACAGAAAACCGGTGAAGAAGTACTCTGCGTTTCGTCTGATGAGTGAGGTGCAGGAGGCCTAATTTCCGTCCTCTTCCCCTTCCCACTCTTTCCTCATAAAGATAGGATGGGAAGGGGAATTGGATTGGATGGGGAGGGGATTAATGGGGAAAAAGAAATATCGCTTTTCCTAACATTCTCTGTCCATGACAGGTAGGCAATGCATCTGCAGCACATTTGATTGTTGCGGATGTCTATGGGTTGCGCTTGCTTAACATCAGGTGATGATCTACTTGCTCGTTTGCCACCCTCTCACATAAAAAAAAGATAGGGTAGGCAGAGTTTACTGAATTCCATATAGCCCAGTCGTGGCACACCTCTCTTGCTTCTTCTACATTCATACATAATCGTCTGTTATAGATACTGTAAATGCTGCCTTTAATCAATCCGGTCAATATAAGTTCGTGAAGCATCATTTTTTTTGTCAGTCTTCATTCAACTTTACTTAATCATAGAAATAGCATTGGATGAATAAAAACGTGGCTAAAAGATATTGTGACAATGTGAGGTATGCATCGGTGGTAATCTGTATACAAAAAGATAAAAGCTATGAAATAAAAATAAAACTTTATTAATAAATATCTTTAGGTGGTGGTCTACCAAATAGGAGCTTCCAAGAAACAGGTTGTTTTAGCTGTGAAAAGAAATCTTTGTCTTGGCTAAACAATGGCAATATTTTATTTAAATGATGGATCATATCGTATGCATCAGGGCTGTTATCACCTTCAGAACAAAATTTATAAAGTACAAAACATGGAAATGATATTTCTTTACATGTTTCAAAAAACATTGATGCAAAACCACCCCCAAAAATCTTGAGTCTTCCCTCTTCTTGTTCATGTTCAGTCCATTTTAGTTTTCTTACTTCATTATCATAAGGATTTGATTCAGTACTGATATATCGAAATGGTGAAGTACTTATATGCTTCTTCTCATGTGCGTAACTACTTGTTAAAAGTACAATCTTCTGTATATGTTTTTCTTTAAACTTTTGCACTACGTTCTCTAAAAAAGACTGTGCGAATTTGTAAACCAGAGGTGCCCTTATTTGTAAGACAACGATTTTTCTTGAATCACTGATATACACTTCGCAAGAACTTGATAAGCTTTTCGAGTTTAAGTCATATGGATCATATCCTAGAACCGGTATAAGGGCTGGACTGTACACGGTAGCAATTTTTTTCATCTTCAAAGATGAAATAAGCAAGTCACAAGCAAGTTGAGCAACATTACCTACGGCTACGCTAGGGATTATTAAAGTATGATCCGATAAATCGCCTTCATCAATAAACTTCCAAGTGTGACTAGGGCTCATTTTCAAAGATTTTGTAAGTGATTTTTATGGAATATTTACAAGGAATACATTAATTAAAAACAAACTGAATGAGATGCCGTTTTTATATTTTTAACAATTGACAGATTGACACTTGACACCTTGACACAAATGTAGGGCTCGTTTCTTTAAACGCTAATAAGTATCAATTTAATTTATTTTATCCCCTATTATTGTAACTCTACTTGTGTGAAAATCTACACTTTTATTAAATATTTTACTGAATATTTTTATGAGGTATGTGTTTGAAAAAGGTCAATAAACAATCAAATTAATTTATACAACAATAAAGTTAATTTTTAAAATTAATTTATATTACGAAAAACAAAAAAAAACAATCGAATTAATTTTTAATTTACATAGATGTCGCAGGGTGCTTGACCGACATTTGTCAAAATTAACGTTTCGTTTCGTCTTTTTCTTGTTGGTTTTTGTTATAGTCATACGCTGTAAAATTTTCATATAATCCAGTGCAGTTCATATTTTCGTTATTAAAACGAAGAAGTTATTTTAGTGAAGTTCTTCTGATTATGACCGACAAAGAAACTGTTGACCCACAACTTGAAGACTTCATTTTATCTGAAACGCAGAAACAACGTTTTCAGGTCAATATAATTTATGTTTAAAAATACAATCAATAAAACAGCGTATTTTTACTGCATTGATCATTCGAGTGCAGCCATCACTTAAGTATATCTTTACTTTCGTTCATTTTGATACTCTTTGACCTTTGCCCATTTCGAGGCTTGTTTGCATATTAAAATTACAATTTGAAAATATATAACTTATTTTAATGGAGATCTTAATAGTTATTGGTGAAAACTTTCCATGATATTGAAAAGCAGAAAGAAACTTAATTATACCTGCAGTGACAGTAAGATTTTCCCTTGGTAAGGTATTTTCGGATATCGCAAGAATTCTTTCAGACCCATTCTATGTATGTTTTTCACTCTATGTAAACAAATTTTTAGTTAAACCAAATTTCCTTTGCCTAATTTGCCATATGCATTGTAATTCTAGACCAATAAAGTAATTTTATTAAAATGATTATTAAATAGTTATACATTCTATATTCCATTGTAATGCTATGAATTTTAGTTATTAAATATCATTTGAATTTAAAGTCACCTCACTTTTATGCCTTTTTTGTATTATGGTGTAAATTCATATAACAAAAGACAATAATGAGACTGCAGCTCACTGGATAATCAGTGATTACTGTACCCATCAACATTTCCAACAATAGAAGATAAATCAATAAATAGGAATTAACATTCTTTACCCAGTGGGGTAATACCCCAGTAGTGGCAGAGAATATGTATTTCCATTTGGCGCAAATACCTCTCTTGCTTTTTCTACATCCATACATCTATGCATATACACCCATTGGTTACAGGTACTTCTTTTATTGATTTTGTTTTGTTTGTTTCACCAATCATTCACATAGTCACAAATTATTGATATATATGTTCTCTGGGATATACTCTCACAACACTGACACATACTATTGACAGACACAGACCTAATACAGCATTGTGTATTGCCAGATGAGCATTCATATACACATTCTGGCTCCTCAATACTATACCTACTCCCTATTCCCATTATAGTACAATCAGAAGAGATAGTACATTGCAAGTCTTTGTGTAGGAAACAGAAAAGTAGTAGATTAGTAATAGAAAATGAATGGGAAAGGGGATGAGGCCTTTAGCCTTCATTTCGTTTTAAAAATATTAAAAGTTTCCTGAACCATCATTAACTATATAATTATCTAAGTAATGGGCTTCATTCACATTCACTTACATACTTACTTAGGTACTGAGACATTTAGTATTACAAGTCCTGCAGCCCACTTACCAGAAGAATGACATTCAATAGGTCCAAAACTTGTTGGTACCTTTATAGTTTAGTTAATTGTTTAGTTTTTTTGTAGTTGTGTTAATTTCCTCCTTCATGCAACAGCTTAAGCTCCTGATTGTTTCCCGTCAGGGAAGTTGTTGTTGTAAATGTTGATTATCAAACCAATATTTATCAATAATTAAATATGATTTATAATGTCAGTGCTTAGACAGTGTAGGAGAAATATTTAATACATTGAAATAAACTTTGCCTTTGAATCCATGAGTCACACCTTTTTTCGTCAAATATAATAGGGATGAGACAAAACTGAGCCACATGTTTTATTACTTCAACTAAAGTATATTTTATCGTCTTTTAAAATATTTATATAGAAATGAATAATACATTAGAGATGTAATGTATGTCAAGTATGATAAGATGTAATATATAATATAAACTTTTATATTTCAAGGTATTTCCGATGATTGTTATATTCAAAATTTACTTAAACCTATTTACAAACAAATCTTTTAAAATCGGTATCATAACTTAGAAATAAAAATGCGATTTAATACATAAAACACTTATTTTTTTAATATGTTTATGCAACATCAAACATCTGAAGAGAACAACAGGATAATGTAAGAATTTATAAACTAAACTAAATATTTTTTCTTGATTCTCATTTTTATCAATTACATTACATTATATATAGGTCTCAACATTGTTAACTATCAATAATAGTAAAAAAGTAATGTATGTTGGTGTGTAGGCAATTTTGAAATTAATAAAAATAACAAACAATTGTTCTGCAGTTAATTAAAAAAAGTCAAGTACTTTTTTTGTATTGTGAGTTTATGTGTAATAACTTATGTATTTTTGTCTATTCATAAATTGTGATTTTTTTTAGTTTATTCTTTGTTGTAAGTATTATTGTTTGAACCAACACTGGTTAAAGTACTGATTTTGTACACTATTCGTGATTTGTGCATTTATGTATGATTTAAAATAATATATGCATGTTTGAAATAAAAACTTTTTTAATTTACATTATATTTTATGGTTTAAAATAAAACTATCTATAGAAAACTAATCAAGTTAAGAAATATTGTCTAGAGTTTATTTCATAACCCATATCTTTATACTGTAAACTTTCCACAATGTTATACCTAAATTTAGTAAAAATCTTATCAAAAATCAACATTCAAATCTTTTGTTCCATTATAACAGACCAATATAATAATTACTTAACATTTAGGATGTTTGTCAGATGCTTGTTAAAAAATCATACAGCTGGCTCTGTGGTGTGCTCAGCCAAAGTAACATCCTTAAAATCTGCCTGTTTATCCTTGGTAAAGTGGTCTATGTTTTCTTGTCAACTTAAACTTAACTTACTATAAAATTTTAAGTCATACATTCATTAAAAAAACTTTTTTGTTACATTTTCAGGTTCTGGTGCACGGTTTGACGGACACTTGCTGGGAGACATGCATGGGCCGGCCGTCCAATCGTCTCGATTCAAAAACTGAAACATGCATCATGAACTGTGTTGAAAGGTTCATTGATGCTACTACTTTCATCACCAGGCGACTCATGAACACTACCAAGTACCGTTCTGAAGCACCTCTTGAATTCCAATAATATAATAAAACTAAAATACATTTAATTCACCATCATGTTCTCTACTGTCAGAAACTTCTTGCATCGTCACAGACGGAAGTTCTTTGTGACTGGTGCTGTCTTTGGTACATTGTATTTACTAATGAGCTACGCGCAGAAGAAGCTAAGAGAATGGCAGGAGAAAGAAGCCAAAAAATTCTTTGAGATGACACGCAAGAAACAACACTTCGAAAGCACGGAACGTACATGCAATCAAACTATTCTTTCTCTATCAAAGATTGTGTCTGAAAGTATATTAAGTATATTAAATACTGAAGAAATTGTTCAAAAACTAAAGGAAAACCCAGACAACAAACTTTTGTTGTGGGAGCAAATGAAAGTAATGATATTCACCAGAATATGTGTCTTGGTATACGCTTTATCTATACTCCAAGTCACTTTACGAGTACAACTGAACATCATCGGCGGGTATCTATACCGTGACTCTGTAGATGAGCAAGGACCACAAATTAACAGTGAGTTGCAGGCCAAGTATCTTTCCCTATGCCACCATTTCGTTGGACAAGGAGTAGAAGACTTAGTAAAACAAATAGAGAAAGCTGTTAAAAGAGTTGTGGAACCCGTTTCATTGAAAAAAAAGATAACATTGCAAGAAATTGAGCAAATGTTTTGGTCGATACAAACACTATTATGTACTAACACAACTGATGGGGACCCTGTGAAAAAAATGGTTCACTATTTAGTGCAACACACTGAAATAACAGATGCCAGGTTGGAAACTCTTGTAAAAGAAACAATGGACGTGTTGGAGAGCGACGAGGTTTCATCGGTAACAATGTCATCTGTCACTAGATGCTTTTCAACAGTCGTAGATGAAGTTGCCAATCTATTTGTAGAGAAGTTTGTGCCAACAAATAAAAACCACTTAGAAGTGGCGGATGATCACGTTGTGACTAACGGAGCTTTAAGGTTAGGGGCCGGAAGAGACCCGTTTGTCGATGTTAACAAAGTGGAGATTCACTTTGTAAAATTACTACCAGCGATCAATGAGATGATTACAAAGAACACTAGTAAGGGTAAATCTAACATTCCAGATATATTAACCCAACAGTTGACATTGAACGACAAAATGAAACTGTTAGGTGCTAACATATATGAGGTGTTTAGCAATGAATGAATATGTATGTAATGATTTATAAAAAACAGTCAAGTTGGGTAGCTTTGAATATACTTTTAAAGATATTGAAAAAAAAACAAAAATTTTGCATTACCTTAATTTTTTTCCTTAAATTGTGTGAGGTTTAATTCCACTCCAGAGAAGAGGATTCGATTGGGAGAAGAGAAGGAAAGGGAAATATCGTTTTTTCCTTCACTGTCCACCACCTTTAGGTGGGCAACACATCTGCAAATCATTAGATTGTTGCATATGTCTATATATAAATAATAATATGTAATACAATGTGCCCCTGGAACCCTAAATAACTAGATGAAACACATAAATACTACTTCACACTGATACTCTGAGAGATTATAGCATAACCGTACCAAGGCCAGGTAGGGGTTTGAACCGTGATAGGATTTAAGACTTACCATGTACCAAGACTTCTTACGGTTATAAATTTCGAGGGGATGGGACCCACAAATTGCTTAATTATATTAAAGATTTAACCAATGTTCATGAATCGAATCTATTTTTAATCCAATTTAATGTTTACACACAGGTAAAATAAAATATGCCTGAAATATGTTTCTTTTGTAATTTCAAAAGTGATTAGATCTTGAAACCCAGAAACGAATTATTTTAATAATCCGGTAATGGTTATTTAAAGGTATCCAAGATGACTGTAACTTGTAGTATATATTTTGCATTTGGGAACTGTGGCTTAGTTTTAAGTTTACTACAAAAATACTTTGAGATGATTCAACATGGAGCTCCACTATGTTATTGTATCACAATGTTAAGTATATACTGTTGGCCAGTGTATGTTTAAAATGGGATGTAAATTATTTTGTTTCTCTCATAGTTTTCAGGGAATGAATAAATACAAGCGGTTAACTGTGTGTTTATTTTACTTTAATAAATTAAGTGACATAACAAACCTTGTAAAAAGATTAGTCAAAGATAATTCCCACGATTAAGAAATTGGAGTATCTAAGATTATAGACTTATTAAATTATGATAAATGCACACCATGCTATGAAATATCAGCTACCAGAAATGCAGATTATTCTTAACTTAATATGTGATTTAAGTATGTATGTAATGAAGAAAAAGCACCACCAAATTGTTGTAACATATACCCCAATAAAAGGCACATTACATAAAACGTAACGCATGATTTTGATAACATGTGGTTTAACTATTGCGTAATACATCTGGCTATTGGAAATTGTATTTCTGAATATATATATATATATATATATATATATATATATATATATATATATATATTGATGTGCTTTATAATGTGTACGTCATTATTAAACATACATACAACGTTTTGACGTATGTTTAAACACAGAAAAACCTTACCTTTAACACTCAAATTCATAAATATATTCGAAAAACAATTTTTTCCCGCATTCCTTCTCTTATAACATTAGCTATCCATATTATAAAATTTCAATTTATCTCACGATTTCCACATACTTACAACATTTGCAATGAAAGTATAAAAAGTATAATGGCCGCCATGCAAGTGACGACTGCTTACAAAACTTTCAAACGGCAGGGAGATGATGCAAAGATAATACGCTATAAGGAGTTGTGATCAAACAAAAGTAAATTACCACTCATTTTGTTGTGGATAGCGTCCTATAACGTAAGTCTTCTCAGACCCTAAAAGTCTATGAGGTGCCATTGTTAGCTTGTTATTATGAATGGTTGTAATGTACCCGATTGCCAAATGGTGAAAAAGGTCGACGAGGATCCAGGATTAAAAACCGAATGTCGCTAATTACTGATTGTACTGTATGATTATACACTAGGTTCCAAGTATTACTAAGAAAAATTAATCTGGCGTAGAGTATTTTTAAACCATTCACGTATTGTTTTAGTAGTATCGTAAAATCTCTCCAATTTTCGCAGGCGCTTGTAAGTTTTATTTTGTGATTATACTTATCTCACTTTATATAGAACAAACTAAGAGACCGGCTAATATTAAATATTTTGTTGGCAATGATATGCATTTAGCTAGATAGCATTAGCGGTCGAAAAATAAGAAAAATGAAGACTCACAAACGTTCCAATTGGCACTTATTTTCATTTACGCGTAAGTGACAAACACTAGCTGTCCTTTCTTATTATCTAAATTACGGTATCCTTTATACACCATTACAGACATTTAATTATATACCGGTTCTTCCATCAGTACAATGGAAAATATTCGCATCGGTCAGATAGTGGTAGTAAATAATTAAAAATAACAATCTGTTTTTCTTTTTACTAAATGATCTTTAATCGTAAATAATTTTCTAATATGTTTAATGTGAATGTTTCCGACAGTGGAAGCACACGGTAAGAACATTCGGTGTTGATGTTATAGCGTGAAAACATTTCTGATATAATACTTTCATATGGAAACTATAAACAGATAAACATAATAGATAAATAACGATACACTTTAACTACAAATTAGCAATGTATCAATATTATTGTATATTCAGAGTATAATGGGCAAAGAAGGTCGCGCGATTGGGCAGGACGTGCGTGGATGGGGAAAGGAAACATCCTTTTTCCTGTCCCTGCCCTACTCTGTTCATTAAAGCGAGGTAACGAATCTGCAACTTATTCAATTGTTGTTGATCCGAATTTATTTTTATAATTTACATATCCTATCTAATTTTTATCTTTTGTTTCTGTATTTCTCCTTAAATAAATAAATAAATGTATGGGTATAATCACTTAACATCCGGTGACCCATTTGCTCGTTTACCATCTTAAAAAAGCATTCTAATAAAAATTTATTTAGTATATATATTTATGAATACTCAATTTTAATTTGAATGCATAGGTTCTACATTAAACAAAGACTACCTACTTCGCGAAACCCCATAAATTTTACTTTATATTAAGTGAAAAAATAATACAAAATATTTTATTTAGTTTAATTTCTTAACAAATACAAGATAATATAAAATTAGCAATCTATATAGCACCTCGCGTAAAGGTCGTATCTTGCAAAACTGCATGCCGTGCGAACTTCAAACCTTCAACATAATACCAAAGGTGATTCCTAGATGAGAGGAACGAAATAATTACAATGTCCTATTACCAATGTTCTACGTACGACTTTTATTCACAAGAATTATTTATAAAATAAATAGATGTTCATTATCATAAGTTTATATAAATTGTCGCCGTTAGGTTCTCACGTACTCAACAGGTAGTGCAGAGATAATAACTGAACAAAATTAATCATTTGTAAAGATCCAACGATCAACGACGTGATGTTTACCTATATATGTACGTTTATAAACTTAGGTACATCATGTCCTTATAATATTATTACTTGACAGTTTGTGATGATAGGATACATGTTGGTCATTCTTTCACACAAAAATTACTTATGGATTTTGACGACACTTGATATAAATATATGTTTATCGGAATAACATAAGCTATGATTTACAGTAGGGTTATTGTGCAAATTGACGGTATAAGATTTTTGAACGTTATACCAACATAGTCGAGGGTCTTTAGTGAACAATAATTAATATAAATAATAATTGTGGCTAAGCGCTGGTTTATGAAAAAAAAACCTACTCATAAGTAAAGTTATAAATTATCTGGAACTACCAAAGTACATTAGTATCAACATGACAGTTAACAACCCATCGCCGTCTTAGTTATGTCAACACTATTTTTAACTCTATAATTTTAAAATAAACATTTGTAAGGGCCATCCCAGATACGATTCAGTCTCCAGATTAGAAGCAAATACATGTATTTTATTTGTATTTCCTACTAGTAACTTTAATAATCTGTTCTAATTATCAATATTATTTTTAACATTAATAATTATGCGATGTATTACAATTCAATAAGCTCGTAAATCGTTTGTAAAAGTTCAGTTGAATTCAAATGATTAATAGTAGTGAGTAAAAAGGAAAAAGGAACTCTGACCCGTTTCAGAACCGCATAACTGGTGAAATCCCCATTAGCTAGAAAGTGGAAATTAATCATGATACTTTGGCTAAGATGTTACAAGTTTTGTTACACATGCATAAGTCTCATTGTTACAGTTCCGCCTGAGTCTTAGAACACAAAAGCGTCGTATGTTCGGGTACACATGGCTCAGGAGGCGCGACAGGCTTGTATAATTTACACATTTCCCCTGAGCGTTTAACCACTATCCAGCAGGAAAAATCAATAGTGTAAACTTATTTCTTAAGTGTGAACTAGTTTATTAATTTAATATACTAGTTACCCGCCCCGGCTTCGCCCGGGTAGCAATAATTATATTGATCCGATCGCTACCAAAATTCACAGGGTTGCTGAAGCGGGTGGGTGGCCTAGCCAACCTGGACAATTTCTGCAAATTTCATTTAAATCGATCCAGCCGTCTCGGAATCTAAAGGAAACATACATACATACACACATCACCATTTATATATAGACGAACAATTAGATAAAGCTATAACAAAGGACGAGCAATCCACTAGGTATGAGAACCCATCTACATCACACTTACAGGTGAACCGTCTGTATAGAAACGACCATGTATTTCTGCCGTCAAATAATAATAACGAATAAAAACATCAATGTTGTTTTTAAAGGGCACCATAGAGTAATGTAATTATTATTGTAACCAGTTTTAGATCCCAAGACGACGAGTGTAATAGCGAAAGTGGTGCAGTTTTTTTATTCAGTTTGCTATTGCAAATTTTAGCAGGTTGCGTATGTTTAAGCTTAGCTGATCCAATGCCGAAAATGAATATCTAATAGAATATACAATGGTTTTCGGCTATAACAACGGCGACGAGGCCACTAAGTTCCATAGCTATAGCAGAAAGTCCTTATATCTGAGTAACGATACAAACTTATTACTTGAGCAAATGATTCGTAAATTTAACCGAACATACCAGTCTACCATTTCATAACAATTTTTAGTACACCTACAGACACCCGCAGACTATTTTTGGACTTAGAGCCTTACGAAGATGAGAGAATTAACCTTTGCATGTTTGTTTGTTGACTTTCGACTAAAGAAGTACTACTACTTCACAGAATTCGGGCGTGGATTAGACTGTTAATGAGTGAAGCGCCTCGGGCCATCTCATCCCATTCCTTCTTTCCTTTTCCCCCATGTTTCCACAAAAATGCTAGCAACGCAGCCTCCACTATCAGGATTTGGGAGTTAATGGTTAGCGGTGGTTGGGTAAAAATCAATAGTTTCCGCGCCTAACTGTATGAATGACTGAAAAAATGTAAAAAAAATCATTATAACATTTGTTAGGTCATATACGATGTACTGCGACTGCATGGTCAACCCTACGTCATATACCACGCCGTAAGACCGTCAGTCTGTCACCCCGTCACGTCAATGCAGTGCGGCGCGCTCTGCGGGCATGCGGCAAGCGGGCTGCGGGCTGCGGGCAGGCGGCCGGTGCGCGCGCATCGGCGCCGCTCCGCCAATACTCCGCGACCCACCGGCGAGCGCGCGCCTCCGTCGTGCGGCTATCGACGCGGCCGTCAAAACGCACATCGCGCACACCCAATCCCAAATCGCTCGCGTATTATGACTTAAAAAATCACCATACGTCCGCTATAAGTGATATTTTATTAACAATTCAGTTTTTGCTCCTGTGTCAATCAACGAACCAATACAAACAAATAAAATTAGAAGAATTAGTTTTCACGTAAGTAAAAATCACTGTTTACGTGTTCCTCATATGTATTGGCTTCCGTTTCGATATGAATTATGTTTAATTTATTCAACACGCCGGACATTCATCATTGTGATGAATTTTTTACACGATAACGATATACTTTTTAACGTTTTTTTCTATTTGTCAAACGTTTCGGCAGTCACCAACTTCTTACGTATGTTTTTGTGAACGTTATCGGCGACTATATCTTATTTGATTTAATATTGAACGGACAAAAAATGTTTATATGCAGATAAATAATGTAACAAAATATAAGTAAGAAACTTCAATCTTGTGTCTACGTCGGAATATTAGCTGCGTGATTTCCTATGGAGAAAAATATTTAAAAAAAAGTTTTACATTACGTTTAAACATACATATATTGATATTTTTCCTGTTGTTTTTTATATTGTACAAACCTTAATAAATATAGCATTAGAACTGTTCAATGTAATAATACACGCGAACGATATCTGCCATAAGCCACATGTTTACAATCACCAAACGACATTGCCGGTCTAGACTGTTTATAATTTTCCAACAAAGCCGTCATCCACGGCTCGGATTCATCGACAGTTAAAACAATTGTCGTCGAAATTGAAATTCCGACACGCTTTGTGAAATACACTTTTATTTTCATATTGTTCTTTTCATTAGGCTGATGCAGTGGTAATTTAGTGAACTATTTTTTCTTCTTTTTAATGCTGCAAGACGAGCCTCCTAATACGGTTATAACTATAATAAATAATCTAATATGGTTGCTTCACTTGCCAAACCCATTAGGTAAAACAGTAGAAATAATATAGTTTACATTTTAAACTTCTATTGTAATTATAAATGTAAGCACAGGGTGTTGAGTATGCTATTAAATTTAGGTGTATATTCATTATGACATTAAATTAAGAGGGTAACCAGCATCGGGATTGTTATTTTTATACATATAGTGCTTGTGCGAAAAGGGAGCTATCGATTTGGCAATTGAAGGATGAATATGTATACATATACAATGTGGCCATGGCTAGGTATGGCAGTAAACAATACATACGCAGCACTGTCGCACATCGTCCTAACACGTACGAGAAATATGTGTCTCCATTCTGTGTAAATCCTGCAATTACCGGAACAAAACACTTTCTCAATATAAATCGTTAAAAATATTCATTCGCACTCAGTATTCGATTCCGTCTGATCATGTAGTTGATTCCTTTGTAAAAACAAGCTTAATAATACTAAAGAATATCCAAACATATAATCTAGCATAAAGTCGAAAATACTAAGTTCCATAGGAGTCGATTCCAAAAATCCTTTTACTAGTGCACGCTTACATCATAAATGGAAGCTTTATGTAAAATTTACGGTTCCTATGTGTTTACAGTTGTATGATTAGTTAACTAAATCAGATTGTTTATTATATATTAAACAGGGTGAAGTTTTCAAGTGAGCGCGAATGGCCAGATCTAAAACTGCGAGGTATAGCGAAAAGTCTAAAGGGGGTCTCGGACCCAATTTTGATGAAAACTAAACCTGAATGATCATTGAATTTTTGAAAAATAAATATTCTCAGGCAGAAATCGCAGCCATTGATTTAAAAAAGAGCACTGTGTTATTACACAATTCAATAATGTCTAATAAGAAACAAATTCTTTTGGACCAGCACCCAACGAACCTTGGACTTTAACCAAGTGAAACTTAATCGCTCTTATAACTTTTTAAACGCCATTGTCAACTTAAACAATGTCCAGGTAGGTACAAATTTTCGATAATCAGTTTTGTAAAGATAACATATTTGGATGGCACGACATACGGAATTACAAATAACATATCATAGGATATATATGCTTTAAATGATAATGATTCTATCTTAAACCATTCTTCTGAAATGGCATTGTTTATTCAATTCCTAATATTGTACTACACAGCGCTATTACGTGCTTGGTCAATAATATGAGTCAAACAATTAGTTTCCTCTATTCGATTATCTTATTTCTAGTTCGTGCAAAATTATCGGTAAAGCGATACGATCTGATACTACGATTATAAAAGAATTATCAAAAGGTACCTAAAAATAAAAATTAATAGTATTAAAAGAAATAAAGTTACAATGACGTCATTGTCAATTACAACTAAATTAAATTAAAATTCAAATATTAAATTTTATCATTTTGAAACTTCACAGGATAACCCGCTAGGTCAATCTGAAGATTTCCTGAAAACTTCATCGAAATCGGTCCAGTCGTTTGTCTTTAGGGAACATACATACACAATACATACAAATATCGCCTCTTATAGTATACTAGCGTACGGCCCCGGGTTCGCAAGGGTAAAAAAATCTTTTAAGTTAGTTTTAGTTATCACACATAGTGACAATTAATTAATTAAAAAATTAAATTAAAGTAATTTCAAAGTAAAGTAAATTTTAGATTATTTTTGACACATTGGGTTACATTAATTATCCCTATTTTTTTTAAATATAATGTACCCCGGTTACTCGGTTACACAACAGTGAAAGAATTTCAAATCGGTTCAGTAGTTTTGAAGCCTATTCAATGCAAACAAGCAAACAATCAAATCTTTCCTCTTTATAATATTAGTATAGATCGATACATAGATAATTAAGCACATTGATACAAAATAAAATAGATGTTAAAAAGAATGAACGGCATCGTGGGAATTAATAAAAACAACTTACTGTGCGATATGGCGATATGTTAAAAATGGAAAATGAATGCTTACAAAATAATAATTAAAAACTGCTACAACGCCATGTTGTTGTTAAAAAGTAAACCGACCTCGAAGTACGGACGTAATGTTATTTTCTGTAACTTTGTGTTCACTTTTTAGTCTTGTATTAGATAAATGTAGTCGCATAGACATACGCAAAGACGGACTTACAATAATGATAAGTAACAATTAAAAAAAATAGTTATTGTTAAGAGTGGAACGCAGCGAAGAACTTAGTCATGACGTATCTTTTTATCCAGCGTTTATTTAATTTGATATCCTTTGAAGTTTTAAAAATAAAATCGAAATCGTTTCAGTAATTAAGAGTCTATTGCTCGGTTTCTGGAAGGCTAATAATCGGAAAAATTATTTAGCGGTGCCGAAAGTCCGATCGAATATTATTTGCGTCTCCATTAGTATGATCGTCAATATTTTAGTTTTGTCTCGTGTGCTTCATTACTGAATGTCCTGCGTTTCCAGCATTGCGTTTACTAACGTGCTGACGAGCTGTTTCTACACGGCTCTGTCCTAGGCTCTTCTCAAGGCCGTCACTGTCCATGGTCAGACCAGCAGGTAAGTGATTGAACCAGTGATCTTTTGCCCTCTTTCTTACTAAAACCAGTTCATCCAGATTGTCTATTTGTCTCCGGAAAATATGACCAAAGTAGCTGAGAACTCGTTGGTAGCTGGTAGTCAGATCTTAAGCATTTCAATAGCTTCGATTGTGTTTCGTTCTGCGCTTTTATTGACCAAGATTCTGAACTGTACAAACATAGTGAGAATAACATAGCACGCAGGAGTCTGACCTTAGCGGTGCTCGAAACCTTCCTGTATTAAATTCGGTCTTTTTATAATCAAATTCAGCTCTTCAAATCAAATTCGTTGATCATTATTTATATTTCGGTATATCAAACTCATTCATAAAACCATGCTTGTTACCTCAGCAAATGAGTTCTCGCAAAGTGCGTGAAATTGCGGTGGCGATCTGTGTTTATATTCCCCATTGTAATGCTTAAAGAAATTCTTCCATGAAATTGTACTGCAAGTATTTCATAGCATCGAAGGGTGAAGGGTGAGCTTGCCATATCTCACGGTCCCGCACAGGTTTTCTTGAAAACTGATACTTATCATACTTCTTTTATTGAAAATATAGTATCTTTTATTTAATGTCGGGGAAGTGGTGACTGCACTACCATCCACTGAAAAGTTGTACTCAAATCAAAATAATTTCTGGTTTAAGTGAACAGAAGTGCCGCTTGTCACAAAATTTTACTCCCAGATTATCGCCACTCACTCTCTGTCTATAATAAACATTCAAGAAAAGTTACTTTAAGTAGTAGTTAGGAACTAAAAATATGGTTAGCTGCGCATCCCTTCTTTATTCCATTATTATACACATTTATTTAAATATAAATAATTTAGCTTGTTATTTAAACATTGTTTCAAGGATCGTGAGCTGGGTAGCTCACCGTCACCCTTCTCTTTATTCAGGATTGTACTTGTTTTAGGTAAGATTTTAGCTGAATGCACTCATTTGCCATATGTTCGACATCTAAACTTTGAATTTTTTTTAATTCACAATTTTGTCCAAGATCTTCTCTGATGGGGCTGAGGGCATTTATATCCGTGTATCCCTGCGCTACAGCCCAAAGCCCCGTGTATAGATCCGCCCCTGCAAGTGGAACACCGTGCAAAAACCTTTTTTCGGTGTTGGATCCGCGCGCAAAAACAGTAATTATATAAAATGTTTAATAATACAGTATTCTTGTTAGATATGTCCAGATTTTTTTTGCAAAATTTATTTCAAATCTAAACTAGTGATTCTAAGTTTAATAACCCGAGTTTCTAAATGTGCTAAATGTTTAAATTCATTACAGTCAACGGTTTTCCTTTGTGGTGTGAAAAAAAAACAAGGCAAAAAACGTCATTCTATTACACGGTCTTTTTAACCAGCTTTATTTAGGTTCCTTTCTTTGTTTCTTTTTGAGATAACTCGAGAAAAAAGGCAAAGGTATCGGTCCCATTGCAAAAAAAAATCATCGATAAATTTCTATTTATGTTCCAATCGTGTCACATCATATACTATGTACTTATATTTTACTAGTTGCAAAATCCCGCTTCGCTGGGTCCTACCTTGTTTTTCTAATTAGATCTACATATAATCAGTATATAGATATTCCAATATAATAATTTAAAACAGCAACACATTATCGAAATAAACATTTTAAACCCCTCGTTTTCTTTACTTCCCTACAACCATTCACATGTAACCGCTATAGTGGCACATGGGTACGTTGAGCCTACAACTATCTACAATCATAATTGCTCTATGATGTCTAGTTTGGGTAAAAAAATAAATAAAATCTATTAAGTATAAAAATGGATAGAGAAATTAGATTAGTTAATAATATTACAATATACATTTCACGATGCATATTAAATAACTGTGTGTAGTATCTGGACAATAATTTAGCATGGCAACCTTGGTGTACCACTGCATATTGGTAAATATCGATCGCAGAAACAAACAGCCACATTGTTTACGTAACATGTTCAGACTTTGTATAAATATTTTTCGTGTCCGTCCTCTAAGCTATCTTAAGCGTGCAACTAAATAGGCCTTTAAGCGTGCACGAGATACACTGTTTAATGTTACATCACGTCCTTCTTTGATTTATTACTTTCCGATAAAATACTTTTCTAATTTAACAAACTATGATATAAGTATTAAAAAAAACTTTTACCTTTTAATGCAACTTTAGTGCGATAGCAATTTGGAATTTAAGATAAGTAAAAAAATAGATAAATGAAGTAAAGTAAAAAATGTAATGGTCTATTTCCAACACTGAATGACTGTTGGACTGAATTGATGATGATGAAAATGTAATATTTTGCACGGTTACCAAGAAGCAAGCGATTCCCTCCTCCTTAGTGATCACGACCATCCGTAACATGACATCCGTAACAATAAAGACTTCAAAAAAACTATATTCAATAACAAATGCACTAAAAACAAGTAAACATAAGAATCAATTCTTAATCATATTTATTTTTGCAGATGGCACTTAGTTTAAGCCTCTTTAAGAGTAACTTTACCCCTCGGCCCCGAGCTCTTAAGTTGGTTGGGTTAGGCTCCATAGTGTCAATGTCAATGTCCATGGGTTCAAGGCACCACGAGAGGAGACCTCGGCTTGGGCTGTCACACATTACGCGTTTAGTATTCCGATTCTAGGGCTCTGACAGCTTTTACTCGATCAGTAGCCATTATCGGATTATAAGGTTAAAGGCTTACATTACTACCGATGTGGGAACCGATTAAACAAGTTAATAGTAAATCAGATTGAATTTCATACCAATTTATTCATCAATTAATAATATTAGTCAAATGATAGGTTAGGTTTTACAATCGTGTACTCGTAATCACAAATAATTTTCGATCATTTTAATTACTGACACCAATCGAATGTCACTATTTTTTTTTAAGCTTTCGATAACTTAATCGAAATCTTAAGCTATAATCATTATAAAGAGGCGTATATTACAAGGAGCCGTAACCGACTAGCATGTATATTGTGTAGCGGGATTGCTTCTAAGGGAAACCTATAAACTCTGCCTACCCTTTGGGTTACTTTCATGTGCATATTTTATATTCTTATTTTTGTTTCTTATGATATAATTTAAGGTATCTTTCCTTGTAAACAATGCATCCATAAGTTGACGTCTTGATCATTATGTATTCACATTGCTAACATGCAACGATTTAACATAAACTCGTGAGTTTAATGGCGTGTCATTTAATGACCTTGACCACTTACAACTGATTTATATTTCTTACCATGTACGACTGCATAATAGCCGGTTGGCTTTGACCGTGGACCTTTCGAATGACGAGACCATGAGCCTAATTGTGAGGTGAAATTTCGTATCTGATAATTTCGTGGGGAAAATTTATGGATATGACCTTACTATACAATAAAATCCTATTTGTTACATCAATGTTATTTTCCCGTTTATATTTAGCTGAGTCTAAAGACATTCCATTTGTTGTAAACTTTCTATTTATCTATTGAGCGTGTTTTCCGGTGTGTGAAATGTATGCCACATTTCACACCAGTTCACGGCACACTCAATTCCAACTAAGGGCCCTTCGAATAAATGTCACTCGCTAACTCACAAAGCAAAACATACAAAGCGTAACATTCATGAAACCAGGTCACCAGTCTACCACTGAAAGTAGCAAGAAACATTAACACTGCAATTACGACAATATTAAAACGTCAAAATATATAGGCACATAAAATGCTGCATCTAACTTTGAGAGATACAAAATCTTAAAAACATTAATTTTGGCTTTTATATGGATAATGATAAATTTAGCTTTTTATTCTGATCCTTGTACCTACATATGATAATACACAAAATTTATGATAATCTGTTTATCTGAAAGCTGTGGACCAGTGGATAATAATTAACACACAGATAATTACAAATGTATGTTAGATATTGTAGTAAATCTCTCTCCCTGTCTGAGATCCAGCGGGCTACCGAATCAGGAATTTTAGATTCTAGGTTCCCAAGAAATGTAGGTTCATAGTAAGTTTGGGCAATTGAAAGAAATATTCATATTACGAATAAATTCAAAGTAGAAAACCTAACAGGTTACTGGTGTAGAGGAAAAGTTCGTAAACTGTATATACTTAATCAAACGCCTTAAAATAAACGTGTAGAATGTAAAATAAGTAGGTATAAAAATAACCAGATATAAGATCTCCTGCGCAGGGGAACCGAGCGAGCGACAAACTGCTGTAAAGTTGACTACGATTGCCCTACTTTGATACTTGCTTTGGTAGATTACGTACAACTGTTCCATACTTTTGAAATATTTTTGAAAGCTTTTAATTCGCAAGCAAATTTAAAGGTGAACCATCTACACCTAATGAAGTGTCCGTTTGTCAATATTTTTTCCTTCTTCCTCGCTTTGTTTTAATTTGTGCTAAATTATATAGATTTACCAAAGCGATAGTCATCGTTTGGTTTGAAAGAGATCGTGTTTTCAGTGAAACATAATGTAGTCTTACTACTAAACTATTGACCGACATTCTAAAACGTTTTATTTTTCTGTTCCAATATTAGATTTATATGTATTATATGCTTCACTAATTAATATTGCAGTTATACCGCATTACTAATTACTTATGCCAGGCGTGACTGAATGATAGGACTAAAAATAGCATTGTAAAAGGAAAATGTAGCTTAAAAGCGGGCGTTGTTGATACGAATTAAGAAAATTCATTGAGTTTTTATGTGCTACATAATAACACAATGGCCTTTCCTTTAGAAAGGTAAGCTGCTTTTGTTTGGGCATGTTGAAAGGATGAAAAAAGAAAAGTGACAAGAATGGAGATAGTTTTTTGGGCCCACTGCTGTGGTAGCCTATATAAATCAGATTGTGCTATTAAAAATGTAAATTGTCAAAAGGCATGTTCTTTTTGTAAAGTCTAACCGTTATTATTAATTATAAATAAAAAGACGGTGTCTTGATAGTTTTTGCTATTCAATATAACCTATGGCTATGGCCGTTAACGTAAAAATGCGTGTAATGAATCGTTTGCAACTTTTTTTTATCAAAAATGCTGCAGGAAACGATAGTAATAATAAATTATTTTTGTTCTCATTACAATAATTTTTACCAGTAATGTAAAATCTCTGAAAACCTTACTAACTTTATTTGTTGTTAGCGTTTAGGTGTAGTGTGACTGGTGACAGTTGAACAATTTGTAACAATAATAAATAATTAATATTAAATATTAATAATTGTAATCAATACAAGGAATACATCCCTACTTGTATATATATTACAATATAATCCCTACTAATATTATCAATGTGAATGTAAGTTTGTTTGTTACGCGATCACGCGAAAACTACTCAACCGATGATCGTGAAACTTTGTACACATATTCTTGGAGGTATTAGAAGTAAAGTATGTTAATGTTTATGAAAAAAAATAGTATATAAAAAGCGAAGTTTGTTTGTTTCCTATAGACCTATAGACTCCGAAACGGCTGGACAATTTCGATGAAATATACAGGGATTGTCCAGATTGGCACATTCCTGTGTTTGGTAGCGATCGGATCAACATAATTTGCGATACCCGGGCGAAGCCGGGGCGGGTCACTAGTAAGTAATAAAATATTGATTGCTCGTGGGTTTTAGGTTATTTTGACGTTTATATTTATACCTTATTTCTCAATATTCCGGCAAGACTAGGTCTGAATAATATTACCACTCTCTCAGTAAAATAGAGGTTAGAGCCACAATTTGTGGTGGATCTAACTCCCGAACGAAATAAACTGTCTCCTTTATGTTACAAATATACTAAGTGACAGCGTTAATTGAGCACGTCCTAATGTCCTATGCGATGTACTTACTATATCCGAACCCGACACGCATGCGTAGAGGTATGATCAGAAGAGGCTTGAGAGGAAATAGTGAATTGCGGCCACGTGTACTTATTTATGTACATATTCGTAAATGGACGTGTTTATTATGTGTTTATTTCATATTTTAGGCAAAGCTACATCCAAAGTCCATCACACAGCGATTGTGTTTTTGGGTGGAATTAGCTTCAACATGTCACCATGTTGGTCGCAGGTGGATGCTTGTAAGAACTCTTCTTGGTTTCTTAATTCTTGTCTGATTGGTCTGATTGGACAGCAGACAGTACTGGTCGCACGACGTTCGCTACGCGACGACGGTCGACGACGCTAGACCTTAATCGGGCACATTCGTCCCGGGTTGTAAAAATGGGGTGGGCTTAAAAGATAAGGGGCTTGAAAAATTATTTTTCGATTATATGTTGTTACTATTAAGTTTATGTTTTCATAACGTGTTATCAATAATTGTATCATTAGAGGAAAAACCCAGCGAAGTGTGTGTTTGCAGCTGGTTATATATAGCTGCTCTGCCTACCCCTCTGGGTTCTGGGCGAGGGCGCATATTTATTTATATACCATAAAAAATAATTTCCATCCTTTTTTCTTTTTAAATGTTATAGAAAACAACATTTAAAATTTCATAAGTTTTTGTCTTGATATTATTAAAGTTATATACATTACAAAGTTGGATTTGACAAACTGCAGCAGTTTCTGTTATTCATTAAGAGCCCATTGTTATATTTTAATTACAACGAGCTATTGTACTATAGTGCTAGTCACACTACTTCATGTAACTGTAATGCACACGGCACGGCACGGGCCAAACTACTGGACCTAGATAGAGACTTGAAATTTCGCACATACATTTCAGTTAATACTTAGGGCGAGCACTAAAAAAGGATTTTTCTAATTTCACCATACAAATCAAAAAGGGGATGTAAGTTTGTATTGAGAAACAGTTTTAATCAAAATAAAAAAAAATCTCTATAAATCTAAGGAATAATATATATATATACCTTTCGAAGAGTGAAAGACTTTTCAAAATAGGATCAGTACTACCGGAGATTACCCCGAACACTTACAACAAACTTTACCTCTTTATTAATGTAGAAATTTCGCCATTCATTCTGTAAACCGGAAATCTTCTGTGCATCTGTTGTTTTCCAGCTAATGAAAAACATATTACAGGCATTAGCCGTTCGAAGACTCACAGCTAATAATTAAAAAAGTGCATTGTAACTTAACACTCCATACTTTTTTCTATAGTACAATAATCGTTTCCGTTGACAACAAGTAAAGTGGTAAACGAGCAAGCGGGTCACCTGATGTTAAATGAACGCTACCCATACACATTCGCAACAAGCAAAAGTGCTGCAGATACGTTGCCCACCTTTAATGGACAGAGGAAGGCATAGACAGGAAAGAGGATATTTCCTCTTACCCATTAACCTCTTCCCCGTCCAATCCTCTTCCCGTTCCCATCCTATCCATATAAGGAAAGGGTGGGAAGGAGAAGAGGACTCAAATTAGGCCTCCGGCACCTCACTCATCAGTCGAAACGCAGAGTACTTCTACTTCACGCCTGTTTTCTGTGAGGTCGTGTTATTTCACCGGTTGAGCAGGCCCATTCGTGCAAACAGATGTTGTTGTTGCGGGCTCTACCACTGTTAACACTGGAATACACAAAAACTGTCTTATAAGTGACAGGGGGATGGCCTATGATCGGACACTGACATCATGGATCTATAGTAAAATATTGGTGATTACGCCTAAAATTCAAACAGAGACAATATCGAGTACCTAGGGTACAGGGAATGAACCAGATTTTTTAAATGGAAGAACGGCAAACAAGTAAGTAATGCTTGTTCGCCAGTCTTCGCATTAGGATGCGAATGGGTAGCGGTTACAGCAACAATTAATGATTTGTAGATGCGTTGCCTGCCTCTAATGGACAGAGGAACAGAAAAAAATATAATACTTTTTTCTATGTTTTATTACTGGGTAAGTAATATTACTGGGGAGAGGCCAGTCAAAACCTTCCTTCCCTTCCAATTTTTTCCCTTTTTGAGTAGGAGTAGAATTAGTGTTATAAGGGAAAAGTGTGGCTTAAAAGTGGACATTGTCTCGAATTGAGAAAGGTATGGTTCGGGCATGTTGAAAGGATGAATGAAGAGAGAATAACAAAACAAATTTATGTTGCAAAAGTGAGTGGCAGTGTTGGTAGGGGACGCCCTAGGAAAACTTATATCGATCAGATTAGTGACTTACTAAAAAAGGGGATATAAGGAGCACCCATAACCAACGAGCATGCATGCGTAGATATATTAATGTTGAAGAAGTGAGAGAGGTGTGCTAGGATCGCGCCAAATGGAAATCCATGATCTCTGCCTACCCGTCTGGGTTGCGGGCGTGAGCACATATTTAGAATTAGGCCTCCGATGCCAAAATGCTATTATTATTTATATATTTAATAACAATAATTATAGGGTTTTTACTTCTTCTTCGGTCTCAATGACCGGTTCTATAATAAATACATATAATAGAAGTTTTATTTTATTAAATATTGTGAGGCAATAAGCATTGTTATTCTATTTTTATTTGCTACAATGGAAATTGAAATATCACATATATGACTTATACAAGAATCACTAATCCTCAAATTCAACATAACTTTATAATAAAAAAACCAAAAAATACTTTTTGCATATTTTATTGTTGAAACAATTTTTTAACTTCAATCAGAAAAACTTAATTTATCGCGCTTTGATAAGCTGATAAGAATAAATAGTCATATATATGTAGGTACGTAGTCACGCTACGGTTTGTTTTATGATTGGCTTACGTGCACCGGATCGTAGTTCAGTTAACAAGTCCGCTGTAACAACGCGATAACACGCACTTCGCCTTCCTTACCACCTCAAACAATTACAATGGAATACGAAGATCAGATCTTGACCACCGTACTCAAAACAATACCGGTGGTATAAGAACAATCCCCGCTTGAATAGGCACGTATTATGCCGCTTATTTCCTACCGCAAAATATCGTGCGAGGAAATTGTTATTCCTCAGTTTATAAAACTAGTCATATCATAAACTTTCGCAAAGATGCGTTCCATTGGAGACGGGATGTCCCCCTACTCTTGCACGCGAAGGTGGCCACCGAGGAGGGCTTAAGTGGATACAATCCCACATAATTTCCAGAGCTTTATCCCAGGATTGTACCCAAGAGGACAGCATATATTTAGAAGATGCCCTGCGAAACAAAAAAGGCATATTAGAAACTGCGGCAAACTTGTGAAGGAACGAATCATTTACAATTTGATGTGATGATTGCACAACAGCTTATAAACAAACACGTGTTGGTGTCAAAAACATGACATGAACCGACCGCCAGGTCGCATTACATTACAATATAGTGTGTGCAGAATTTCGACATAATACACAATTCCAGAAACCAATCAACGATAAGGAATATATCAGTGATTCCAATCATTTGATCATTTTACTTCGTAGGTACTTTGAGTTTATCAAAGTAATACAAGACAACATACGACTATACTAAGTATACGAGTACCCATATCCAACGAGTATGTATGCGTAGATGAATGAATGTAGAAAAAGCGAGTGTGCGAAGGAGTGGCAGGGTTTGTCAAATGGTGAGCAGTGATCTCAGCCTGCACCTCAGGTGAGACGTGAGAGTTTTATTTATGGAAACTTTTATGCTCAGCGTTACAACATGCACCGAGTGATGAATGTACAACATGTTTTGGGATGAATTTGCCTAACACTGTTGTCGTAGCTATTTCTGCTGCCCTTTTGTTCGGTCCGTTTTGTATTCCACAATTATCAGAATTAAAATTCGTTCCGCACATATTTATGTGACGAATCCTTGTAACATTTCACAATAATAACCGTGGAATAGGCCATCGGTTATAGAGTTAGCGGTTAGGTTGTGTCCACACCTAAGCAAAGCATATTATGGGCGTACGTTGCTGCATTAGCATAGATTACAAAGTAATGTTATTTTTAGCTTGTATTGCTGAGCAAGTGAGCGTTTTGCTTCTCTTGTTATCAGGAGTTTCTTTTCAGAAGCGCATATGACAGGAACGTCTAAAGTACGAGCGTCATATGTATTAACATGACAGTTGAAACGTAGTGTTACATATAGTTCACAGTTGTGGCTACAATGCGAAAAATAAATAAAATGGGTCGTTTATTTGGTTCGCTTGTTGCCCAGATAATATTATATTAAATATAGCTCTTATTCATTTGTCTTATGCTTTAATCAATTCCATGTTCGTTTTCTTATAATACAATAAGTTACAAATTTGTGGGGCCGTATTGTCCGGGGATGATAGCCACGTACATGTCAACGTAGCGTATGAAGGCCTTCAACAAGATGGATCGATGACCTGATCAACTTTGTGGGAGTCCACTACATGAGGGTGGTGGGGGACGGATCTTTGTGGCGATTAATGAGGGAGTCAAGCAGTGGACAACTGTTGGTTGAAGTAAGAAATAAAAGTGAAAGATAGTGTGGAAACAGTAAACAGCCATCTTACCGATTATTGCATAACGTCTAACGATGTTCTTGTAAATAATCAATTGTCTGCAAGGCTTATTTCTAATCAATCACAGCAATTGAATACAATACTCAAAAAAGGACCTAACCACTTGCCCTTGTAGATATGTAATACTTATATACTCCCACTATGATACAAAGTAGCTAAACGCAAAATGTAATTAATGTAAACCTCCTTGTGCAGCCCACGGACTAGCCAAATTAAATAAAAAAGAGAATGTACATAAAATAGAAGAAAATAAATAACACTAGTATATTATCATTAAAGCTATCTAAGGAGACATAATGAATATAATACTGTTTGGGGTGACACAAACAATGCGGTGATATTATGCATTTTAAAGTAACAACGTAACGTCTATTGTCAAAGCCAAGTTTTAAATACGATATTAATTTAAAAGGAATTAATTTGCCACAAGAAAATTTATTGGGAGATATTTTTTGTTAAAAACCATAATTTTTGAAATGACGTTTTGTCCGGTAATGTTTTAAATTAGTTTTGATTTGATGGCCAGTAGCATTGTGTCCTTTTAATTTTCATATAAGTATTCGTGTTTGTTTCCTTAGATTTTTTCCAAAGAAAAACTCCTATTAATTTATTTATTGTGTTTCAGTAATATTTAATATCGTTCCGCTTCAATATCACTGCGCCCTTATATATACGTATGCTCCTAATCACAATTGTAACACCGAGGCTGTATATAATTATGATGACAATTGACAAACGCTTATCGCCGCCATAATGACGGAATTTTAAATTGTGATTACACCGTTTTACAGCCAGTTGGATTACGTATGACCGTAGAATTTCTTAATATCGTTTGTGTAACACTAAAATTTAATTTAGTTAAATCATAGGTCAGGACAGTATAAACGGAATATTTAATAATAATAACCCAATATTACTACATAGTACAAAATAAATGAGAAAACGCCACGTAAGAAATCTTATGTATAAGATTTCTTGCTAGAACTGTTGTTAGAGTTTTGATGAAACGTTAGATTATTATACATTGTACATAACAATACATAGAGTATAATCTATAAATACCTGTATAGGTTTTTTGTAAGTTGACCAATTAAAAAATAAACTTTTAAATAAGTTTAATAATTAACCACCTGAAAGCTACATGTCGGTGAGCTGTGCATAAGAAATTAGGCACCCGATAAAGAATAATGAGATGTTGTTCCAAAATTTTAACAAAACAGACCTCTAAATCCCATTTACACCTAGGTGGTTAGATTCCATCCATTTGATAGAGATTTCACAACCGTACAGTTTTATAGTAGAACTTTCTGTCCCTAGCGCTATTTACCGAAGACTCAAGGTCTTACAAGAAAGTGCGCAAGTGTTCTTTAAAGACTGTCAGTACATTTACAGCTGTACTAGTTTTGTGAATGTTCATTAGAGGCGGTGGGCACACTTCAGGCAACCTGCTGTTCGATTGTTCCCTTATAGTATTAAAATACAAGCGATAGTGTCATAATTCATAGTTTTCATCCTTAATTAAAAACGCCCTTAGTACTAATTACATAAAGTTACTAATGTCACTTAAATTTGTACCTAGATGTCGTTATTTGCAATCATAAAAATATTTTTTTATCCTTATAAACTAAAGAAAGCTATAAAAATATATTTTCATCGGTTCTTGTTTCCAATGTAAATTTTAAAGTTATTCGGACATATACAAGTTAGTTAAAATTATGATGAAAGATAATGTTACAAGATACAAATATTCAGACCACGCTAAAATAGTGTTAAAATAGTGTATGGAAAGTATGGTACATTTAAGTTGGGCACTTTATTGACTATGTTAATTTTATATTAAAATAATTCTTATCATACTAAATTCGTTTACCGTTTCTGGTATTATACACGTAGTGTGTATTGATACACATATGAATCGGGGCCTATTTCAGACGGTTATCGATAAATAAACCAATGTTAAACGGATATGATTATCAGCAAAAGCACAAAATGGCGTTAGAACGAGTACGATCGTATAGTGTGGATGGATCACATTTTTATCGGCCGTCGAATGCGCCCGATCCTAGCTCCGTATAGATAACGAGCGAGCAGGTATCTATGCTTAGTGTACGGTACGGCGGCTAGCATCGTTTGATTGATTGATGCAAACAGAATTCCTGAACCGTACAGTTTTAACGGCCAAACGCAACTTTCACTTATGCAGTTTTATAAAGTTATTACAAGAGCACAATTTGTTTAATGGTTGCATGAACTAGAATCAAGCTCTATGCTCACTTTTAATGTGTCAAAATATGCCGAAAGAGTCATTGTCAATACAGTGATAGACACTTTTAATGTCAGTATATCTTTATCATTACATAGTTCCACATCGATGTATCATCCTTTATTCCAGCCGTGCCTTCATTCATGGCATTTTTTGCCAAACAAACAAAAAGCTGATTAATTGTTTACATTTTTTTTATTAAATAAATAAATAATTTGTTATTAAATATATACATGTAATATATAAATGAAGTAATGGAACTTCATGTAGTTTTTTTTACTGTTTATGATAGTTGATGAAAATAATTTGACACATTACAAATTTCAAAATTCACAAGATTATAAAATTTAGAGTTTTTAGCTATGGTGGATTAATACTATGAATGTTGTTTCTCATTTTAGGTAAGTTATTTTAGATGCAATTTTAAATAAATGTTTGGATTTATGTTTGTATTTGTAAATAATAAAAACATCTATTTTTAGAGCAACACTAATTTTAATTTCGCCACTCCAACATAAATATTTATTATGTGAAATACACATTATATATCCTAGGTGGTTTCTTGAATCCACACGGAACCACCTTCAGGTATTACTGCAAAGGTTTCATCTATTCAGTCTTTGCCTAGTCATTATCTTGTTCAGAACGCCTTTAAGTTTTTATTTAGGGATTTTTAGGAAGGATTTTTTAGGAGTCATGAAAGAAACAGAAGAAAGAATGTGGGATGTGCAAGCAGGTTTAGGAAAGGAATGGGTTCCATGGATCAGATCTTTTCTTTGCATATGATTAGAGAAAAAAATCTGGATGTATACAAAAAAATCTAAGCCTTCGTAGATTTAGCAAAGACCTATGGCAAAGGAATAGATATTTTATAAACTTTTTCTTAACATTTTTCTTAAAGGTCTTTATTATTATAATGATAAGGCTAAATGGAAACCATGATCTCTGCCTACCCCTTTAGATTACGGACGAGAGCCCATATTTTTTTAAGTCGTATGTCGAATGAGCTGCAGGTTCACCAATATTAAATGACCGCTACCATCTGCAACAAAATAATAGGTTGCAGATTCATTGCCTACCTTTATTGGACAGAAGAGGGGTGCATAAACAGAAATCAGGATATTTCCTTTTCCTACCTCAAATATTCTTCCATGGGTGGGAAGGGGAAGAGGTATAGAATTTGGTGTTGGAAATTCAAGAGAACCTCGATTTCTTTTAATATTTATCTCAACATGACTATATTTTGACCTTGACTGTAGTGTTTGCAACGCTCATGATTGCCGTCGGAACACAGGCGACGTGCGACGCGATTTCGCGGTTACGTTCTGCGAAATTTGCATTTCACATGCACGAGCTGGCTAGAATAACAATGTTAACGTATTCCATATTATCTAAAGATATTCTATAGATATGGCCCGTGTCATATGTTAATGTAACGTTCGTGACGAATGTTATAGCTATCCAGATTGTTGTAAAAATAAACGTATTTTTTCCGGGATTGACCTAGAAAGGTGATGTTTTTCGCGCATATGTATGTATATTTGTACATATGTCTGTTCGTTAAAGACTAATTTTCTTCCCAGGAATGTCACAGATAATATTATGGTGTAAAGAATGATAGTAATCATACATCAGTCGCGATTTTGTTTTTTTTTTAATTAACTATTATTTGTTTTTATATAGAAACTCACTCAATAAGCTTGGTACAACACACATGGTACTGTATTAACTGTTTTAACCCTAATTGCGTTAAATGTGCAAACTTTTTTAAATATAAGTCGGGCATAACAATTTCCATTATGTGTATTCTCGATCACTGCACTGCCCTCTGACCACTTTATCTGTGTTAAAATCATACCATATTCTATATCAAAGTAGCTTATATCCTAAACGCACTATTAGTAACCGGTATCACTCGACAGCGTTCAAATAAATTTTACATTTAAATAAAATAAAAAGCTATAATTTTGAAATAGACAAAACTCCCATATTTGAATACGTACTAACAATAGTACAACAGTGGCCTAGAAACACAACATGCCAGATGATTCTTGCGCCCGGGGCGCTCTAGCTCGCTCAAGGAACACGAAAGATTGACCTTCTTGAATTTGTCAACAGTGACTTGCCACCGTTAACCCTTAATAAATAGCCAAGAGCAGTTTACCCTTAGCTCTTTATTAACTTGTTTGTAGTCTTAACAAAAGCCAACATTCTTCATAATACTTTATAATGAACAATAACAACAAATTGACGAATCAAATATTATTAACTACTTAATGCAATGGTCAAATGCGTCGCTCACCGCTACGATCTATAAACATCCGCAACAATGAAAAGAGGCTTCATATAGTAAAGAGAAAATAATTAAACAAGCAATAGTTTATTTAAAAAAAAACTCGACTGACTATGAAATACTGAAGAATACATATCGAATGACACACCACTATTCAAAATCTGTCAAACCGTTTAGGCTGCAGGGATCACAATTAACTATTGCTTGTTAACATTAACCGTGTGTCAACTCAACAATACTCCTTTTGTAATTCCATACACAAATATGTATTTAAATAATCGTGATGGACTTGCCTTTCCACACATTTCCTTTTGCTTATGTTTTAATTAGCGTAGTTATTGCGTTGTCACCTTGCGCCAGTTTCTTTGACTATGGCGGCATATGATTACTGTGTAATTAGTGTAGCTTTTATACCTATAGACAATAATAGAATTAATAAAATATAATGTACTAAGCAGACGCCCCCAATGTTTTGCAATCACCTCGTATTTATTATAACAGTCTAAATAAATAAGGTCATGGGAGCAAGAGCTTACTGTTACGAAGTAAGTTGAATGAACTCTGAAGTAAAAATGTCTCAATTTACCCAAACCACCATTGTGTGCTTATTTTTGTATTTATTTATTTTTATATGAGAAGGTGGTAAACGAGCAAGTGGATCGCCTGATGTTAAGTGAACGCTGCTCATAGACATCCGCAACAAGGAAATGTGTTGCAGATGCGTTGCCAACCTTTGATGGACAGTGGAAGGCATAGACAGGAAAAGGATATTTCCTTTTCCCCGTTAACCCCCTCCCCGACCTATCTTCTTCCCCTTCCCATCATGTCCTTATGAGGAAAGGGCGGGAAGGGGAAGAGGACTGACATTAGGCCTCCGGCACCTCACTCATCAGATGAAACGCAAAGTACTTCTATTTCACGTCTGTTATCTGTGAGGTCGTGGTATTTCACCGGTCGAGCCGGCCAATTCGTGCAACAGATGTTGTTGTTGAGGACTCTACCACTTTGATTTATCGACACCATACTAACAAAATACTACAAATGCGAATGTAAATGTTTGTCTGTTTGTTTCATTTCCACGTACCACGTTTAAAGTGAAGTGCCTACTTCATTTTAATCCCTTAATCCTAAATCACTAGCTGCATATAAACTCCAAATGCTATAATTATTACAGTTAAACAGCTATCAAAGCAATTATCGCTTGAGCGTCAAACGAATTGGGGAAAAACGTAGTACAGTTATAAATCGTGCATCATTTTAACACCGCACGTATTCGTATAGTGACGAAACGGTACACTGATTAGCGCCCCCATGCCGCCAGCAATGTCGGTCGCATACGCCCAAGTTCATTGAGAACTAATTCAAATTCAAATCGTAGGTACTTCCTACTTTTTACTTTTAGTTTAAAATAAAAGACAATAAAACCCAACATTATTTTATTTACAACCTGCCCTTGCTGGTATATGCGTTAAGCTAAAATCACTTCAAGAAAGGGAAATTTAAATGATTTCCGTCGTATCCCCTCCTCTGTCCATTAAATTTAGGCAAACCTATGACACATTACCTTGTTGTGAATGTCTATGGGTAGCGGTCTCTTAATCAGTTGAACTTCTTACCACCGTTAAGTTTGCCACCTTCTCTAATAAAAATGCCATGGAAAAGGAAAGACGAATGGTGAGAGCATAGACACTACTCACTAGACGGAAATCAGAAATGCAAATAAACACGGTGGTTTCAAAATATCTAGGGGAAGTACCGCCGATTGTTTAAATCTTGCCGCGTGTGAAGTCTTTTAACAAGAGTATTACGATAAAGGTATGTAAAATAAAAATAAAACAATTACAGAAAAAAGCTCTTTCAGACTAAACAAGTTTACAAAATGTATTTATGATTTTTTTAAACAGTGGGTATACCTACAATGCATTTCAAAATCACACTTCTGAAAAATTCAGAAATGCATTATTTATAATTACTAACATTCTTAAAAAGCAGTTTACATTGCATTTATATAACACGTCGCTTTATAAAAGTGCATTTCTT
Source organism: Papilio elwesi (assembly GCA_029849275.1). NCBI lineage: Eukaryota > Metazoa > Arthropoda > Insecta > Lepidoptera > Papilionidae > Papilio > Papilio elwesi. Next base: position 3,353,570 of record CM056704.1, on the reverse strand, counting down.
AAAACTACTCTCGTAACAATTGTGTCATGGACCCTAAAGTTATTTTATTCTCTCTTTTTAGAGAAAGAAACAGTCATATACTCCTGTTATTAAAAATAATACTTTAAACAGCTCAATAGTGTTAGAACCAATCAGCAGCTGTTGCATGAATATTTCGGCTCGTCCAGGGACGTACTTCGACTCCGCAGAACCTCAAGTCTGTAACGTGAAGTTCTTGTATTTATGCTTCTTTATCTTCTGCGTTTCAACTGACGTGAGGGGCCGTATGCTCTATCACTCACCATCCATTCCTCATCTCTTTTTGTCCAAGGCATAGGAGCATTAGCAAGCCCTCGAACCAACCAAAATAGTATGGCTATTTAGTTATAAGTTGCTAAATCGATCATTAGGAAAGTCAAGACGATTTTTTTTGGATCTGGATTGTACAAAACTACAGAAATCGATCAGCGATACGTAATGTAACAGCCAGCCTGACGAGAAGGGATGCGCCCGTCCGATAACGCTCCTCGCGACATTTCACAATCTCAGCAATGGAATTTTTCTTTTCACACTGGTAGAATTATTTCCTAGGACAGTCGGCGTCAGGCAGGCGGTCGGCCGTAAAAACGGTAGCCAAACCTACATAGTATGGGCTACAATCATACTGTGCCGACCACAAATTAGCATTATTTATTTAATTAGTTACTCTGAATATATTATAAGGCAGCCATTAGTCTTATAAGATATTTTTGAAATGGGTACAATCAGAATGTCTGCGTTTTCTGGCGGAGATCCATTCATTCTTATTTGAAAGCTTTGTTTCCACTCTTCATATACAGACGCCCCGGCCTTACGTGACGGTTTTCTATTCCAGAGATTGAAAGTCAAACATAGCTCGAACACTGAGCGAAACAAAAGCTGAACTTAGATGAAAATTCCTTGCCAACTTCACCCTTCAACTTTTGAACAGTCAGGCGTATCGATTTCAAACGGGTTATCTGCTAGCGAACAATAACAATGAAATTGAATATGTGCTTAAAATGTTTCTTTACTTATAAAAGTACAAATTATATCAGGACTTTAAGAATTTAACTGTGGGCCTGTTACCTTAAATTGTAAATATTGTTGGTATTAAACCGACCAGCGATATTATAAACTGTGAACTAAGCTAACCATTTACGTCATTACAGATATTTTGGCTTATGCGGTACTGCAGGGAGTAGAACTATTTATTCCGACCGCTTTAATGCCTAACTGTAGCAAATCTCAACTCCGATTCGCCTAAAAATATTTTCGCTAAATTGTACTAATCGTTACAAAATTCAGCTGAGAATTAATAAAATCCCATTTCATTAAATGAAACAAAACAATGAATTCAAAACTCGAATAAGCAGTTCGTTGACTCTATTGAGAATAGCTATCAAACTCATTAGGAGCGTTACCTCGGGCTCGAACAATAGATGAAAGCGGACCCTGAAAGTCAGATTAAGTAGAAAAAGTCTGCTCTATTTGCGATCCAATTAGAACCTAATGACGATATAATAGACTATAATGAAAAGCTAGGGGTCATAATGTATAATGAATCTTAGAAGCGCTAAAGTAATGAATAGAAAAAGAAATCGAGAGTTCATTAATGCTCATTATCTTCGTGTAATTACTGGATCTATTTACACTAAAAAGATTTAAAAGGTATAGAAGTGCTGTAATGTTGTAATGCTGACTAGAGACTCTGTAATTAGAGTCTATAGTCTGCTAAAAGAGAGCTCAGACTCCTAATTATATTTGCGACCGACCATCCTATTTACGATCCAGATGGCTTAAATGTTTGTAAACCTACAACATACTAATTTAAATAAGATACAAAAAATTTAATAGGTACGGTCTGAAGCAATAATATGTACATATATAGACCTTTGGTTTCAAAAATATGTAGTCAATGTGAAGAGCGTAAAGTTGTAGACATTGGTACACATTATAAAGATGGTCAAAACATGTATGCACGTTACCGTCAATAAGATACATGCTGTATCATAGTGCCGCTTCATAGATATGTATTCATCTTCTGTTCCAATATGATCTTGTGGTTTAAACATGACATTAAAATAAAAAAAATCATTGAAACATTCTAGTTTGTGGCTTTATCTATGTACCCATTTTTTAAGACAGCCAAAAGGCGGGTCCCAAGACTAGAATTTTGTGTCGGAGCCCCGTCAACTTTGGGAACAACTGTTAGATAAAGAAAATGCAATAAACAAGTCTGCAAAAAGCATTTTCCCTACACTACTCATTATAGACGTGGGCGAAGAGGCGAGAATAAACTAAGTAATAGGCTTGCAATTACCTCACTCGTCAGCTGTACTCCAGAAGTACAGAACTATATACTTATACTAGTCGTCGGTACTTAGTATGTAGTAGTGCTCTTGCGTTGCTGTGCCTTAATCAAGATCATGGCCGGGGAGTGTTTCTATATGTACTGATTTAAGAAATAATGAATAATAACACATTACAGATGTGATGGTCGCACCGGTTGCTTTCGTGTGATGGGCGGTGTGGTGCGGTGAGGCAGGGTGTGCGGGGCGAGCGGCATGTGGGCGCGCGGGACGCGGGCGCTGCGGCGCGGCGCGCTGCTCCTGCCGCTGGTGTTGACGGCGCTGGCGCTGCTGCTGCTGCCGCGCCCGCCACCGCTGGCTACGCCGTCGCGGCTGCCCTCGCCTCCCCCCACCAGGGATGAACCACGCGTACAGGTAGTACGAGAACTCTTAACAACGCCTATAACTTTTTACCGTTGTTTTACAAATAACAGCGTGCCCTAAATGGGTACAACAATGTGTTGATAGGGTGCTTTAGCTAGAGGTTCACGCCACATTTCCTTTATACCTTTACATTTTGCAGCAAACACCAGAATAGCTCGCATATGGCGGATTTTTCCTCCTTCCTTGACACTTATCGTTATATGTTGGACAATTCAAACGATATATTTATAAATAGCCTTTGTGTTATTTTGATGTATAAGCTATATTATTGTAAAGTTTCATTAAAATCCATTCAGTAGTTTTGCGTGAAAAGTAACAAACATCCATACATCCAAACATTCGCATTTATAATATTATTAAATTGACAACGTGTGTCTTTGCAGATAACCGAGGCAGAAGACGAGTCGGCGCGCGATGCCGGCGAGGCACCACAGAGGGAATGGTTCTTGCGCGGCGGCGAGCGGCGGCCGCGCCACCACAACCCCGCCGCCAAGGTCTTCCCAGAAGATGCACCCGGTGATGACAGGTAAACACATACACGTAGTTAGAAATAATTTTAATAATAGGGTAACGGGTCTTGTCAACAAGTCATAGTAGTATTTGCCGCTAAGGTATGGCGGCGTAGTAAGCAACAAATTGCAAGGAATAGCAATAACACTACTTTCTTCATAACGCACTTAGAGTTTACGAAACAAATTAATAGTAACAGAGTAATCTGTCCATACATCTGCGATCTGTCCTGTCACGTGCCATCGGTGGTAGGTGCACTTTACTCGTTTAGTATTTGGACGAAGAAGTATGACGAAATCATAAAAAAACATTATGTAGGACATTTTTTGCCGTAGGCTTCGGCCTTGTCCTATCAATTTCCTTGTATGTTCCATTTACCATAAAGGCTTCATTTCTCCTATAGAGACCATTCCCATTTGGACCATATTAAAAAATAATCAATGAATCAAAAATTCCAAAGAGTCCCAAACTTACAATACATATACCAGTGAAACTAATATAAGCGTGTTAAAAAGTAGCGCTGTTTTAAAACAGCTTCATCTATATTCTACAGAATCTATGAACAGCTAATGTACACGTTGCCTGACGACGAAGACGTACCGATAAAGAAAATTCTACTCGCCAACGGTCTTGGTACGTGGGGAGTGTCCGGCGGGCGGACGGAGTTCATCCGGAATAAGTGTCCGGTGGACCGCTGCGCCCTCACCGCCGACACTAGGGAGGCGGCCACGGCGGACGCCATATTGTTCAAAGACCATCACACACCGTTCAATGTCAATCGTCCTCCTAATCAGGTAATGATTGTTACTACTGACTGCAGAAAAGATGAACTCTAGTGACTGACAAATCGTTACGTACTGAATAAGGATAAATTGAGTACCATTCATACTCGTAGATGTGTATGTGGAAAGTAGGCAGTGCCAAAGAAAAGGCTATCATCTCTGCCTATCCAGAATGATTAAGCTCATATCAATCTTATCGCTTCATTGAATAACATGTTGGTTAACTAAAAATAGTAGTTGTTGAAATTAGTATTATATATATTTGTAGTATATTATGTGTTTTAAAATATTTTGTTCAAATATAAATACATATATTGGCTATTCACCAAAGTGCAAAAGTATTATAAACACCGTGTGATAAGACAATTAACACTCGATGTGTACCTTTATTATTAATGCCTCATATCTTATCGCTTAGATTACTAATACTAGTGTTAACAAACGTTGTTTATTTCTTAAGTTAGTTTAGGTTTACAGTATTGTTAATATGATTTCCTGTATTATTGTCTTTTGTCGACTTATTTACTTACTTACCATATATAATATTCGCCAACTGCGATGTCCTACGACTCAAGCAACCACAACCCTGATTACATGGTTACAAATAAAGTGAAACTCCTTTCTTGGCGACCATCACAATGCGCGCAGGCTCTAAAATATTCACCAGCTTCGTACCCTTAACCCAAATTTATAGTTATCGTTTTTGTTAAGCGAGAGCTTATTGAGATGTTGATCAAAGCTCCTACAATCGAATACACTTTCATCGAACACACACAAACGATACATCGATGTTTTTAAATATCAATGAATCGATTATAAACATCGATGTTAAACCATCGATATTGAGACCCTTAAGATGGACGATACATCGCTCTTTATGAACTATGTTTTTTATGTGACAAGGCGGCAAACGAGCAAGCGGATCACCTGATGTAAAGCGAGCGTTACCCATAAATATCCGCAACAAGCAAATGTGTTGCAGATTCGTTGCCTTTAATGGGCAGAGGAGGGCATAGACAGGAAAAAGGATATTTCCTTTTCCCCGTTAACCTGCCAATCCTCTTCCCTTTCTGAGGGACTGAAAGAGTCCTGAAGAGGACTGAAATTAGGCCTGCGGCACCTCACTCATAAGACGAAACGCAGAGTACTTCTACTTTACGCCTGTTTTCTGTGAAGTCGTGGTATTTCACCGGTCGAACCGGCCCATTCGTGCAACAGATGTTGTTGTTGCGGATTCTACCACTATCAAATCATCATGTCTACCTACTATACTACGGCAATCTATTCTGTTCGCTACTCGCTTGCTTGCTCATGCGCGTATAAGAATGCTTATACACATAGACATCGGTGTTCAAGCTTCGCATCCGCGCCACTCATCTAGCTGGTGGACTGCCGACTAGTCGGAATGGACGGAAATACTTAATACGCTATATTTCAGTTTTACTTACCATCGCAGATTTGGATCCTATACTACCTGGAATGTCCGTACCACACGGCGTCGCTTCGGCCGGCATCGCTGGACGTGTTCAACTGGACGGCGACGTACAGGCGGGACTCTGATATCGTGGCACCGTATGAACGTTGGCACTACCACGACCCCCGGGTCACCGACAATCAACTCGATAGAAACTATGCGGCGAATAAAACTAAAAAGGTATTATGAATACTTACGTAAATACCAGGCATTGGAATAAAACTAATTTAACGGATTTCATCGCGCAAAAGAACAGCGCCTCTTACCAAGGATGGTACGTGAGGCGATCGAAATTTATTAACATCTTAATTTCAATATGCAAGATGGCTGCTTACTAACTACCACAGGCTACAAGCAAGCCACGCCAAGCATACAACTGCAAGATCTCAAGCTACTTTGAGATCATTCTGCATAGACCGGACCAAATATAATAACTGAAAATAAGAGGGTACTTCGCCAGCAACGTTGACTTTTGGATGTCACACACAAACACAAACACAAACGGAACGGGCGGAACCAAATTCGTAAAATAAAATCGATATAATCCGTGAAATTACTTTTATTCGAATAAAAAGCAATTACTTTGTTGCTGTATTTTTCTTTAGGAGGCAATCAAAAAGGCTAATGAATTATTAAAACTATTTATAACCGAAATCCTGCTCTGATTCTGCCCTAACATGACGATTATCACTGGTTATAAAATGCTACTTCAGTTTTTAGTTACATTTTCTACGAAAATCTTTCAAATTTGCTTCAAGCTCTATCTCGACTATAGCTCTCGGTCTATTTTTTTAAAGTAGTATGATTTAGACTAGCAAGCAACTCATTCGTACTTGACCTTCCTGAGGGTTGATTTTAGCTAGGTAAAAGGAAAAATTATCTGAATTCTGGTGAATTGGGTGCGAGGGGCTTGAACCCTTCAACCCTCCCCTGCATCCGCCAATGCCCGATGTTAAGCGAACACTGATACCTTATAACATAACTTATTTAAAACGTTAAATCAACGAGAGTGGCAATTTTAATTAATTATTTTCTAAGATACAAAAAATTCATTAAGAAGTTTTAAATATATTTAATCTGTGTAAATAAATCATCATCACAGGTAGCGTGGTTCGTTTCCAACTGTCACGCGCGCAATCGCCGGCTGCAGTACGCGCGACACCTCGCCAAGCATATCGCGGTGGACATCTACGGCGCGTGCGGCTCGCGGCACTGCCCGCGCGCCGACCCCAACTGCCTCGAGATGTTGGACAACGACTACAAGTTCTACCTAGCATTCGAGAACTCCAACTGTCGCGATTATATTACTGAGAAATTCTTCGTCAACGGACTACAGTAAGTTATCCTTGATGTTTTCTCATTGGTAACGCACTAAACTAGATGTAATCTAGAACAAGTACCTGTATAATGAGTTAAATCATGGGTTTACACTGCCGATAACATGTCACATATTGTCAACTCAGCTTTATTTTTCAGAGAGAAAGCTTGTATCGCGACACGATTTTACGCCAGTGGAAACCCACGTTAATTAAACATAAAAACATACTGGTAGAGCCCGCAACAACAACAACGTGTGTTGCACGAATAGGCCAGCCCAACCGATGAAATACCACGACCTCACAGAAAACAGGCGTGAAGTAGAAGTTGACTGCGTTTATTATAATGAGTCAGGTGCCGGAGATCGTAGTTAAATTTTAATGTTAAAATATAAGGGTTTGTTGAATACTTATTATTTTTTTAACTATTTCCGCGCCTTACGCGCCTGTTTTGAGTTTTCACTTCTTCGCACAGAACTCTTTGAGTGTACACGATTCGAGAATTATATACAATATAACATGAATCAAAGTTAACTGTTTCTACAGGTCCATAAAACGTGTTTTTTGTCTTCTCAGACATAATGTCCTACCAATAGTGATGGGTGCGCGTCCGGCGGAGTACGCAGCGGTGGCGCCTCACAACTCTTACATTCATGTGGAAGAATTCGCGGGCCCTGGGGAACTGGCCGCTTACCTGCATCGGCTCGATGAAGACGACACACTATATAACTCCTACTTCAAATGGAAGGTAACTGCTGCAAACACGTCGTTGCCTACATAGGCTGGCTGGTCTATATTGTCTAAACTGCCGTTATATCTTTTCTACTGATTGTGGTGGGTAGCGTTCATAATTTCACATTTGCTCCTCGATTCCGTTTACAATTATTGGTATACGATGGTTTAGCAATTATTGATTTGACATTTTTACAAACAATCGTATCATAGATTTGATAGTAGTGCGCATGTACGAAACCATTACTGCAGCTTTAAAATACTAGAATTGACAGCCCACAATTCTAAAATAGCTCAATCCTACTATTTTACTATCTTAAAGGTGCCGCTTACTAGTTTACCTCCTTCATATACTCATAATACATATTTGTCATGTCACGTTTTTCAAAGAGAAATGAAAGATAATAACATATGAATGTTTCGGCAATGCGATTTCAGGGTACCGGTGAGTTCATAAACACGTACTTCTTCTGCCGCGTGTGCGCGATGGTGCACGCGAGTGCGCGCCGGCAGCGCAGCGCGCACTACGCCGATGTGCAAACGTGGTGGCGCGGCGCCGCCTGCACGCGCGGCGAATGGCGCGCGCCCACACGTGACCTGGTCTAGTGTACACTGGGCTAGGCAACAAAATATACTACTTACAGCAAAACTACACAGACACTAGAGGTTGGACCTAATCTAGGCAAAACAGACCCGTCTATAGTTACAAACGTACTGAAGAACACACAATATTTTGTACTTATCACTACACAAGCAAACTATAAGTTGCACGTGGTCAGATCTGTTGTAGGGCAACATAGACCCGCCTACAGCAACAGCAAAACTGCACAGTCAAAATATGGGGTAGCAATAGTGCTTTATGCTACTAAATGCTAATTTGTATGCTACAGCCAATTTAACAAAATACAAAGTCATCATTCATAGCTCATTAACTGTATGGCATAAAGATTCCGAAACTCGACATGAGCACCATCTATATATAATGCAACCAAATTTGTTATATTGTAAATGAAGATACGCAAAATTCATGAGTACATCACGAATTTGTAAGTCACCTTTAATGACTAATGAGATTCTATAGCATGGATAAGAAATAAACATTTGGACAAGATATTTCCATGCGCTCATGTTTTTACATAAGCGTTGCTAAGTGCTATGTATGGACCATCCACCAGGTTTCAAATATTAGAGGCTTTATTGATAAATTCTTGACAAGTATTGTATAAAACAATTATATTAACAACGACAGTATTTGCGTTAATACTTAATAAAAAAGAGGGGAAAGAGAATCTAAAAATTATTGGTTTTGTAGTATGAAATTTAATTAAAATTTAATATTGTCTTCATAAGGGCTACGTGTAACTCCAAATCTAGAGCAAAATACTTTAAATCGTCGTCCAAACGAAAACAACGTACGAGTAAACAACCAAAGAAAATTTTCTTGGAAGAAATGTGGTAGGTAAATTTGTAGAAAATTAATGCGTCCTAGTCAAAACCAGCAATCGGTATATCGGCCAGCAATGACCCGTTACTTATATTCGAGAAAACGTAGTAACAGTCTTCACCTCAATATATGGTCCTAATCAATACGTACTTCAGTGTTATTATATGATATGTTATTTCTAGAAAATATTTGTCCCTAAAGCTCAAGTCAAAAACCCCTCAAATCCCCCAATAAACTAATATCATTAAAAATTGCCAAGATTTTTATCTTAATTCGAAATGAATGGTTTAAATGATTGATATTGCGGCAAAAATATTGGTCTTAAAAAAAGTTGTAGGAAGTTTTTTATGCGATCAATATTTCCCCCGTTATTTCAAAATTAAGATTCAAAATTCTTCTAATTATGAAACCTCGCTGGCAGCGCTCACTTAACATGAGGTGATCCGCTAGCTCGCTATTTATCAAGCTATTTTTACCAAATTATAAATCAAGTGAAGGGCCTAAAGTAACGCTATCTAGCAATCATAATTATTTTTACTTACACTGTACGTGATACCTCTATGATTCAAACTCAAAATAACATACATTAATTTAAACTAAACTATTTTATTATAACGTTGTGACTTGGAATCATGAACATAGAAACGTTCAATACAAATTATTAATACGTCCTGTGTACAAGGACATAAAATAAAAATCTTAATGTTAAAGTAGGCATAGATTTTATTTTTAAATATTATGGCCAATGAAAAGCTTGTAGTTGGCTTGTATGAGGTTTTTGAAGAAGCCCCAAATGTTGTGAATAAATGATACTTCCGTAAAACATTCCTTGTCACACTTGAATGTCATTTTGGCGTCCATAAGTAAATGTTCATGGAGTTTGTGGTTGAATGTTGTTAATTTATTCTGATTAGTTAATAGGTATTTAATAAAAATATATTTTTTATTATGTAAATAATGACACTGTTACCCGAATTGGAATATTGGAAATCAGTAAAACCGAAAAATACTATTCGAAATCCAAGAAATGTTTAAAGTAATAGGAAAAAAATGTTGCCTTAAATAACTACAAAACACTAACAATTACATTTTTTGTTACTTAATTTTAATAAGACTAGTTATATTTCCTAATTTTAAAAGTTGTTTTTGTGAGTGGTTTTTGTTTATTTTTGTGCGTTTTGTTTGCGAGTGATGTATTATAACAATAATTTATAGTCCTCGTATGAAGCATTCCTTAGATTCTTGAAACAGTTGAGCCAACTACACTAGACATTTAAAAATGTTTCTACGTAAAGAAAATTATTGCATGAAAACGGAACCAGAAAATCGATATATTGTATATTTCGTCATATTTATTTGTTTAATTTTAATTTTCTGTACCAAAGCTCAACACAATGTCTAGTCACGGCTCTGTACTTTGTGCAATATTATTCGAAGGAATTTTATAGTCAAAAATACATTTCGCACAAAATAACTGCATTTTGTTAATAATTTATATTTGACTTCTTTAAGAAGATTTTCTTTTAGTTCAATATTTTATACGTTCTATTATTGTGAGTTTCTACGCAATTATTTTGTAAATATTTAGTTATAAGCATAATTAAGTTACGTTGTCTTTGATAATTTTAAATTGTTCCTGTTTGATTCTAGTTGTATAAATGTACTTAATAGCACAAAACAATTTTGTCAAACGATTGATTACACTACACGTTTTATTATTTCTATAGATATTAAATACCAGATGCAGTATTTATTTAATCATTTATTTGTAAGAAGTGTTATATTACATATTTATTATTTATACATAAAAATAGTTTAGTTATTTTAAGTGGGTACAAAATACAAAACCCACTTAAAAAGTTTTTTTTCAGTACAAAACTATGAAGATATAGTGAAGACAAAGTAGTAATTAATAAACAAAAAATCATTATATTAAAACGTTTAAACTGTAAATCTTTCAATGTGTAAGATACATTATTTTGATATTTATGACGTAGAAAATTAGTTTTTCAATTTTTCGGAAGAGGCACAGATAATATAAAATGCTTGAAAGAAAATAAAGATGATAACTCAGCTTCATAACAGAAGGGCAATTTCTCACTTCGGTAAATTAACAATAGTAGCGACAAAATATATGGCCACTTAAAAAATCATTTAACAACCTTTAAAATTATTTTAAAATTTGTTAACATTATACATTTGCCTCTTAAAACGTCGTCTATTTGTAATCTCCCATTAACAGACATGGATGCTTATAGTAATAAAACGTGTAGTTTTCACAAGCCTCGATAAATAATAATCAGAAAACTTGAAATTGTAAACTCGTCCACGAAAATAATTTCTTGTTGTTCTTGTAGGTAATATATAAAAATAGTATTGCCTAGTACAACCGCGCGCCTGAAAACGTAGCGCCATGATTTGTTATGAATGTTTACATAAATATTAATATTGTATTGATCACGCATGATAAACAAAACTTTTATTAAAAATAACTTTGTTATTGTATCGGTTGAATAGCATGTCGTTTTTTAATATTAAATAACAATCGAATTCATTTCATTCGATACGCAACATCCGTAAAACATACAAGGATTCATAATTTCTACATTTATGTAAAATCAAATAGATGGCTGTTCAAAAAGGAAAGTAATTTTTATTATCCTACTGCAATAGTATTAGAAACCTGCTAGTTTTTGAGTGTGAAAACCACCTTTGGTACGTTGGAAACATAAAGCTAAAGATGAAGAGACCATGCTTCTTGACAAAATAAGAGGATAAATCTCAAACTTCCGATTGATATATCATTTTTTTATGGAACAAGGTGAAAATATCCCTACTTCTAATATTATAAATGTCAATGTAAGTTTGTTTGTTACGCTTTCTGTGTTTGATAGCGATCGGTTCAACATAATTAGTGGTACCCGGGCGAAGCCGGGGTGGGTCACTAGTCTTACATAAAACAACAGCTAGTAAAGTTTAAACGAGCCAGAGGTGATGTTAAATGAACGCTTCCCATAGGTATCGACAGCAAAAGAATTAGGAAAAGGATGAGAAAGGGAAGAGGACTGAGAGAGGGATTAGGATTCTTCCTCAGACCATACGCAGAATACTTTTATTAAACGCCTGTCTTTTGTGAGGTTGTAGTATTTCACCGGTCGAGCCGGCCCATTCGTCCGTTAAATGTTGTTGCGGCCTCTACCACTGTTGACATATGCTTTCGAAATTTGTTTACTTTACCAAGTACCTATCTTTTATACCTTTTACCCAGAAGGGAGTGAGCAACAACGTTACCAATGTAATTGCGACAAAAATACGGAGAGAGGAATGCTTATACGAGATGATCTGCGCCAAAACCTCATCCCAGTTGTGGATGGGGACCTCCTAGTTAGTGAGGAGGAGGCAATTCTACCCAACTCCAGGAGTAGCCCGTATTTTGCATGTGGGTGGGACGTCGATCACTCCAGCCAACTCAGGTCCTCAAAGAATCCTAGCAACACCTTGATGTTGCCGGCGATCATGGTGAGTTGAGATAATTTATCCTGTATATGGACACTGCAGGGCAGTGCAGTATGTGCCTAGCAGTGATGTGAGGCGCCGTTTCTTCTCTTTTCCAGGGACGCTCCGCATACTGGTCTGTCGGTGATGCCTATATAAGTGTATGTTAAAATGTCATGGTAAATGACCTGTAAGAGTTGCGACAACTTTTTGGATCTGTGGTTTCTTTAAATGAAGTAATCTCTTCAGTGACCATTTGTTAATCCTTGGCATGGCTTTCTGAGGACCATTTGCTATTAGCGCGCAATAAGGCGCGAAAGAAGGCTGCTCCGAAGAGAACCTGTCCTGGTCCACAGTTGGAGAGCTAGACAACTGCCCATAGAAGGTGCTAACAATATTCACATGTGATTTGCCAGCGAAATAGAAATATTTTACTTCTAAAAATAAAAGAATCTTTGCTTTGGCATTATGGTTTTGGAGATAATGCAATTCTATTAATATTTCACTTATTCTTTAATTCTATTCCAATTGTTATTACTAAAAGCCACAACTTATACAATAGAAAAATAATTTATACTAATAAAGAGAAAATATGTGATAAATTAAAATTGAAAATACTCAAAAACTACTGAAATGATTTTAAAAAATATTTTATCAATGAACAGCTCTTATATCAGCAAGTAACCTTGGCTGTATTTTACTGTTTCATTTGTCTACCCAAGTAAAGCTGTGTCTGGTTGCTATTGTTAAAAACTGTGATGATGAATTTAAAATAGGAGGCAACACATACAACTAGGCCAATTTTTATAAGCTTTTTTTATTAAATAATATGAATAATTAAATAAATAAATATTTTACATATTTGTATATTTTACCTCATCACTTAGTTTAAAGCAAATCATTGGTTAATAGTTTTTTATATTCTTTCAAAACTTCCATATTGCTCATGTTTCCAAGTAAACGTATTTGTAAGTTTACACAATCCACAACCACATCTATGGTTTTCCGGAAGACTTTCTTTGCCTCATGTAAATTTTGAGGAACTAATATACCAAACCAATGCAATGGATTAACTGTATTACTATTTTTATTCTCAACAACTTGGAGTTGTTTTCCATCAACTGCTTCAGTTTCTTCACAAAGTGTTGATGCAGAAAATACTGGACTAGTTTCTACTGGCAATCTTGCTGTACTTACTGAAGTCTGACCCATTATATATCTGGACTTAGCAAGATGTATACTGCCATGTTTAATGTTTGATTCCATTAAAAGTTCATATCTCATTTTCTCCTCCATCAAATGTAGTTGTTGAAGTAAAGTTTTATCTAACAAATCACAAACAGTCTCCAATTCAACTCTGTCAGTGCCACCTAAAATAAAAATGAAGGCAATAAAACAAAAGGGCATAAATATTTATTTGTTTCAAGTTAGCTGAGAAATCCACAGACTGACCACTTGACATTGGGTATAGGTGCTGTTTTGCCTTCTTCCAAACAAAATTTCAGTTCTAAGTGATGAATTAATATGTGAACAATCTAACCTAACATACAAAATGTTCCCTTTGACGCTCCCTGCTAACTTAATGTGAATGTGTTGATTTTACATAAGAAAAAAAGTACTGCCTTTGAATAGTCTTTAAAGTTGTGATATATTATTTCAAATGCCCTTTACGATACGAAATCTTTTTTATACTAATCCTGGATAAAGTTGTACGGTTAAAAAACATTGATTTGTCAGTTAAAGATTGTATTGTCAGTTAAAAACTTAAAACACAGATGATAATAGATAAAGTTGCGAAAATGTAAAGCACAGCACATGATATCCTTAAAAACAAAGCCTTGATAATATGTTTCATTGCCTCAACATTCCCTTGAAAATTAAAGTGAACTAAGATAAATTACTAAAATAAATTATATACGAAATATCACCTTCTGCTATCAAATCCATAATTTGTGAGAATATAGTCGAAAAAAAATTGGATAAAGATATCAATGATATAATTTTAAATTAATTTTACATAAGTTAAAATCCACTTTTATTCACTATCACTTACATATGACTTTGATTTGACAATTGATATGTCATGTGATAATTGAGAACCAAGTCAACCCAACCCAAGTCATATAAGCCAGACTGAATGACATTTAAAATGATTTACTGAAAAAATAAATGTAGCCTTCGTTCGAATACCTTATGTATAATTAAATAAAATATATTTTAATAATTTAAATTTTAAAAAAAGAACAAATTGAGAAATGTTTAAATTGTTTCTTTTTTTATTTGATTCGATTAATGAATGTTATATCATATTGTCATACATTTTATCAATTTGATTTTAAAATGTCTGTAATTGTGATTGTCTGTGTCTGGCACGTATTTTATATGCTGTTTGGTGTCTAGTTTTGTCTTTGGTTTTATCATTAATTTCATAGGTTTAGGTATCCGCCATTTTGGTCAATGGTGATTAATTTTCGTGTAACCTATAGCTATCGTCTGTGAGTTTTAACGAGTTTTTAATTCTAGTACTGAAATTAATACTGAACTTCCCACATTTATTATTAGAATTTGCTCCCAAAATAACAACACGCGATGTCGGACCGAAAAAGACTACTCGAGGAGCTAAGAGTAATAGACTTACGCGCAGAATTAGAAAAGCGTAGCCTCGATAAGACGGGTATTCGTAGTGTGCTTATCCAACGACTAAGTAAGGTAACTAGTTCCTAGTGATAACAGACGAGACGAAATTGCCCATGACTGACCTATAATGAAAGCTAGTAATTTATTTACAATATAGTGATATATTGACCGAATTTTAATTATATTTGTATTAGTATAGAGAAAATTCTCTATACAAAATACTGACTGACTAAAAAACTACTCGGTGACAGATTTTAAATTTTGATTTCGTTTTTGTGCAGCATTTGGAAGAAGAGGGACATGATCCAGCCACCTTCACATTTGAGTTAAGTTTGTCCGATGCTAAGACGCCAGTAAAAAAAAGTAGACGTACTGAGAGTGCTAAAGAACCAGATTCTGAAGAAACTCCAGCTATGGAGGATATGATTGTTCAAGATACAGCTGGTGACGAAGAAGACAACGAACAAACAGCTGAAAGTACTCAGAGTGTTAAATCAAGCCAGGAGAAGGAAGATAGAAGTGAAGAAAAAATGGATGTTGACGAGACTAGCAAAACCAATAGAAAAAGAGAAATAAAAGATGAACCTGAAGCTACACAAGCCAAGAAAGCTTGCATGGACAAGGAGATTAAAAATGAGGAAGATCATAAAATTGAAAATAATACAGATGCTGAAGATAGTATCAATTTAGATATTGGTGATGATGAATTATTGAATGAAGAGGTATGTTTTTATGTCTTTAAATTGAATGTAAAGCTACCCCTTGCAGTTTCCAAAGTCACCAATGGGTATATGATGGAAGTAGAATAGAACATAATATTTAGACTCTATTTTAATAAAGTATTTGCCTAAGATAATTATCTATTCTTTTAATAGTCACTGAGCTAACTTAGATTGTTAAGTTGACTATCTAAAAGTGTAGTTTCATCTTTTAATCCAATATGATAGTTATTAAACAAAATGAGGATAATTAAATCACAACACTTGCAAACAAAAAATGTTGAACAGGCTAACTCATCATAATCATAAAATTTTAACTTTATTTCAGACTGACAATCTGGCAAAAAACAAAAAAGGTAAGTCTTAGAATGTAAACTATTAGTGCAAACTAGGTAATCATATTTTTGAATAAATATTACATTTGAAACTGGATTAATGTCATATCAATCACATACTATATTAATGCAATGAACAATTTTGTGAAGTGTTGCCTAGTATAGGAGCAGAGAAAAATTAAAATGAAGAAAACCAATTTAAAAGGAGATACAATGGTAAAAGTCCAGACTCAAACAGGAACATTGACAGAAGAGGAGAAAACTAAAGAACCTCCGAGAGCATTTGTTAAAGAAATGAACAAATGTACAATGAGAATTATTTAAAGCATTGTTAAGGTGGTTTTCTCCAATTAGTTTTTAAAACAGACAATTCTAACTTTACAGCATTCCACTAAACATTTCAATAGTTGTCATGGAAGCCGTGGTTATTTGCTCCATGTCTCCAATAAAGGCAGTGGTGCTAATATCAAATCAAGTTTTCAGGTCAAGATTTGTTATCTGCATACTGTAAAATATTTGAAGTGCAAAGTGCAAGTAGTTACTGAAGACGGAAGAACAGTACGAGCCGCTCCCAGCGAGCGACTCGTGCTGACTTGCTGCCCTTGCTGCCTTTGCTGACCATCGATACTGACTTAGATGAACCGGCTCATGAGGACGCGGCGGGGACGACGTGCGTCGAGCCGACTGCGAACAGCTCCACCGCAGCCACCGACGCAGCGCCTGCAGAAAATCAACAAGAAGTAAACACAGAAGCCCCCGCCATTAGGTTGGTGAACGTCGAACGGCCGTCGCGACGCCCGAGCGCAACTCTAAACATCGATTATTATACGTACATTTTATATTCGTATATCACTACAAAGTTTTGCACCACATACAAGAGCGAATACTGTGACATAGGAGACCATCAACAAACACTGCAAGAACATCTATTCTTCAGCACCATCTCCCAGTTCTATGAAAAGACAACAAGCACAAGTGAGCAGCAAAATTTTTAATTGTGACTCGGGAAGAACCAACCGTCAACATCTTCAGCTTCAAGCAACAGTTCCTGTGCATCAGTGGCTCTGGTGACATCCGGTGCAGTCTCAGGAACTCCATGGACTAATGGTGCAAAACTTTGTAGTTGTGTGTGTTCTCCTATAAATAAATGTTTTAAAATAAAATTAGAACTAATTGCACTTTAGATATGTTGTTTATAAATTAATGAATTTTGTTTTCACAATACATTACTAAATATTATTTTTTTTTACAGTGTTGACAATGAAAAGAACGAAAAGGATTCAAAAGGTAATATGATATTTAATCTTAAAAAAATTATACGTCATGTTGCATATGTTATAAATACTATTTTAACCAAACTTATTTAATTTTTAACAATATTTAAGCCTTTTATCTCACAGTCATGAATAGGAGCGAATAGAGAAAAATAAAGTTCATACTTATTGCTATATGGTTGAACGCAATGGTAATTACACTATTCATGAATATATTTCTTTAACAGATGACAAGGCGAAAGATACTGAGAGTGAGAAAAGCAGTAAAAAAGATGATAACAAAGAAGGTGGTGCTCGCAATCTCTGGGTCAGCGGGCTTTCTGGCGACACCCGCGCTAAAGACTTGAAACAGTTGTGCAGCAAACATGGCAAGGTAAAGTATCACTCGTCAGTTGAACACAACAGTTTGATATTGTTATAGTAAGATTGTGTCCACCCTCATAAAGCTTCTGATTATCTGATTCATATTTCCATTGTAAGCGATGGTTTTGCCTTTAAATTTAATTTATTGACGACATTGTTGCACATGAAGGTAATTGGAGCTAAAGTTGTTACCAACGCGCGCACTCCTGGTTCGCGTTGTTACGGGTATGTTACGATGGCTAGTGGTCAGGATGCTGAAAATTGCATTAAAAACTTGCACAGAACTGGTGAGTGAGACAAATTATTTATTTTTTTACTTTTGATGCAGCTCTAACTATAAGAGGTCTATAATTGTCATATAAAAATGTGTAGTGATAAATTTAATAAAACTGTTGAAATATCCAAATGTATATATTTTTAATTAGAACTTGTTGACAATCAGATTGTAGTCCCTGAGTAACATTGAACTAATACAAAATTTAATTTTAATCTAGTTTCTTTGAAATATTATTATATTAATTCTGTGCAGTTACTTTATTTCATATAAATAGTTGTCTTGATATATTCAAATTTACAGAACTACATGGCCGCATGATTTCCGTTGAAAAGGCGAAATCCGAATCGGAGTCAGCATCGCGCAGGCAGACCGCGCCGCGCCTCGAGCGGCGGCCTAGTAAAGAACGCACGAAGGATGACACTAAAGAGAATGAGGTAAATGCAAGTCAAAATCTTCTAATATTAAATTTAATATGTGGACAAGAAGGTCCAATACTTTATTTGTTTACCTTAAGCATATGGCTAATCAAGGCAGCCGGTCAATCGGTTACGAGGCAGATCTTTATCTTCCAGCTGCAACAAAATATTTTCATAGGTAAAAAATTTATAGTCAAGTTTTCGTTTCCAGATTTTTTCGTAGTTTTACTGCATTTTAATTATCATTGTTATTTAAACAATGTCATTAAACAAAATTCCTTGTTTCTGTGTTATAGGAGAATAAAGAAGGCGTCGAGAAAACTTCAGAAGCAAAGACTATAAAAGAGGGTGATGTGTCAGGTGCAGAAAGCAACAGATCCACTTCTCGCACTCGAGAGAAGTCGCACAGATCGGATAAGGTATAGCATAACTTGATTGATAACAATAATTTTGTAATTTATGAAATATATGTATAAATAAGCGCGCAACAATAGCTGTTGCACAAATGGGCCAGCTGGACCGGTGCAATATCATGACCTAACAAGACAAGCATGAAGTAGAAGTATTCTGCATTCCATCTGTTGTGTGAGGTGCCAAAGGCGTAATTCTACTCCTTCCTCTTCCCATTCATTTCTACTAAGGAAAAGGAAGAAAAGGGGAGCAGGATTTAACCGGGGAGGGGATAAAAGGGAAAGGCAACATCATATGTTTGTTCTGTTCTCCCCTCTTCTGTCAAGACTCAGACAAGGTAATCCAAGGCTTTTATGGGCTACGATTGCTTGATGTCAGGTGAACTGCATGCTTGTTTGCCACCTTTTATTATAAGTAAAATAAAAAAATATAATTTAACCAACATATTGTTATCAAGGATCGCGCCAGGCGTAGCACACGCAGCCGCGAGCGCAGGCGGTCCCCCAGAGAAGTGTTATCGTTTTCAAAGATTTGGGTGGGTATATGCGCTTGTGTACAACAATGTCACAATTTCACACTTACGCCTTTATCCATTCTAAACGTTTGAGCTTGTTTCCATAGAAGGCTGCAAAAATTGGAATCGATTTGTTGAATATGAAATCTTTATTTTGACAATTAACCTCTCAGATATCAACTATGTAGTAATAGCCTAACTAATAATGTGAATGAGAGTTTTCTGAAGATCGTCATGAAGTTTTGCACATACATTGTCAGGAGAAAATAACATGGGGTACTTAACCTTTTATCCCAACAATAAAACCTTCACAAACAACATTGGCAATGTTTCATGTTTTGACGAAAACACTTTTTCACACATATTACCTATAGTTGAAGTTATTATACGCGGAAAGAAGAAGAAGCTAATTAAATAAAATATAACACAAAACAAGAACACTTAAAATCTTTAACCTTACATGAGGTCTAGATGCTGTTTTTTTTATCGAGGTCCAAAAAAGAACACAGGCTCTAAACATATGGAAATGGAGCTAGTTATGAAAATATTATTTAAATTAATATGTATTACTTAATCATATTTGGCTGTCCAAGTCCTTCGTCCGCCTGTTGCCTGTCCCTGCTTTAATTCATCCATCATTAGATATTATTTTCACTCTAACATGGTTATGATTGAAACAGTTCAAATTATTATAATAGTCGTAGAGTTGTTATATCATCTAAATAAATAGTTCAATAACTTTACAGAAGGAACGCGACGTGGCCAGGGCGCGGGAGAGGTCGCGCGCCGCTCGCGAAGAAGAACGTAGGCGACGCGCCGCAGAGGATGCACTGCGGGAGAGAGAGAGACGGCAGCGCCAGGAGAAGCACCGCCTCGCCATCGAGAGGGAGAAGTTGCGTGCTGAAAGGTATATCTTCAACAATCTTTTTTAAAGAAGGTGGCAAACTAGCATCTAACTTAATATTAAAGTGCCGCTACCCATACGCATCTGTAACAATCTAAAGAGTTGCAGATGCATTCCCTACCTTTAATGGGCAGAGGATAAACAAGAAACAGGATATTTCCTTTTTCTCTCAATTCCCTCCTTCATCAAATTACACAGATGTATTTCTGTTGCCGCTATAACAACAACAAATACAAAAAAAACAATAAAATAAATATTAAAGGGGGCTGCCATAAAACAAACGTGATTTTTTTTAGATAATGGTACTAAATCCTTCCCTAGCGAGTGCGACTCGCACTTGGCTTATAGACTTATTCAATTTCAGCCTATTAAGAATACGTATCTGCGACTTCACGTCTGAGCCAAGGCTATGAAGATGTTATAAATGTATGAAGTATAAAATAAATATATATTGCATTTGTCAATATCAATAATTTTTCTTTCAGAGAGAAGATTGAACGTGAGAAGAATGAACTTTTGCGCTTAGAGAGGGAAAGACATAGATTGGAGCGCGAGAAATTAGAACTGGAGAGATTGGAGCTAAAGAGAGCTCAGCTAAGGTTGGTTAAATACAATTTGCGGATATTAATAAAAGAGCTCCATAATGAAACGTTAATACGTAATTTCACTACTAAACGGAGACTTTATATCCTTTTTGAATGTTTTAGGTTAGAAGAAGAACGTCGCAAGCGCGGGTACGAGAGTGGCGCGGCGTACCGAAAACCGGCTGCCAGCCCTCCGCCCGAGCCCGCCTACGAGCGCGAACGCGACCAGCGGCATAAGCGGCCGCCGCCACCGGCCATGGTTAGTACCACAACACCCCACCCCATTCAGACAATTATACTTTGTTCCACATTAAAATTGAATTTTTGTAAATAAAAGTACACTTTGCCTTTTGTTTTAGAATTCGTAAATTCCAAAATATTATCGAACCACTTTATCTCACACTACCATATAACATCAGCTGTCCAAATTAAACAATTTCATTTCAGTGTTTTCTCACGAAAATTTGTGATGTTTATCACATCACATTTTCGTTTTGTTTGTTTTTTTACAAAAATTCTATCTTGATGTGATAAAAAAACTATACATTTTATTGTTATGGACCTAGTGAATTACATCTAATAAGAAGCTACCAATGCTATAGAGCAGTGGATCTCAAAGTTGACTGGGCTCCGACCCATCTTATAAAGTTTGCAATGTTGGGACCCACCTCTTGGGTGTGCATATATATAAATAATATTAGGATGCAGCCACAAAATATGTAATATCCTATTGGTAACACTGCCATCTGGTTGCATTCAGTCACCATGCGCTGTAACCTAGATCACTCACATTTTAGGCTAAGGTTAAAATAATTATTTACAGTTTGCTTATTTTAAATAACAAAAACATAAATTTCTGTGCAAAAATAATGATTTATTTATTTACGTGAATACTACACATCGGAATAAAACTAATTTTACGGATTTTATCGCGTTTATTGTACGATTTTTATTCCGGACGTTTCGAGCATTTTACAGTGCTCATGGTGTTTGATGTCTCCATGTCAAAGTTTCTGGCGAAGTACCTTCTTATTTTCAATTATTATTCCTGCTCCCATGCAGAATGAACTACGCAAAATGAGTTCACGGTATCTTGAGTTCTCGCATTTGTATGCTTGGTTTGTTTATTTAATCACGGGATCACATCCCAATAAAATTAAATCCCAGCCAAAAAAGTAAGATAAAACCCGTAAAATTAGTTTTGTACGGAACAAACTTAACTTTTAATAATAAATGTATAGAAATTAAATGTTTTTGTATAAAGTTCCTAATATAAATTCACATGGTCCATAACAATACTTGACATACTTAATAAAGTGACAATAACAACTTGAAAATTATTCGTTTTATACCTTCTGCTAACTCAGCTAATCTAGAGACCTCCTTAAAGCAAACAATGAGAAAAACAAGCATCAATTTTAATCAGTCATATTAATATTGTTAGTATTTATTTGATTGATATGAACTAAAATTAATTAAGGTGATCACCCTTCTATCAGCACTGTCTCTCTATTTTACGTCATAAATTACTCATCGCATTGTACACAATAACTATTTCAACTTTCTTGATTTAATATTAAATGTAAAGGCACAATCTCGTAGTTTTTTAATTTGAGTTGATTCGAGGGATAAAATAACAATCCATTCATTTCATCCTCAAACTTTTATAACTTCGGTCGAGTACATATTATGTTATATATTAATAGATTTTTTACTGCTTTTCTCTTTGTAATATTAGTATACGAATAGAATTAGAGTTATTTCTGTCACTTTATTGTATGTCATGTCACAAACTTCATTATATGTTTGTATGCTGACATTTGGCATTTTTCCCGCGCAGAACAACATCCCTCGCTCCAATAAACCTAAGCATGTAAGCAACAGTTTGGAAAATCAAATTACCATTTAAGCCTAAGTACAGTTAAAATTGGCAAGTATACTTTATTTTATTTTTAAACAATCTTTTGGTTCCGAATAAGTGGATTTTTTGTTTGGATCTTATAATTTTCAAATAAATCAATTATTTTCTAACTTTGCCAGTGGATTTGTATATTTAGCACTAGTAAAATACTTAATTTCAAGATTATCAATTGCCGTGACATGATCTATGTAATTGATAATTGTATTGTATTAAAGAGCAAGTGTTTTAATTCGATACAATAGTTTTATGATTTATAAATTGATGTATAAAACATAGTTTTATGCCAGTCTTTCCACCAATCAACACAAATGGCTTATCATAGGAAAATATATTTACAATTTATAATCAAAAACTTTTAACTTAAATTCGTTTTTGATTTCTTGTCTCGTGAAAATAAAAACTTATTGTACTAGATTAATTGTCTAAACACTTTGACAGTGACTTTAAAAAAACATGTGGTTAAACTGATAATGACTGTTATATATTAGCAATGGCAATACAAAATATTTAAGATTTTAGTTTACTAAATTCCATTTGGCTTGTTTTCTTTTATCGATAATGGATGATCAGTCTATTTTAAATATTTATTAACTTACATTATAATGATATTTTATATTTACGCAAATGCTACTCATTGACATAACACAAATTTTACGCATTTTATAGCGTTTATTTAATGTTTCGAGTACTTTACAGCACTGACACACAAGAGGTGGCTCATGTTCCAATGAAAAAATTCTACAGTATAACCGTCGTCCATACTGTGAAGGTTTTTGTCACTGAAAACTGTCGCTAATACTTTCCACGGGCGCCGTCTGCCTGACGCCAACACTCTGGAATAAAAACATTAAATAAACGCGAAAAATACGTTTTTTTTTAAATATTAACAAAGTAGACCACGATCCCACCTGAAGTTATGTGGTCAGAAGATGGTATGCACCAGTTTATTATCAGTCTCTTCAGTCTTCTCTTGAAGGTTCAGTTTGAACTTACGCAATGTTTAATATATTATTTAATGTGCTTGGTGTTTGGTGATTTGGTTTTGTAAACATTGGTAACACATTTTGGTTCAGCAGTTCGAGGCGCCGCCGCCGCCGCGCTTCGAGCTGGCGCCTGCGTACGAGCGCGGCGCCGACAAGCGCGACCGCGACCGCGACTACAAACGCGACTATCCACGACATGTCTCGTGTAAGTTTATATAGATATATATATATATATATTTATTCACTTCTATTGCAAATAGAAAAAAGTTTGCGAGATCATTACTGCAAGCCGCCATGTTATCGCTGCTGTTCGACGCGGTGACTTGTCGAAAAATCCTGTAATGCTTGTCAAATTTAGATTTTGTATGTTGTTGTTTATATATTAGTGTTATTCTTTCCCTAGCAGCTGGAAACATGAAATACCCAAGTAATGGCAGTGCTAGTGATGACACCAGACAACCTATGCCACCAGGTACCCGACCGAAGGAACCAAGGTAAGGCTTTTTAATTTATTATTTATTATTAATTTTAACAAAAACTAAAATAAAGTAATTCTTCATTAACCGATCGCATAACAATATGAATAATTTTAACTAATTTATAAATGACAAAGTTGGTGGACATGTGCCTTTTTGGGGATTTTGGCAAACAAGCAATGGGTTGCATTATGCGTACAGAGAAAAGAGAATTGGAAAAATGACACTACAGGTAACTACAATAGGTACATTTAAATGATATAGCATACAAATATCTTATCATGATATTCTTTAGGTGTGTTAACTTGTTTAAAAGAAAAAAAAACTGGAATGTTTAGCCTAAGCAAAAGTACTGTTCTTTAGTATTTATTAACCGCAAGATATTCAACCTATTCGTACTAAATTTCACGTTCTTTATCTCTTGAAGTATTATTAAACATGTATAAAAATTTGTTACAGCCGCTCGTATGAGTCCCGGGACAACCGGTCGTACCGGCCGTCGCCGCCCGGCAAGCCGGAACCGCGCAACTGGAGCGCTTCCAATCGCTACCCCGAAACCGCACCTCCCGCTAAAGGTTTGGTTTTTTGGTTGTTTTTTTAATTTCGGTCCTAGATGGAAAATAGTCTAGTGGAAGAGGAGGCAATAGCAACTTCAATGCAATTAGCAATTTAAAATTTTATCAAAAGTAAGTTCAGTCCTCTTCGTTTTTCCACCCTTACCAAATAAGGGGAAGACAATCGGACGGGAAGGGGATGAATATCATTTTTTCCTATCCTTTCCTCTGTCCATTAAAACTTACTCAGATTGAGTAGTTTTTGCGTGATGCGCAAACAGCGGAACAATCTTTATGTTATAGGCGGTAGCGGGAGCGGGTCCGGGGAGCAGTGGTCTGGTGAGGCGCGGTACGGCGGCGCGTACGATGCGCGCTACCCTGCTACGTACCAGCCGCCGCCACCCGGCGCCGCCTACCCCGACCGGTACGCGCCTGCTGCCAGGGACTTCCCGCGCAAATACTAGCACCATCAAATAGGACTCAGGTCAATTATAACTTTAAAATATATATATTAATTATAACTTTAAAAAAATCCAGTGGTGCGTTATTAAACGTGAGTCGAGATTTTTTTTATTGACGATTACCACCACTTTAACGTGATGTCAATGTTCAACCAGGTTTAAATTTTTAAGATGCTATTGTAATATTCTTTCTAAGTTACTGCAAAACTATTTCCTATGAAAAGTTAACATCAAGTTGTGGTTTTTAGTGTCAATTGATAGTGGTGGTGGGGGTTAGTTAAGATCAGGTGAATCTTTTCCTCGTATATAAAAACAAAAACGATTCTGTAATTCGTCTTAATAATAGTTATATTAACAGGGTAACAATAAACAGGGTATATTGTTACCCTGTTGATTGTGACATACACCTGCATTTTATCTAAAATTATGTCTCATGAATATTGTAAGCTTAATGAATAATCAATAGTTTATTTTTATCCCCACGTCGATGCCAGATCCAGATTAAGTACCTTACATATTGTAGATAGGAAATATTATTGAAAATAATAGAGTAGACTTTATTTTGAATAAAAAAGATAATTAAAAAGTGTCTGGATGTGGCATCGTCCTGTATATTCCCAATTAGATTGTGAAAAAATTTTTTTTTATTTTGATGCTAAGTGCTATGCTGAGATAGATTATTGTTACAGGTTACACAGCAGTTCCTGAAACAAATGGAGTTTGAACATTGCAGATGCTGGGACCTAAAATATTATTAGTTATAGTTTAAATATTCCATTTTAGTTTAACCTTTTTTTATGAACTTGCTTTTATTTAAATAAAATGTTCCCAATTTAGTTAAATAGATGTTTCTTACGCATAAAATATAAGGACATTGATTTAAAGGAATATATATATATATAAATAGAAAATTTTATTTGTTTACCATTTAAATATGGCACAAGTGAATGTTTAAGGTTAAACATCTTATATATTTTAATGTGTTAAGTTTTTAGCATAGTCGATACAAGTTAAGAGACAAAAAATGGATCTTGTAATATATAAACATTTTATATATATTAAATTGGCGAAGAATTAAAGTGATTTGAAATATAATTTTTTTATTTTGAAATTAAAACAACACAATTGATTTGTAACAGTTTTCTAAGTGTACTTTATTTAAATTATGATTATATTTTCAAAAAAGCTAGATATATTCAAACTGTAAGATTAATTAATTAAAATGTAAAATAACTTCATAAATAAAATTATGTGCTTGCTCAGTTCAGAGATATTGAGTGTAAAATTAGATTTATATCAAATTATATTTCATTATATGAAATGAATAGTACATTTATTAAAAAAAACATACCTGAGAATCACATATCCAAAATTAATATTAGAAGTCAAAGAAATCATACCAAGCAGATACTAAAGATAAGCTTATGATGAATTTCGTTTCGTTTTTTTACAGTCAAGAGAGAACATTTTATAAGATCGAAGTAAATAAAAATCAATGTAAAAAATAATAAAACCAGATTGATACAATGAATTAAGTAACTATACACATATTCGATGACTGCACACTTAAACAAGTTTTATTACCATTTCAGTCAAACTGAAGCATATGTAAATTTGAAAAAGACCTGTTTTACAGATCATAACTTACTGTAACCATAAGATATAGGTGCCAGAATTATAAAGCAATAAAAGAAAAAAAAACTTAAATATTGTTAGTAGTTTACTTAAAATTTGATATTCCTAAACATGATGAAATATATAAATGCGCAACCAACACCTATTTCCACGTAATCAAGTTAACAAACCAACACATTGTAATTATGCCCAGTGTTTTCTACAAAAAGCACTGATTGTGTTGGTACTAAATTCTCATCGGGTGAATATAAGTGACGTTCCCATTTATCATTGTAAGAAGATTCAGATGTATCATCAAGACCTGTTAAAGCGTTGATGGCATCTTGCTGGCCCTGCACTGCGGCCAAACGAAGCAGTCGTTTAGCGGTGGCAATGTCCCGGGTGAGTCCACCTCGCCCTTGGCCATAATAGATCCCAAGGTTGTACAATGCACCAGGGTGCTGCTGAGTAGCAGCCAAACGATACAGCTCCATTGCCTGTAAGCAACAAAACGTATACATTATGAAGTAACAAAATTAAAAAATCTATCCAAGATGAGTGGAAAAAGTTTCGGGTGGCATGATTTTATGCGGAACCTATATACCTTGACTAGCCGTTTTAAATTGTAGAATGTTAGTAGTAGTGGGGGATTACTTTCCCGCAACTCCACGACTAGCGCGTATTTTGCGCGTGGACGGGGATATGGGGTCACTCCAGCCAGGCCAGCTCCCGGGAAAACCACAGCAACCCTTTAATGTTGCTGGCGATCTCCGGGAGTGATTCTGGCGAGCAGAGATATTTAACCCTATAATCTTCGTAAAAAGTTACAGCTGAAAGTTTTGATTTATGAGTTATAATGAGAAACATATAGTGTGTTAGTTTTGTCCCGGGGTGTATTGCTGAATGATTTAATGAGCATCTTTTCTTTTTCTTCCTTTCTAGGTGCTACAGCAATTGAGCAGAGCATGTCATCCATCTACTTAGCTATATAAGGTTATAGGTAGAGGAGAGAAGCTATTGTCTACACTGCAAAACTTTGGAATATTCTGACAAGGACAAGTTAAGCTCTGCAAAAGCAGAAATAGACATGGCATGTCTGTCTGATTAAGCCTCAAAACTGCACCTAGCTAGGAATTACTTATTTAATACTAAATTACTAGCTCTATGCACCCTTTGCATGAGGGATGAATTAATGGTATTATTCTCATGTCATGTGCCACTACCACTGCATTGTTCCTTACACAAGTATCTCCACTTGGAGGTTCCATGCAACATTGTGGCCTTGCGGAAAAGAATGCTCTACCACTAACTAGATGATATGTTTATTCATTTTAATAAAAAGTTAAGTAACTAACCATTTTCTCATCTATGGTTACACCCATGCCCATCTCATAGCATAAACCCAAATTAAACAGGGCTGGTGCATGATTACGGTTTGCTGCAGATCTGAAAAACAATGTCAATATTGCACATTAAAATACATATACAAGCTGACCCGACAGATGTCCTGTCTTAACTATGAATATTGAATTTAAATTGAATATTTCATAAAAATGAAATATAAAAGCATAGTGTTTGTTGTACTAATGCTTTATAATACACAACATTAATTTCTCCAATGGTTATGACTAGTTTCACTTATACTCAGTCAATCACATCAACTATCAAATGGCTGACAATTTTTTTTTTGTTTACGCTGGGAATGCATTTACGCACTTCGCCGTCCGTGCTGCGGAGGCAGCAAGGATGACTTCGTGTGGGACTCCCGGCCTTAAATTTGGGCCGGACTACCCACTAAACCCCGCGGTGTTCTCCTTCGCCCGACCGGGCCGTGGCATCTACGTAAGTTTATCCACGACCCGGCTAGGGGGGCCCTTTGGTAGGGGCTCGACTCGTGTAGGGAGGGATCAGATGTTAAGCCCCTCCCATCACCCTATGATGCTGCCCCCCTCGGAACACAAGAAGGGGGCCATCCGCCACGTTCAGCGCGACAGGTCCCCCGACCCGTCGCGCTACGGCTGTAGGGCCGCGGCGTATCTCGCACGCCGGCGGCCCCTCGTTGGAGCCCTGCGGGGAGGCAAGGTTTCGGTGGCGCGTTCGCGTTCCCGCAGGGCCTCTCTTTTGGCCGCCATCACCTCGTGTGCAAACGAGGCGACGGCGGCCCAGCTCCGTTCGCTACCGACCATCGATCGTATGACGGCCGGCAGCGACAAATCTCGCCCAATCGCACCAGTGAGAGTGGCACGTTGGGCGTCCCAGCCCGTGCACACGGCGAGCGTGTGCTCGGCCGTGTCAACGTCGCCGGTCGCACAGTGGTGGCATCCGGGTTCCGACTCAATTCCCACAACCACGCACAGGTAACGGCCGAAACAGCCGTGCCCTGTGAGAAGCTGCGTCAGGAAGTAAGTCGGCTCCCGGTGCTTCGCCTCCACCCACTGGCGCAGGACGGGGCGGTCAGCCTCGACAAGCCGCTTGCTTACCGAGGCGTCCGCCAATCTCTCCTCCCATCGCCGGAAGAGATCGTCGCGACCTTCTCTCCTCCAGCGTACGATCTCCTCCGGGAGGGGTTCTTCGCCTCTCTGCCGCATCAGGGCTCTTCTCCGGTAAACCTCCGCTAGATTCCCGGCTTCGAGGTCCCAGGGGAGGCCTCCGGAGATGAGGCACGCCGCCTCGTACGACACGGTGCGGTATGCCCTGGAGGCCCTCAAATGGCTGACAATTATGTCAAAACTGCTCAGGTTACTTTAGAAAAGTTAATATGTATGTTAAGTCTTCTTAAATTATCAGATTTTCTGTGCATATTTCCTTATTTTTTCATCCAACACCAAACACTAACAAGAATTAGATAAATCGGTCCAGCCATTCATGTGTGATGCTATGAAGAAGAGAAATAAATCCCTTTATCCTTATATACATATATTATAATAGTATGTAGAAAATAATAGTAGTTAAAAAAAATGAGGTGCATTTGATTTCAAACATGATCCTTTGTTATATTTCTCTACAATATTCTAATTTACATTTATTCAAAGAGCATGCATTCAGTTGTTATTGATTGGATTGCAAGAGAGATTGTTGTTTTTATTTACCTCAGCAAATTTAAACCATCTTGATGTTGTCCATTTTCAATGGCTGCCAAACCAAGTCTGTTCTCTATAGAGTTCAACACCTCTCCCAGTTCATCATCAGAACTTGTGGAACTGTTGCTATCATTAGTAGATGCCTTCTCATCAGTTTTCTTGCCATTTGATAACAAATGTACATGCATTGGGACATTTGCTATTGCTTTTTCAATTGTTTGCTTTGAATTTAATGTAGCACTCTTACTCATGCAACCTATGTAAGGGTGGAGTGATGAAAACAAACAGTTGATTTTATAGCATGTTTTCTCATTATCTCTGCACTTATACTTGAGCTTGAGATGTATGAGC
Source organism: Papilio elwesi (assembly GCA_029849275.1). Classification (NCBI taxonomy): domain Eukaryota; kingdom Metazoa; phylum Arthropoda; class Insecta; order Lepidoptera; family Papilionidae; genus Papilio; species Papilio elwesi. The sequence goes on along the minus strand of CM056704.1, from coordinate 3,323,211 downwards.
TGGCTGGTATACCATCCAATAACCAGAGCACTGCTCTGTAAAAAAAAGTGAAAAACTTATTGCCATTATTACATATCAATGTATTAAGTACTTTAAATTCTCCTCAACAGAATAAGTTCCAAATATGAATGAAGAAGAATATAAATAGAGGTATGTCTTTTGTATGTATTAGTACTAATTTTAATTTTTCTCATAGATTGAATTATTTTTTATACAAAGAAAAGTTATTGTAGAAAAGATTTTTTAAAATTTACTGTTCTAGTATCATCATTTTCAGTTCATTCAACTTGTCATTTTTATTCTGAACTAGTGACCCACCCCAGCTATGCCCGGGTACCACTAATTATGTTGATCCCATCGCTATCAAACACAGGAATTTGCCAATCTGGATATTAATTTTATCAAAATTGGTCCAGCCATTTCAGAGTCCATAGGTATATAGGGAACATACATACTTCACTTTATATACTATTTTTTTCATAAAAAGTATCCTCTGTTATGAGAGTATGTGAACAAAGTTTCATGATACTCGGTTGAGGAGTTTTCATGCGAAAAAGTAACAAACAAACTTACATTCACATTTATATTATTATAGTAGGGATCAGGAAAAATAATAGTTTACAAGAAAGCGATATAAGCAGGCTCGCGCCAGATGGAAATCTCTGTTTTTCATCATAACTTAGATTTTTTCAACCAGTACCACTGAGGAAAAGGAATTTCGCAACAACATAAACATACCTTTGCTTGGAAATGAATGCAAAGTTGTCTTCCTACATCATAAAAATAGTATTAGCCTTAATATAGCCAAAAAAATATTTACCCATGTTATGGCACCAATCCAAGTACGATTTAGATCATCAAAATTCCATCTCTTGCTTTTAGTATCATTGTCATTGTAAAATGATTTCCAACACTTTTGTGTATTTTGCCAACAAGACGGTGATCCTAAACGCTTGTGATCCTCGGAAAGGGTGGTGCCAGCTGAATTTACGACTCCTGCGGAACTACGTTTATCAAAATGATTTACACTCTTCTCTAAAGCATCTCGGATGCGACGAGTAACATATTTCCACATGGTTTTTTATCAAAATAAAACACTCAATAATCAAGTTAGAAACCCATTACCATTAAGTACCATACGGATTTTAATTCAACGAATTTGAGTAGACATGGTTTTGTAACTTTCGTTAGCCTTCGTTCGTCTCCATTCGATCAAATAACAAATTCAGTCACCATCACCACCACAGAGTACTTATACTCAATCAATACTCACAGACAATTGGTTAAATTACTAAATATAAATTGTAATGTCAGGGTTAGATTTAGGTACATCAAAAACTATAGCACAAAAATAAAAGATAGCATTTTATATAAAGTTATGCTACACATTGTGTGTCAACTGCTTAAAAATCAAAACTTGGACAAAACCAACTTCATTAATGATAAATTACTTTGATTCGTAGTTACAATTACCAGTTAAATAAACAATTGATTTAAAAAAAAAACATACAAAAAGTGAACTAGTAACTATAATTTAAAAAATAATAATTTAAGTTATGCCAAGAAATGTGACTGAATACGATACTACACCTACTTTGACCTACGGGATAACTAAGCATAGTTTCTTAGTTATCCCGTAGGTCTTGGGTCGTAACTGGCAACTGTGAAATTTGTTATTTGATAACTGTGCAAATTTCAATGTCAAATGTGGTTCAATTTTCAAATGTGATTGATGAATGCAGAATACAGTAGTGCAGTATGAATACCATGTACTATGCCAGTACGTACATTAAAAGTAGAAGCGCTTATTGCCCGGGAAAACATTAAATTTTAATTTACTGTACTTTTCTTTTATGCTTTCTATTTTTAACGTCAGTATTCAACACGTGTGGTCGCACAGGACTGTTTGTATATCATATAATCAAATTCTGAATAACTTATGATGTTATTATATTTACAATTTTATAATTTTTCTAGATCACTAAATAAAGAGCAACTTTGTTGTGCATGTAGTTACAAAAGTAAAAATGAAGATTCTTTTCACAAACCACTATGGCTACACGAGCACAATGACGGCAAAGAATACATACCATCGTATAACATCGCACCGACAGATGTTACACCCGTCCTAATATCATCTAGTAATTACAAAAGTATTCAAGGCAATAGAATTTTAAAACCAATGATGTGGGGAATAATACCCCCATGGCATAAGGTACTTCATATGTCATTTTTCATGGCATAATGTCACGCCTAACATACTTCTTAAGGATCGCATCTGAACGGCATTGACTCTTCTAGCATGCTTTTCCTGCCAAACCCAGGTCTCGCTTCCATTCATTAAAGTGGTACAGTATTGTGTATAGCCAGATGAGCCTTCATAAACACATTCTGACTCCTTACTACTGTACCATGTATAGCCCCATTCATTTTATATCTGCATTCACTTGTTGTTCAAAATCTTTAACAAGCCTACCATCACTACTTAACATACGCCCCAAATACACAACCACTGTTCCACTTCTTTACTGTTAACATTTATATCAATTACTGTCTCTTTCAAACACCATTATTTTCATCTTATCTACATTCATCTTCATACCTTTACCTTCTAATGAATTATTCACTACATTCAGCGTTATTGGTAGGTCCACTGCCGACGATGGAAACACAATCTGGTCATCGGCATGCAAAACACGTTTTACAACAAGCTCACCTAATCTTAATCCACAACCTTTGTCTTCCATAGCTTTCAAACAATCATCCATAATGAGAATGAACAGCCGCAGGTAGCTTTGTGATTGATTCATGACCTGTATTTCTATATTAATCTGTTTTATATGACTGTTTAATAACGTTCATTTCAAATACTATTAAGATACAGCTAGTTTATATGTATCTTTGTTCACATTAATATTGACATAAATGTGTCTCCAAATCCAACTTCTTATATTTTACATTTACTTTGGGCATTATCTTTGATCAATAGCTATTGTTGGGAGTTGTTTCCCCCACAACAATAGCTCCTGTTAACAAACAAACATACAAAAAAAGGTATATGAAAATATTATTTCAAATTAGTATGTAGGTGTTCCCTCGCTCAGAGTGGAGGCCTGTGTCCCTGCAGTGGGAAACATTCTAGAAAAGGCTGATTTATTATTATTATGTAGGTATATTTCTTCCCAAGGAGGGTGGGCATCAGGCAGACTGGCAGCTGTAAATAGTGTGACTAACTTATGCTGTATGTATTGTGGTCATACTGTGCTAACCCTACAAACTGGATAAGGGTAGGAAGATACACCGCTACACCACGGAAACAAGAGCAGGATAAACTTAAAAATATTTGGTCCAATTTTCGAAATTACACGGTCTGCTTGTTTCTGATCCCTGATGTAGAGGCCTATGTCTTCGATAGGTCCCTAAGAGCTGACGGGCAAATAGAGCCTTGCTAAAGTAAACTTCTGTAATGGTTAGATTGTTTTACATTATGCTTACACTATTTTATGTTCAAGGGTGATTATCGCACGAATAATTTAAGTACAAATAATTGTCGAATGGAGAATTTAAGAACATCTAAACTTTATAATCCAATATTATTAAAAGGTGGTAGATGTATAATAGTGGTAGAAGGCTATTACGAATGGCAAACCACTGTTAAAAATAAAGTGAAACAACCTTTTTACATATATGCCCCACAAGAAGAGGACATAAAGGTAAGATATTTAAACAGTTTCTTTAGGATGCCTTCGCCAGAGAAAAATAATGATTTCAGTAAATCAGAGACAAATATTGTCTCATAGAAACTCGTACAATGTGGTAAAAAACACAAATGTGGTTGATTTTTTTTATGGAAGAATGTGACAAAACGAGCAAGCGGATCACCTGATGTTAAGTGAATGCTACATTTAGGCATCTGCAACAAGCAAATGTGTTGCAGTGCATTGCCTACCTTTAATGGACAGAGGAGGGCATAGACAGGGAAAAGGATATTTCCTTTTCACCATTAACCAACTCCCCATCAAATCCTCTTCTGTTAAAACACTTCTTATGTTTAAGCAATTTTAAAAATGTTTAACCATTGTCAGTACAATGCTTACAGTGAACATCAAACCCTTAGTTGGAAAAATAAAGTAACATTATTTTAGAATATTGGTCTCAGATACGGCATTAAAAATGTATACTCTCACCTGTTATCTTATTATGATCTGTTATTGATCAGGGCCTAATTAAACTCGTATGTTACATTCTATTGTCGGTCAACATAAATTTAACCTCTAGAATCGTAAACCGCGAGTTTGGCAAAGGCTCAACCAAAATTGGTTTTTACGATTTATAGTGTGTTGGCCCCAGATTGAGCTTGGCAACCCACTTGTGGTTTATCAATATACGTCTAACATATAATATATATCCTGATCAAATAACCGATGAGAAGTTGAGAAATGTACACCACATTTCTTATGCCTTATTTATACTATATAGTCTTTCAATGTCTTGTAAAACTGCAAAGTATAAAAAACATTTCTGGACTTACTACTTATGCTTTCAATTTTTCCTATTTCTACAAATATTGAATCAACAATTTCAACATATTTCCAATGCTTATTGTTAATTTCTGATGTTAAAGAACCATTTAAAGTTAAACCATTAAAGCATTCATTTTGTAATTATTTCAATTTCAAATTTTGTACTTCTTGCTTGTTACAGATTGACGACCCTAATACATGGCAGAACAGTTATGACGATCAATTTGGATGGAGAGGTGTAAAACTTTTACATATTGCTGGATTGTACAATGTTTGGCAAGAGAATAATGTCATTGTTTATTCTTACACTACTATTACTATGGATTCCAGCAGTACATTAGATTGGTTGCATCACAGAATGCCTGCCATTTTGGAAACAGAGTTACAAATTGAGGTATTGCATGTGGCACTTTTTTCCAGCTAAGTAACAACTTAACTTTATGAATATTTAACTTTTCTAGTAGTACGCGACATTTCAAAATACAATGTAAGTATATGTACTACTGACATTGTATTTCGAATTAGCACCACATTTATGCTTGTTGCACAGAAACATAACTTTAACAAACATTTAGTGTATTCACTGACCTAACAAGAAAGCCTACAAAATAACCTTTGCATGGATATCCAGCCCAACAAAATCATTACGGTACAAGGCAAAAATCTGCGTCTTGGTATTTTGTCCCTGTACCATCCAATGTCAATTCATATCTTTGTCCATTAATCTTGCAATTCCCGATTGATTCTCATCTAAATAGCCTATTGAAACAGTAAGCTATATACTTATTTATTAAAACAATGCTGCTCAACCTTTTTTAAAATAATGCCTTAGAGATGTTTGAGAAATATTTGGCGGGCGACTGGCGTGCGTGCGTTATAACTATAATAACAGACTAATATATATATTTCATTATATTTTTATAATCTGATAACATCAGCACCGACTGTTATAATATTAATTATTGTTCAGCTCCATCTAACGAAAACAGTGTGCCTTATTATGATTTTCGCTAGCTTTGCGGTTTCGTCGATAGTCGGGCGACGCAGGATGGCGTTCCGTTCACCCCAATATGAACATGAACATTTTAGATTTTGTAGTAGTGTGAAGTTTGTCCATAAGAAACAAGGTTCTGTTATTGTGTTAACCCTTTCCACTCCAAGGCTGTTTTTGTTTTTATTCCACCAGCTCCACGCTATAATTACGTTTTTTTACTTTTAGTGTTTTTTGTGTATTTTGTAAAAAAAAAACGAATTTTTCTTATTTAATAAACTTTGTTTTATGAGTAATTACATGATACTATATTAAAATCCTAAATTTTAATCTTTATAATCCCCTTTGGTATGGTATTTTTCGAAACAAATCCCAGGATGAAGCGAAGGTTTTGTCTCACATGTTTTGCAAAAATAGCATGTTTCTTTTCTCTCCGGAAAAAACTATCGTCGGAAGAATCAGAGTCTGTTACGGTGGCAGCCAATGGTCTTAGATCAGATTTTCTCCTCCTCGAAGGTCCAGGAACTTCAGGAATATTATGTTCATTTTCTCACTCGTCTTCGCATTGAAAGGTTTCAAATACATTGTCCAACTCGCTCATATAGTCCTCATCGTCACTACTCTCAAATTCGTTTTCCAATTAGATCTATGTTTTCGGTTATTGACCTTTTAGACACCTTTTGCTCTATTTTTTTTATGCACGACAGTATGGAGGGTTATTATACTTATATGCAATTATAATCGACCGACCAGTACTTTCAAAACTCGTTACTTGTTGCACCATCAATCCGTGTCCTTGCCCCGCAGCGAATTGATTCAGTCACAGTCGTATCCGCCAGGAAAATTCACACCATACATGACATTACAGGTCTTTGAATGAAAACAAACACGATGATGCACAGAGATAAGTTGTTTACGACGCGAACATATAACAACTAGTATTATTATGTAGCATCGATAAAATTTAATTGAATTATAGTATCTTACGATTCTAGAATATGTTTCATTCATTCGTGATACAAACATTTTAGTAACAAAAATCCCTCCTGTTTTAAAATTTTCCGCAAAAAGAGGTATTTCACCATGTCGAGTATCACTCGACAGTGGAGCTAGTGGAACAAAATCAGTGTCGAGTGACACACGACATTGGAGTGGAAAGGGTTAAACTAAACTGCTATTGTTTTGATAACAAAATTGCGTGGAACTGAGCTTCGTTATTTCGTTTAATTAAGCCAACTGTTACTGTTTGATAAATTATATGTTTTATAATCAGTGTAACTTAGATAGGTTTTCCTGTACATATTGTACGTTGTATAAGAAATAATTATTTTAAAATTAAAATAATTCTGTAAATAACGTCGCGTCGCGTCGCGATCATGATCATGAAACGCTGCCGTTTGGAACTATTTTTTTGTTATATATAAATGATAAAAAGTAGTTTGCGTGGTTTGTAAGATACTTGCTTTTCACGCCGCCGGTCGTGGGTTTGACCAGGACAAACATTTGTGTGCATGAACATGTATGTTTGTCCTGAGTCTGGTTGTAATTTATGTATCTAAGTATGTATTTACAAAAGAAATTTAGTATATGTAGTATATCACATATATCGCATATTACCAGATGTTATGCGTTTCTATCGATACCAACGCATATGCTTTTCTGGTCTTTTAGGGGGTAAATGAACGCGATGGGGATGGTAATATTAACTTATAAGCACACAAATAATAATTCACTGAAGCATACTTTATAATTCTACATTATAAACTTTGACAAATAGTTATTGACATGATTTATTACAATTACAATCTGTCTAAATTAAAAGGAAGATTATATTTTTAAACTGCTTAACTATAGAACATAGACTTTTATCAAAATGTTCAACATATAAGACTAAATTCTTTTCTTGCTACAATAAGTAACAATTTTTTTTTAAATAATATAACAAAATCATACAAAGATATTATATTATACTGTTCAATATCTTTTGCAGGCATGGCTAGACATAGACAATGTCAATCCAGACATGGCTCTTTCATATTTAAAACCGAGTTTACTACTGTCATGGCATCAAGTTTCCACAGTAGTTAATAATTCACGATACAAATCAGAAGATTGTAACAAGAGAATATCCAGAGAGAACAAAAAATGTGCCCAATCGACTATTACTTTGTGGTTTACAAAGGCAGACAAACATAAAAACAATGACGAAGAAAATATCCCAAACAAAAAGACTAAGTAAAGTGGATTCAATTAATTAAATTACTAAAAGTCACATCCTTTATAACCCATACAATATTTGGGTCATTTTCGAGCTCTTTTGGTATGATTCACTAAAAAATAAATAGATTACTTCCCTTTATTTTTTTTATTTGAGATGGAGCACATAAGTAAAAGGATCACTTGAAACTATGTTGGTTTTATTTTATGTGAAAGTTATATAATTTCGAGTGAGTTTTGTCTTCACCATAAAATAAAGAAAATATGTGAACTCCCACCATGATTGTTTAGTTTTGCAACCCCCTTTCAGGCATCATACTACTAGCTAACTAAGACTACGCAGGAAATGTTGATTACTTTGAGTGAAATAAGAGATATTTTATTTAGTGCAAACCTTTTATAGAGGCAATTCTCGAAGGAGATTAAAAGAAGTGCAGCAGTAATCCTCATTCCTTTCACTAAGCTGTTTATCAACCACACCTAATGGTGCAGTATTTTTTTTGTATTTTATTGGAGACAGTGGAAAGTCAAGATAATAATTGGAAAAATGTGTTGCGGAACTAAATAACTTAAGAGAAGTATATTTAGCATAATATATATAGATGTTTTTAATCCACTTACCATGGCAGTAGAAAGATAAAAGAAACATAGAACATAAATTATTGCAAAATTTATTTCCATTTAAATATTGTTTATTCGGAATTGTTTAAAGTCAGCTTCACATCTTATGACTTTGTGACTGTCAAGAAACTCACATACAAAACTTTTAACTTCATATTCATCTGAAATGGAATGATAATTTCATACATATATACAATACACATATGTCAACATATCTCTATCTAAGATGTAGTATGAATTATGATCTAATTTCCCTATGTTCATAATAGGTGTAATATCATTTTGTCCCACTCAGACATAAATTGTTATATAAGCTGAGAGTTTTTGGATCGCTATTAGCTTTCCATTCTTCTGCTGATAGTAATTTTAGGCATTGGGCAATTGAAGAACAGAGGAAGTCAATATCAACATAGTTTAACTCCGACTCTGCCTTTTTCCCATTTTTTTGTGGTTCGGCACAGTAAGTCAATATTATAATAAGTTTTGGCTATAGTTTTTTTTACGGCCGGCCGCCTGCCTGACGCCAATCGTCCTCGGGCATGTATAGAAATATAATATTATTTAAATAATTTACTAACATTTGTTTTAACCATTCCCCACCAAGCTTAAACTAGGTTAAAATGGCTCACAACTATAGTTGAATGGTGGTTTGGAACCCACAACCATGTTGTGCATGTTTCGCAGTTTGTACCCTTAACCATTAGGGTTATTGGCAATCCAAAGATCATCTTAAATCTTCAACAATAATTGCCATTGTCAAGGAATGGAAGCACTCATGAAAGAAAAATTAAACTATTGTAGTCCTAATATAATATACTCACTTGGATATCTACTACATTGATAAATAAGCCTAATCAAATGTTTTGCAAGAGACTTGAACAAGGCTTTTCCTTTTATTCGGCCTTTAATATAGAATGGAGTCAGCACTTTGACCACCCAAGGTGCTATGCGCTCCTTGCAGCTCCTTACAAACTCCTGCGTCTCTTCTAGTGGTGACATAACTCCTTCATCATCACTATCCTTTCCAAATACATCTCTTAGCATTTCTTTAACCTGTAAATATATTAAGCTGCATCATTTATGTTGATGATATGGCTAACCAATACAACTAGAGGTCCTCCAAGAAGTGAAGGCCAGCAACAGTTCACGGGTGTTGGTGATCATATATTACATATCACAACCAGCTGCATGTTTGCCCCCTTATGCTATAAAAAAAGGACTAAAGTATGCATACTGTGATGACTGAATGCCAAAGAGGGAAACCTACCCCCAGCAGTGGAAGACTATCAGGTGAAGGAAGAAGATTGAATGATGTAAATAATTTAGTAAGTTTGGTTGTAATGTTAACATCAATGAAATAGTTTACTTGTAGAGTTTAGACATTGTAGTTACAGTATACTATTTATATTATATATTTATACTATTTATGTGAATTGTCATACTTAGTATGCTACAAACATTAATTCTGTAAACTGGCAATGTGTATCGCAAGACCACTTGAAAATAAAAAAAACAATGTTTGTGTTAATATTAAGTACAATAAATTAGTTGTGTCCTGCTGCTCCTCTGAGATGCGAGTACTAATTCATTTTGTTGTTGTACAACAAAGTAAAAAAGTACATATAGTAGTTTGAACTAAATATTTTAAAAAGTAAATAATTGAATTTACCCTTGCAAGCTTTGCCCTATTACAATCTCTCAATTGATCCAATATTTCAAATAATTGCAACTTCAAATAATACTCTTCACACAACCATTTATTGGATGTGTGCCTTGTCTTTTTACTGGCTGGTCTTGTATTGTCATTGTTCTCCACCAGATGTCCTGCCAATGATGCTAGTTTTTCATCTATGGACTGCTTAATATTTGCAGTTGGCAAATTATTACTCTTCATTTCATTATCCGCTTCACAATTCTCTTGTTTATTATATTTTGGAATCTCATATGTAGGATTTGGATCATTCCATAATGATTGTTCAAAAAGATCATCTTCATTATGGTCATCTTGAAACAGTATCTCTAATTGTTGTAACAAATTATCAGAATCTTGTATCTCCACATTTTGAGTCTCAAGAGGCCTTTCTGAAGGAAAACATTTCATTTTCATATCGCTAACTTCTGTTTCTGTTATTATAGATTGTTCTAGACTATTTCTATGTTGATCCAAAGTTTTTGCACTGGTTGTAGATGTAATATCTGTTATAGATTGATTTGAAGTAACTTTTTCCCGACGCCGCTTCCTCTTTTGGTTGCATGTACATTGACAAGTACAACTACTAGACTTATTTAATGAAGTTTGTACTCTTTTCTCATTCTTTGGGGTTGTATTTAAAAAATCATATAATGTTTTATACAGCTTACCCTTACTCGTGTCCTGTTTTAATTCGTTTATCTGAAATTTTTTAAACATTTACACTTGCATATGGAATAAAAAGAAATTTATGGCAATTAATTGTTAGGTACATACCACATCGATAATATTCCTACGATATATCTGAACCACCATACAAGTTTGAGCGGCAGTCATTTCTATAATTTTCGCACACCTCCATATTGCGCTAGGTAAGCGAATATTTTTATTGAACTGTTTTTGGTGTTGTTCATAGTTTACTGATAAAAGTTTTATTATATATTCCATATAGTGTTTACGTACCTGAAATTGAACTACTGATAAAATCTAAAACGAGGATTTGGAGCTGAGAATAATATATAATAGATGTTTACTTTAGATATAAGTAAATGAGGCTCGTATTCTATATCGGGTATAGACATTAACGTTTGGTCACATTCTAATAACATTTGATCTATGATTTCGTTCGAATGCTGCGATTCGATCTCTAATAATTGACTCATAATGTAAAAAATAATAAGTATTAAGTAAACCAAATTAAATAATTTTAGCGCCTCCAAGAATCCAATAACAATATTTTGACAATCAGCAGAACAGTATTGCCAGACTGGGCTTAGTAATCTGTACAACAAATTTAAAAAGGGCGGTATAAGGAGGAATCATAACCGACGAACATATGTGCATAGATGTATGAATATAGAAGTTAAAGAGGTGTAACATGAGAGAGGTTAAAGCTCATGTTATTTATATTACAATAAATGAATATTTTTTTGTTCGTGGCCAAGCCTAATTTTTGGACCACATTTTGAAATATGTACCAAAATGAAGCTTCACATAGTATTGTAACCGTCGCGAAAACCATACAGCTTTCTTGCTCATTTGTCTAACATTATCTCTTTTTACTGCAAGCCACCCTTACTGACATAAATTTTTTCTAGAGTCTAGGTCTGGCGGGACCACCACTTGATGAGTAATAAATAGATATGTTAAAAGGTACAATTTAAAAGCAATTGACAGTGTAAATTAAATTATTTGCTCTTTGGTCATACCATACGTATAGTGTCACCAACTTATCTGTGAACTGTGGGTGTCGCCATAGTCGTTTCAGTGTTGCTAATTATTTCATAATATATATATATATGTGCACGAAAATCGGGTAAGTAGACACATTTTTATTTATATTATTTAGTTTGTATTTCCAATAATAATAATTTTTCAATCGTTTAGATTGAAACCTTCATGTTAAAAGACCCATCTAGATATGAGGTAGGTTAGATGTAGGTAAAAGAAAAACAAATTTTTTTTTAGGATTTATTGAAAACCACGTTTTGCAATAATTGTGGTAAGTCGAATGACATTTCAACATGGCGACCGTAGTTCCTATTTTTGCCACTTCACAGATAAGTTGGTGGACTGTGCCCCTCACCGCCGTATCAATGATTGCATTCAAAGGAATATGGTTCATTATACATATACACTGTGCTTTTTTCAGGAGTAATTGGCAATGGTTGCTGTCGCTGACCTAAAAGTGACTCGGTTGCTATTGCTATAAACAAAAATTGAAGTTGAATATCGTTCAAAACATTTCGTTTCTTATTTTCAATTATTTCACCAATGCACAACATTTCTATGAATTCCTGAATATCCTCAAAATTATGGCTACTGAAGAGCACAAAGAATTAGCTCAATATATAAAGGAAGTTCACGCTTCTTTGAGAAAGTCTTCTTCAATAATAGGAGTTCGTAAAGCATGGCTTGAACATTGTAAAAATGAAGATATTTTAAAAACGTATGCAAAATGCATGGAACGATTGGCGACTGTACATTGGGAAAATAACGGAATGAATAAATCTAATGTGTCTCGGATACAGTGGTCTGCTGATTTCTCCTATAACTATTACATCAACGAACATTATTTAAAGTTTCGTGATAAAGAAATAGATATATCAAGCAAAATGAAAATTAGTGTGGATACTTTGGAACAATTTTCGTTACCTTTAAAATTACTTGATGTTGGCAGCTGTTATAATCCATTTCAAAAATATACATTCTTAGATGTTTTGCCTATTGATCTCTGCCCAGCAAATAGTTCTGTTTATCGGTGTGACTTCCTAAATGTCGGAATTACTGAAGACATGATAATAGAAGATGGAAATATAAAGCAATTGTTACTAAACTCCTATGATATAGCAACATTCTGCTTCCTGCTAGAATACATTCCCAATTCTGAACTAAGAATAGAGGCATGTATCAAAGCTTATCATCTCTTAAAACCCGGAGGAATATTGATAATAAATACTCCAGATTCTAAACATGTCGGAGCCAATTCTAAATTGATGAAGTGTTGGCGATACACTTTGGCAAGTTTAGGATTTTCAAGAATTAAATATGAGAAGTTCAAACACATGCATTGCCTGGTGTTTAGAAAGTCCTTGCACAAAGACATAGCAATAAGATGGACTACATTATGTAAAGAGCCATTGATGGAGTATGGTTTATATATTCCACAAGATTTTCTTAGTGACAATGAAGAGGTTGATCATAATAATTCCGATAAGGTGCCTGTGGTACATAATAAAGATAGCACAACAAATACTGAACACTTTGAAGAACTACCATTTAAGTATAATTATTAAAAATAATAGTAAATTTATTTCATCACCACTGCTCCAAAAACGGTGAAGGAAAACATCGTGAGGAAACCGGCATGTTCTTAGAACCATCAAATTCGAAGACATGTGACATCCACCAACCCGCACTGGGCCAGCGTGGTGGATTACGGCTCATTCCCTCTCTCGGAGAGGAGGCCTGTGTCCCTGCAGTGGGGAACATTCTAGAAAAGGCCGATTTATTATTATTATTATTATATTAAAAATATTTAATTATAACAGGTTTTTTATTTTATTGTATGAAATCAAGTTTTTATAATCTAAATATGTGACTGGTGATGGATGAGTAAACAAATTACAGGCTAATTTTATTGCCAAATTGAACATTCTGCTTATTACAAAGTTCAGTATATCATTTTCTAACTCTGTAATAAGCAGATATAATTTATATTATGAGAGGCTCATAAGTTTGCAGCTGGTGGTTAGCAATGCGTTATTAAGGCACAAACTGGAAGGCAGCCCTAATATAGCCTTTTTACTTTTTATTATTGAGTAAGTAGTTCTTTCATAATAATTTCTCATCATAGTTGATCTAAGTAAAGAGTAAAATAAATTGGTAGGAAGTCTCATTATGCAGCCATACTAATTTAAAGGCTTTTAGTTAAATATCTAATTTATTGCAGTTGGTTATGTTATGACCAAATCAAACACACATATTTGTCCTATACCGAGGAATAAATTTAAAACTTACAGAACTTGCTGAAAACTTAATACATTTTTAATTGCAATAATTTTGTTTATTTGATACTTGTGGGAAAGCTATGAAAAACAAGTACATAAATTTACATGTCAAGGATGTTCAAATAGTTGAAAGGCTTACCAATTCCATCTTGGCAGTTCAAACTTTGAAATTACTAGATGAATTTTAATAATTAATTCATCATTAGAGAACTTATATATCATGTGATATTGAAATCACTTAGATAAGGACATAGTAGTTTTTACATGGTTTTTATGCATTAATTTTATTATTTAGATGTCATTAGCCTAGCACTAACACTACTGCATCCCACAATTAATTAATGATTAATGAACAGTCTTATCATCTAAATCTTATTTCTTTAATCAAAACACAGATTCTAAGGCCTTTTTCAAAAAGTCTGACTAAAGTGCTAGATAACTAATAAAGTAAGTGACACATAATACTTCCTGTTAAAATTGTTTTCAATTCACAAGCAAATTTGATGTTAATGTCAAATTTGTATGTTTTGGTTTACGGAACCTAATTAATTTAATCACTCTTTAGAGTTTAAAATGCATCTTTTATGTATTATTTTGTGTTACATATTGATATACTTTAAATTTTCAGCAAAAATTATAATGATACAATCTTATAGAAATAAATTATTTTATTTGAAACAAAGTAAAGCAAATGTTAAGTAAAGAGAATAATCTCTGAATAACTTCCTCATCAGACAGTTGATCTAACCTATAATTTACTAGGCACTTTACTTACCAGTTAAGCTTATTTGGAGACTGTGAAATGCCAACAATGAATTTAATTGTCAGATAAGTTGCATGTAGGTTATTCATGACTTTGCTTTAACATTGTGAAACAGACCCTAGGAATGTAAAACTAATGTATGTCTACTAACAAATAATGATTTACTAATATTAGTAATGTACTTAATGTTTAATTAATAATGAAAATAACTTAACAACTAAGCCCAAATCATTTTGCAATATTAAATTTTTCTTTACGTTTTTCTAACCTCTCTTTATTTTCAATGTCTGTCATAATGGAGGATACAGACTGTCCAAATCTTTGAGCCCTTTGCTTTAACTTCTCCAGATTGTCCTGTAATGAGCCAGGAATTGAGGAGCTGATATTATTGTGTGTTGCAGTCTGGAAACGCTGCTTTCTGGCCTCTTTTCGCTCTGATTCTGTTACTTTAATAGGCAGACCAAATCTTCTAGCTCTCATTTCCATCCTCGTCTTGGCATCTATGTCAGTAACTAGTTTAACTTTGTTATTGTTAAATGAAGGCGTTTCCTCAGATTTGGTTTCAACAATTTCCTCAGTTGGTTTCGGCGTGTTGGATATAGCTCTATTTAATACAATTTTTTTTGTGCCAGATTCTTTAGTATCTTGAGATTTTTCTTTATTTTCTTCTGCAGGTGCAGCGTTTATTTTCCTTTTTAGTGTTCTCTGAGGTTTTAACTCAATTGTTTGTTTTCCGGAATGTTCTTCAAGTGCTAATTCTTCGTTTAATGTATCAACGGCTGTATCGTCTAAAATGTCGTTTTGACTTTTATCATCTTCATCTTCGAGAACTCCATCTGAGTCTATTTCGTCTGAATCTAAATTTATATCACCGTGCTCGTCTTGGGCTATAGCACCTTGAAGCCTAGCTACAAGCTCCGCTTTGTCACCGGTGTACGGCAATCCACGCGATTTTAACTCTTTTCTTAATTCAACTACCTTCAACTTGCTTACATCAGTTACTGTTGAGTCAGCCATTGCTTTTTCTTATAAACAAATTTAAATGGAAATAATTTTAATATGTTTTTATTTTTTTACTCATTTACGCAAACACATTGACATAGTGATAAACGACAATCATAAGCAAAGAGTATACTGCGGGGGGCTAGAAGCTAAAGTTACTATAAACCATAGATTAATGTTGTGTAACTCATAAATCATCATCATTTCAACTTCAAATATCCAATACAAAGGATGAATTGTCCATCACCTCACACACATTTTGTACAACTTCGAACTTATTGAGGTAAATACGTAGTGTCACTTTCAAGTTGTCGCTCACTCACTGGCGCAACGGAACCGATTAATCGATAAATGTCCGATCAAGAGTACACTGCGTACGATGCATATGTTTTTATAGAAAATTGTAATCCAAATGCATCGCATTTATCATATTTATGCATTGTTCAACATTTATTCTTAAATTATATGTTAATAAGATTTATTTTTAGTCAAAATAATTTTATCGATTTAAAATATTGATAAAAATAAGAAATAATCCTGTGCGTTTTATTATATTCTTTTCTTTTATTTTTCTAGGCACCTAGGCTTATTAGCCTGCATGTTATCTATACGATTGTATATATAGATGTGGAAGTTCCACAACCATTTACAACATGTTGGCATTACAATCGCGAGAGTTCGCTGTCTATACCATATACCCTTTATAAGTATTTATTTCTCCATGGTATACTGCAAAGAGAATGTAATTGGTAATATGGTATGTATAATGATATACGTTAATACTGGATCCAAATCAAACATAGAGCACAGTATCAAGGAGAAAATAGAGATCAAGCGACATGACCTTTGAGTTTCATTAATCATAAATGTTAAAATTATTCTCAAATGAACTTTTCTTGGGGTGGTTATACGAAAGACGCTGACTTATGTTATTTATTACCGTGAACTTCCTCTGGCGTATTAACTTGTCACGATACAACGTTTCTTTCTATCTTTAACTAAGAAATAACAGATGACAATATATATTCACACAGAACGCGAATGTTTTCGGTAGTGCAAACCCACGGTTATTGAAAAATAACAATATGGTAGGCTTCATAAAGCCTTTTCTTTCACAAAAATTGTTTAAGAATATTGTCTTGACCAAGCGAAAATAGAAACTAACAAGACCATTTTTATGAGCTACTATTAAATTGTTGATTATGTTGAATATTTCCAGTTACTTCCTCAGGACTAAATTTGGAAAAGGAAGTTAGGGGGAGTTAAAAGTTATACTGTAATAAAACTTTTATTATAAAGCTTTTAGTAAAAGCTTACACGTAATTTATTGCTCCTTAATATTAGTTTTCTTATAAATACTTAATATATTCCGCATCATGAATACAGGGTCATTCTTTTGTAACAGAAATTTGTAAAAGAAACAAAAGTTTTACACTTTTCATTTAAAGTATTAGTAAAGGATGAAGATACTTGTGTACCGAATAAAAATAAATAAAAAACGTTCAAATATTATAGAATTTAATTAGGGTACATACAAACATTTTGTAATGCTGGAGTATAATTAGCATACTAAGAAGCACTTCCGTTGAGTAGCTGGTGACAATTTGAGTGAAGTTAATTTTTCATTATTTCAAACAATGAAATTTTAGAGTGACTTTAATGATAAGGCATTACATGAAACACTTTATACATATGCAATATATATAAATTATTGTACACGTTTAACTTAATTTACAATATTAAATATTTTAAACTAAATCGCTAATGAATAATTCATTTTGTAAATTAATCGCGAAATATACATTAAAAGTAACACATGATATGTAACAAACCAAAAATATGTGAATCTGTTTCAAGCTGCTTATTCGATGATAATCGTTTTGACCCTACGTAGATCAATTAAAAACATTCCATAACTATATATTTTCTATATTAAAAGGAAAATCACACTGATATTTCGAAAGCCAACAAAACAAACATAAGCATCCACTAATAAGTGTTAGCAAAAAAACAATGAAAGTCCAGTTAGTGATGTATCACCGGTGTGACCCCCGACTGTTGCTCGCGAGCGCCCCACCTACAGATCACCGACAGGCGTACCTAAACCAAGCTGGTTACATCATTAGACCGCCATAACCTAATCCTGTTAAGTTCACACAACCCTGTTACAGCAAAAATTTAGCAAGAATCACAGATTTCTTTATGTAACAAATTATTTTCGATTTCGTGTGAGCTTTAGGACAATAACTTTTTCACAGTTCTGCTAGTTTAATTTGAGTGAACTATTCCGAAGAAAAAGGTCTTAATATGTAAAGCGAATTGTCCCGGTATGATTTGATTGCATTATAAATACTTTAATCTTCGTATAACTTTTATATAAATTATTTCTATTTTATTACAAATAATTGTTTATGTCTAAGAATATATTCATAACCATAGAAACTGTAGTTGAAATGACCATATTCGATTAGTGTGACGTAGTTTTACAAATAAATTTACTGCAATCTGATAACTTCTCGATGGCTCATATATTCATCTGTCAGTGACTGTACATTAGGACATGCGCAAACACTGTCCGCATCGGACCGTATTGACTACGGTGAAGAACACAAACAATTTACCTTCGAATTAGATATTCAGCAATACAATATATTCTAAATGATTCGTACCCACAATTTTGTTGCCGAACTTTTCTACGTAGTCAGCGTACGGCGCGAAGCGTACAGATTATGTATCGATCAGTTCTCGCCCGCGGAAACACTTCAAGTCCTTTCGTTTCGCGACCCGGACACATTGACTATATTACAGTGTACGATGGCACGGCCAATACGAGTTTCACTGCCTACAACGACTATAATACACCTCGATAAGAATCGTAATGAGCACTTAGCGACCAAAACCACACTACACAATTCGAATCCGTGGTAGGGGCACGACGTATGACCATATGATGGTGACCATAGATGTTCGGCTGTCCCAGCTTGGCAAGAGGTTACAGAACCTAGCACAACTTGTGGGACATGCCTTTCATCTCACACAATTAACAACCAGAATTTCAATTTCAAGGAGTCCCCATTAATAATAATATTTTTAAATACTAATACCGAATGCAATGTAGTTTCGCAACACCCTGTATATATTATAGTAAAACGCAACAATAATAAATAATTTAGATTATTTAAATAACAATCAGTTTTTCTTATCTTTCTGTATTCTTGTTTTCAATTTAATTTTACTGTTTTAATATTAAACAAGAATCATTAATCCAGGATGATATCGAATTTTATTTAATGTACAGCTAGATTTCATGTTTCTGCGTAAATCAGCTCTAGTATTGTTCGATGCAGCATAAATGACGGTTGTGCCGTTGTGTGTTGACGCCACAAGCGGGCATCTGCACAAGCACAACTTTATAGACAACTTCACAGTAAACAAAAACTAACCTGCTTAAATTAAAGACGCAAAGCCAATGCTTTGTGTCTTCCGATGTGTTAAAGATAAAGTGGTCACGACGGTCAGTTACCATATTAAGGCAATGTGGCAACTCTATTGAATTCTCATATTGGTAAAGTGAAATATTAAATGTGCCCCTAACATTCTAAGGTTTATCAGCACTACCTACCATGATAGTACTTCATTGAAGGTTAAATGAACAGCATACTATGGTAGGTGGTGTCAAAGTTAGGTCATGAGTTTGGGCATGGTCGTGCAGTGTATTGTGTCGTGTGTAGCACCGCACAATCTCGGTGAGAGCTACGGGCGCGCTGAGTGCCCGGTGTGCGACGGGTCTAGCTGGGGTGGCGGTGTCGCTGGGCGCGGGGCGGGCGGGGGCTCGCCGCGCGGCGTTCCTACCTACCTTCAGGCAGCTGCCGCGCGCCGGGGTGCGCACGCGCTGCCGCTTCCTTAAAATCAAATAAATGATGACAACACTTCAGTATCTATGCACGTCACAGAAAACATATTCAACTATTACGGTAATTTTAAAACCTCGCTCATCAGACGCAGGTAGAATTAAACTAGTTAATGTAAAAAAAAACAAAGAACCAAAATCGACTATGAAAATAATCATGAATGAACATTCATCACATATTACCTTCGACCCGCCGGTGAAGAAAACAAATCTAGCGACACCTTACTCGTTTAAATCGGTCAAGCCATAAATGGCTGTTGACAATCATGTATAAAACCCTAAACGGGTTAACACATGTGCAATGGCTGTCGTTACTTTCAGCTGCAGTTTAAGGTCATGCACTAGTCCCATAACTTTGCAGTGTGTAGCATTAGATTAAAAAAAAAACTAAATCGATGGTTATGGTTCACCTTGGTGCGAGGCTGTGGCTTGGTGCGCGGCGGAGGCTGCGCGGGCTGTGCCGGCTGTGTGGGCTGTGTGAGAGGCGCGGGCTGCGTGGGAGGCGCGGGCAGCGCGGGCTGAACGGGGGGAGCAGGCTGCGCGGGCGGCGGGGCGGGAGGCGCGCGCCCTAGCGACGCCAGCATTAGTCCCCGAAGTAGCGCCGCGCGGGATTCCGCTTCTTCGTTGCTCGCTGAGCTCGTTACATCTGGATATCACATAATTAACAGTGGTTAAGTCATCAGCAACACAAGCTGTTGCAAGAATCCCTGCTTCTGGAGGCCAGACGGAGCTACGTGATGGTATATTTACCTAGGAAACCAGAGAGCAAGAAGGTGTACTCGGAGACGTCGGGCTGCGGCTGCGGTGCGGCGGGCTGTGCGGCGGGCGGGGGCGCGGCCGCGCTGCTGGAGGACGTAGCCGCCCGCCGCGGCAGCCGCTCCAGTTGCTGTCGTGCTGCCTTCAATCATACGCACACCAATTATCCCCGAATCACACCTTTTGTAGGTTAACGAGTCAAACAAGCAGTGTGTTGCCTAATATTAAGCAATGAACCACCCTGAACATCCACAACACTAGAGAATTTCCAGCTGTGCTGCTGACC
The DNA here is from genome assembly GCA_029849275.1 of Papilio elwesi. Lineage (NCBI taxonomy): Eukaryota > Metazoa > Arthropoda > Insecta > Lepidoptera > Papilionidae > Papilio > Papilio elwesi. Next base: position 3,302,442 of record CM056704.1, on the reverse strand, counting down.
TTATTACACATACAACTAGTATAAGCCAGGTGTCACACTGGAAGAGCTGTGTGTGTCACAGCTTTCACATACTTGAGATGCCATAGAACAGGAGGTGTTTAGTCTAAACCTCTTTGACAGGAATTAAGTTGGAGTGGTACCTCAGGAGCACCGGCTAGTGTGCTAAAGTGGGATTGGGGGGCGGCCAAGCTCTTAGTACGTTTGGACTAGGCGGCGTCGTGCAATTTGCACTAGCCAACGCATATCATAAACCAGTTAACAATTAAACAATGAGCAATAATCCTTAAATAGTATAAAACAAAGCCGCTTCCCCTGTCTGTTCCCTTAGATCTATTACACAACGCATTAGAGTGCAGTTTTCATCAATAGGCAGAGTGACTCAAGATAAAGGTTAATAAGTTTATATATTATAGAAAAAAAGTCAGAGAATTGAGACCTGCACTTAAGCGCGGTTAACTGTGAGCTTGATGTGAAATTATCAATATGCGCTCACGCTCGTATCCCAGAAAGAGTAGGCAGTGATTATGGGTCTCCATTTGGTGCGATCCTAGCGCGATCCTTTAATAATACAGCTATTATTAGCACATTACCTTTTTTATTAGTTACCTTATGGTAACACAACATAAATTAATCCTAAGGAAGAATGAAGTTTTCCGGGTCAGCTAGTTAATAATAATTCAAAATGTAATATACCATGCAGAGCTATAGTTCCATTGTGGCTTCAGTTTAACCCTGGTAGTATATATGCTTAGGAAAGCAAGTATCCTTTCTTAAAACAAAGGTCTAAGACAAAGTCAATAGAAGAATTACATGTAGCTGGAATACATACTGGGCATAAAATGATATACTCTAATGTAGCTACAACTTAAAAATGAAAAAAACAGTCATGGATACTTGAATCCTACCTTGCTTGACTTACTTACAAAATAAAAAAGAAGATAACAACTTGTCAGCGAGCAACGGAAAGAATCTTATTAAGCATAAGGAAAATTCAAAAAGTAAAAAGTCAAGACATAAGAAAAAAGACAAAACTAACAAATGCGCTACATCACTAATTCTAAAATTAGGAACAATAATTATTTTTTTTTGTTATTAGCTTAAGTTTATGGGAAATAACGAGGCTTGGCTTATTTATTTATTATTTTATGTCCTTACTAATATGAAGTAAAACTCACGGTGGCTTGCTGTCGTTCAAGTTGCAGCTGCATCTGCAGTTGCTGCAGCTGGCTGGGCGTGCCGGGCTGGCCGGCGCCGCGCCGCACGCCCGACAGTTGAGATAGCAGCTCCGCGATCGGGTCCACCACGGCATCACGCGAGGACGGTGAGAGTGAAGAGATACCGCCACCGGTGCTGCGAACAAGTTGCCAATCGCTGTTTAACAAAGAAAACAGATAGTGCAACACTCTTGGAAAGGGGTATATACTAAAACAATTACAAACAACAACCGGAATAGTGGTAGAGCCAGCTGGGGGCGTAGGAATCTGCTGGTTCAACAGAATTAGTGTATTACATTATAAAAGTACAGGCGTAAAGTAGGTAGTGCTGAATTGCGATTTGTGTGAGATTTGATTCTTGACCCTCCTAACCAATCAAATCAAGCTCTCTTTCTCTTTAAACTAAAGTACTAAACTGGGATGACATAATGTTTCATGTTAATGTTTTCAGTAGTACAAATTCATGGTAAGGGTACACTATAGCAAAGTAAAAATTCTTTGCATTCTGATAATTGGGGACCAACCCTTTGGCTCCTGAGTTGGCCAATGCTTCTGTGCTTTCCGTGACAAGACAAACAGAAATGAAAATGTAATGATAAGTGTATTACAACTGCTCAACTAAAATGTCATCATAATGATGAGCAGACAGATCACTGCTGGACATAGGCTTATGAATCGTCATAGTCTCTTCCCTCCCCTTAACTTGAAAAATTGGTAATAGTTACCTGAACTGCATGTTGGTGCGGCGAGCGCGACTGACGCCGCGGCCCGAAGCAGGCATGCGCCGTACACCGCCATGCCTGATGCCACTCGGCTCGTCGTGCAATGCCGTTAAGTTATTATTGCTTAATAAGCCATCCAAAATTTTTGCATTCAAATTTTGATGTAGTTTTTACTATTTTTCAAGCCATATTTTTTTAATCAATTAGGTAAGTAAGCTTGAGAGTTGGAGAGTGAATTTTGTTTTTGATGACAGATGATGGAATATTGTGGGTAAAAACTAAGATGTGAAATGATTTATGAAGTCTGTATTGTAAGTGTAACTAAAGCAGAATTTTAAAATGACACCTTGTAAGGTTTTGGTCCTACAAATGATTAGAAACAACAAATTTGTAAGGCTTCACAAGTTAAATCTGTTATTGCACTTATGCAATCATGTTCAATGCTAGTCTTGGGATTTACAGTGTTGTAGAACACATATTATATCAGTGTAACTTATATTTTATAAGACAATTTGAGGCAAACAGGTGTTATTTATTTTATAAAATGGTAGTATGACACTGATGTAATATCTAAAGTCAAATCAAGTGCATCATGCTTGTTCAAACACCACCAAAATTGGCTGCATCATAAATTAAGGTTGAATAGAAGCAGTCGCCGTAACGGAAGTCGGAATGGATGACATTATAAATTGTTTTTTTCCATTTTTAATATTTAATTATTCGAAAAACACTGAAAAATGTTGCCATTGATTGTATTATTATAGTCCTCAGTGCTTTATACTTGTCAGTATTCAAAAATATTACACTTATATATACACCAAAAGACAGGTATATAGATCACCATCTTGCCACTTTCACCTTCAAATGGATTTCGACCTTGACCAGATTGTCAATTTATCTCATGGAGCATGCAAAAAATACTTTGTACTATATAAAAATAAAATCTATATAAAAGGATATAAGAAAAGAGATGAGATCTCTAGGTCCAGTCCGGTGTTCGAGTGTTAGATGTCCAGCAAAGTCATCAGTCACAAAATTTGGCTCCCCGCCCGACAGTGAGGCACAAACTGGGCATACCACCTGTAATGTAAAAATAAGTAAATGATTTCATTTTACTAACACTTTTAAAAAAAATGTACATGTTAAGCACTATTTATTCATCCACAACAATAACATATTATATTTAGACCAAAGAAAAATTCAGATAGAATGTCTAAGGAATGTAAATAATATTAAACCCCTCAATACAATGACCTGTTCTAGAATGTACTAGTTTTCTGTTCAAACTAAATAAAATCACAATATATGGAGGATTAGGTAATTAATATTGTCTCATATAATGGAAAGACAAAGTAGTCTGATTTAATTCCCAAAAAAGGAAAAAAAGGGTGATGTAAGGAGCACCCATAACCTGCGAGCATGTATGCATATATGTATGAATGTAGAAGAAGCGAGAGAGGTGTGCCAGGATGGCGCCAAAAATATCCATGATATCTGCCTAACCCTCTGGGCTAAGGGCGTGAGCGCATATTTATTTATCAAAAGGAACCTACACAATCACTTCTAAATAACTACAATACAATAAACTTTTTATGAAACGGCTTTACTCACGTTCACGCACAGTGCGAGGCGGGCCGCGACCGCGAAGCCTAAAGGACCTCCGACAGGTCCGAAACTTGTCGGTACAAAACCGAAGAAAAACGCGAACGTGAGTAAAGCCGTTTCATAAAAAGTTTATTGATAATGTCTCACCATAGTTTTAATAATTTTAACTACAATACAATTTATAAATGCAAAATTACTAATTACTATGTGGCCTTTTTGGAGAGAATATTCTGACCATTGAATTTTTTAACTCAAATTTTCGTTTAAAAGGACTGCTGGATAAGTAATATACAATAAACAGCAGTCATTATCAAAAATGCTATTTGCCAACTAGAATATTCTCAAATAAAAACTGCAAAGGGCCTTACTTTTTACATATAGTAATAACAGTGTGTTAGGGGTAACAAGGGGTTGCTTTGACAATGATAATCTTAATTACATTTACAAGATGATGTAACATAACTTACAGCAAGGGTGGTGTCTGCATGTTCGGCGGTCACATGTTCCATGAGCGCCGTGTCTGTGAAGCCCATTCGATTGCAAAAGGGACAGGTGTATGCCTGAGGCTGTTCCAAGGCCTGTGACTCACCCGCATAGTATAGGTCTGCAAACATAACATTTTTTGGATGAAGGTGGCAAACAAGCAAGCAGATCACCTGATGTTAAGTGAGCACTTCCCATAGACATTGCAACTAGCAAATATGTTGCAGATACATTGCCTACCTTTTTGCACAGAGTACTTTTACCTGTTAACCCCCTCCCCGTTCCTATCCTATCCTTATGAGGAAAGGGTGAGAATGGGAATAGGACTGAAATTAGGCCTCCAGCACCTCACTCATCAAAGGAAATGTAAAGTACTTCTACTTCATACCTGCTTTCCATGAAGTTGTGGTATTTAACCGGTCAAGTTGGCCCATTTGAGCATCAGATATTGTTGTTGTGAACTCTAAAACTTAAAATCAATGTAATTAAACTCAACCAATATATTAATTGTAACATGTATAAATTGGTCTTAATCAATAATGACTGCAAACATGAGAAATATTTACACAACCTAAAAATGTTGGGTATAAATCTATGCCGTTAAATGCATTTACATTTTTTTGTACAATTAAACAAAAAAAAACAAACATGTTTTCAAAATTGACTCTTGTTATTTTATTTAAACTAATTGGCCCTAGAGATTATTGGGCTATAAACAATTCTTGTTTTATAGAATAAATTTCAAGGGTATGTTAAGAGCAATATTGTTAAGTTTAATGTGGGATTATTATTATGCATGCATGCTTATTAAGTTGTATAAATAAATAAAGGTGTTTTTCCAACAGAAAAAAAAAATAATGCCAATGAATATCTCCTAAGGATATGTATCAATAAATGAACGTTTTGTTATTATTCCAAACAATATGCATTAATTGTTGTTGAAGAGAACAGTTAAAAACTAGGTCAGGTCACTGATGACAGAATAAAGATTACACAAAGATCTCACCAAAATCGCTTCTTGTAAGGATACACTGCATGGGATGCTCTGTTGTATGTTGATTCGTGACGGCACCGGATTCATAACATACAGCGCATAAATCGTAGTCGATGCAAATCAAACATTTATATCGTCGTCCTCTGAAGTTATTTTTTAAACAAGAATCACAGCTGACTCCTGAAAATACGTAAATACCAAGTAGTAAATTCTTAGCAATCTTTGACGATCACCACCGATGATAATTAAATTCAAAACAAATAACTAATAACAGTTCGAATTTTTCGCAAAGAAATTTATTGACAAAAGCATCTCACAAATTTTGATTATCATTACCCACCTTCATGGCGATTCATTTTCGCCACAAAACGTAGCCGAAACAAACGTTTCTTGGCACCAGAATTACTGCTGCTATTTGTGGTATTTATATTACTATACTAAAATAAGTAGCACAACATATAATATACTAAAATACAAGATTATTAACAAAAATTTCCAGCAAACCTAACCCAACTTGGCCATAATGACGTCACATAATGACTTGTGTGTTGCCTAATTTTATACTTTCACAGAGTATTATTTCTTATGTACAATTTTTTCATGTTGTATTTTTGAATTTTACTCGCTAAATACTCCGAATTATTAACTAAGTGATGTATTCACTACAAAATATTTAAATTTTGACATATTCGTTTGTCTTAACAACAAAAGATTTTAATATATAAAATTATTACAGGTTTTTTCTAGACTAACTTTCGTGATTAAACTTTCGCTTTTTTTTAATTTGTCTAAAACAATTTGTTGTTAATTAAAGAGGCTACTAGAATATCACAATTAACCTTGCTATCATATTTATATCAAACATATCTACATCATCGTAATTGACAATTTATTAATTGTTTTAAAAGCAAAATAAATAAGAAAAACGAATACGTAAAAAATATGCCATTTCTGAACGGAAAACAGATCAAATATTAGACATAGAAAATTTTCATTAAATTTTATTTCGTTCTCTCCTCATTTAATTGTGTTGTACCTGCTTTAACACTATATAAATGAGTTCTGCTAAAATCATATGTTTAGCAAGTGTTGTATACAGCATAGTTCTTTATGTACTTGCCGATACTTGTAATTACTACATATTAGTAAAGTAATAAAAATACCGTTGACAAATTTATTTTGCGCGGGAAGCTATATTGGAATGAAAACTTTTATTTGCAATACGTTACTCAGTTTAGTTATAAATTCCCAATAATTCAAAATGACCGACGCACTGAATCATTTAGTTGTTGACGGAAACGAAGTTTTGGAGTTGAAATTAGGTAAAAATACATTGTTATAATATATACTTTATGTTATGGATGGGATTTATAACCTTATCGTATTTCAGTACGAACAGTCGAAGATATTGAGGATGATGAAGCTAGCTTTAGCCCTGAAATGTGTCATCAAGTGTTTGGGGAAAATGAAAACATTTTCGGTTATACGGATTTGCACATAAAGCTCTATTACAGTGCAGGAAGCCTTCAGACTTATCTTGGGATCGAATACACAAATAAGGTATTTCAGTAAAATTTCTGAATAAAAATCCTACATCACACTTTATTTGTAAATAAAAATATTGTGTGTAGTATTAGGTGGTTTGGTATTTGTTTGAGAGAATAACAAAACAAATTTATGTTGCAAAAGTGAGTGGCAGTGTTGGTAGGGGACGCCCTAGGAGAACTTATATCGATCAGATTAATGACTTACTAAAAAAGGGCGATATAAGGAGCACCCATAACCGACGAGCATGCATGCGTAGATGTATGAATGTGGAAGAAGCGAGAGAGGTGTGCCAGGATCGCGCCAAATGGAAATCCATGATCTCTGCCTACCCCTCTGTGTTACGGGCGTGAGCGGATATTTATTTCCTTCAATTCTCTCTATCTTGTTATAACAAGAATATAACAGAACTTGTTATACTTGTTATAACAGAGTAATGAATACAACAGAATAGAAGTTATTATGTCGATTGTATTATAGTTTCTCTACAAGACAAAAAAATGAACACTGATCTCTAAATTATTGACATGCTACAATATAATCTTAATTGCAAATCCTGCTTAATAATATAATTGCGAAAGTTTGTAAATATGGATGTATGGATGTTTGTGACTCTTTCACACAAAAACTATGAATGGATTTTAATGAAACTTTATAATAATATAGATATAAACATCAGAATAACATATAGGCTGTAAAGAAATTGTGTGATTTGATGAAAATATAACCATAAGTGTGAAATAAGGAGGAAAAAATCTGCTATATGCAAGCTATTCTGGTGTGCACTGCAAAAACCGTTAGTTACACTTTTATAATAGAAATGTTTACCTTATTGCAGGTGTATTTCTATCTTTTATGTGTAAGTCATTATGGCCAAAATGGTAAACCATCTTTTTATTAATTATATAAAAATTATCTATTAATTATAAATTTGCAGTGCCAGCCACTAAGAGACACATTTACCTAATGTACAAATTTCTATACATGAGCACAGAAAAGCATACTAAACAACTCAGGTCAATTATCTGAGGGCCTTCTTAACATTGAACTAGTCAGAGGTTATCAATTTTAAGCTAGGAAAGGCAGGGAAGGGAAATTCAATCTCTAATAAAAATAAATATTACTATATCTGATTATATTATTGTCTTGTAACTTGTAAAATTAAAAAAAGCTTTTGATCTTGACTTTTAAAGGGAATACTAAAAGAAGTTCAAATGTAAGGTTTCCATTTTAAAAAGTAGACATCATACACAACAGTCATCTCTTCTGGATAGATAGAAATAAGTTCTGAGTGTGATGACCCTATGAGGTACCTATGTGTTGTCCATGTTTTTGAAGATCTCTCAATGTGCTTTTAAGCTTAGTAAATTTGTAATAAACAGGTTGGTGCACTCATCACTATTTTGGTATTGATTTACAGAAGTCACCTGGATTATGTCTATAAGCTAGCCCTAGCTAGCTATACCGAAGGTTGGTTTAAAAAATTAAACATCATTATAAAAGGTCATATTATTTTTACAGATTGAACCCAGTAAATCTGATGGAATGAAAGCGGATGATGTAGAGGGAGTGTTAAGAAATGTGTTGGCACCTGGCTTTGTTACTAATTTGGATCGTTTTCTATTGCTGTTGGGAAAGGATCGGAACTTTGTCCCACATGGTCAGCTTGCACATGCATTCTCCATTGAATCTCGTAAGTTTTCGATTATAAATATAACACATTGTTTGAAAGATGTGGCTATGTAATATAGGTTAAAATGTGTTTTGCTTATAAAAATGAATGATGTCTTTTATATTTAAGTGATAAACAACACCTGTAAACATCTGCAACATCAGATTATACAGATGTGTTTCTGGCTTTTAAAAAAGGGGTACATTATCTTCTTGATGGGCCCTCAGATGTGGTATAATCTTTCAATAATACTTTCCATTTTGATTCGTTGAAAGTGCAAGTGAAAGTGTTCCTCATTGTAATCATTTCAGGCACCAGACATTCACTGTAGGCCTACTCCATGAATTACGACAAAGATTTGTGTCTTGCCATCCTCGTCTGCTGAGGTCTCCTTGAACCTTGACCAGATATAGGTCACTGGTGCTCAATCTACACATAGTACAAGTCTCTGACTACTGACACATGAATAAAAACATTGTTTGTCAGTACACATTTGATAACATAATATATTTTTTCTGTTGGAATTTTTAAAGCAGTTATTATTATGATAAACAATTTATTAACTAAATTAGACAAATTCAAATGTACCACATAACACTTTTTAAATCATACTACTGTATTTTTCAAGTGACAAGATATAAAAATAATATTCTTTTATTTAGACAAAAATACCAATTAATAATATATATGATAAGTTTTCCTTTTTTCTTTAATTTACTTAGGAAACAAACAGTCGTTTACAGAGTAGTAAAAAATATATACATATTACATGTATATATATTATTATATGTATTATATATTGTATTGTCTGTTTGGTCACTAGCAAAGGCCTCTTCCAAGTTTATCCACATCTCTCTGTGTTTAGAAGTTCGCCTGCATAATGCGCCAGGAACCCTCGACTTTATATACCCATCTCTACAGGTCTTCCTCTTTTTCTTCGCATCATGCCTGCATTCAGTTCCACCAGTTCATTAAAATTTTGCTCCATTTTTCAATCCCTCTTGTTGTTTTTATTACCCATTATTCTTATTTTTAGTTTCTTGGCCTTTCATTAGGGACCAAGTTTGGTATCCATATGTGAGTATTGGTAGTAGTACAGAGGTATTGAACACTATTCCTTTAGTGGCCATACTTTTTTTATTTCTCTTGACTATCTTTTTGTTAAGTCTGTCGGTGCAATTGTTTGTCCTTAATATACATATTCCTCTCCAAATTCAATAATATCTTTGTTCAGGTAGATTATTTCTTTGTCCTTTTTAGGCTTTCCTTCTCTAATTCTTGGAGCATTATTTCTAGCACATTTTTTGTGTGTGTAATATCGATCTTCCCAGTTAAGTTGTTGAAATACCTCTTCTAAAACTGCTATAAAAAGGATCACCCCAGACTCCTTATGCTATTTTAATATTTTCTTTCTAAAGTTTTATTTTTGTTGTGTTGTATATATGTTTTTTAATATCTTTATATATTTTATGTCCACCCCTTGATTTTTGAGTGCTCTTGAAAAAGCCTATGATTTGACAAGATATATTTAAATAAAAAAATGAGTAATGTTTAATACCTGACAATATTGTTATGGTAATGTATGTATTAATGTTAAATGTATATAATTTCCAGGTGATGGTGGAGACAAAAGGCTATTTGAAGTATATTATAGTGAAACATCAACCCCTGGCTTCTTAGCATATCACCAGAGACTGCAAACCTTCCTCTTGTGGTATGTGGACGCAGCTTCCTTTATTGATGTGGATGATGACCAGTGGACTTTCTTTACAGTGTAAGTAAATGAGTCTAAGTAGATTATGTATTGGGTGGACAATAGTTTTATGGAACTGTAGTAGAGCAGCTATTGGCATTTCATAAATTGGCAACTCGTTCAGGGAAGGACAGCTAGTAATGCATATGCAAATCCTACAGTTTTCAATCGATATTGACAATTGTGCATAAATTGTCACTGTGTTAGCAGATTTTCTATTAATGTAACTGCTGTTACGATAATTTACTTTTCAGTTTCGAGAAATACTTGACCAGTGATGGTGAGGTGCGCTACGCGACGGCCGCGTACGCGACCGTGTACCGCTACTATGCGTACCCGCGGCATACGCGCCCTAGGGTCTCGCAGGTCCTCACGCTGCCACCGTTCCGGAAGTTAGGGTTGTGTGCAGCTCTTTTACAGGCAAGTACAGTATTAGACTAGATCAACGAGTTGTTTAAAGTTGTGATCACAAACATATGCAACACCAGAGGCACTGCAGATGCGCTGCCAGCCTTTAACAAGTAGTCTTTTCTTGAAGGACCCTAGTAGTAGGAGTAGGCTTCTTTTCTTCAGTTCGACCCAAAGGGATATGAATCCACTCTACTCCAGCCAGTCCAACTCCCCAAATTAACAATCTTGAGTCATATTGGTTTGGAAATACCGCTGGAGATAGATCATTCCACAAGGAAAAGTGTCAGAGCGGAAGTTACTCGACGCGCATCTTGGAAACCCTTATTTTACTAGGTCTGGGTGTATCTTATTAAGAATGAAATCTGTCGATAAACTAAACTGAACACCAATTGCAAAGTTTGAACTTTAAAATGACCTCCAGACCTTTATTAGTCAATTACTTATTTAATTTAAAATCTCATCCCATCTCATCTTCGTATTATGATTATTTCAGTCAATATACTCACATTTCCTTTCACAACCGGAGGTAGTTGACATCACAGTGGAAGACCCCTCGCCGGAGTTCCAGAGGATAAGGGACTATGTCGATGCAAAGAATTGTGAAACTCTGCCCACATTTCAACCTGCTAAGCTATTACAAGGGTAACTGTACATGTTTTATTTTGTGTTATTTAACTATAGACGTCACAATATTACAGTTAAACAGCTTATTATGTTTTGCTAAATTTAAGTATAATACAAAGTACAAGGCATAATTGAAACCGTCATCTGTTATTTGATCGGGACCTAGATTATATGTTAGATACTATGTAAATTGATAAATCACAAGTGGGCTGCCGAGCTAAATCTTTGGTCCAACGCCATTGTGTAACTCTAGTTAAAGTCTATAATACTAAGTATAAACTCCTTGTGACGTATCTTAGACCAGTGTTATTTGATATTGCGTTTCAATTTTTGCTGCAAACTTAAGTTACCGGTGTCATTTTGTTATTTCCATGTACCCTTTGCCTCCCAAAAAAACACCTCTAGTTTTTATGTAGGATAGACAATATGTACTGATGGCTTATATATAGGGAAGAGGGGAAATATTTATATGATGGCATCTGGCCTGCAATTATATCATTCACCATATTGTGGTTACTTTAAATACTCTCTTTAAAGCGATATTACTTTTTATTTCGGCTCACAGTTTCTCACCGGAAATGGAGAAGCAGGCTTGCAAAAAGTTCAAGATTAACAAGAAACAAGCGCGCCGCGTCTACGAAATATTACGGCTCAAGTGCACCAACACGTCGGATAAGGCTGCCTACCTGTCCTACAGGCTGGATGTTAAAAACAGACTCAATGCACCCTTCCAGGTAATTAAGTTCTCACTGTCTTAAACTAGGGTAGATACATATAGGAAGTCCCTTTTCACTGAAGTTATTGAGGTATTAAGTGTAATCAAGTATAAGCCAATAAAAAACAATTTGAGAATAAGTAATAGTTTTAAAAACAAATTACACATCTGACTGTATGATTATTGAAATTTTTATTATTTATTTCGCCTTTTATGTAGTTGTATGGGTTTTATGTTGCCCTCATGAGTTATGACCCTCCTCGAATCTAATGACACCTTACTCTTCAAAATCGGTCCAGCCCTTTGTTACAAGAGGTCACAATGGCACAGACCAGGAGGGCTATTAGTTAGGCAAAAATACCACAGACAATTGTTTATTGACTGATAATCGAATCCGCGGGGAAGCTATAATTGTGCCAGGGTAATGTCAAATGAACATTTATAATCTCTGCTAACCTTTCAGGATTAACGTAATGCTTCTTTATGATTATTTCGAACGTTTTATCTGCCCGCAATAAAATTTATTACATTTCACAGAAAAAGAAATTAGAAATGAAGAAGTTGGAAAAAGTGTTGAAGCCCGAAGAGTATGTTGCAACCATAACATCGACTGGGGCAAATGAGACACAAAGCCGTCTCTCCAGCCAGTACCTCTCCCTCGAGGAGGAATATCGCCGCGTCATACACAGAATGGATCATGATTAAAACACACCAATACACAATTAATTTGTTTAAATGTTATTCCGTCTATGGGTAGAGCCTACTCTCAAGTGTCATAAAGATGATTGAATTTCTCTTTTCTGTCTTGAGATTAATAATTTATTAGGAATTAGGTCAACTTTACTATTATAAATGTCACTAATCTTAAATGCCACATTGTTCTATGAAAAATGAAACCACCATAAACCACCATATACCATATAGTGATCACATCACAGTAAAAGATTGTACCTAGAAAATCTTGAACTGATAAAAATAATATTGAGCATTTAGAGGGTGCCTGTTTCTTTAAATTATATTCCTTTATATTATATATCTGTATTTCATTCAATAAATTGAAAACAGTGAAAATACGTTAAAGGTAATTTTTGGTGAAAAAAAAACAGGATAACATTATTTCGTGGTTAATTAATAATTATATTAAATTACTTTGGCATCTTGAAAAAAGGTAGCATTTGCTCAAATGTCTAGCAAGGACAACATTAGTGTTTCCTTTATTAATGGTAACTGTAATTTTGATATAAACGTGTTCCATGTTCATTATTAAAAAATTAAAGACAACCTGTTCATTTTCTTTTTCATTATTAGACGCAAAAATTAAATTAAAAGTGAACTGTGGCAACATTGTAGATTCATTTTAGAGGTTATCAGTATAAAATAAAGTATCGTACAAAATAATATCCCATTAGTAATTTTTTACTCATAGCATGAACCATGTATACAAAAAATGAGACAAATAAGTAAGTTATGCCGTTATGTCTATTACCGTGGGTTTCCACTGGCGTAAAATCGTGTCGCTATACGAGGTTTCTCTTTATCTTTCCGTCTGAACAAAACCGAGGTGATAATATGCTTTGTGTGAATGTTTTCGGTAGTGAAAACCTTCGCTTAATGAGTTCCGATATTCATTATGTATCTAATACTTTTGGATCTTTATAAACTATAATCACATCACTTCAGACCCTTGTACTTCAAGTTCTTTTAGTAGTTTCGCGAGTTATCTGGCGATGGAATGTTCCGTCGCATGTTCACTTCACCAGCTGCGCATGGCCCGCGCATGCGTGGTGGGGGTAGCGGTGGGGATGAGCGAGGCTTCACTCGCCGCTCTGTCGCTGTCAGTGCGAGTTGGACCGGCCGTCCGACATGTAGTGCATCTCGCCGAACCACTCGGCATGTTGGTCCAAATATCTGTTATAGTAGACATATTTTATTAATATAAATGTTTCCGTAGTTGAAGCATCACGCAAAAAAACTAGTGAAGCAATTTAATACAGCAATATTTTTTTAGTTACGATAAACACTTTGATAGTTTTGGTTACTTACTGCACAAACATATCGATGTTTTTCAATACAACTTTAAGTTTTGATTCTGCCATATTTGTCGCGATTAAAAAATCCGGTAATTTTACTGAAAATAAATAAAACAATAATTAATAATAGAGTAATTTGAGCCATAAAGTACGTTCATTCGTACACAGACCAGTAATTGACTACCATATATTCGAGATTATAACAAATAAATTGTTTGATATGGAAATGATGATTTTACCACAGAGCCGCGCGAGATGTATGGCGCCATAAGTCCTGCACGGCAGATGCTTCGTACTTTCGTCCCGGGGAATTACCCGCCATTTTGATACCTGAGTAATACAACAAACTAATCATACCATTTAGAAGGTTTAAAACAAACAATCGAGATAAAACTAATTGAATGTATGTCATTAATTGCGTTGTAACACTTTCTGCATGATTATGATTTCTAATTAAAAAAAGTATTACGTGTATGTATGTAATATACACAGGTATGTTAGTTGAATGCTGTGTAAATGATTAACGTATCGATTTTACGTAGTACTCTTAGTCATTGTTTGGTTTGAAGCACTTAAAAAGCTCTAGGAATCCTTCTGGTTGTGCGTGTGTGTGTGTGTGTGTATTTACCTTATCAAGCAGGAGGGAGAGGGGAGTGCGCTTGAGGCTCGGGTTCGAGGGCGGCGGGGCGCGCAACGCTTGGCCGCGCCACTCCTCGCTCAGCGACGACATCGTGCTCTCCACGCTGTATACGCCCAATATTCATATGCTTTTTAGCCTTACGTGGGGTGAAGATACATCGCTATTTCAGTTTAATAATGATTTCAGGAATCTTTGCCTATTTATATTTTTAAATAACACTGTCCTATTTAAAATAGGCTGCGCTTACGTGAGACTTTAGAGGACTTGCAATATAATATACAGTGGTGTCAGGAAATGACGTGTACAACAGAAGACCATAGATTGCTTGCCGAAAGGATAGCGAATAAATTAACCCAATTTTGTTTAGTTTGGGCGCTGGAAGGTTTCAATCATGAAAATCTTTAAATGGATTTTATTCATTAACCACGCTTTTTTACCAGTAGCTAACCATTTTTCTACGGAAGAAGCAAAACACGGTCACAAGAAATCTCTTATTTTTGTAACGTAATAACTGCCAATGGTTTTCCTTGCATAGCTACTTTTTCATAGTATAAGGCGGTAAACGAGCAAGCAGTTCTGAGTTGCACATAATGGTTATTTCCCTTTACCATTCCCTCCATCATTCGTGCAAAAGATGTTGCGGACTCTACCAACGTTAAAATTTACATAAACTTTTATTTACAAGATTTTTGCTAGCTCTGGAAAATGTCCGGAGACTTGTATGTAGTGTTGTAATACCTGGATGACTGCGTGTCGAACAGCCTTTGTTCCCAGGTGGACGTGGACGGTGGTTGCTCCTCGTTCTCTGAGTGTGACTTGGTGGATTTGTGTGAGCGGAGTCTGAAATTAATTGAGGAATTCATCAAATCTTATTTAAGCCATGAGCGTTAAGACATACGTCATAAATTAATATTTGCATGATAAATGAAGATAGATTATTTAGCTAATGCTGCAAAAGTCTTTACTGACCAGATAAGCGATTTTTTTTATTAAAACGAGTAAGCGGACCACCCGATATTAAGTGCCCACCCATAGGCATCTGCAACTAGCTATTAAGTTGCAGATGGGCTTAAATGGACAGAGGATTAACAGAAGGGTATATTTCCTTTTCCTATCCATTCCCTCCCTCGTCAATTTTGTGCGGACAGAAGTAGAATTAGGACTCCGGCACCTAACTCATCAACAAAACGCACAACACTCCTCGTCGTCGTTTCATCCCATGTTCGTCCACTGCTGAACGTTGGCCACTGATCATTGGCCATTGCCATTGATCGCCACAAAGATCGGTCCCCTGCCACCCTCATCCAGGATGAAGTGTTAAAGTGTGAATTTTACTTCATCCTATCTTCTGTGAGGAATTATTGCAAATTCGTGGAACAGACGTTGTTATTGCGGACTTTAGCACTTTCAAGAGTTGTCCACTGCTGGACGTAGTTTTCTTCCATTGATCACTATAAGGGTCGGTCCCCCGCCAAGGATAATATATAAGGATTTTGTGTACGATGAAATGATAGAAGCGTACCTCCTGGCGAAATGTCCGCTGCGCGCGGCGCACCGGCGCTCCCGCGGCGTGACATCGTGGCACTGCTCCGCCTCCTCGCTTGCCGGCTCCACTTTTATTGATTTCACATCCACTTTTATATCTTCAGGTTCAGCATCATTGTTATGATCTGTAACATCACAACAATTTGTAATTTATTTCATAGTTTAGTTTCAATTACGATGAAGTTATGGTTCGTCTAGATAATCTAATACAAAATTACTTGTCTACCTGAAGTGGATGTAGCGTAGTTGTATGAATTTTTATCGTTGATTAATTCCATCACTTTCGACTTTGAGTCTTCTGTAAAAAAAATAATGTTTTAATATATTTTTGAACATATTAATTAAATATTAAGAAATTTAGTCATATTGGAGTAAACCTTACGACGAACTTGATAAGGATACGTGTACACCAATAGCTAAAGATATATAGCTTAGGACCATTGACAATAAACTTTATGGAATTATTTTTTCTACATGATACTTTTTGCAGGATTCTTTGTATGTAAAGCTTAAAATTATACCGTTTGCGTCGTTTCCTTCATCGTAGTCTCCGTCATATTCGCCAGCATTTTCACCGACGTTATCTTCATTATTTTCAACCTTGTTGTTTACGTCGATTTCTCCATCGCCTTCTTCTTCGTTTTCTACGTTATGTTCGTCATATTCTGCATTGTTTTCTATGTTTTTAGGTTCGTCATTGTTTTCTGCATCGTTACGTTCGTCATATTCTTCATTATTTTCTGCGTTCTTATGTTCGTCATGATCTTCATTGTTTTCTGCTTTGTTATGTTCGTCAACTTCTTCATAATTTTCTGCGTCGTTATGTTCATCATCTTCTTCATTGTTTTCTGCGTCGTTATGTTCGTCATCTTCTTCATTGTTTTCTCCGTTGTTATGTTCGTCATCTTCTTCATGGTTTTCTGCGTTTATATGTTCATCATCTTCTTCATTGTGTTCCGCGTCGTTATATTCGTCATCTTCTTCATTGTTTTCTGCGTCGATATGTTCATCATCTTCATTGTGTTCTGCGTCGTTATATTCGTCATCTTCTTCATTGTTTTCTGCGTCGATATGTTCATCTTCATTGTGTTCTGCGTCGTTATGTTCGTCATCTTCTTCATTGTGTTCTGCGTCGTTATGTTCGTCATCTTCTTCATTGTAGTCTGCGTCGTTATTTTCGTCATCTTCTTCATTGTTTTCGTCAGCGTTACGTTCGTCATCTTCTTCATTGTTTTCGTCAGCGTTACGTTCGTCATCTTCCTCAATTCCGTTGTGTGTGTTGAAGCCATTTTCTCCGTTTTCTACGTCGTTGTGTACGTCGTCGTCTTCTTCATTTTCTGCATTATCATGTTGGACGTCATCTTCATCGTTTTCTTCATAGTTATGTTCGTCGTCATCATCACCATTTTCTGCATCAGTGTGTACCGTATCATCCTCATCGTTTTCTACGTTGTTATGTACAGCATAGTCTTCATTGCTTTCTTCGTCATTTTCGTCGTGTTCTGCGTTGTCTTGTTCGTCGTCACCTTCGCCGTTTTCTGTGTCGCTGTCATGTGCACAGTTGTCCACGTCGTTATCCGAATCACTTTCTTCTTCGTTATCCTCGGGGTTTTCTTCGTCATTATCGTCTTCATTGTCTTCGTAATCATCTTCATCGTCATCTTCGTCGGTTTCTTCGTCATTTTCTGCGTCGTTTGGTTTGCTGTTTCCATTGTAGACAGGATCGGGTGGTAAATGCGAATATTCCGGTATCTTCGGACTATTCAATTCTTCATCCGTCGCCATAGCGTCGTCATCTTGCAATTGTTCTTCTTCCTCTTCTTCCTCATCATCATCATCGGATACGCTTTTTGGCTTGCGCCTAAAATTGAAAATATAAATAAAAAGGTTATAAAATACATCATACATACAAAAATAGGGATCACGTTGAATATTTGAGACCTGACCAGTAGGATGCACAGGCCGAAAATAAATTGAGTCTTAATATCGAACTCTTTGGAAGTCCGTAATTGTCAAAACCAAATCTTCAAATTTTATAGTGATATTTTGATTGAGCTATTAAATACATTTAAGTTTATATTACAATGAAAGGTATTTATGGGTTAGGTTGGAGATAATAAATAAATATACACGCTCACATGCGTAACCCAGGGGGGTAGGCAGAGATTATAGATTTCCATTTGACGTGATCCTGATGCACTCCTCTTGCTTCTTCTTTATCCATACATCTACGTATACAAGCTCGTCGGTTACGGGTACTCCTCATATCGCCCTTCTTTATGTTACTAATCTGGTCGATATAAGTTCTCCTATAACGTACCAACACTGACACTCACTTTTGCAGCATAAATTTCATCCTTTTTCAACGTACTCGAACCATACCTTTTTCAAGTCTAGTCACAACATCAACTTTTAAGCCACAGTATTCCGTTTTTACACTATTTTAATTCTATTATTCAATTTCACGCCTAACATACTTCAGAAATATCACATCTCAACAGCATTTACTCTACTAACATACTTTTCGTGGCAAACCCAGCTTTCATTTGAATAGATTAAAGTGGGGACTAGTACAGCTTAGTAGCTGTACTAGTCCCCACTTTAATGTAATTGTAGTCAATTAGTGTATTGCGAGACGAGCCTTCATCCATGGCCATCAAGCCATGCTTTCTTTTTCTATTCTAACTTCCATATCTCACCACACAGTGTTAGCTTTTCTTGTGTCCTTCCTCTTATTCACTTCACATGCTTCAGTGGCAGCTTCCATCAATCCATTCTTTACTTTACCAAACACTCTCGACATCGGTTTCTTTCAAATTCCTTTCATTTAACTTGCAAAGTTTGTCTTCCAGACAACTGAAATATTTTTCTTTCACACTATCATCTTGTAATAGCTCTACTCTATTACACTCTGCCGGGGTAATAGATGCAGGCGCTCGGTGGCGCCAACGCCTGAACAAACCCAATGGCTTGTTCAGGCGTTGGCGCCACCGAGCGTTGAAGCCACGCGCTTTTTAGGCTGGATCAATATCCAGCATAAAAAGACAACTGTAATTATTATCTTAAAAGACAAGTTGACGTGATAGGTGAAACTGTCAATGATTCGTTAATATTATAAGCTGATTAAGTTCACAATAGCTTGGTGACATATGTATAGAATAAATGGCAATAAACAAAAATGACTTACTCTTCATTATACTTTCCGCAGATCTCCCAATATTGTTTCTGTTCTTGTTTGTACAGCAAATGGTCGCCCAGGACGAAGTCGATGTATATCCTCATGCCTTCAGCAACCTCTCTGACTAGATGCAATCTGCAAAACAATTAAGTTGAATTAAAGTAAAGTGATCAGTGTGATTGTAATGACAGAATTATATATTATGGCAAGATTGTCTAAAATATAGAAGAAACTGAATGACTGACTGATGTATCAACGCACAGCCCAAACTACTGGGTCTAGAGGCTTGAAATTCTGCACAGATTTCTATTATTATGTACGAAGCATTAAAAAAGGATTTTTCTAAATTAATCCCCTAAAGGTCTAAAGTAGGGGATGAAAGTTTGTATGGGGAGATAATTAAAATCCAAGTTAAGTTGACTTAGATCTATATAATCAATCATATTAAACAGGGTTCAGGTTAGGCTGGACATTAGTCGGTGAAATTAAATTGGCGGGTGTAAAAAATTATGTCTCCGTTTGGTTGGGTATACAACTTGTTGTTGCCCGCATGGGCTGAGGTAAATTCAGTTCAGTTATATTGCATCCACTAAAACATCTTCAGAAATTACCAAATACTTGCCTGCACGAGACATCGAGTATGTCTGGACGTTGCGCCGGACCGTGCCTGGTCCGCGTGGCCTGCCACACGCCCGTGTGCGCGAACCACTTGACGAACGACTCTAGGATTTCGGCCACGCAAGGCGACGCCGGAAGCCGCGTTAGCCGACCGCGCTTCACCACCAAGTGGTAGTCGAAGGTAAGACGGTCCCTAAAGATTTCAATACATAGAACTTTAATAAAAAATTAGGGCTTTACCAATACCATAAGAAATTTATACCCTCATCTGTCATTTGATCAGGACTCAGATTTATATTAGATAATATGTATGTTGACAAACCACAAGTACAAGTGGGTTGCCGATGTAATCTGCTAAATTGTTAAAACTAAATTAGGTAGAACATTCGAGTAACTCTCTATCGATCTCGCTCTCGATTCTAGGGGTCAAGTTTATGAGGACTTCAAATAATATAATTTTTTCTTGGCTTGAATGTTTATATAAAGTTTTTATAGTAGGAACCACATACTTTTGGAGAACTAAGTAAGATTAGGTTACCTGAGTGCAGGGGGTATGTGTATGTCAGCTTTCAAGGTTTGTGGCTGGTGCTGCAAGTGCGGCTGCGAACCGGAGCTGCTAGTGCAGCTGCTGCCGGATTCGGAGCCTGAGTTCGAGCCTGAGCCACTTGATGTGTCTGTGTCCCCTGCCTCCCTTTCTACAAAAAATAAAGAGTATATTTAAAAAAACATTACTAAATAAAAGAGGGGAAGAAGAAATAAAATAGACATGAGGACTGTGGGTCCCCACTTATTCATTGTAGAAGTATCACCTCTTCCTTGTTTTCCATGGTACTTCCCTGGGAGAGACAGCCTATTCATGCATCAGTTGTTGTAGCTGCTCTACCACTATTAGATCTTCCATTGTTTGATATATACATCCAATCACTCAGGCTTTGCATGAGTACCACCAATTATCTTTAGCCAGATGATTTCTAGTGAATTGCAAAACCAAAAAACTAATGATGCTTTTATTACGAACCTTCACTGTACGTCCCACTAATCTGAAGATCGCTTGAAAATATAATAAATTAAGTAATTTACCCTCAAGCTGAGTGCTAGTTGATGAGCCGGCATCACTGTAGCCATGCCGCGCGCGTTTCGCAGGTCCTGAGTTGGCATTCGTATTACCCCTCTTCTTACGCTCTCTTCTATATAAATATGCTCCCCTACAGTAAATAAAAATAAATTCAGATCGTATGAGAAGTTTAAAAACAATATATCACGTAAAAATAAAGTTTTAAAGCCTCATGTCTCAGCTGTCCCCAACAATGGTTAACATAACACTACATGTCATTGTTCAAATTCGAAATGTCTTTTTCGAAAAAAAAAATGCTAGACAAGTATGAATGGCAAATCGCATCGAAGGTTAGTCCATAGCTAGTTATAATAAAATAAATTTAGAAAGAATGCAACAGATTCACCCGCATTCTTTTCATTCCTTTCCTTTCCCTTTTTGACTTGGCTCATTTGGCCTACACATTGGTTGGCAATATATATATGATTGTTTTTTTTATGTGAGAAGGTGACAAATGAGCTAGCGGGTCACCTGATGTTGAGTGAACGCTGCCCATAGACATCCGCAACAAGCAAATGTGTTGCAGATGCATTGCCTACTACCTTTAATAGACAGAGGAAGGCTTAGACAGGAAAAAGAATATTTCCTTTTCCTCGTTAATCCCATCCCCATCCAATCCTTGTTGTGAATAACTTGTTCATTTGCATCCTTCATGTATTACAAAAAGCACCAACACAAAAATTAATATATTTGTGTTGCTTTTACAATTCTGAGATAAAAATATTAGATATATAAATTACAATTGGAGTTGTGACTTCTCGGCTAAGTCCCTCTGCAGTTGCCTGTTTTCTTGTGTGTCCTTAAGTACAAAGTCTTCACTAACACAACGGTCCCATGAGGAATTCCAACCTTGGAAATGTATTAGGTACTCTATGGTACGTCGACCCCTCTTGTCTTTGCTCTCTATTACTTCTAAAACCTGTTGACAGAATGTTTTATGACAATTTTTTATTTACACATATACACACATGTATGGAGGAGGATGAATAATTTATACACCTGCTAAGTAGCCCAAGTTGAGGTGCTTTTTTCAGTTATTGTTAAAGTTACTTTTTATTAAAAAATTATACATTAATCCTAATACATTAGATTGAACCCTAATATTCAGATATGATGATTCTATTCAATTAAGGTATGTTCTGTTAAGTAACAAAATAAAGTCAAGATCATTCCACTGTATATCGAGTAACATACCCTTAAAAAACATAATACTTTCAAACAGACAGGCCAAAAAAAAAATATGTTTTAATGTAGAAAAAATATGTTTACAAACACTTACCTTAGAATCATACAAGACTTTAGCCTTAGTAGGGTCAGGTTCATAGCACAGGACCCGCTCCCCTTCACTAAATTTATAGCGTAAGCCTCTCGTAGATACCATTCCTGTTTTAATATATACTTTAAAAGGACAACCCGTTCTAAAAAACCATAGTAATATTTTACAAATAATAAACTAACAATGTTATTTGTCATAAATTTTAAAGCGGCAGAGTAGAACCATAATGAATAAGGAAACTTATTTCTACAGTGTAAAATTACGCTTACTATTTAGCACTTTAAAAAAAATTAAAATAATGTTAAATTACTACGCATGTAACGCAAAAAAGTCTACTATTAAACTGTAGATACAGCGGTGTACAGTACAGAACAGCTTGCTTGTTTGCTATGCTGTGTTTGACATTGACATTTGTCAACTTATCGCTTTAGTATGATATAAACAAAAAATTCTCGAGATCTACGCATAGTATTTTTTTGTCTTTTTCGAACCTACACTCGATTATTATTATCATTTCAGCTCCTACATATTCAGTTGGTGGAAGTGTTCTTCCAAAAGCTTAAAATTAGTGCCGCCACGGTAGCAACTGATATAATTTTAAACATTGCGTCAAAAGTTAATAAATAGAACTTTAAATAGAACTTAATTAAAGTTAACAAGGCGAGAAAGACTCAAGCTTTGTTAAGGCACACTTTTAGGTATAGTTATAACATAGGAAGATCGATATTGAAAATATTAATATAATTTACACATTACACGAGATATATTTTTTTTAAACTCAGGGTGCTTCACTCCCCCTACAGCTGTAACATTCATATCAAAGCCGCTTGCCACACTAGTGCTATTTTGGGTTTTTTAGTTATAATTTAAATTCAACGTGCCTTGCATACAAGTTGGTGCCCCTTATCTCTGCCAACTTCACATACAACTAACAAAAAAGGTCAATCAACATTGCACGTTGAGCTAAAATGGAACGTTGCTGTTTATTTTTAGTAGGCGCTAGAACAAATCTACTACTGCAAGGGCCATTAACCGCAACTGGTTAGATTAATCATTTAAGACTATCTAATATTAACTAAAATGTTGTATATTTTATGAAGTTTGGTTTTACATCATTTAGAGGTAACGCATCTGCAACACATTAACTTGTTGCAGAAATCTATGGATAGCGATCACTTAACAAGGTGATCCGTTTACTCGTTTGCCATGCTCTTTCCTTAAAAAAAGTTTCGGAATAATTACAACGATAATAGTTGAGAGACCTCCACACAGAAGTTTGTAATAGTGGCTTAGTCTACCTTTAAAAAACAAAACCTACTTCAAACTAAAGTATGCGGAAGCAAGGTGTCCCTGTGTCATTTTCCATTTAACCAAATGAGGTTGAGCCCTTGCGCCAAAGTGGTTAATTTTTTGGTCGCTTTCCTAATCTAATAATTGGTTTATTAATTGACTAATTGAATTATTCCATTTTGATTGGCCGGGTTAGTCAATGTGAAAAAATCCGACTGATCTAGCTTAAAGATTTGTAACTATCGTTATTCACTTCATATCAAGATATTTAAGTCAGTTTTGAGAGAGGGGGCTGACACCATATCACCTTGAATGGTGAATAAAGTGGAATGAGAAAACAAATTTTTGTGATTGGTAAACACCACGCAAATATTTACCGTGATGTCATGAGTATTTGGATCAAGAATTATTACATTAGGTACTTCAGACTCAGTGCATAGGTGTTGAATTTAGAGAAGGTCGGAATATTTAAAGTCTATTGAATAGGTATATAATTTGTTCTTCAATCGGATTAAACAGGTAGAGCAAACGATCATACATAATCATCACTGGAACTAATATTTAACAGTGGTAGAGCCCGCAACAGCATCTGCTGCACGAATGGGCCGGCTCGACCGGTGAAATACCACGCCCTAACAGAAGAGAGGCGTGTAGTAGAGTATTCTGCGTTTCGTCTGATGAGTGAGGTGCAAAAGCCTAATTCCAGTTCTCTCCCCCTGCCCACCTTTCTTATATGTAAAGGATGGGAAGGGGAAGAAAACTTGACGGTGTAGGGAATGTACAGGAATTGGAAATACCCATTTTCTGTTTGACCCCTCCTATGTCCATTAAAGGTGGGCAACGCATCTGCATCTCATTAGCTAGTTGTAGATGTCTATGGACAGCGATCATTTGACATTCGGTGAACCGCTTGCTCGTTTGCCACCAAATAATATAAAAAAATATTACAAAGAGAAAAGATAATCTTCATGTTTTTTTATATACAAGAAGGTGGCAAACTAGCAAGGAGTTGATATTAAGTCACCATAGGCATCTGCAACAAACTGATGAATGGCAGATGTGCTGCCTACCTTAAATGAACGCAGGAGGGTATATATATAGAGTTTTGTAATATGTGAACTCCAAAACTACTCAAATCTTTTAAATAACTCTTTCAACATTAGAAAGCATGTGTGCGTATAAAGGGTAGAGTAATAAATAAGAAATATATATTGATAAGAATAGAAAAAATAATTTATTTAACCTATCAAACATTGTTACAACAAAACGACTTATCACATATCACATGACTATAATCGTAGTGCAGTATTTAGTTTCCATGTTTTGGTATAAGTTCAGTGGTGGTAGAGAGAAGAGGAGTAGTATGCTGGGGCGGCGTGAACCACGGGGGCGGCGTGCACCACGGGGGCGGCGTGCACTAGGGGAGCGGACGCGTAAGTATAGGGGGTGGCGATTTTGGCGACAGGAGCGGCGTACGCGATGGGGGCGGCGATTTTAGCGACTGGCGCGACGGCAGCCACCTTCACACCGAGAGCCTCCTTATGGACGACGGCGTTGAAGCCGTTATGTGGGTCGGCGGTGTAGTCGACGATGCGCTTGGTGCCATCAGGGTCAACCACCGAGTAGGAGCCTTGTACGACGTCGCCATCGCGACTCTCGTGCTGGGACTTGGAGTCACCGGTGAGACCATCTTGAACATCGTATGCGAAGCTGTACTGTGGGTGGGGATCATATTCCTCGACGGCGACTTTAGCGATCTTGGCTACGGGCGCGGCGTAGGCAAGGGGCGCGGCGTGGACTACCGGAGCCGTGTGGTATACTGGAGCGGTGGAGTACGCGATGGGAGCAGCTGGGATCAAGCCAGCGCTAGCGGCCGCCATCAGGCAGGAGAGTATTAAGAACTGTAAACAAGACAAGCATTAAAATGTATGACTTATAAGAGAAAAGACATCTTAATATTAAGATATCTTAAAATTTTAGTAAGCGAAATTTTATTGTGCACAAACTCTGAATAGATGTGGTAAACGAAAATATTCCGGGGATATTTCTATTTTTTCAAGTACCTTGAATGCCATTGTATAAGCGTGTATTACTTGAGGATCTCGAATGATGCCTGTTGAGGACCGTAAGGAGCTTTTATACAAGACGTCGGAGCTCACCCTTTCACCGGCGAACCGGAGTGACGTCACGCGACATTGGCTATGCGCCCCGGGCTGCCCCGAATTTCCTGAGCACAGAAGCACTGTTAGCAAGAAGCGGTTTATTAGTTCCGGTGAAGCAATCAATATTATTTAATTAATATTAAACTGTCAACATTAAGTTTGTATTGGCTAGATACCTATAGAACCTGACATAAATACTGCGTAGATTCCATTCCTTTTATAACTGTATAATTATTTGTGATTCCTATTTCGGGCTTAAATTTTAAAATGAATTTCTAGAGGCTTACTTTAGCAACGGACCTTACTTAATATTTCTTTTATTAGAGTTAGATAATACATAAAGAGATAAGTAAGAAAGGTGTCGAGTGCTGAGATAACGGTTGTTAGAAATGCATCTAAGAAAAAAACGTGTTGTGCCCACCCGGCCCTACTTATTTAAAATGGGAACAAGGAATGGGTGTTGACTCAAGTGCTGTGTATAAAAAGAAAAAAATCTTATTAACTTCTTTCTCCGTAATGTTCCGGCGAAACAACCTCAGTTAAAATGTCATTTTTATATCGCTGTGTTTCTTTTGTTCTTGTCCAAATAATTACGTTCCATTACAACATAACAGTATTAGGCATTCGGCTAAGACTAGACCGAGACTAAGCTGAAGGGATGCCTTGGGGTTCGGGCCTTTACTTTGAATAATTTAGAAGCCTGTCAAGCTTTTAAGTAGCTTGGTATATGTATGTAATATTCTTATTCGAGGGACCCCCTGCAAGTACCTTGACTTAGTGACTTATTGTGCACTGGCTGTGCCCCGCGGTTTCACCTGCCCTGAAATTTTACCTAAACGAAATTATATTACCTACTTAAATACTACCCTAACCTCATCGTCACCCTTCCCTTTTCCCGCTTATGTGGGGAGATCGACATGACCGTAGCAAGGCTTAACAAGCACATATGATTGTTTAAACTGAGACCATAGTCCATACCATATAGGTTCTAGCTACAGTTTTTACGGCTGACCGCCTGCCTAAAGCCAACCGTCATCGGGAATAATAAGTTCCTAACCTAACCTAACAAAACATATTACAACAGAATACATACATAATTTATACATATGTACATATGTGTAAACAATAGTGTTTAATTCTAATCTATCTCTAATTATAGAATTACCAGGGAGCATAGCGTGTGCTATGAATATCTCAATGCACAGAGTATGTAACTGAAGCTTGAAAAGTCTCCGATACTGTCCTGTTTTGAACTTTATGTAAACTTTCAATCATCATCATTTTAAATATATTAATATACAGTTAAATAGTATTTTATAATAAAAAAACACTTAGTCTTAAGTTTCTGAGTTTAGCCATTACAGATATAAGAGACAAAAATTGTAATAATCATTGTTATGGGTTTTATTGCGTTTATAAAGGCCCCCAATAATTCTTTTTTCAAATATCTTCAATGTACAGACAGCGATCAGTTACAGTTTTATTATATGTATAGAGTTAACTTTACAAAAAAAGGGCGCCGGAAATGGTCGGACCTTAGATAGAAGGGTCGGTTAAACAACACTATACACACTCTTTGCATTTTTATTTTGCATACGGTCTTTTTTTGAATGGAAAACATTAACAAGATAACCACGATTGGGCATTGATCACTCGTGTTGATCACATCCACTCGTTAAAAAACCACTTAGCAGTCAGCGTTTGATCAGTTTTTCAAAAACCGATACATGAGGTGCGAGCGTGCATTGTACGCAAGTCGTACAAAATATTTAAGTTTAAATTTTTACATAGGTTTATTCTAACATTAGACAGATTTCAAAGGTGCACTATAATTTCGTGTTGCAAGGTAAGTGGCAATTTGCAAACATTAAATGTGTTTGTGTTATAAGGACAAAAGAACATTGATTAAATCTTCATTTTGTTTTAAGAACTGATTGAGAACTGATCGATGAAGAAATGCTTTATTTTTCCTTGGTTAGCTTTGGTAAAATGGTACGGGGTAACGGGAATCATTCGGTATACGGAATAATGCGATCAGGCGATGGTTGCGTACATTGTCTTAAGATAAAGAAATCTGGCCTTGGAGGCCCTGGCTTGGAACGAGATGAACTGGATGTGTTCAATTGCTCCAATTCTGTTAGAGAGAAAAGTAGGGTATAAGATTTGGATATACCCGGTCATGGGACCATATGGGACAAAACCACACAACAAACAATATACACACAGTCTTAGAACCACCAAATTCGAACACATGTCAAATCCACCATCCAGCGTGGTGTATTACGGAACCCTTCCCTCTCTAGGAGGCCTGTGTTCCGGCATTAGGAAAACTTACTAAAAAAGGTTGATTATTATTTTTCTTATTAATTGAAGTTGAATGAAATTAATCTATTATTTAATTTTTGGTACTATTTTTTAAATATTTTTTCTTGGATTTAGCCTCACTTTCGTCTACCTAGAACTATATCCGTTAAGTAGAGTAAGATGCGGTTAGAAGACAATATACGTATTTATTTACACTCAAAGCTTTCTAGAGAGAATCCAGTGATCAGAATTGGGTACAAGATATTTTTTTTCTAAGCAATTATCTATTATATATTATTTTTTTATATTTTGTTTTATTAATTAATGTTTTATATACATTTTAGCGTATTCGATGGAAACTCTAAATATTCTAAGCCCCATTCACCTCCGTGTTCCTTACAATGTTACCGAAGTTTTAACTACTCGTATTAATGCATATAGATCTCATAGGTAAACTTTAAACGGAACAAACAGACGTAGCAAATGATCTGAAACATTGCTGAAACTAATGTTATATATAGAAAAGTTTAAATTCTTTGTTTTTAATGAGTAAACTGTGAAAATACTAACGAATGTTGATTTATATTGACTAACATACGTTAAAAAAATAATAATTTTGTAATGAGGTAGATTAGCTTCACGCACCTTTTTACGATAAGGGGTAAAGAAATAAATAAGGAATATATTTATAAGAATAGAAAAAATAATTTATTTAACCTATCACAACAAAACGACTTATCACATATCACATGACTATAATCGTAGTGCAGTATTTTGTTTCGATGTTTTGGTATCAGTTCAGTGGTGGTAGAGAGGAGAGGAGTAGTACGCTTGGGCGGCGTGAACCACGGGGGCGGCGTGCACCACGGGGGCGGCGTGCACTAGGGGAGCGGACGCGTAAGTGTAGGGGGTGGCGATTTTGGCGACAGGAGCGGCGTACGCGATGGGGGCGGCGATTTTAGCGACTGGCGCGACGGCAGCCACCTTCACACCGAGAGTTTCCTTATGCACGACGGCGTTGAAGCCGTTGTGTGGGTCGGCGGTGTAGTCGACGGTGCGCTTGGTGCCATCAGGGTCAACCACCGAGTAGGAGCCTTGCACTACGTCGCCATCGCGGCTCTCGTGCTGGGACTTGGAGTCACCGGTGAGACCGTCTTGAACATCGTATGCGAAGCTGTACTGTGGGTGGGGGTCGTATTCCTCGACGGCGACTTTAGCGACCTTGGCTACGGGCGCGGCGTAGGCGAGGGGCGCGGCGTGGACTACCGGAGCCGAGTGGTATACTGGAGCGGTGGAGTACGCTACTGGAGCAGCTGGGAACAAACCAGCACTAGCGGCCGCCACCAGACAGGTGAGGATCACGAACTGTGGAAAAGAAAACATTAAAATATATGATTTTCAACAGAAAAAGTATTTCATTAACTGACGCGTCTTTTTTCGTCTCATGTATTTTTAGACTTCTAAAACCTAAACCTCTACCTGCTACTAAGGTCTTCATCTAGAGAATAAAATACAAATGTGGATTCTAAAAAAAGTTATTGACAAAAATAGTCCATGTTTTATCAAGGAATATATTTTTCAAGATGGAAATAAACGGAATTGTTTTATTTTCAAGTACCTTGAATGCCATTGTATAAGCGTGTATTGCTTGAAGATCTCGAATGATGCCTGTTGAGGACCGTAAGGAGCTTTTATACAAGACGTCGGAGCTCACCCTTTCACCGGCGAACCGGAGTGACGTCACGCGACATTGGCTATGCGCCCCGGGCTTACTCGAATTTCCTGAGCACAGATTAACGTTGATATTGAGTAGAATCTAAATAAATTAGAATATAACTGCTGATATAAAATGACTTCTATTTCTGTATCGTCATTGGGCATTCACACATATGGCCTTAATTTGAAAATAAATTATCATTGTAGTAAACAAGGGGAATAGCTTATGTCTTCTATCAGAGACTGCATTACTTAACATGTTAAGTTCAATATCTGGCAGGTGATATCATAGTTTTTTGATATAGATTTTTTATAAGTATGTAAATGAATAACAAGCTGTCAAAATGAGCCAATATTGGCTCGCCGACGTAAAATAAACAAAAGAAATCATACTTGTAAGCGTAATACAGCAAAAGCGCTTATAAATGGATTTAGAACACTTTATAATTGATTGTTGTGGTATGGACAGCAGTGGGCAATAGTAATCTTACATAGAGACGTGGAGTAGAAGTATTACGTTTCGTCTGATGAGTAAGGTGTAGAAGGCCTAATGGATGTAGGTGATAGGATGAGAAGGGAAAGAGGATTGGACGGGAATGGGATGAATAGGAAATGGGAATACCCTCCTCTGTCCATAGGTAGGCAACGCATCTGCAACTCATTTGCTTGTTGCGGTTGCGTATGGGTAACGGTTACTAATCATAACCGTTTGCTCGTTTGCCACCTACTCTTATAAAGTTAGAGCATTAGTCATTGTTTAAAAAAAACATACCTTATGGTTCAACAATTGCGCAAAGTTCGCAAATTTATCTACAGGTCTGAATCGTGTTGTTGCGATATTTTGTGGTTGTGCGTAGGACGGATATATTAGCATTTGTAACGCACATAAATTGTGTTAATAAGACCAAAATATACTTACAGTCATTGGTTATTGTGGCAATCCGACAATCGGTCGGTGACATATATATGTGTTGAATTAATTCAGTGTCAGTCACTACGACAGTGGAGTGTTTTGGACGGTTTTCTTGAAACTTATCGCTGAACTGCAAGTGCAGATTCTAAGGAATGCCCTGCGTAATACATTTACTTTTTTCTCATTCATACTTTTAATATGCCTAAAGTAACGTTTCGTTCGTTCAACATTATCCTTTTATTAACACTCCAATAAATAAATGATTGAATCAATTTTGATTACAATAAGAATATGTAATACATGCAGAAAAGTTATTATTTTCTTTCGTTAAAAGAGCATGGCTGTCCTTCAGATGAATGTATGTTAAGACGTTTAGTTTTGTAGCCGCACGACCCTTGAACTTATTTTTTTTGTAGATACGAAAAAAGGTTGAGTTACAATCACAGCTTACATGTATTAAGTGGGATGTGATTGAAAGACCGTACACACTAGTTAAGCATTACTCAATTCACTCTTCTCTTGAAGGTATCGACGGATCGTACGGAGAACCGCAGATCTGTGATATCATTTATTCAAGTTGCTGGTGATTTAACTCTACTCTTCCCCTCCCCATCTATTTCTAATAAGAAAAATATGGAAAGGGAAGAGGATTTGATCGGGGAGGGGATAAATAGGAAAAGTAAATATCATTATTTCTGTTTGTTTGCTAATCATTTGTTTGTTTCAGATGCCTAGATGGGTAATGGTCTTGCTTGCTCGAATGCTACCTTCTATCATAAGAACATTGACTGTCATAAAGACTGTCGACAGAAGTAAAAACTGAACTGAAAACAAAACAGATGGGAAGGCGCGACAATAGTTCAAAAATAAATAAATAATCAACAAAAATAAACTCGTATACTTTACAATGACGAACACTCAACACTCGCGACATGTGCGTTCAGCTTTGAGTTTTTAACCCAATTATATTATTAATAATCTGCGTTCAGCTTTTAGTTTTTAACCCAATTATATTATTAATAATGATATAATCGAAAGTCTAACCTTAAAATTCGAAATAGGTAGTGGTTGGTGTAATAGCGTCACTTTATGCGAGCACGTATGCTCTTGTTACATACTTAGTACCCTCTATTGTGCAACGACCACGCCCGGCGGCGAGTCAAGGATGGTCGCTGGGGCCAAGCGGTGTCGCTAGTAATACCAGTTTTAAATTATCTCTTACTACTTTTGTCCCTATTGGGGTAGACGGGATAACTATTTTTCACCGATCTCTTTGATTCGGCGTTTCAGGCACGTTGAAAATATGAAGAGAATAACGGAACAAATTCATGTTCCAAAAGTGGCAGTGTTGGCAGGAGACGTCCTAGGAGAACTTATATCAATCACACATACTAAATTAAGGTGTAGTAGAAGAGAGAGATGTGGCAGGATCGCGCCAAATGGAAATTCATAATCCCTACCTAGCCATCTGGGCTACCGGCGCATATTTGTTTATTCTTTATGTCCTAATTTTTTTTTCTTATCTTATAACCAAACATTATTGGGGTAGCATATTGCTATAGTAACCAGAGCGGATAACCAACATTTTCGAAATTAACAAGCTTTTTTTAGTACGTAGTTATGTAAGAATTTATCAATGAACGTAATCTTATGACATTAATTTTTATCGACTTCAAGATGTCTGACTGACAATTTTCACACTTTTTATGACTAATATTAGTATAAAAAATTCTTTATGGTCTAAGCTGGCAAACGAGCAAACGGATCACCTGATGTTAAGTAATCGCTACCCATAGGCATCCGCAAAATGAGTTGCAGATGCGTTGCCTACCTTTAATGGACAGATGTGGGGCCATAGACTAAAATATTAAATATTGTATGTGCTCAGATACGAATATATTCGCTCGAAGTAAACGTACAGAATGAAATCGGCTTGCGACAGTCCGCACTGAGATCACAATTCCAGTACGGCGCGTATAAAATACGTGTATTATGCGTATTAAATAACACACATATACCTGCATGTAGGGAATTTAGCGCAGGGTCACAATTTCATGAGATTCGGCGCCGGCCAGTATCGAGTATCGTGCGTGGATATGTTAATCTTGTGAATCACTTTGGTGTTGTTGTCATGTAAATTTATTAATATGTAAGTTAATTAATGGCTTGTAGAAAATAATGCAAAACAACTTAGCAAAATAATTTTATGTAATCTACACTAATATTATAAAGAGGAAAGATTTGTTTTTTTTTTTATGTTTGTAACGAATAAACACAAAAGCTACTGGGCCGACCTCAAAAATTCTTTCACTAATAGAAAGCTATTCTAGCAGCGAGGATATATTTTTGAAGTGAAAACTTCCACGTTAGACGTTATTTGGCAGAGAAAAATCTTATAGGTTCGCGTGAACGTGCGTCAGCAACATTTTTATTCGAACTTGAAACGGTTTCGACGACATAAATTCTTAATTCTTAGCCGGAACAAACGCAATAGGATCGTAGGGTCCAGTAAAGCGCGTCTACTTTAAGACGGGGCTTCTTAAAATTATTCGTCATTATATATTTTTTTGTTGTATGTTAATCAACACGCGAGTTGCTTCATTTTTTTTAAATTAAATGTCATTACGTAACGTATCGATGTATACATCTATGAAAATCTGTGTGCAAAATTTCACGTACATCTGAGGAGGAGTTAAGAAGATAAATCGTAACAAACAAACAAAATCACATTCGTATTTAATATTATAGTTAAGATTCATTAAAAAATTAAAAAAAAAATTGATCACAATTTTTATGACATTGTTAAAAAGCAGCAATGAAGCTACTGACAGAACACATGGAATGATGATTTAGCAGTTCAAGTGTAGACAGTCGTACTAATTACACCGCCGCGTTGCCAGCATTGAGAGGCCGTGATTGAATTTGGGGCCAAGTTATGCCCATTGCCCGTGTACTCGTACCATTTGAAACAATACGTGGCTTCACCTTGGCATTATACGTGGGATTGGCCACAGAGTAGTGAGCATATAGACAGACTGATTGTAATTTTATGAACTTACTTAAAAATATACGTTTTAATTTTTATATAATATATTTATTACAAAAAAACAAAGAATACCACTGATAAATTTCAATAAGGTAAATTAAATATTTTATATGTTAGTGACCAGCCCCGGCTTCGCCCTAGTAGCATTTATTATGTTGATCCCTTCGCTACCAAACGCCAATATGAACATATCCTTAAAATTTCATCGAAGTCGGTCCAGCCGTAATTTTTTATCGTATAATAATTAGAAGACTAAAAACGAAAATTATGATGTTTTTAATCAATCGTCTCTGTTATTGTGTAGTCTGTACACATTTACAACTGTCTCCCGCTAAGCGACCAATCGGTACCCACTGCCCGCACATATCAGGTAATGGACCTAGGCGATATTATCGCAGCCTTACGAAATAAATTAAAAATTATGTCCTTGCTGTAGATAGAATTCATCGAAGTCAGTTCAATTATTTGAGGACGTAGTATATAGAGTATATAACTATGATGTATTTTTATGTTTAAGAAAAAAGCTTTACTAAATTTTAATTGTTTTATTGAATTATTTTAAAGAAAATTGACCTAGTCACTTTAAAATAAACTTAGGGAAAATCAATATAGATTTTCCTTAAGAAATTAAAAATAATGAGTGTGAAGTTTGTTTAAATGCATAAATAAATATATATAAAAATAATCAAAAGCACGATGGTATCTTTTATAAAGCTTTTTTTAAAATAATTACTAAAAAATTCTTCCTATTGATTGAAACTTAGTTAATAGCTATTCATTTTAATTTCATTGTGTTTTGATCTTTACTTTTTAGTTCAAAATATAACGTAGATATTGTAAGCGTTGTCTGTACTTTTCAGTGGTATATTCCTGTTTGTTCTTGTTAATTGTTTTTTGAACACGTTAGTGTTATACCTATTAGAAATAAATAAATAGTCAAATCCTAGTATGGGCTACGGTGCCGACTCTACATAAAAAATTGGGAAAGAAGCAAGGTATAGAACAATTTTGAAACGTAGTATTTAAAACGTAATCGAAACATTATACTAGGGGAGCCGACAATGATAAGCTTGTACATCTTCGTGCGTCATGCGGAGTTATTGGATTTTGAGGTTATATTTTTACTATTAGCGATTTAGCGTCTTTATTTACGATTTTTGTTTTTCTAGCTTGTTGAAATTGTCAGATAATTTTATCACATTATCCGTGAATATTCTTTATACTTTGAAAAAATGATTGCTTTCGAGGATGTTCAGGTGACGGTTTTATATAAGTTTTTGATCCCTGCACTCCTTTGCATCTTCACGTCATCGTTCGATTATTGAAATGCATACTTACTTTCGTACAAACAACTACCCTATCTTAATCTGACGCGCTCGAGTATATCAGATAATGTTTTTTTTAAAGGGCTATTCTGAGGGCACGACGCTACACGGCGCGGTACTTAACAGGGTCGAAGGTTCCCCCGATATGTAAATCTAACGCGCTCAAGCATGTACAGAAATCCCCGCTTCGGCACCCGTACCATGAAAAATGACTTATAATATCTAAGGAACCGAGAGGTTAGATTAGAAAAGCTTGACAAGTTTAGTTCCGAAAACTTTTTGGAAAGTTGCTCGTACTGTAGATGCTATTTTAAATAGCACTTGTGATTCTTACATCCGAAGAAACATCGTATCGCGACAGCTTCAATCTTTGTCACGGTCAGGACATAATCAATAGGGAACAAAATATTTGTTACTCTTTTATGAGATTGGTTATAGCTGCGTGACTTTCCTCGTAAGTTTTGAAAGGCTTACATATCGCGGGCACGGATCGGAAATACCTAGAAGTAGAGCGCGAGGTCGGTAGGCCGCGCTACTTGTTCTAGACTTAAGGTGTTAATACACTACAACGAAAAGTAAAGTACCGACGGATTGTGAGTATCTTCAGTGTATAATCGTATTAGCATATTATAAACTATTAGCAAATTGTGAACCGAATGAACCACTGACAATCATGTAACTTGTCAAACGCAACAAACCTTCTTTGATAAACATCATTATAAGATATTATTTCTATATATACTATCATGTCCAACCAAACGAACCTGGCTTATTATTATTTTGCTTCAATTCTAACTTAAGCTTTACAGCAATATCGCAAGCATAATATCAGTTTACCGTATGATGATTTGACTCCGATAATAGATGATAGATGGATCGATAAATTCTTAATTGCTACGAAACCTTAAGAATTAATTTATATTTTAAATATAACATGATTAAATAATGCGAAAGAAGTCAATAAATATTATTTATAATTATTGTAGTATTTAGTAGGGTGTGTTTCTGTTTTTAGACAACTCTTGTTCTTCTTGGGAAGTAGATATCAGTGACCTAGCGTATTTTTATTAAAGTTTAAATCTTTCTTCGAGGATGACCAGTTTGTTTAGTAGAAAATATTATATTATATATTTTAGGGTTTTAAAAGATTATATTAAGAATCGGCATGATAGTTAAATATTTATTATCTTTTACTCTAGTGAATAGTCACCCTAACTTCAATACAATATATTCGCACAAGCCACTGGCATTTACGTAACACACACGACTCAGTTGCTAACATTTGATACGGCTTCAGTCGGACATTACTACGAAATTGAGCTTTATTGAATACCAAGTGCATGGTATGACCGTTTAAATCTTGTAAAGTCAATTAATAATTTATTTGAGGTGATTGATTAAATGAACAGACTTTATCGAACATTAACCGTCTGTTTCTGGCATTTTTCGCGTTATACACTTTTTAATATCGCACGTTATCAATAAAATATAATTTAGTTGATACCGATACAACGAAATAAATGAACACATACTTGACGAGTTTCATATCTTCTGTAATTATGAAACCTACTAAGAAGGCTGTGTTTAAAGGTATTGGTTAATAATGTGTCACCTAAATCTCGTGCAAGTAATAATTGAACAAGTTTTCAATCACTTCTAAAAATAAATTAATAGTTGTAAAAACAGAGAAAATATGCAAAGTTCCATTACATAAGTATGAGGTATCCATTGTTATTTAAACTTGCACTTAGATGGCGTTATTTTCCAAAAATCGTAAATTGAAGATCCTGTCATGGATACCACACCGTATTCAATAAGGTTTTGTATAAATTGGCTGGAATGTGATCACGATTGTTGCCAAGAAAACAAAGAAGACGGGGCGGATCGATAGCTGATAACAGGTGCAATGATAAAATAATTTAATTATATTGGAACCTCGTTACAGATGGAACTGGCCTCATAACTGATGATTTAATTTTTATAATAAATATTATACTATATAGTAAATGTGAAGATCTAAGGCAAAACCTTCTTTAGTTTAAATGCTTGTGAAATATTCATCTGAATCTAAACATGGAGTACACGTTTTAATAATTCAAATGGAGTTAAATGCTACACTTATTATTCGCTGCGATACCACGAATTTCATAAGTCTTCATAGTGGCCAGTGTGCCTTGAAATGTACCAGTACAGTCAACTACATTAAAACGTGACAAGTATGATTAAGTCAAATATCATACATACGGTTAATATGTACAGATGAAAAGAGAGTGCATGCGGCAGAAATGCGAATGTTGAGATGGATGTGTGTGTGTGTGGAGTAACACGAATGGATAAGGTACGAAATGAGTATATTAGAGGAAGCCTGAAAGTAGCACCGATAGTGGAAAAGTTAAGGAGCAAAAGGTTAGCATGGTACGGGCATGTTGTGAGGAGGGAAGAATGGCATGTGACAAAGAAAGTTTTAGAAATGATTGTAGAGGGATATGTCGGTAGGGGTAGGCCTAAGAAAAGATGGATGGATTGCGTGAAAGATGACATGATCAAGAAGGGAGTGACGAGTGAAATGACGGATGATAGATTGACATGGAAGTCGAAAACTATTGCCGACCCCACATAAAGCGGGAAAAGGGCAGGATGATGATGATGATGATGTAGCAATCCGCCTCGGCTTTGCTCTCTTTCTCTCTCTCTTTCGAATCATTATAATATTTATGTAGAAAACGACAGTTAATACATTTATCTGATGTGTTGGAAGTGTTTAGATGATTCCCAGCAAAAAACATTTCTAAAGTAAAAGAGCAAAGGAGCAAGCAGTAGGGTGACGCTTAGTTACCATAGCAACCCATCAACATCCAAAAAAATCAGATGCGTTGCCAGCCTTTGTGTAAGAAATAGGAGAAGTATTAAAAAAATAAAGAGAGAAAGGGTTTCGATGGCAGATCGCACAAGAATAAATATTTCTACTCCACATTACTAGTGGAGTTGTCGTTGAGAATGAGAAAGGGCCCTAACCTTTTCTAATAAGGAAAAGATGGAAAAGGGTCTTCCCTTGGATTTGACTTGGATTTGGATTTGGAAAGGGATTTGACAAGGGAGGGAATAGATAGGAAGAGGAAATATCAGTTTTCCTGTACATTGCATTTCCCTCTGTATATGCAAGGCAGGCAACACAAAGCAAAATGGGTAGTGGGCACTGGTGCTCGTTTGCCAGCTTTCCTTGAAGAATAAAAAATAGAAAAGAGATCTTGATAGATAGCAAAAGAGAAAGAGGGAATGGAAGAGAAGACTACTAAGCCTTAATCATTAATATTTTATTTACGAGACAAAACATCTGCTGTTGTGAACGAATACAGTGCGCGACTGTACAGATAGTGCGGAACTTTGCATGCAATGTCCGATGTGTGGCCGACATGTTTATTCGTACGCGGACTTGAAATGTTCTAATTCAATTCGGACGGTAAAAGTACAATAAGCAGGGACGTTTACGACCAGTTTTTTATTGCTAATTAACTATCAGCAAGACTCCGGAGCTTATTCATTAGAGTAACGACACATTTCATCAGGGATCTTTGGTTCGATTCCGAGTCTAAAAAATTTGCATGATTTTTTAAATCTAAAATCACTAGTCTGGTTTTTTCAAGCAAAATTTCATCTGTACGAACACCGATAATAGGCCGAAATGTAGGGTACATCTTTGTGTTGAATCGAAAGCAGTTGTTTCTGTGTGGTTTAACTTTTTATTTTTACAGTGGTAGAGCCCGCAACAACAACATCTGTTGCACGAATGGGCTGGCTCGACCTACAACGACCTCACAGAAGACAGGCGTGAAGTAGAGTATTTTGCGTTTCGGCTGATGAGTGACTTGCCGGAGGCCAAATTATGGTTCTCTCCCCCTTCCCACCCTTTTCTTACAAGGAAAGGATGGGAAGGGGGAGGGGAAGAAAACTTGACGGTGGAGAGGATGTATAGGAATTGGAAATAACCATTTAGTGGTTGCCCCTCCGCTGTCCATTAAAGGTGGGCAATGCGTCTGCAACTCGTTGGTTAGTTGCAGATGTCTATGAGTGGCGATCACTTGATATCGGGTGAACCGCTTGCTCGTTTGCCACCTAGTACTATAAAAAAAACAAAATATATGTTAATGAAAATTGTCACTATCAATATATAAAGTACTCGAAATGTCAACAATAAAATCGTAAAATAAACGCGATAAAATTTGTAAAACTAGTTTTATTCCGCTGAGTAGTATTCGTGTAGTAATAGAAATGATATTAAAACAATTGTAAACGATCATGTTAAAAAGTTTTCCGTTCAGTTGTAATATGCTTGCAACGGAATAAATCTCGACTCGAATATTTAATAACCGGTGTAATTATAAATATGTATTGTGTTATTAAAAAAACCAGATTTCAATAAAAACATTTACGCACTCGTCCCAGAATGTGGCGGCTACTTCATATTACATATTTATCAATAATTATATAATTAGATAAAAATATAATCTATTAATATAATTAATGCACATATAATCGTTAAATATTAAATCAATTGAACTATTAAACATTCCAGATCCGTACGAACGTTTCGAATCAAACGTAAAATGTATTAACATTTTTTCGTAATTGAGTATGAATTGACTTCTAATTATATATTCTAATTATATATATATAACTACATTCACAACGCACAATCTACTCTCCATAACGCATGTTTCGGAAGGACGGCGGAACACTTACTTACAGTTGCAGGTTTTGTCTCTAATCGATCTTTATTCTTCTATATATAAATACGTGAAAGGAAATAATTCAACAGACTTTTAAGGAAATTGCGCTCTTCCGAATGTATAAGATACGATACTACGAATTATGACTTCAGAATACATAAAAAGCAATTTTTTTCATAGAAAAAACGGATTCAGCTTAATTAATATAAGACCGATTTTGATTATGTCTCATTCATCATATATAATTACTAACAGCAAGCAACTACGAGGTTGACGTAAGATAACAAAAAAGTAGAAACATGTAGGTACAGAAATAGTTGGGCGTACTTTCTTACATTTTCCTTATTCGTTCGCGTCAGTAGTAATATCCTTAGTATTTATTAGAGCGAAGGTTCGTGTCGGTTGCATCGATTACAAAACGATTGGCAAAACTACGCAGCCTTGTGAAGGACGTACGCAACGCAAGCGACGCGGCGCGCGGGAAAATTCACCTCGAGTATTTTCTTCATGCCTTGTAGGTTGTAGACGCAACGGGGCTAAGGCACTGTGACACATACAGCCAAGTGATATATTGTACGATTGTTTATTATTATGAAATTTAGGCGTAATTAAAAATATTTTTTGAATTGTATTTTTTTTGTTTTAATATAAGTATAAGGTTTTAATGTACGCCATTTAACTTTATCATGAATATTTAGTAAAAATAACAAATAAATATTAATATTTTCTGTATTTTTAAAAAGAAACATTATACTTATCAATCAAACTATATTGTATCACACGATATACATGTTATTCTTTAGCTTATAGTAGTTGTTAGATTTTTTTAAGCTTACTCTTATATTGAACGACAGTGAATTTGTATTTCCATACTTATATTTTTTTGACAGTAAAATGTATGGAAACATAATTCGATTGATATAAAAGAACATATTCAAACCTTTATATGTTTTTTTATATCAATCAAAATCTCTTACGTTTAAGGTCTTTTTAAATTACATACCTGATCGAAATATCGAGAAGATAATACAAAAACAATACAAACTGGTTAATGAAAACGAAGATACAATAAATTCAATAAAAATGAAGTTTATTGTTTTATTTTTGTACGTAAAGCTATTCGGAAGTCGGACTCAGCTGATGTAATACGTAGGGTTCACCTTGCATCAAGGATGTCGCTGCTAAAGTGACCTACTCCACATACACGAATTGTATGTCGTACAACCTGTTGACAATTTATAATTAAATCTGTTAATGAAATTTAAATAATGTGTTTATTTAATTATCATGACTGTAAAGATAAGGTACTTCTTTTTGTAAATAAATCTATATATGTACATAAAAGAAGAAACTGATTGACCGATATATCAAAGCACAGACAAAACTACTAGGCTTAGAGACTTGAAATTTTGCAGACATTTATTTTATTAAGTAGACGAGCGGTAAGAAAGGATTTTTTTTAATTCGGCTATCTAGATCTAAAATAGGGTATGAAAGTATGAATGGTGATTTAAAAAAAAATGTAAGCTGGCCTCAAATCTATATGATCAATCATAGTAAACATGGTTCAGCTTAGGCTGGACATATCGGTTAAATTAAATTGCACGGCGGTGAAACCGTGAGGCTTAGCTTGTATGTAGCATATAAAAGCGAAAGCCTTAGTTCCATCGAATTAAACTTAGGTGAAGTTTAATTTGTTTAAAGTAGACAACATTCGTTTTATTACGACGGATTTAATAGTACCCGAATATGGTAAT
This sequence comes from Papilio elwesi, assembly GCA_029849275.1. Classification (NCBI taxonomy): domain Eukaryota; kingdom Metazoa; phylum Arthropoda; class Insecta; order Lepidoptera; family Papilionidae; genus Papilio; species Papilio elwesi. The sequence goes on along the minus strand of CM056704.1, from coordinate 3,261,063 downwards.
AACTAGGCCCAATCCCTACTAATATTATAAATGTGAATGTAAGTTTGTTTGTTACGCTTTCACGCGAAAACTCCTCAACCGATCATCATGATACTTTGAACAATATATTCTTGGAGGTATTAAAGTAACATAGGATACTTTTTATAAAAAAAAGTATACATAAAAAGCGAAGTATGTATGTTCTGTATTGAGTCCGAAACGACTGGACCGATTTCGATGAAATTTACAACGATTGTTTAGATTGGCACGTTCCTGTGTTTGGTAGCAATAAGATCAACATAATTAGTGGTACCCGGGCGAAGCCAGGGCGGGTCACTAGTGTGGGTGTAATATGATTAAGAATTGATTCTTATGTTTACTCGCGTAATTTTTACACTTTTTATTGCATTATTTTTTTAATATAGTGTTTTTGAAGTCGGTTTCGTTTCTGTTAAAAATTTTGTTTATATTTTATTACAAGTTTTGCCTTACATAAGCTGGCATCGAATTACAAGCCTATATTGTTTCTTTTCCATCTCAACAATTTAAAGTACAGTCTTTCAAGGAATCGCTATCGAGTGAGAAAACAAACAAATTAATCCATTTTTTTAATTTCCCCGCCTCTTAAACATGGCTCAAATCCTTCGTATACAAATTTTCAAACAACAAAAACAACCCTCGTATATTTAGGAGTAAGGTGGTAAGTGAAAGGGAGTGGGAGAGTGAAGTCTCCGTGAGAGATAACGTAATAGCAGGAATACTGCGGAGCGATCCAAAACATATATTTCTTTGCATATCTTTAACGAAGTCTACTGATTTGATGGGTTTGAATGTAAACTATTTGTACTGATGCAGGTTTTGAAATTACCTGCATTTCTTTTCAAAATATTTCCGCTAACTAATTACTATGGTAGATTTAACCGTGAAGTTCGTGTAATACAGTTTCTGAAAAGAGGTAGAATTTTTAGAATCTAGTATTGAGTCGGCGTGACCGCGATGTCTCAGCCTGGCGTTGCACAAGTAGCCGCTTTGTTTACGCGGCATTGTCCAGCCGCACCACTGGCCTGGCCCGTACGTGCGTACTTGAATATATTTAAATTTGGAGATGCTGTCGGGATGAGGCAACCGACTGCGACCGCTATAAATACTGTTAGCATCTAATGGGGTGCACAGTTCACAGCTCCAAGCATCCCTGTGCACAACAAACCAAAGACAATCAAGATGGTCTTCAAGGTACGACAACTATTTGGATTTTGTGAAGTGTTAATAGCAAAGTGATCGTGAAATAGTGTTCAGTGATTCATTGTTAAGAAAGAATTTGCTACCATTCCAATATATTGTTTCTTTTCCATCAACTTTGTAATTTTTTAAATTTTCTATATAAAAGTTACTGTAAAATGTCATGTTCTATATGGAAGACATAAATTGAAAACATTCGTCAAAGGTATAATACACTGCCTGATATATGACCACTAACCTGTTTAAATATTTGCAGTTCGTCATCTTCTCATCCTTCGTGGCGTTGACGTACGCCAGCGCTCCAGCAGCCATCGCAGCGGCGCCAGTCGCAGCGGCACCGGTCGCCTACACTGCACCCCTTGCAAGAGTAGAAGAGTACGATCCCTTGCCGCAGTACCGATTCGGATACGATGTCGCCGACTCCCTGACTGGAGATTACAAGAGTCAGCAAGAACAGCGCGACGGTGACTTCGTCCAGGGCCAGTACTCTCTCGTCGACCCCGACGGCACTCGTCGTATCGTCGACTACGCCGCTGATCCCGTGAACGGTTTCAACGCGGTCGTTCGCAAGGAGCCCCTGGTCGCCGCGGCTCCTGCCGTCGTTGCTGAACCCGCCGTCGTTCCTGCCCGCATTGCCGCCGCCCCTGTTGCAGTTGCCGCTAAAGTTGCCGCCGCTCCTGTTGTCGCCCAACCGGCAGTAGTCGCCGCCCGATACGCTGTCGCCGCCCCCGCTCCTGCCGTCGCTGCCCCCGTCGTCGCCAGATACGCTGCTGCCCCCGTCGTTGCCAGATACGCCGCTGCCCCGGTTGCTGCACCCCTTGCTGCACCTGTCGCAGCGCCTGTCGCTCCCGTCTACGCTCGCTACGCCGCCGCCCCTGTGTACGCGCGCTACGCGACCGCCCCTGTTTACGCGCGCTACGCTGCCGCTCCTGTGGTCGCTGCCCGTTACGCCGCGGCTCCCGTGGTAGCGGCCGGTTACGCCGCCGCTCCAGTCTTATCCACTGGTTACGCCGCGCCTGTGGCGGCCGCAGTCAAAGCCGCTCCCGTAGCTTACACCGCCGCCTACACCGCGCCCGTCGCCGCCGCCTACACCGCACAATTCGCCTACAATGCTCCAGTTGCCTACGCGGCCCCAGTCGCCGCTGTACCATCTCCTGCCCGCCTCGTAGCCCCAGCGGCCCCAGTAGCCGCGGTGGCCCGCGCGGCGCCTGCCAAAATCGTCGAGCCAGTCGCCGCCGGCTACAGATACCCTTAAATCGAACACGGACTTGAGGGCTCATTTTGTAAAGACTTGATTTGTACATAGATAATAAATATCTTTTCTCAATTCTTATGTTTTTTTACCGTAAATCTAAGATTTAAAATTAACTTTAAATAAAATAAATAAATATCCGCTCACGCCCGTAACCCAGAGGGGTAGGCAGAGATCATGGATTTCCATTTGGCGCGATCCTGGCACACCTCTCTCGCTTCTTCCACATTCATACATCTACGCATGCATGCTCGTCGGTTATGGGTGCTCCTTATATCGCCCTTTTTTAGTAAGTCATTAATCTGATCGATATAAGTTCTCCTAGAGCGTCCCCTACCAACACTGCCACTCACTTTTGTAACATAAATTTGTTTTGTTATTCTCTCTTCAACATCCTTTCAACATGCCCGAACCACCGAAGCATACCTTTCTCAATTCTAGTCACAACATCCACTTTTAAGCCACACTTTTCCCTTATAACGCTATTTTTAATCCTATCATTCAAAGTCACGCCTAACATACTTCTTAAATTAACTTTAATCGTACTATTATCATAAGCTATTGCCTAGATAAAGAATAGCCTATATTTATTCTACATAGCGTATGTAGCTTTATCGGTTTATAAAATCGGTTCAGTAGCTTCGAGAAAATAATGGTTACGGCTGAGCTCGCCTTGGCGATAGCACTACCGTGCCACTAGATTTACTTTTTATATTGCCTGAACTCCTAATAATAACCCAATTTCTTAATAATGTTTTTCGAGACTTTCATACCTGGTTTAAGTTAAGTTTAATCAAGAGGGTATGTTTTATCGAACCGTCATTATCTCTATGAAAGGTGTGCATGTTAATAAATTGATTAGCACAAGTTCCCGCATTACATTTTCAAGCATGTTACATTAAAACATACTTAATGAACTCGTTCAAAGATGCCTCAGTTACGGACATGATATTGTTACCGACGACGAGGAAAGAAACCAGATTAATTATATCAAAACGAATGAAAAGCGAACATTTACATTCTTTCGGTTTGTTAACCTTTTAACTATTAACGAGTTATTCTGGATATTGGTTGGAGTCCACTGGATGAGGGCGGCAAGACACCGATCTTAGTGGCGATCAATAGGGCAGGCCTACGTTCAGCAGTTAAATTTGCTATTCGGATGGGAAAAACAGAATCGTATGACGATTTATTTTGGCTGGAATTCGTAGAGAATTGTACTCAACGGAAGCCATTACGAACATGCCTACTTTATTTTCAGCGACCGGTAATCAGCTTGGTAGAGCTAAGCAGCTTCTCTGACTTTGCTATCGGCTATCGACCGTGTTAGTTTGACCGGCGAAGGTCCAAAACCTCATAAAAATTTGTCCCAACTAAAAGATAAATTCGCCAGGTAAATAATTTGACGGGGAGCGCCATCTTGTGCGTTTCCTTTTCCTTAAGGTAGGTAAAGTTCTTTCGATTACCTTCCATTTTTCTATAAGATTTGCAACTAATTTTAAATTGAAATCTCTTAGTTACCTTCTTAGATCAGAGATACCATAAGAGAGATCAACTATTAAATAATTAAAACATACGTTTTTTATCGGCGTAGGATGTTGTACTTACGTGCTAGAATTATTTTAAATTCGAAGAAAAACTGAAATTGTAGTCAACTATCAGACAGAACGTTTAAATTTCTGTTGAAATTATCATTTCTCAAAAGTTAAACGGGCAGAATACCGAATCAAATGTTGATAACAATCTAGGTGTACTTATATCTGGTTGGTTAGAGATAAAAAGGAAATTTTTCTTTTAGGCAGTTTATTGAACCATAAATATAAGTTCATAATAAAAATACTATTTTTAAATATACAAATACTATATTATTAGATACCTGTACTATAGTAATTAGTTATTCGACTTTTTTCGCTTTAAAGCATAATTGAAATAGAAAGAAATATTGGTAGGTTATTTAAATAATCTAGCAATATTATAATATAGAAAAAAGTTGGACCTAGAGTTGTATGTTTCCATTAATCGATTTAAGGGAGACCGTGTCCGCGTCGGTACGTGATAAATGTACATATTATATAGAAGCGAGAGTTGTGTAGGACAGAACAACGACATAATAACTAGGTGAAAATAATGCAGGGGATGTCCAATCGATAAGAAATGTGCTAGATTTTATTCTATGGTAGGATTAGAAACTAGACGATAATCTGTCTACTCGTATGTGTGATGAATTAAAAGTGCCATCCAGTATTTCATTTTCTATTCTAAAATTCTAAAATTCTAAAGAGATTTTTCACGATATTGTATTTATGTGATTATTTCGAGAATCTAAAGAGTTTATAGTGTAAGAAAACCACGTATATTCGATATTACTTGATTTAATACTTTAACTTTACTTTTACTTTTATTATTATTATTATTAACTTTAACAGTGGTAGCAACAACAACATCTGTTGCACGAATTGGCCGGCTCGACCGGTGAAATACCACGACCTCAGAGAGAACAGGCGTGAAGTAGAAGTACTCTGCGTTTCGTCTGATGAGTGAGGTGCCGGAGGCCTAATTTCAGTCCTCTTCCCCTTCCCATCCTTTCCACACAAGGATAGAATGGGAATAGGAAGAGGATTGGACGGGGACCTGTCTATGCCCTCCTATGTCCATTAAAGGTAGGCAACGCATCTACAACGCAGCGTTCACTTCGTCAGGTGACTCGCTAGCTCGTTCGCCAACTTCTCACATAATTGAAGTTTTTTTCAGTACAAATGTTCCTTTTTACCTACTACTTTTTTAGTTCACAAGACGGAAGAAGACAAATTTACTAGGTCCTATAACCGCTGAGACAGGGATCATAGTGGAAAGTCATATTCCATAAACTATTACATACAACACGCAATTTAATGAATTTGTGCGTGTGTTGTTGTAACCACCCAAATGGAACACATGTGACATCCCCCACTTACGGCCCCTTCCCTTGGGGTCATCTCACCCCTTTTCATTTTATAATACTGCTCTTTCTAGGTCTAATTATATTGACTAACAGAGGATTGCCGGCGGTAGGTAGTCAGCGTTTTAATAAGTATTTTAGGAGTTACTGTATCTTGAGTCACGAACTAGCAAAGAGCCCATATAGAGATCATAGACGTATAAACAATACAGCCATGATTTATGACATGGCAAGGTCTGATTTAGTTGAACAATTGCTTCAAAAACTACGTTTAAGCTAAATAAACCGACGTAAATTATTCTATAGCCGTCAACACATGTCAACGTTTAGATACACTGCACGTATCCAACAAGGTTAGGGCTTGATGTTTAGCGCAGTAAGCACCATGCTCTTCTCTATCTCCATCGATTTACTGTTTGCATGTGATCTATATTATGAAAGCATTTTGTTTGTAAATCGATACGTGTAAGTATTGCGGACCGTATGGAGTGCAACTTGTAGCACTTTCTTCAATTAGCCGCGATGTATTTCAATCACGTCCCTTGTTACGAGTTGGACGATATATAACGCGGTCTCGTCCCGGGACGTTCACAGTTCACTTCTGCACTGCCCAACCAACCCCAAGCAAACAAACATGGACTCCAAGGTATGTTGAACATTTTTATCTTCGAAATCTATAGTTAAAAGTGTTTAATATTAGTGGTAGTTGTAATTTAAAGCTATTTTCTTCTCAATAATGATGTAGCTTATGAAAAGAGACATAAGATAACGGCGTTCTCTCAGCGGTCAAATATTCTACATGGGATCTATCGTTGAGGGTTTGATTTCCGGCCACCTTGTACCAATTTCATTTTATATGAACTTTAGTGCTTATTTTTAACTAGTTAATGAAGATTTGAGTAATTAATACTAATTTGTTTATGCAAATCTTTGTTTTTCTCTTATGTTCTACAAAGTCTCGTAGTTGCTTCAGATACCATATTCCTTACTTTCGTCATTTCAAATAAACAAAGTAATGAAAAAAAATAGCTTAAAAGAATTATACATAGCGTTTAACTTAACGGTTGACGGTAAACACGCTGTCGCGCAATAGTTCCCGTACAAGTTTGCCGTGGACGTGATAGCATCGCGCGCGTGACACTCAATTGACCAACGGTCCCATATCGGGACTGTTTGCGACACTGAACTATCGGAACACTTTCTCATGAATACAATTGAACTAACAGTTTGCGGACGTTTGAATGAGTTTTTTTTGTAATTTTAATGATTGTAATTAAGTGCAAGATAAGTTCCAAAGAGTATGCGTAATTAGTGCTAGTAGTTAAAAGTTATGTCGTTGTTATTGACCAGTCTACAACAACATCTAGTTAACATAAAATAAATTTGAAGATAAACAATTCAAATATAATAGCTCTTTAGTAATTCAATGACCTTAGGGCGGCCCAAAAGGTGATTTGTAAAATATTACATTTTATTTATCCTGAGAAGTTATAAAATTCAAGGAAAGGGCATTAGTTTTCTGTCATCTTTAAGACACATTGCAGTCAACAAGGATCATCAAGTGGTCCATTATTGAATTTTAACGATTACATAACATTATTGGATATATTATGACAATAGCTACACATCCTGTCGTGCTTGCAATATCCAGTGAAAAGCGGATGTTAATTGCTATCTCTCAATGGCCTGAAGAACTTTCTTACGTTGATTATCAATTTAATATTCCATCTGCAATCAGTTACGATAAGCGTTTCTTTTCGTGCGACGTCGTGTTGCAAGTTGGACATATTCGGCTCGCGACGCACAAGTCTCGCATGTCAATACACTCGGCGCAGACTGGCCTATGTCAACTCGACTTACGCAATACGAGTTATGTATTGACGAGCAAGTTCAGAATATAAATTAATATAATATAGGCTATAAATGTAGTGCGTGAAATTGTAATTAATTAAAAATGTCAAAAAGTTGTTATTTTTTGACATTTAGCTATAATTTTTGATAGTTGCTATGGTAATGTATGTCATGTCATATAACAAAATATCAAAAAGATGCATGGTAACCTATACTCAATTCTATTTTCCTATCTCCTGGGAAGTTTTTTCAGGATTAAAGGTATCCTTTGTAGTTTTCTAGATGCCTAACAATATGGTTGCAAAATTTCATGGTGATCGGTTTAGTTGATAGGAGGTAAAGCAAACAAACTCACATTAGCATTTATAATATTAAGTTAGGATTGAGATTTTAAATACGATATAAATAGTAGATTTTTACTAGTGCATTCTGCTTCCAGATTGTAGTATTTGTCTGCATGTTCGGCATGGCGTGCGCCAGTGTGTTCGCCCCGGCGCCGGTGGTGGCGCGCGTCGACCCCTTACCTCAATACTCGTACGGCTACGACGTGCAGGACTCGCTCACCGGCGACTACAAGGGTCACCAGGAGAATCGCAACGGAGACCTTGTCACCGGCTCCTACTCTGTTGTCGACCCCGACGGTACAAGGAGGATCGTTGATTACACTGCCGACCCACTTAACGGATTCAACGCTGTCGTACGTCGTGAACCCCTAGTAGTCGCAGCACCCGCTAGGGTTGTTGCACCAGCCCCATTAGTCGCCCCTGCGCCAGCTCCAGTCATCGCAGCCAGACTACCGAGCCCCTACTACTTCTAGATGAATTATTACAATTTTGTTGTGTTGCTGTTTGACTATATACTAAGGCTTTTTATATCATTGTTATTTATGTTATAAAATGAATTGAATTGATTTTTTCTTGTTACTTGTCTTTATGGAAGTAGTTAGAACAAGCAAGCGGGTCACCTGATTAAATGTATTAAGTGCGCTACCCATAGGCAACTGTTGTTGTGGCTAATGACTTACAAATGCGTTGCGTGCCTTTCATGGACAGAGGAGGAAAAATATATTTGCTTCTATCCATCCACTCCCCAGTCAAATCCTATTCCCCTTCCGGTTTTTTAACTTATTAAAAATGTTAGGATTTAATTATTGGTATTTCAAATAACTAAGTTATGAAAAATGTATTATTACCGGTGCTTGCATAACTAGGCAAAATTTCAGAAGAAAGTTAAAGAAGCGAATTTAAATGTTAAAAACATTAAATAGAGTAAGATAGACATTTTTGTCTCTAGCTCATGGGGTGAAAAGAGGTTTTAGTGCTTTAACCACACATTTATAATGACCGCTGTTGAGTTGTAAGACGTGAAAGCAACAAACAAACAACCAATATAACATTCGCATCAATACACAGACAAATACTGTATCAGTAATTCAGGATATTTAAAGTATCAGCTTAGATTCAGAAGATATATTGCGCCAGTTAGCAGAATGCGTGAATATTAAACTGTATCCGACAATGCGCATAAAATAATAAAAGAAATATAACGAAAATATTTAAGCAGAAATTTAAATACTGTACCACGTTTTGTTCAGTGTATTTACTGATCAAAGCTATTTAGAATGGCAAGTGAAAACTGAAATTCTATTGCAGCGGAAACAAATAAATTGGTAGGAAAGGGATAGCTGTAAAACGGAACGTCTTGATATTGTCGTTAGGGGATACAATAATATTGGCTAATAAGCATCGAACTATTATGAGTACTAGACTCCCGGCACAAAGAAAACCTGTAAACTGTAAACAGGTAGAAAATAGACTGATGCTCTTCAAATACCTTAAAAATTATAGCTAAGAATAACCTTACAGCATTCGAACAAAAAACACCGGACCAAAATCAAAACCAGATCAAAAGACAGACTCACAAATACAGAGTTGTCGTGACTCATCAATGTTATCTAAAATATAATCAAGGTCCGCATTAAATAACAGATTAGGATAGAAATTTTACGTTGGAGGCTTAAAGAAATAAAACTTAAACAAGTCAGATCATAGACATAGAAGATCCTAGTTGTTATATACAGAAGAGTAAGTCTTTGCGTTTTATTTGTGGCAAAGCAACTTTTGCTTTTGTTTGTGGTCACATTTCGCTTGGTCGCTTGACCTTGACTCGGCGCTCCACGAAAGCGAGAGTTGAAAAAGCTCCTCCAACCGAACACAAGTATCAATTGTCGGACGATTTGTGTTGTACACATTTATAATAATCTGCTTCGTGGCGAAGTTGCTAAAAATGAAACTCACTATACTTCAACGAACGGTTCATTAAATTTGGGAATAAGCTTAGTTAAAAGTGTATAGCGATAGCGGTAAAAATTAAATAGATATAAAATACATAAAAGCTTATTTATTAATACCATAGTATAAAACTAACAGTTATTCTAATAATTATTAAAAATAAAACATTAAATATCAAAGATTTGAAAACCTAGTGTATCTGATTTCGGCGGAGGCGGCAATGGCCGCTCCGGCCCCGGGATCACAGTCAGACCCGTCTGACGTCGGCGCCGTCGCTCCGCCGCCAGACTTGCAAAGTCACCTTTCTGTGGGAGCACAGTGAACCTTCGTCCCCGCGGCAACGTCGACATTTTCTTGAACAATACTTGAGTCTCGATGCGTTGCACCGGGTCCATGACGTCCAATATTTGTCTTTCCCGTTGCTCGACAACTTTTCGTTCATCGGTGGTGACTTCGTCGGCCATCATCTCGGCGCATTTGCCGAGGAAAGCCTGCACTTGTTCCGGATCTTGTAGCTTTTTGGAATATTCATAGGCCTCTTCGACTTGTACTTTTACTTCGTTAGCATTACTCTGCTGCATGTCGCCGCTCATCAACACGAAAAGCCCGTTCAACCACCACGTTGGATTAGATATTTCTTGCGCTTCGCGCTGACATCTCTTAGCGTAAAATTTACCGAGCGCGTAATTTTTTTGAGACGTCAACAATCTACCCATTTCGTACATCAACCAACACCTCATTGTGGAATTTTCGCACATATCTAAAGCTACTGAAACTTTGCTCATGGCTTTTTTAATGTCAATAAACTTATAAGGATAATTACCTAGAACCGAGTCGAAGGACTTGGGCCGACCGACCGGGAGCCCCATTAGAAAAGCGATTCTCCGCCTATTGCCACGTTCGCTTAGCCTGTAGGAGAGCCGATGTTGGCATAAGTAGGCTTCGCCTACCGCTCTGTATAAACGATCTATGTAAATTTCTTTATCGGGCAAAGTGCGCGGTGTCTTCATGTCGAGGAACGTTTGCAGATGCTCCGCGTACGACATCACTTCCATAACACGTTTCGCTCGCAAACTTGTTTCGATTTGCTTCAAAGACTGTTCAACGGTGCGCGCGCCAATTTCTCGTTCTTTAATTAAAACGTCTTCTTTGTATTTATTTTGATATTTAGAATCAGCTTTTTCGGCCAATTTTATTGTGTAATATGGCCTTTGAGCCCGCAACATTTCCTGTCGTTCGGTTAATGAACGTAATGATTCTCTTACAATTTTCTTTAGTTCAATACTACCACCAGAATTGGCCGACGTCAATCTTTGGTCATCTGTAAGATTCTGTAGAAAAAACTTGTCATTTGCCATCGAACCTAAATATTTCATAGCGAGGACGCGAGCTAAAGTTGCTTGCTTTCGGGCCTGCATTTGAGTTAATTTTTTCTTCTTTTCCGGTCGAGGAATTCGGGAGACGTGTAGTGTTCTCTTCGGCTCATTTGCGTCACTGAGTGCTACTTCGGATTTTTTAATTAAAGGTAAAAAATCAAGCATTACATTACCGGCATTAACTCCTATACAATCTTGTATAGTTTCAATGCCTTGGTTGATGCCTTCCATAAAATAAGGCGGTTGACGGCGAACCCTAGCACCACGGTAGTTCATGACGACTGATCTTTCAAAATCAGACATTGTGTACATAGCACGAGCTTGCATGTTCCGAGCGATCATATTGCTTGGCTCTAGCTTAAGAGCCAACTGGGCGTCCGAGTAAGCTTGAATCGGTTGGACAGCATCAGAACAAACCTGGCTTCTTCCTGTGAGCATCCGTACATCTTCGGGGGCGTTTTGGAAAGCTTCATCGTAAGACGCTTTTGCTTTTTCAAATTGTTCAAGTCTCCTCAAATACGCTCCCCTCTCCCGATACACAGTCAAAGCACCGTATAATTGTTTCTCTTGCATTTTAAAAACTTTATAAATATGTAAGTTAATTAAATATTGTTGTATATATTAAAAATCTTTAGAATCAATAATAAGCAATATTTCTAAACAAAGTAATGTGACATAAATTGACAGAAAGCAAAGATTATAATTACGATATGATTAAGAAGAATGTGTATACATTTTAACTTGCATCCTATGAAAAATGGCCAGCTAATTAAAATACGCGACACGACTGATGTCGCATTAAGTGGCTACACACGACCCTAATATCAGAGGCAATATTGGGGGAGCGATGGTGGGGAAGAAATCGGCAACTACTCCACACGCGCCACTGCCAATTAGTACGTAGCTATATGTAATCGACCGTGCAGCAAGGCGGTCGTAGATCAAAGATGCCGCCAACACTGATACACACATGATATATACATTAAGCGGTTAGAGAGTGTTTAAAAAAGATTTTTGTGGCATTTATCATATAGTTGTAACTTAGCAAGAACACTACCGAGTTATGATGACCGTTTAAAATATTTTCATCTGGAATCACTTTACCACCGAAGGAAGCAGCTTGACGCCATGTTCCTGTACAAACTAGTCAATGGTTATATTGATGCTACTAACTTACTATTACAATTAACTATCTCTGTACCTTTAAGATTACCTAGATGTAAAAAGTATAACCCATTAGTCACTAAGGCAGCGCGAACTAACCTGGGCTTACATTCACCTCTTAACAGATTAATGACCACATACAATGCATTACATAATTCTAGTGTTAATGAGCCCCCTAAACAATCTAATGAGCTTGTAAATGATGCGAAAGCCCGTAACAACGCGCCTGAAATCGATATCTTCTCAAACAAATATAGAAAATATGTACATGAAGTTCTTAATTGACTTCTTATTGTTGTTTTTTATGTTTTGAGATTTCACTTTGTATTTTTGATATTTTGATGCTACTATTCTTATCGAAGTTATCAGTCGCTCAGTTTTTGTTGTTTATTTTTCTGTTTTTTTGTTCACAAATAGTTTTAAGTTTCTTTTGTTGTTGTATTCAGCGCACTGTGGTTTGCACCTATAATTGAGATGGCACTCGCCAAGCCTGTTAACTAAGTACGCGTATCCAATTGTCTAAGTTAGTGCTCCATCTTGTTGGTGTAACATAATTGAATAAATAAATAAATAAATAAACACTCAACACAATGTACTAAGCGCTAATAAATCATTCGGCGGGTCATTCTTATAAACGGAACAAAATAAAATCGGGTCGCGCGTGAATTTTTTATCATCAATAAAATGCTCATTTTATTTGAAATGCTATTTACATATCTACTCGAGTTGCGATACGCCCCAAGTTTTTTTTGAAATTTGAATGAACAATGATGAATGGATTGTTGTGTGATAAAACCGTTTAACCGTGTAACCGCACTGCGGGGAATCGGTTCCGTTTTCGTTACACACGCACAGAGAACGCTCTCTAGGCGATAAATCGGTCATCAATCGTTAGCTCGCCCAAACCGATTTCAGAGTTAGGGGCAGTAACTTTGATTACGATTTGTCTACATGCGAGACGATAAAGGTAGCGATCTAGGTCGCTTCCCACCACTTCCCCGATATTGATACTGATATTAGGGTCGTGAGTAGCCGCCTTTACCGGGTTAGTCGTTCACATAGGAGAACGAGCATCGTATATTTTCTAAGACAATACACAAGAAGTTTATTATTGGGTAGACAACTGATACAAATAAGAAGATTGGGTTAAGTGAAATTCAAGTTGCTGGATTTATAAGTAGGAGAGTAGATGCCGTATAAGAGAAGGTAGGACCCGAGTATCCACCGATATATTTCATCGGGTACAACGTCAAAGTAAAATTACCTCTTATTAATACCTCTTTCGCTTTTTTTTAACAGTGCTTCTAAGTGCTATATATATTCCACTATTAATTAGACAAAATATGATAGTCATAAAAATTTATTACAAAACAATATATAAACTTTACATCAAAAGTAACAATACGAATAATAAAATCAGAAAATAAATTTTACAAATCAAATACTTGAAAACCTCGTGTGTCTGATTGCGGCGGGGGCGGCAAAGACTTTTCTTGTCCTGGTATCACAGTAAGACCTTTTTGACGAAGCTGGGTACGTATTGATTGCTGACGCTCTGATTCTGTCTGTTGTTGTGGTAAGACGGTAAATCTTCTGCCCGGCGGAACATTTGACATTCGTTTGAACAATACCTCCGTATTGACGCGATTAGTGTCATCCATAACACCCAATATTTGTTTTTCTCTTTGCTGCATCGCTTTCCGGTCGTCTGCAGTACCTACTTCTGCCATCATCTCGCCACATTTCCTGAGGAAGGACACCACTTCCTCTGGATCTTGCAGTTTTTTGGAATATTCGATAGCTTCTTCGACTTGTACTCGTACTTCGTTAGCATTTCCTTGTTTCATGTCACTACTCATTAAGACAAACAATCCATTCAGCCACCATGTCGCGTTAGAAATATCCTGAGCTTCACGTTGACATCGTTTCGCGTAGAATTTAGCCAGCGGGTGATTTTTTTGAGCAGAAAGCAATCGAGCCAATTCGTACAACAACCAACATCTCATGGTTGAATTTTCGCACATCTCTAATAGTGCTGTAACTTTACTTGTAGCTTTTTTGATATCCAAAAATTTATGAGGATAATTTGCGAGGACGGAGTCAAAAGATTTCGGCCGACCGACGTGAAGTCCCATTAAGAATGCGATGCGACGTCTATTCCCTCGTTCGCTAAGACTATAAGAGAGTCGATGTTGACATAAATAAGCCTCGCCGACAGCTCTGTATAGTCGTTCAATAAACGTTTGTTTTTCTGGTAAAGTGCGAGGAGTTTTAGTATCTAGGAAGTTTTGCAATCGTTCCGCGTATGATATTACATCCATAACACGTTTGTTATCTAAGCTATCTTCGATTAGTTTTAACAAGCGTTCAGCTTCACGCCCTCCAATCTCACGTTCTTTTGCAAGAACGGCTTCTTTATACTGAATTTGATGTTTCGATATAGCTTTTTCCGCTAATTTAATTGTGTAGTAAGGTTTCTGAGATCGTAGCATTTCCTGTCGCTCACTTAAAGTCCGTAGCGTTTCATCTATCAAAGTTTTTAACTCTTTACTACCCCTCGAATTAGCAGACTGCAATCTCGCGTCATCTTTGAGATCTTGCAGAAAAAACTTGTCGTATGCCATAGGTCCTAGATATTTCATAGCGAGGACACGGGCCAAAATGGCATGCCTTCTAGCCTCCATTTGGGTTAACTTACGTTTTTTTTCTTGACGTGGTATACGAGAAACATGTGCCTGGGCTTGAGGCTCATCTTCATCGATGACTGCTACAGCGGATCGCTTGATTATCGGCAAAAAATCAACCATAACATTGCCAGCATTTTCACCTATGCAATCTTGTATTGTTTCCACGCCTTGATTGATGCCTTCTATGAAGTAAGGCGGGTACCGACGAAGTCTAGAGCCACGATAATTAATAACTACTGATCTCTCAAAGTCAGACATCGTGTACATAGCTCGAGCTTGCATGTTGCGAGCCACCATATTGCGTGGTTCTAATTTTAATGCAAGTTGAGCATCGGTGTAGGCCTGAATCGGCTGGACGGCATCGGAGCACACTTGGCTGCGGCCAATAAGCAACCGTACGTCTTCAGGAGCATTGTTGTAAGCCTCATCGTAAGATGCTTTCGCCTTATCAAATTGTTCTAGCCTCCGTAAATACGCCCCCCGTTCCCTGTACACGGTCAGTGCACCAAACAAACGAGGTTTTTCATCCATTTTAAAAAAATGTAAGAAAACTAGTAAATTGATAGAAAAATATAAATGTTAAAAATCAATTAGAAACTCTACTAGAATGACATTTTGACATATGCAATACATATGTATTTTTAAAACCACAATAAAATTTGAAAGAATAATGCGTTTTATATCTAGACTATGTAAAGAAAAATATTTTCTCGAATATGTCTTAATCCACAATTATAACTCATTTAAAATTTATTTATATTACATATTTTTACATGTATATAAATGGTTTGAAATCTTGATACAAGATAATAATTGAGATCATTTTTAATAACTGAATTGTTACGACTCTGAGGATAATTTTGTGAGATAGTATCAAATCTCGTTTTCTTATAGAAGGCGTATTATGATTAAAATAATCTATGAATAGCAAAATTTCTATTTTACTCTTATCACGCAAGTGCTTAATAAATGAGAATTATAATTGGTTTTCTTTTTAAATAAAAAAGTTTCTCAATTAAAAAAGTTTATTGTCCATTCAATCAATAAAATCAGTCGATAATTGTTTGAGACTTAACCAGCAATAAGGGGAGCGGCGGCGTAGGGCGCAGCGAACCTAGCCACAGGGGAGTACAGAGGCGATGCTACCCTGGCGACAGGGGCGGAGTAGGCCACTGGGACAGCCGAGGTATAGGCAGCTACCCTGGCAACGGGGGCGGTGTAAGCGGCGTAAGTCAGGGGAGCGGCTACGGGTGCAACGGGTGCGGCGTACTTAGCAGCGACAACTGGAGCGACGGGTGCGGCGTATTTGGCAAGCACTGGTGCAGCAGCAATACGAGCGGGCACGACAGCGGGTTCGGCGACGACAGCGGGGGCGGCCGCTACCAGGGGCTCTTTACGAACGACCGCATTAAACCCATTGATAGAATCAGCCGAGTAGTCGACAGTACGACGGGTGCCATCCGGGTCAACGAGGGAGTACGAGCCTTGCACCAAGTCACCGTCACGCTGTTCCGTCTGGCTCTTGTAGTCACCGGTGAGGGCGTCGGCTACGTCGTATCCGAATCGGTACTGTGGAGCGGGATCAAACTCTTCCAGCCTGGCGAGTGCAGGCCCGGCCACCACCGGGGCGGTGGCCAAAGGTGCGGCCACGACTGGCGCGCTGGCTCGGGCGTAAGCCAAGAGGCAGGAGAAGACGACAAACTGCAATAGACACAATTCTTTAGCTTGAAATAATAAATATACATGCGTGATTAGAATTTTATTTCATTCAAATAATTAAAAATAAATTTAATTAATTTATTCAATAGATTTAATCTAATTTTGTTTTTCTATTTTATAAATTAAATTAAAATTTTCTAACGCTACTGGTGACTGTTCAAATTAAGCTAAGCCATTAGTCGAATGGCGTACTTAAAATTACACTTCATATTTCGCAGATTATGAATCATTATTATCGGCACTAAAGAATCGTTGAAAATACTAACCAAAAAAACGACTAAATTTAAAAGTTAGGGCTTAAAAAGACCATTAAACCTGGTTATATTAGTGTTCTTTATTAGTTGTTTACATTCTAACAATAATGTAAACTAAAGCAACTGTATATGGCTGTACTTGAAACAGTGACACCGTTTAAGAGGGCAAGACTAGTACGGTTGCGCAAGGTTTGCGCGGAGAAATTACAAACAAGCTTGAGCGAGGCCGTCAAGGACGCTAGCGCCGTCCCCCGCATCTCAATGAGCTTAGGCGACGACTGTACCGCGTCGTGACATTGCATTGTTAGAGAATTGAAGTCGTGAACACTTTTACTCGTCCAATGTTATGGTTTAATATCCTGACGAATACTATAACGCGAAGGTGAGTTTGTTACGCTTTAACTACTTAGTGACTAAGCCGATCATGATGAAATTTTTCATTGAAAATGATTCTTACACCCAAAAAAATCTTACAAAGCTAAAGGAAAATAAACCTAATATATAGATTGTTAGGGTAATAAAATAGTATTGGTATTGTTATTTTTTTAATACTATTTAGGGTGTAATATTTTTGTCTCACACGCCAATATAACGATAAGAGGGTGATAGTAAAGTGATCGTGGGTACCAATTAACTTTGCAAAGTGCACGCGAAAACTGAAATCGTAGTTGGGTCTCACTATTCCATTAAATTTTTAATGCTTAGATAACAAAGAATGATATTAAATCAATATTTTAAAAGATAAATATACATCTATACTAATATTATAAAGAGGAAAGATTTGATTTTTTGTTTGTTTGCATTGAATAGGCTTCGAAACTACTGAATCAATTTGAAAAATTCTTTCACTGTTGGAAAGCTACACTATCCCCGGGTGAACATATATTATATTTAAAAAAAAATGACTTTGTCATCAAAGCTAAATTTAGCCCATAAAAATGGTGACAATTTTAAATTGAACATTCGGTGAATGGTAATAATAAAACTTGTAAAATTGATACTACCTTAAATGCCATTGCTGATGGTTTGAAGTTAAGATGGGATTGTTTGAAGAAGCCGAATGTGACTATGCTCCTGTTGGGTCCGACAGTGTATATATACCGGCCACGGGTTGTGACACAGAGCCCAAGTGCGAGCTTAGTATTATTCAGGTGCTGCACTCTGGATGTGCACGCAATGGGAAATGAGGTGTAATTTGTCAATGGCGGAAAATTCGAACGCGTTCTTGACTTTAGGCCAAGTTGGTTATGAAATTGTAACAGATTGGCGTGCGATATACGGCTATCAGAGGTCCTCTTGCTATAGTAGTCAGGCAAGTCAGGCACGTACTGGCGGCCTGTGTTTGCTCACTTTGAATAGCAACATCGTATTGTTTAGACGTCTACGTTAAAGTTAGTATTTAACTTTTGTATGTTTGAATAATGTTTTGAATTTAAATTCCTATGTGGTTGGTTTGTTTATACGTACCATTATCACGACTGAGCCGGGAAAATATTTTGGTCACCTGATGTTGACGGATTGTCACCGCTTTTGATCACACAGGAGTTGCAATTGTATTGCTGTCCTTCAGGCATGGATTATACTATCTTTGTAGTGTATAGTGGTAGCAAAAAGAACATCTGTTGCTCAAATAAGCCAGCTTGGTGTCAGCCCTCTTCCTATCGTTTCCTACAAAGGATAGGATGGCAAGAAGGAGGGGATGAACAGGAAAAGGAAAAATTTGTCCTGTCTATGTCAATCTGATATAACTGAACCCCCCTCTGCCAATTAAAGTTAGGCATCACAACAACACTAGGGGCCTATGTGTAACATCTGTTGCACGAACGGGCTACAAATGTTGTTGTTGTTGCGGGCTCTACTACTAAAATTACACATTAAATTGATCGATCTGATATAAATATAAAATGAAATGTCAGATCAAGTCGCATTACTTAAGTCCAAGTATACCTGCATATTGCAATATTGCACATAAAGGTCTTGTCCGAAATACTAAATGCCAAGATGTCTTTCAATGGTATTGACCTTAAAAGTTTTGGGATTCAAATCAGGCTTTGAAAATTTTGTCCCTTGCCTTTAATTTTTTCTTTTCTTGGCTTGTCTAAACCATCAACTCATGTACACGTTTAAGATTCCAGTCGCACTTCTTCCCCCAACTTTGTATATTTTTCCTTAGCTATACTTGTTTTTAAGTTTTTTTTTAAAATTAAACACTGGCTACTTTGATTTACGCTCTAAGTGATAAAAAATCTGTAAGATCTTACTCATGTTATTAACACAAAAGTTAGTGAAGAAGCATAGATATTTGTTACACTTCATCTTGACTTTTACCGCTTCTTATATTTTAAGTTCGGTAAACATTGCTTTTACGGTTAGTAATGTGGACACATTGTTAGCAGTTAGAGTCCGCAATAACAACATCTGTTGTACGAATTAGCCAAACCGGTTCGAACAGTAATAATACGATCTCACAGACGACAAGAGTGAAGTAGAAGTATTTCTGCGATGCGTCTGATGAGTGAGGTGCCGAAGGCCTAATTTTGGTCCTCTTCTCCCTCCCCCAATTTGCAATAAAAAAGGATAGGGGGAGAAGAGGATTTGACGGATAACGGGATGGATAGGAAAGGGAAATATCCCCGTTCCCTCCTTTTTTGTTTATCCTCTCCTCTATTAGAGGTAGGCAAACGTATCTTCAACTCATTAGCTTCTTGCTGCTTAGGTGAACCGCTTCTATGAAAAAACCACAAGAAGCAAGGACGAGATGCTTTAGTTGCGTGCTCCTGACGCCAGTAATGGCTCGGCTCGGCCCTCGATAGAGGTGCCGGATGCCTAATTTCGAATAAGGATAGGATGAGAAGGGGAAGAGGATTGAACGGGGAGACGACGAATAGGAAGGGGAAATATCCTTTTTCCTGACTCTCCTTTCCTCTATCCATGAACATCAGGTGAATTGCTTGCTCGTATGGCGCCCTCTCCCATAAAAAAATTAGCAAAAATAGATGAGCATAAATATCATAAAAGATAACGAATATCATGAGTACTCATAATTACTTAAGGATTTAGAACTTCAACACCAAGTTGTAGGGAATCTGTTATATAGGTTCTTAGCAATTTTTTGAAGTGAACAATTCTTTAGGTGCGTTAGCAATTCGTTAGATGATATTTGGTAGAGGAAAATCTTAGAGGTGCTCAATGCTCAAAATGCGTCAGCAACACGTATCAGCAATACGCGTCAGCAACATGCTTATTTGATTTTTTTTCAGCAATTTTTCTTGTATTCGAATTTGAATTCTGTTGTTACTTTGTTGATTATTTATATATTTTCGAATTAGTGTCGCGTCCTCCCATCTGTTTTGAGTTTTTATTTCTGTCAGGTGTCGTTATGAATGCCTGTTATTTGTTTAGATTCTCAACTTTGTCTATTTTAAGCACGATGTTTTACATGCACGATACATGCAGTTTCTGAAAACCATTTATAATTTTTAAAGACGCTTACAGTTTTCCTAGATAAGAAATATTCGTTACATATTACATTTTTTATTATCATTAAATATTGATTCTATTTACAATTTCCTTTGGCAATGTCACATTTAGTGGTGGTAGACCGGGGCAGCGTGCACTACGGGCGCGGCGTGGTAGGCGACGGGGGCGGCGTGGTATGCGACTGGGGCAGCGTGCACTACGGGCGCGGCATGGTAGGCGACCGGGGCAGCGTGCACTACGGGCGCGGCGTGGTAGGCGACGGGGGCGGCGTGGTAAGCGACTGGGGCGGCGACCTTGGCGACCTTCACGGCGACGGGCTCCTTGTTGACGACGGCGTTGAAACCATTGTGCGGGTCAGCGGTGTAGTCGACGGTGCGCTTGGTGCCGTCAGGGTCGACGACCGAGTAGGAGCCCTGGACGACGTCGCCGTCACGAGTCTCGTGCTGCGACTTAGAGTCTCCGGTAACGGCATCCTGTACGTCGTAAGCGAAGCTGTACTGCGGGTGCGCGTCGTATTCCTCGACGGGCGCAGCGTAGGCGAGCTTGGCGACGGGAGCGGCGGCGTAGGCCACAGGCGCGGCGTGGTAGGCCGCGTACGAGAGAGGCGCTGCGGGCAGCAGGCCGGCGCTGGTGGCCGCCACCAGGCAGGTCAGGACGATGAACTGTAAGCAATGAAAAAATAAAAAATGCAATAATTTTTTTATTTAAGGAGACAAACTGATACAAAAAATAATAATTAGATGGGGTGCATAAAATATAAATTCTAATGTTACCTACTGGTTAACTCACTGAGAAAAATTATGATAATAAGCCTTATACAGCTTCGGTCACGGTAAAATAAGAGATTTTTTTTATATGAGTGGATGTAAAAATCACTTAACAATTAATATATTACTTACTTTGAATGCCATTGCGTTTGTTTAAAGAACAAACTTGCGAATAATGTTCAAGTGCAACACACACAGTATTTAAATACTGTAACCAGAAGCCCCGGGGCGAGGCGTTGTAGACCGGCGGGTCAGTGAATCAGATTATGGTGCAAGGACTGACGCGAGGTAATGTCAATGTCTTGTAATACACAAAAATGACACTAAGGAGTCTTATTGAGGTGTTACTTGTTACTATATTTTTTTTATAGCAAGATATGGTTTTTGCAAACAAACAAACGTCTTTTACCACCATGACCGCCATTACACTTAAAGTAAGGTTACTTAGTTAAGGATGGGATAAAAAAAAAACAAATATATCTCGACTTATCCTCCCACGTGTTTGTTATAAGATCATGATATATTTATAAGGCTGCAAATCTTTATTTGCAAATCGAAAGTAACATCGTAATAATATCAAAGCAATGCTCAATGTAAAAGAGCTTTGCCCCGGGCTGCGGCGTGGAAAGTATAAAACCGTAGTTTTGTTTTAACCGAACATCATAATCAATCGAGCTGTCGATCGTAGCACAAGCAGCAATGGCAATTAAAGTGAGTGTGAAAGATCTTAAAGGTAGCATGCTATGAGGAGGGAAGAATGCCATGTGAGATAGAGAGCTTAGGTACGAATGTAGAGGGATATGTTGGTAGAGGTAGGCCTAAGAAAAGATGAAATGACGGATGAAAGATCGGTGTAGAAGTCGTAAATCAGTTACCGTTATAGCCGACCCCACGTAAATCAGGAAAAGTTCAGGCAGATGATGATGTTAAAGAACTCAAAGAGTGTGCACTGTGTGCTGCCCTCCAATATTCATACGTATATGTAGATAAATAAACATTAACGAAAAAATATCAAAACGTAAATTTTAAGGAAACATACTAATGCTATTATTTATTTTTTGTAGTTCGTCGTCCTGATCTGCCTGGTGGCGGCTGCTAGCGCTGGTCTGCTGCCTGCAGCGCCTTTCTCGTACGCGACGCCGGCCTACCACGCCGCGCCCTTGGCTTACGCCGCGCCCGTCGAGGAATACGACGCGCACCCGCAGTACAGCTTTGCTTACGACGTACAGGATGCTGTCACCGGAGACTCTAAGTCGCAGCACGAGACTCGCGACGGCGACGTCGTCCAGGGCTCCTACTCGGTCGTCGACCCCGACGGCACCAAGCGCACTGTCGACTACACCGCCGACCCGCACAACGGCTTCAACGCCGTCGTCAACAAGGAGCCCGTCGCCGTGAAGGTCGCCAAGGTCGCCGCCCCAGTCGCTTACCACGCCGCCCCCGTCGCTTACCACGCCGCGCCCGTAGTGCACGCTGCCCCAGTGGCTTACCACGCCGCCCCCGTCGCCTACCACGCCGCGCCACTAGCATACTCTGCCCCCGTCTACCACCACTGAGATTATTCTAGTCGAATAATAAAAATATTTATAGACTTATTATTCTGTTTTACTTACTCTTTAAAATCTAAGATATTGTACGACGAAATTTGTTTAATAATTATTCCTTTAGTAATTTCTGTATGACCTCAGTATCGAGCTAGAAGTCGATATTTGCTTTCCATGTAGAAGAATTATTTACAAACTTAAAAAAGGAGGAGATTATATTAATGAAATTTGCCTATAAATCGAATCACTACCAACATATGCATTCGGCAATCGTTGTTAATAAGATATATTATTTCGGTTCTAATTCTAAATTATGTTCAGTGGTTAGATCTACACCGATTTTTGCATGAATGAGTCGGTCGAAGGGCGAAGCGCCATGTCGGCTTACAGAATACTTCATTTGTATTTTTACATGTCGAGACCCCCGAAGCAAACTTCTGGACCTTTAGAGCTCAATTCTGTTCAGAATTGTCTATTCAAATTACACATCTAGCGAATTTTAAATCAATAAATTGATAGCGGTAATACGCGGGCACTAACTAAAAACAGAAACATTTGTGTTGATTTTTAAAAATATGTTTGTTATTGGATCAATTTGACTGTTGCTGTTCATCTACTTTCCTAGCCTACAAAGTTTCCTAGCCGTGTATATCTGAAATTGGTCTGGACGCTAGAAACTCAAAAACTACCTTGTGATTCACGAGGGAGGTTAAACTTTAAAGTTCGGCAACGTATCTGCAGTTCTTCTGATGTTTCAGGTGTTTATGGGCATCGGTGGTCACTCAGGCGACCCGCTGCTCTTTGGTCCCCTTATCTTATATGGAAAAGTGTATAAAAATAGGCATGGGCATTTGCTTTATGTCACTTTTTAGCTAATTGACAATTAAACTGCACGTCACAGAGCAATTGTAATTGTAGGTGGTTGTAGACTCTCACAGCCTTGTCATATGTAGATGGTTGTGCAGGTGGAACAGTTACAGGGGTTGTATAATGTGCCAGTATTATTCGTGAACATTATTTTGGGCTGAACTGGAAGGTTCTCGTTTAGTCTAGTTTCTAGAACAATCTGAAATATTCTAGATCAATCATCGAGAATAATCTCGAAAGGTCTAAAATATATTAAACTGCTTAAAATAAATTGTAAATGAGTGAGAAATTATTTATTTAGTCAAACGAAACGGCAGACATGACGTTAGGACATAAAAAAATGTTAGCGGATATGCTTCGCTACCCGCGAATAGATGGCGTGATTAACTAGTAAGACTAAGCGACTCACAAATCGATTGTTAACCCGCGCCTGCCGCCGATGCGGGCCCGCGGGTTTATTTCTAAGCTCACGAGACTGGAGTTCTGTACAATTAGTGCAACCGCGGCCAGCGAGGTGCTATTAGTTGGTTTAGTCCTTGACATAGAAGCCGCGGACCAGCAAACGCAGCGGGCACCGGTCAAAATTAAATAAACTCGGTGAAAAGCGGATAGCGACAGCAATATCTCTCTAACCACGTAAAGAAAGAATACGGGACAGCTTATTAATATTTTTTCAAATCTCGAACACAATTATATATTTTAAAAGCGGTAGAGCCCGCAACAACACCATCTGTTGCACGAATTGGCTGGCTCGACCGGTGAAATACCACGACCTCACAGATAACAGACGTGAAGTGGAAATACTCTGTATTTCGTCCGATGAGTGAGGTGCCGGAGGCCTAATTTCAGTCCTCTTCCCCTTCCCACCCTTTCTTCATAAGGATAGGATGGGAACGGGAAGTGGATTGGACGGGGAGGGGTTAACGGGGAAAAGGAAATATCCTTTTTCCTGTCTATGCCCTCCCCTATCCATTAAAGGTAGGCAACGCATCTGCAACACATTTGCTTGTTGCGGATGTCTATGGGCAGCGCTCATTTAACATCAAATTATCCAATTGCTCGTTTGCCACCTTAGGCCATAAAAATCGTCTAAATAATTAATTTTCATATAAATACAAGCCTACCCGGCAAACTTCGTTCCGCATTAGAATTGATTTATTGTATTAATTTTACTTGAATGGCTGAATGGATGGGAACGGGAAGAGAATTGGACGGGGAGGGGATTAGTGGAGAAAAGGATATTTCCTTTTTGCTGTCTATCTCTCCGCTGTCGAATAAAGGTAGGCAACTCAAGCTTGTTGCGGATGCTTAGGGGTAGCCTCACTTAAAAACAGGTGATCCGCTCGTTTGCCTCCTTATTCCATGTCTGCCTTTTCTGGCATTATAACATCAAAAATGTATGAGAAATTGAATTATCTTGATATATTTGTTTTCGTAAATTTTTCATAAACATGTTTTATTAGCTATTCTGCTATTCTGCTAATCGGGGCGCAGGCAAATCCAAAAATCAAAGATCAAGAAAATCTGTGCAGCCGTTCTTGAGTTATCAATGGTGTAATTAATACAACTTTATTTTATTTATAACTAGATTGTGAAAGAAATATTTAAGACATACAATTAACATGCCCTCGCTCTACTAATAGCTTCAGTTGAGAATGTCAACTGACGGCGACCTGAAATGGAGCGTGAGACGTCGCGCCCCGGGCTCCGCGGCCGCGTATAAAACCGTGTGTGTAGATCAAATGTATATCATTCTGAATTTCACTTCTACACGATACACACGCAACAATGGCTTTCAAAGTAAGTCAAAATCAACTACAAATAATTCTACTGTTAAATATTAATCAATAATCCCTTAATTCAAATGCCAAAGTAGCCGCCCCGTAATTGTATTGTTAATATTAAGAACAACAATGAGAAGTTGCAATACAACTTTTTATTGTATATACTTATTTTCAAATTTATATTCTTTTATAGTTCGTCGTCCTGACCTGCCTGGTGGCGGCCGCTAGCGCCGGCCTGCTGCCCGCAGCGCCTCTCTCGTACGCGGCCTACCACGGCGCGCCCGTGGCCTACGCCGCCGCACCCGTCGCCAAGGTCGCCTATGCCGCACCCGTAGAGGAATACGACGCGCACCCGCAGTACAGCTTCGCTTACGACGTACAGGATGCCGTTACCGGAGACTCTAAGTCGCAGCACGAGACTCGCGACGGCGACGTCGTCCAGGGCTCCTACTCGGTCGTCGACCCCGACGGCACCAAGCGCACCGTTGACTACACCGCCGACCCGCACAACGGCTTCAACGCCGTCGTCAACAAGGAGCCCGTCGCCGTGAAGGTCGCCAAGGTCGCCGCCCCCGTCGCTTACCACGCCGCCCCCGTTGCCTACCACGCCGCGCCCGTAGTGCACGCTGCCCCAGTCGCTTACCACGCCGCCCCCGTCGCCTACCACGCCGCGCCATTAGCATACTCTGCCCCCGTCTACCACCACTAAATGTGCCATTGCCAAAGGAACGTGTAAATAGACGATATAACAATAAATATTTATTGAACTATTAACTTGTTTAAATATAAATGTAATAACAAATAGCAATCCTCAATCTGTATATTATAACTGATAAAATGGCTACAAATTAATGAAATTTTGGACCGTAAGTCGACAGACATGGGTTATATACATAATAAAAATAAATATAATAAATCAGCCTTTTCTCAAATGTTTGCCACTGCAGGGACACAGGCCTCCGAGAAAAGGAATGAGCCGTAATCCACCACGCTGGCCCAGTGCGGGTTGGCGGATGTCACATGTCTTCGAATTTGGTGGTTCTAAGAACATGCCGGTTTCCTCACGATGTTTTCCTTTACCGTTTTTGGAGCAGTGGTGATGAAATACATTACACAAAGTAAAGCATCTGCCTGGGTTCGAACCCGCAACCTACAGTACATAAGTCGGGGCCTAAACCGCTGAGCCACTACTGTTATATACATGAAAAAACGCAATGCGATCAATACAAGCTAAGCTTTCGCTTCTTCTCCACATCTCATGACATTTTTATATCAGAAAACAACTGAAAAATATTTCCAATTAAATGAGGAAGCAATTAACTTTTCGAGTTTTATACGCACTTGTGAAACACAAATCTACCCTAAATAAGAAGATAATAAATCTTCCAACGTTGGATTAAAAGATTATATATTTTGCCGCTAAACGCAATAATTCTATGCTTTCTTACGGCAGTAAATAAAAGACATACCCTGAATTTTCGTTTACTTTCTAATGAATACATTTTGTTGCTTTAAAATGCTAGTGAATTGTATAACTTTTTGTTTCGTAGTACGTAATTATAAAAATTATGCCCTGATAAAGTTAAAATCGAACAAATTAACGTCTACGTATTTGGCATGGCATATGGTATTGGTGGTCCTCCCCGGCTTCGCCGGTAGCAATCATTTGTTGATCCGATCATAACCAAACTTCACAGGAACATCCCCTAAGCCAATCCGAATGCTTACTGAACATTTCATCGATTAGTCGAGCCTTTTCAGAAATTATAGGGAACATACATATTATACGTTGTATTTTTAAGTGTTTGTCACTGGCCCCAGAGTAGATGACATACCTTACTAGCCAACTCGTCGGTTATGTTAGTTGCAGGCGAGCTCAGTTCCACAGGAAAATATCTAGAGGCTGACGCCAAAGAACATTAATAACACATTAACAAGGTCTGTTGAATTTGAAAAATGTGTTTTTTTTTCTGTGGGATAGCGTCCACGTAAAATATCTTACTTGATTCTTGAAGTGAATGTAAGGTGTAGTGTACTGTTAAGAACCCCTTACATTCATGTGAAGTAATATAATGACGAAAGAGATGTTTATTCATAATGGGCGCATTCTGTCACACTAAAACATGTTAAATTGAACTGCTTTTGTTATTTTTCTCACTGTTAGGCAGCTTCATTAATAATCCTAACTATATTATAAATGCGAATGTCATTTTGTTTGTTACGCTTTGACTCCTTAGCGACTGAACCCACCATCATGAAATTTTACATACTCATTTTCAGAGGTAAAGAAAATGACATGGAATACTTACCTTTTATCACGAAAATAAAACTGTTCCCGAGGTACATATAGCGTTCATTAACAATATCGGTTGCCATGGTAATGTTTCATGTTTTGCATAACAGTGGTAGAGTCCGCAACAACAACATCTGTTGCACGAATGGGCCGCTTCGACCGGTGAAATACCACGACCTCACAGAATACAGGCGTGAAGTAGAAGTACTCTGCGTTTCGTCTGATGAGTGGGATGCCGGAGGCCTAATTTCAGTCCTCTTCCCCTTCCCACCCGTTCCTCATAAGGGTGATAGGATGGGAAAAGGGAGAGGATTGGACGGCGAGGAGATTAACAGGGAATAGGAAATATCCTTTTTCCTATCTATGCCCTCCTCTATCCATTAAAAGTAGGCAACGCATCTGCAACACATTTGCTTGTTGCGGATGTCTATGGGTAGCGCTCACTTTACATCAGGTGATCCGCTTGCTCGTTTGCCACCTACTCATATAAAAAAAATGTTTTGAAAATAGTAACTTTAAGAAATTATAAAAACTGTCCGCTTAATTCAACAAAAGCTTGCGATACTTATATAGTAGAAGAAGTTGACAATGTTAATTTTCTTGGAATATAAATTGACACGCAACTTTAATTAAATGGAAATCGCATATTGACAAAATGAATAAGACAATATCTAGCTACTTACATAAAATGCGTAAAATATAATAAAAAATACCTGAAATAATATTTATTTTTTTACAAATATGATATTGTGATGTTCATAGGGTCCATTATTCGACTCTTATATCTTTATTTAGTTCCATTAAAATATGACTAAATTAAAAAAAGTATAAATGTCATCTCGCGAAGTGCTTTCTTCAATAATAAATTATCGATACGATGACCTTGCTCTACTGCCGCGTACGGAACGTCTAAAAAGTCTCGGGCCGGTCGCGGCCGGAACGGCGAGCTACGTCGTGCTTTGACGAGTATAAAAGCTCGCGCTTCAATAATTTAAATAACATTCTCATAACTGCACCTAACTCAAACACACGCAACAATGGCTTTTAAAGTAAGTGTATACAGCGACATAGTTCTTAGCGTGGCTTTATATAATTATAATAAAATGTTTTAAACGCGCTCATCTTAGGAATTGCCAATTGAATTTAAAAATTATTTTTCATTAACAGCCCAATTATTACGAAACGCCTTAGACTATTTTACAACCAATTACGACCCTAAGGGGATGGGAAATAAACATTAAAAGAAAAAGATATATATTTTAATTTTATATATGTACCGTAACAGGGCGCCTTAATTATATATAAATTCTCTTGTCTTGTGTTCACCTATGGTGAGCTGTAACGGTCGGCTCCCTCACTTTCGGAAAGGAAATGAGAAAAACTATAGTTTATGATAATATTATTATCATTTATTTATGTAAATTGTACGCTGCGGGTTAAACAGCGGGCAACCCTAGTGGTAGGATAATATCGACCGGATGCAATATAAGAGTGAGTTTTGAGTGAGAACTGAGCTAACTGGCTGAGCTGGGTTGTTCATTAAAACGAAATCTGACGTTGCTCCGTTAAACCGGTCGATGTGTAACATACTGGATTCATATTTACAGTTACCCCATTCTTTTATTTTACAGTTCGTCGTCCTGACTTGCCTGGTGGCGGCCGCCAGCGCCGGCCTGCTACCCGCAGCGCCTCTCTCGTACGCGGCGCCAGCCTACCACGCCGCGCCCGTGGCCTACGCCGCCGCCCCTGTCGCCAAGCTCGCCTACGCCGCGCCCGTCGAGGAATACGACGCGCACCCGCAGTACAGCTTCGCTTACGACGTACAGGATGCCGTCACCGGAGACTCCAAGTCGCAGCACGAGACTCGCGACGGCGACGTCGTCCAGGGCTCCTACTCGGTCGTCGACCCCGACGGCACCAAGCGCACCGTTGACTACACCGCCGACCCGCACAACGGCTTCAACGCCGTCGTCAACAAGGAGCCCGTCGCCGTGAAGGTCACCAAGGTCGCCGCCCCAGTCGCTTACCACGCCGCTCCCGTCGCCTACCACGCCGCGCCCGTAGTGCACGCTGCCCCGGTCGCTTACCACGCCGCCCCCGTGGCCTACCACAGCGCGCCACTAGCATACTCTGCCCCCGTCTACCACCATTAAATATAACTGCCAAAGGAACTTGTAAATAGGACCAATATTTAATGATAATAAAAAATAAGTTTACAATTAAATTCAAATTTATTTTTAAAAGATAGTACTAAACCCATTTCACTATTAAATAAGGGCTAATAAGCTTACGAAATTGACATTCTTATGATCCTCGGTACTTGTCCACCGAGTCTCCGTACGCTGCTTGTGCAAGCAAGCAATGTAGCCGCCCCGTCTTTTGCCGATTAATAATTATCTTGTTTGTGTACTTCAGAATGGATTCCGTTTTTTAGCATTTGATAATATTGTAATATATATAATTATAAATAATACGACGTAGGGTCCTTCAAGAAGTGAGCGTACCCCTTCCTCACCAGGTCGGGAACGCATCTACAGTTCTGGTATTATCTTCTTCTCCCTGACCTTTCCCCACTTTTATATGTGGGGTCGGTCAGGTATGTCGACCTGATGGACCATATTTGTTTTGGCTTTAGTTCTTTTACGGCCAGCCGCCTGCCTGACGCAAACCCTCCGCGGGCCTGTATATGAAATTGTAGTAGATTATCGTAATCATTTACTATTTTTTTTAACTATTCCCAACCAAGCTTAAACTTAGTTGGCAATGGTTCAGGACGATAGTCGAATGGAGGATTCGAACCCACGACAATGTGGTGTTTGTTTTCATCCCGTCCCTTTAACCATGAGGTTATTGGCGTTTGTATCGTTTTCCCCTCTACGTTATAAAGAAAAATAGGAATGTGAGTTATGTTTCTTACGCTTTAACTCCTTAACGACTCAATCGATCACCATGAAATTTTGCGTACACATTGTCAAAGATACAGAAAAATACATGGGGTAGGCTTTTATCCCGAAAAAAAAACTGTTTCCGAGGGAAAGTAAAATGCATAAAATTATAAAACATTCATTTACATTGTTTTTATGACAATAACAAGCTTTTATCTATAATAAATATGCGCTCGCGGCCGTAACCCAGAGATCACGGATTTCCATTTGGCTCGATCCTGGCACACCTCTCTCGCTTCATCTATATCCTTACATCTTTGCATAGACGCTCGTCAGTTACGGGTACTCCTTATCCTCTTCTTTAGTATGTCAATAATCTGATCGATATAAGTTCTCCTTAGACGTCACCTGCCACTGCTCACTTTTGCAATATACATTTTTATCATTTAAGGTCACGATTAGCATACTTCTGGAGGATCGCATGTTACCTATAATTTGAAGTTGTGATACGCGAAATCAAATTACATTAAATTTCAGTGAGGAAAATAAGCCGCGTAAATTCACATTCGCATTCGCATTTATAATATTAGCCAGGATGTATCTTTTTTATTATTTGCTGTAACATTGCCCATAACATATGTCATATAATAAACGTACAGTAGGTAATTTTATTTAGTTCATCTTCCAATCCCCCGGTAAGTTATTTTTACCCACGTATTCATTTATGTATCCTTGATATACAATTGTGTGAAAAATTTCAGGATTACCATATTTATTTTGTGCGTGTGAACGTGACTTAACTCCACCGAAAAGGCTGAACAAATTTTGATATCATTTTGTATATATGTCATTGAGTGGATTCGGTGATAGTTTAGATTAACAATTGGTTGGTATAGCTGTCATCCAGTTCGAAGATATTGTTTTTGGCGAATTACAATTCGATTCAATTCAGAATTACCACGATTAAAGTCAAAACGTTAGCTGAACCAGGTAATAGCAGGGCAACGTTCACGCAAGACAAAGTCTGGTCTGGGTCCGCTAGAAATTTTATAATTTTTCGGTTGATATATAATAGTTTAATGATAATGAATTGTATCTGCTGTTATCGTGAACTAATTAACTGCTGGACTGCAACGGACGTCTTTTTTGGACTTCCAGCACTGAAGATAAAAAATAAAATAAAATAAAAAATACGATTTATTATATGATTATGATAAAAACGATTTGCATATTCTATTTACTTTTTACGTAAATTTATGAAGAACAAAATAAAGTTCTGTAATTTTTTTTTGATTTTTGTTCAATTAGTGAATGAAAATTGCGTGTACTCATAAAATTATCATTTATTATCATTAAATATTTTGGTCCTATTTACAAGCTTTGGCAATGACATTTAGTGGTGGTAGATGGGGGCAGAGTACGCTAGTGGCGCGGCGTGGTAGGCGACGGGGGCGGCGTGGTATGCGACCGGGGCAGCGTGCACTACGGGCGCGGCGTGGTAGGCGACCGGGGCAGCGTGCACTACGGGCGCGGCGTGGTAGGCGACGGGGGCAGCGTGGTAAGCGACTGGGGCGGCGACCTTGGCGACCTTCACGGCGACGGGCTCCTTGTTGACGACGGCGTTGAAGCCGTTGTGCGGGTCGGCGGTGTAGTCGACGGTGCGCTTGGTGCCGTCGGGGTCGACGACCGAGTAGGAGCCCTGGACGACGTCGCCGTCGCGAGTCTCGTGCTGCGACTTGGAGTCTCCGGTGACGGCATCCTGTACGTCGTAAGCGAAGCTGTACTGCGGGTGTGCGTCGTATTCCTCGACGGGCGCGGCGTAGGCGAGCTTGGCGACGGGAGCGGCGGCGTAGGCCACGGGCGCGGCATGGAAGGCCGGTGCCGCGTACGAGAGAGGCGCTGCAGGCAGCAGGCCGGCGCTGGCAGCCGCCACCAGGCAGGTCAAGACGATGAACTGTGCGCACAAGATAGTTTCAATTAATTTAATTAGAAACATTTGTAACCAAATTCCTGTTATTTTCATTTACATTAATAGCTGTGCCACGCGGTTTTACCCGCCCTGACATTTTACTTAAAGGAAATGATATTACCTGCTCAAATACTACCCTAACCTCATTATCATCTCTCTGCCCTTTTCCCGCATATGTGGGGTCGACACAGTGTAGCAGAGTTTAACAATCATATATATTTCATGTTAAGACAGCGATTAGTTACATTTATATTACCTATTTCAGTTTTATATTTATAGATTTTCATACAAGACTTTAATGTTAAAATATTTTTAAGTCCTTAAACTTTTTCACTAGGCTAAATAGTATTGAGAAAATTGTTATAAAACGCCATCTAGTAACGTAAACGTAAAAGTAACGGAGTATTGACTATCGTACTGGTTCGCATTTTTTCCGCTAAAGTTTTAGACGTAATAATGAAAAATATCAAATTTTGATGTTAATGTTTTATTTGATAGTAAAAGTAATACGAAATTTAGTTTAATAAAATAAATAACTAAAAGTTCAACTTATTAAACTGACAGCTATTTTATAGCATGTTATTGAACAAATCTTTGATATGGTTCTTAAAATTGGTATAAGTTTTTTTTATAAACCGATTGAGATAAAACACAAAATGTTAAGTGAAGCTTACCACAATACATTAGTGAAAACCGCACCCAAATCGATTAAGCCGTGTCTGAGATTAGCGGTTACAAACGCACAGACAAACAAACAGACAAAAATTATCATAATCATTATTTTGGGTTTTATTGAGTATATAAAGTCCCCCCATGATAGTTTATTTTTCAATAACTTCAATGTACAGACAGCGATCAGTTACAGTTTTATTATATGTGTAGATGAGCACAGTTTAAATAATCATACATGTGATTATTAAACTGTGTTATCACTATAATTAAGTAATGAATTATTATTTTTTTAAATGGGTTTTAATTTGTACTCACTCGGAAAGCCATTGCTGCTTGTTTCAAGTGAGCGCTGTATGTGATGTGTGTGACAGTACGCAAACCGCTGTGTTTTATACCAGCGTGCGGCGCCCGAGGCGGATCGTATGTAGAGCACGCGGACTCCTGTCGCGATTGATAACCTGTCCAATCCCACTGAGCCCACTGTATCGGTCAATAACGCAAGGACAACTGCACAAAAATGTTAATGTCATACACTGGTAAATAATAATAAAAAACTACAGGCAGTCAATAGCACTACCGACAGCAGTGAAAACTTAAAACAGATGGGAAGACATGACAATAGTTCAAAAATAAATAATAGTCAAGAAAAATTAATCCTTGTATCGCATAAAGAATAGTTGTTCTTGAAAAATTCTAGAGATACCTGTGGTAATGGTAATAGTGAGAAAAGATTTTCCGTCGTAATTTTTCGGAAAAGTTCGTATTTATCGATCCGTCTCAAATAGCTTCAGTACGCATTATCTGATATTTGACACTAAACAACAAAGTTGCTTATATATGAATATGTCACTTAATTAATACGGTTATTCATCGACAGTTCCCGTGTCATCGTATTCCGATAAAGATACGAGTTTTCCCGAAGGAAAATAATTTCTCACTACATCTCTATGTGCTACGGTTGACTTACAATAACCACTTTTTGAAATAGTCATTTTTTTTAAATATAGGACACAATAAGACAGGTAATATAGCATTTATAAACCTTTTAGGTTTGTTTTTAATGCTAAAAAACTACACCGATAATCCAACTAACCCCGATGTCAATAATTACTTAGGCAATAATGCTTCATCTTCTAAGCAATATTTTTTGGCTTGTGCTCACACAGATCCGAGAGTAGTTCGCTCATCAGTCTAGGAACTAAATAGCTAGTCGTGCGCTCGCCGTATACATTTTTTGCACTTATTGTACTAAACCGATTTGGAGCAACTGCCCCGGTGTATACAGAGTGTTCTACTTTACTTAATTTTTTTTCATTGAAAAAATATTAATATAATTAAAGTTGTAAGTCGTTTGTGACGTTTTCTCGAAATATAAATTATACTTATCCAAATAAACGTGTTAGTAAAATTGAAGGTATCAAAAATTTAAAACTACGCGCAATCGAAAAAATCGATCCCTAAAACGGATGTGTGCCCTCAGTGTCCGGGTGCTCTCAACTTTTTTTTTCATAGTTTAAAAGGAAGCCACTCTGTCTGCCTGGTGTCCGCTAGCTGCCGGACCACTTCAGAGGCGATGGACTTAGAAAACAATAGGTGTTTGTACATCCTCAGAAGTATCTGCTGCTCATTTCTTTATAAAAGGTGAAAAGCGAGCAAACGGTTCTCCTGGTATTAAGTGACAACTATCCGTAGGCATCTGCAACAAGCTAATGAGTTTCAGATGATACCTGATACCTTTACCGGTCAGAGGAAGGTATACTTGCTTTTCCTATCCATTCCCATCTCCGTCAAATCCTTTTCAGGACCATTTCCTATGCTAATAATAATTCTTGTCCGAATTGCTCGATAGCCACAGACCGCACAATTAAATGGCCTCAAGATCACTAGACGACCCCTCTAGATATTTTATGGGTATAATCACCAAATTTTCCTATTTAAAGTTACAAAAACCGTTTTTTAAATAATTAATTCGTATTCAACAAAATAGATCTTTTATTTCATGCTTTCCCTTACATTTAATTTACCATATTTGTCAGAGGTATTTGTTCTAAATCATTGACACAGATTGATGCCACGAAAGTACCTAACGTTTGCTTATCTAAGAATGAACTATAATATATGCAAATTAGCAGCATCCATTGTTATGCAGACGATAGCACGTGAAGTGAAGAAAACGGTGAAGTCTCGGATTGTGGTCGACAAAATCTTGTTGATTTCAATCCCATAAAGACACAAGTCTGCGCCTTTACTGCTAAAACAACCCTTTGTCGAGGATCTTCGTTTCGAGGGCACTCCCCTGGTTACCACAGCCAGTATCGGTATTCTCGGCGTTGACATATGGAGTGACGTTCAGTTTCGCGGTCACTTGGATGACAAGGGCAAGGTGGCCTCTAAAAAGCTGGGTGTACTCAGTAGAGCGAAGCAGTATTTCCAGTCGGGCCACCGGCTTCAGTTACATAAGGCGCAAGTTCAGCCCCGCATGGAATACTGTTCGCATCTCTGAGCGGGAGCACCCCAATACCAGCTTTTTCCATTTGACCGCATACAACGGAGAGCGATTCGAATCGTTAACGACCGAGCTCTTACCGATTGGCTTGATACTCTGGCGTTGCGGAGGGATGTCAGCTCCCTCTGCATTTTATATCGTACGTAGTATGAGGAGTGTTCCGAAGAACTGTTTGGAACGATTCCTGCCGCCGAGTTTCGATCCACACCATCTGGATGGCTGGCATTCCTCAACAGTGCGGTTCCCGCAAAATTTCCTGCCACGCACAGCCGCGTTGTGGAATGGCCTATCCAAGGCGGTATTTCCAAACTAATACGACTTAGGGTCCTTCAAGAAGCGAGCCTATCTTTTCCTTAAAGGCCAGCAACGCATCTGCAGTTCCTCTGGTATTGCGGGTGTCCATGGGCATCGTTGATCACCTCGTCGTTCCCGCCGCTCATTTGCCCCCTTCTCTTATGAAAAAATAAAATAATATAAGACCTTAGGACCCCACTTTTGAACATAGGCCTGCCTCCATTCGTTCAGTTCATGACTCTTTTCTTTTCTGAACCAATTACAGTGGTGATGTAGGTAGTTAATAAAATAAGCTTTTAACAATCAAACATTTTTATTCATTTCAATAAGTATGCGTAACTATACGTAAATTTTAAAGTCAAATAAATAATCGTTAAATTAGTGGTGGTATACAGGACCCGAGTATGCGAATGGGGATGCGTGTACTACGGGAGCGGTGTGATAAGCGACAGGCGCAGTGTGGTAGGCCAGGGGAGATGCGTGCACTACGGGTGCGGCGTGGTAGGCGACTGGGGCTGCGACCTTAGCGACAGCAGCGACTTTAACACCCAGAGGCTGCTTATGTACAACCGCGTTGAAGCCGTTATGCGGGTCAGCGGTGTAGTCGACAGTACGTTGAGTTCCGTCAGGATCGACAACTGAATAAGAGCCCTGAACGATATCTCCGTCGCGGGTCTCGTGCTGTGACTTGGTATCACCGGTGACAGCGTCATGGATGTCATACGAGAAGCTGTACTGAGGGTGCGCGTCGTAATCTTCATCGGCTACCTTAGTTAAGGGCGCGACTGCGGAGTATTTGGCGATGGGTGCTGTGTATGCGACTGGTGCTCCGTGGTAAGCTGAGCTGGCGTAAGTTAATGGACCGGGAGCGACATCAGCGCTAGCTGCTACCACTAAGCACGCGATTACCACGAACTGAAAATAAGAACTTTATTAGTAATCAACCGAATGTAGTTAGTAGTGTAAGACAGTGTAGAAAGATGCCACATCGTCCTATATTTATCCTGACGAGTAATATGTATTTATTGAATAAAGTTTGAGGAAGATTTATATAACAGTATATACATGTAGAATTACATTCAAACTAAAGTTGTCTGATTATATAATGGAAGACTTAAAATGACAGGAACAAAGAACAGAAAACAAGAAAAAGAATACATTTGGCGGACACCAATGTATTTATGGCGACTGTTTTGGACTTCAACTGTAATGTCTTTATGGGAATAAACTCTTTAAACCTTAAACCTTGATT
This sequence comes from Papilio elwesi, assembly GCA_029849275.1. NCBI lineage: Eukaryota > Metazoa > Arthropoda > Insecta > Lepidoptera > Papilionidae > Papilio > Papilio elwesi. Next base: position 3,224,000 of record CM056704.1, on the reverse strand, counting down.
AAATTTCATAAAGTCAGTATGGTTTCGATACAAAGCAAATGCAATACATTTGTTCGGTATGCTTTCGAGTGTGGATCAATAAAAAGTTACAAAGACTCACTAAAAGTAACACAATTGTATAAAATGTTAATAAGAATTACTTACTTTGAGAGTCATTTTGATGGTTATGTATTCCTTAATGAAGTGCAGAGAGGAAAGTGTACAGAATGGAAAGAAATTTGGAATTTTATACTGCAAGCAAGATGCCTGAGGCGACGCACCTTTGACACAAGACTACTGATATAGTAATAATAAAAGCGGATCGGAATTGTCCAACATTACAACACCAATAAATTTTATGCCTGCTGTGACTTGAAAGATAGCCCTACGTTCTAGGAAAGACGCAAGTGAGCAAGCTGCTCAAAGATATTTGTAACAGATTAATTGCAATACGCAAGCGCTTAAATCGGGGGCGAGGTGGGAGTTAGATGAGAGAAAAAAGAGGGGAGAAGAAAAAGGAAAGGTGAAGGTGATTGAGCATTCTACACCTCCCTTATCAGATACCAATATATAGTAATAATAAAAACGTTTACTTAGGTATTAATAAATAATGTACGTAGTAACCAAAATGACCATGCGCTTGGTTCCTAAATTAGGCATGAGACGAAAAAAATATAAAAGTTGCATTATCAGCAACGCTACAAGGTTTATTGAAATTGAAAATAATTTATTTAAATCCACTCATATAATTCAAATACGCAACTAAGCCATACATTCATATCCGTGGGTACATGGTATATTATAACATGATATGTTAAATTTATTTTCTACGTATACATTTGTTTCTATTAAACTTCCTTTCAGTCATCAGTTAATTTTGTTAATTAAAATAAAGTCGCTGTCGCTCCCGCTTGTCAATGTGGCTTCAGTTCGCGAAGCAACCGGCCGCGGGATGCGATGACAAGTTCCGATCGCGCCATGAGCCATGAGCCAGGCATAAGGCAGTGGCGCAAGGACTACTAGGTGTTGATGTTGAACTTAATGTTGTAATAAATATGGGCACTTTACACAATGCAACATACGAGGACGCAGAGCAGATCTTGTAGTGCAAAGGTTAGCGCTGCAGTATGCAATAAGTTATTTTTACCTTTTTTAACTTTATTATAACACTAGCAACGCGTCCCAGCCTCGCTCAGGTAGATAACAAAAAAATATACATAGCCTATATTACTAATACAAGTCTTATATCGGTGAAAGAATTTCTAAAATTGGTTTAATTGTCTAAAAACAAACAATCAAATATTATTTCTTTGTGATTTTTGTATAGACTACAAAACTAAGGCTACAAAAGGCAAGCTAAAAGGACATAGAGAAGGAAAATAGTCAGCCAAAATATGTTTACTGCTGTATATATAAGCCTTTCCTAAGAACTGCCACAAAGATTCCTTGCTGTCCTCATTCAGTTGCTTCCAACAAATTTTATTATAGCACGTAAAATATCTATACCAATATTGTAAGTTTATTATAATTAATATAAAGAGGTCAAGCTTGTGACTAAGTTAACTTCCAGCTCGTGGTAATCTCCAGTCCTACTAATTCGATTTTGAAAATTCTTGTACTCTTAGAAATGTTAATTATCCTTGACTACTTTTTATTATTAAAGCAGTATCTGACTAACTGATATCACGCACAGCTCAAAATATTGGGCCTGGAGACTCGAAGAGCAGATACTTCTGTTATCACTTAGGCGAGCGCTAACAAGGATTTTTTTAATTAGTCCCTTCAAAAGGTCTAAAGTGGGGGATGAAAGTTTGTATGAAATAAATACCCGTGCGACGCCGGGACGGGATGCTGCTATACTATGCGTGCTATTCAGGACTGTGAGTGCTTACCTTTTGAATCCGTTATTCGATTATTTTCATGAACCATATCTTAGCACAAGCTTTTTAAGCTCAGTTGGAATGGTTAAAATAAATATTAGTATAATATTACAAAAATCTACTAATATGTGTTAATTTTAATACAAAAAAAGATAATTAAAAAATTGTTTTGTATATTTTGCTGTCTTGTATATTTTGTTCTACGAATACGTGAAACTAGTCAATGCTTGGGTATTTGACGGCATCATGCGTGAACGGCTGGACCAATATCGCTTATTCTTTTTTTGTGTTTTCTATTGTCAGGAGATAATTCTGGAGATAAAAAAAATTAAGAAAATTAGACATTACGAGAAAACCTAACGACTATTTTAACTTAACACTTTTGACAGTCATGCTCGGACTTATTATATATTGTTACTTGTTGACTTATTATACTTATTGGATGAATATCAATTTATGGTATAGTCAGAAAAAAAAGAAAAATGGCACAGAACTTTGTTTTTTTGTCTTTATTTACACCATTAAAAATATAACATAACTGATATGGAAAGGTGGTATAACCCTGCAAGGTTTTAATATCACTGCTAGTCGCCCAGTTGATATTAAATAAATCAATATGCGCTCACGCCCGTAACGTAAGTTGATATTACACGACTTATTTATTTCTACTGTTATTAAAAAAAAAAGAACGCGATAGTCTTCAATGAGAAGACTGAAACAAATCTATTTTTTAAATTTCCTCAGAAAATACGGCATTTTAAAATGTTTCTACATTTGTTTGGCTGTTTTATAACATGAGCTGCAGATGCGTTGCCAACCTTATTTTGCGGGGTATGGGAAGAAGAAAAGGACGGGAAATGGGTCTCTGGCACTTAACTCATTAGACAAAACGCAGAATACTTGTTACGTGTCTTTTTTTCACCGTTCGAGCCGGCCCATTCATACAACAAATGTTGCTGCTTCGGGGTCTGCCGCTGTTAAATCTTCTTCTTGTTTCCCGCAAAATGTTGTATATATTTATTGAACAAATGTCATTATAAAATATAAATCAAAATAAGATATTTATCAAAATATGTTTATTTGCTTATTATAAAATAATTTAATACTTTTTCGTTTTAATGACTAGCGGCTTTCAAGTTCTTAGTGGTGGTAGATGGGAGCGGAGTACGCCACGGGAGCGGCGTGTACAACTGGGGCGGCATGTACAACTGGGGCGGCATGTACAACTGGGGCAGCGTGTACAACTGGTGCAGCAACTTTAGCGATTGGGGCACCGATGGGCTCTCTGTGTACGACGGCGTTGAAACCGTTGTGGGGGTCAGAGGTATACTCAACAGTACGCTTGGTGCCATCGGGGTCAACGACGGAGTAAGAACCCTGCACAACATCACCGTCGCGGGTCTCGTGCTGGGATTTCGAGTCACCGGTGAGACCATCTTGAACGTCGTAAGCGAAGCTGTATTGCGGGTGAGCGTCATATTCTTCGACTTTAGCAACTGGGGCAGAGTAGGCGACGGGAGCGGCGTGTACAACAGGAGCGGAGTGTACAACTGGGGCAGCGGCGTAGGCGACTGGTGCCGGGTGCGCCGTGTATGCCACGGGTGCGACAACACCAGCGTGAGCGGCTGAGAGCGCACATACCAGGACTACGAGCTGGAAAGTAAAGTTAAATTAGATAATATGTCTACCGGTCTGAAATATTCAAACGTAATTTTAACACACTCTACATTATCTACAAGTGTTAATTAGACAAAGTACCGGATAATTATTCAATAAGGATAAACAAATTAAAAGAATGACTCTTTTGAGGAAATACTCGTTGTATATAAGATTTATAAAAATTAGCAAAAAAATTGTTACAAAAACCGTGTCGTATAAGAACAAAAACCTCTGTTTTGTTAATTTGATTCAATATTGTGTGACCACATTTAATGGCTTACTACATGTTGTAAATTATCCCTTAAAACTTACTTCTAGAACTAAGAAAAAAACAGTTTAATGTGTATAATTAAGCCCACCTTGAAAGCCATTTCGTAGGGTTTGACTGTGACTTCACTGAGAGGGGACCTCAATTTGAATGTGTCTCACTAGACCATCAGAGTGTTTTTATACGGTCGGCCTCTGCCCCGGGCGTTGCATTATATCATTGCGCTTGTTCTCGAGCTCACGAGTATAAACCGGTCGCATTTGAAAGTTGCGTCACACAGAAACTTTTTGTGGAAGTCACTGCCCTTCCGAAACGGTTAGTATAACAAGATCATGTGTGTTATTTATATTATTTATTAACGTGACCATATTTCTTTCAGAGCGGCTAGTTCTCAAATTACATTAGTTTCAGAGAACATTACTCAAAGGTTGCAGATTATCATGTGCTATGTTTTTTGCCACTGAATAAGTGGACGACAATCATGTTTCGACAAATTTCGTTACATGAGGGAGAAGAAAGATATATTGTAGAGATACTGACAAAGAGAGCCGTATATTGTGAACGTCGAAGAAGCAGACAGTTTTTATGCAGTTTTTGTAAGTGTTGTATTGTATTCTTTGAGGATACTTAATTATTATAAATTCATGTAACTCAGTTTGAACTCGTGTTAACTGAATTGAATGGAAGAGAGAGTGTTTTTTCTTAATTTTTTACCTACTAATTCCCTCAGCTGCGCATTGATAGTTAAAAAAAGGAACAGACAACTTCTTATTAAACTAAATTAAAGTTGGAAATTATTGTTTGAAGCCGAATCGTTTATTTATGTATTTTTGGCTTGAATTTTAATATTTTTAGTAGGAGACAATTCTACTCGAGTTTGTTCTAGTTAAGCCCAACTCCGCTTAACTCGAGTTAGTTACTCGAGTCGACCATCTCGAGACACCAGGCTACTAATCAAGACTGGCTGTACATCTCGAACGTCCCGTACCAAGCGGATAGTGTGGTTACCGTAGTTATGATTGATCTGTAGCTTAAAGATCACTTGCATTTTAATTGAGGCTTGCGGCTTTCTTTAAGCACGGCGTCCTTGCCAACGCGCGGTGTTCATTGTTGATGTAACTTTATTGTTCCATCTAAAAAATAGGTCGATTCACATGCACTTAGCGATTCGTTTTAATTATCTATTTTTTTTACAAGATTTACATTTAATTGTATGACATTAAATGGTTTACTAAATTACTCGCTGGATTAAAACAAAATTAAAAAATAAAACAGGAAAAATTAAACATTTTTAAAGATTAGGACCTTATTAAACAATACACAGTCACATACCCAAATTGCAAGCATTTTTTTACTGTGATAATTTTAAGTTTTAAATTGCATAAAGTTCACCAAGAAGTCACATCGCACCAGTTTTTAAGAACATGTTAAAGGGCAAAAATAATATTGTAGGTCACATTTATAATTTGTAAGTCATGGTCATTCCAGGTTAAAATTATTTTACTATAGAATAGATATATAAATACATTTTTAAATACGTAGAATAAAAATCTTTACAAAATTATAATATTGAGTTTATAAAATCAAAATAAGTATTGGTCAGTATAGAAATGTCATTATTGAATTTAAAATAAAAAGAAAAACTTCAATGTCAATTGTTTGACGGCTGCTTGAGGATAATATACAATATTTGAACAATACTATTTTGCTAAACAAGAACTTCGCTGACGCGGCGTCTCTGAGCTCAATACTGTAAGTCGAAATTATTTGTAATACTTCGTGTATTCTCCATTTTCTTGTTATTTATATAATTTGGATTTGAACGAAGCCAATTAAATTTTCAATTGGCTTCATTTAAATATAATAAATGGTTATTATTATAAATACCTTAAGTGGTTGGAGCGAGGGAGGCGTATTGTATAAATATATTTTATAGCACCTAACGGAAAATAAACAAAGGTATAAGTTAAAGAGTCAACATTGGAAAACTTTCGTCAGGCGTTTATGATATTAATGAGCCCTTTTTATCCCTTATAAAACTGAATAATATATTTACAATATTATAGCACTCTACAACTTGAAAACAAAATATAGCTATTAGTATTAAACGATGGATTGTAAGTAACAATGGCGAATTATGTTATTAATAAGGAACTACATATATATAATTATTTATTCCCAGGGTGGGTTGGTGTCAGGCAGGCGGCCGGCCTTAAAAACTGTAGCTAAAAACTATACAGTATGGACTACAATCATAGTAGAAGAAGCGAAAGAGGTGTGCTAGGATCACGCCAAACGGAAAACCATAAATCCTACTCGTCTGGGTTTTTAGTGCATATTTTTTTAAAGAGAAATTGTGATTAAAACTATTTTACGATTCATAAATTCATGGTCTGAATTAAATTATCTGTTTCTTTCTAAATCGTTTACTAATATAACATTAATTCAACAAACAATAATATATATTTTTTTTAAAACTTCCATATGTTTTCTCAAAACAATAAAGTTACCAAAGAAACAACACATCTTTAGATGTTCTTTGTCGGATTCACGTATAAGAACTTCATCAATTTACTTATAATTTTAGACCTATACCATAACATTAAGGTCTTATAGTTTAGATGTATAAATATCTGTCAGTTTATACATACACTTATCATATGAGGATTATTAAGTTCATAAGATTACAAGAGAGCTAGAATCGTTTATTATTAACACTCAACACTTTTTAGCTGAACCAAAACTACACACCACAGAGCTATTGCTATTGTGGGTGGCCTCAGCGTGCCCATTTGTCACTATGCTTGTTGGTAAAAGTCACGGATTTTTCGATAATACGTTATGAATAATTATATAATTAGAACAATTGTACAAGAATAAAAACAGCGCCGAGGTGATTGCAGTTACTATAGTAATTTTATTTTTTAGAGCGTCAATGTGGAGACGGCGCTCAATTTGTCTGCTGCGCGCCGGCACCAGGTCCAAGATGCACGACCACCTGGACCACGTGACGGGGCTGGAGAAGCGCGAGCTCCTCGCCCACCTCGCCGGCGACTGCGACCCCTTCCGCATGATGGCTATTAAGAAAGGTATTCTGTTAACTTTATACTTCTCTCGTATCATACGTATTCTACGTCTGTGGTGTCTTGACGTGCCCGAGTTGCACTAGTACTTTTATTATTGGTCTAAGATAGGGCATAACAAATTTAAGCCCTCATCTGTTATGTGATGAGGACCTAGGTTATATGTTAGATAATATATACATTGATAAATCACCAGTGGGTTACCAAGCTAAATCTAAGGTCAACATTGTTAAATCGTAAACATCAAATTAGGTTGAACCCTTTCACAAATCCCCGGTGGCAATTCTAGGCGTCAAGTTTATGTTGACTACAGATTTAATCGTGATCAAATAACAGATAAGTGTATACAATTCTTATGCTGTATCTTATACTAGAACAGTTATATTATCCATCAAAGGATACACCATCATCTCAGACATTATTTATCTTCACAGTACACCTATAGGAGTACTTTAAGTCGAAATATTTTAGCAATCACCATAGGATGAGCACGGCTGAGGGCCGATCTTTTTGCCGATCAATGCGTACGTCCAGCAGGGGACGATCAGCTGAAAGAAGTAGAAGAAATGATTTTGATCTTAATTGGTCTTGTGCTCTATTAGCTGTTAATATTAATTAGCTTCTTACTAGTTATTATTTTTAAATACTTTCAACACTGATCTGATTAATAATGTCTGAGATGATGGTGTATCCTTTGATGGATTATATAACTGTTCAAGTATAAGATACAGCATAAGAATTGTATACACTTATCTGTTATTTGATCACGATTAAATCTGTAGTCAACATAAGCCTGACGCCTAGAATTGCCCAAAAACGAAAAGTTATAGTTTTTTTTTTACTTTATCTTAGTGCCTTTTAATGACGACGTTCCACAAAGTAGTTTAAGGTTTTTAGACTCCCACAGAAGCCCATAGTAACTTGAGGCTGTTTTCGAGATATTATTATTTAGCCAACTCAAAATTAGGTAAAACTATTCAATCTTTTTTTCCAGTAAAGCGACGAAACAGTTAGCGTTTGAAGAAAATCTATTGTGTTCTAGGGCCGGGTACCTGGGCATGTCCCAACCTAATCCCGAGCGCGTTCAACAAGCGTTTGGTGGGCTGCGTGTGCTTCCCGGAAACAAACCACATCGAGTACATGTGGCTGCACCTCGGGGAACCCAAGCGCTGCGGCTGTGGTTACTGGTTCGAACTCTGTCCGGTCGCACCGCTGTAGATGTACACTACAGTCGCATGCAAAATACACACATTAATATAATTTATACTTTACCGCAATGACGGCTTTAAATGTAATCATAATAGTACAGTAGCGGTTTTGAAACCTTCAAAGCGTTACTTCAATGGCAGCCTTCGAGCTGTGTGCATATGTACACTTAGTCGGTTCAAAGCGAACGCGATTGCGATTCCATGCGGTGACTGAATTCAATGCGATGCGGTGCAAAGCGGCTGGTTTGTCCTAAGAGCGCATACATTGCTCACCGCGCGCCGCCGCCCAGCAACGACAGCGGTACTGCATCCAGACCTCGCGAAAATATCAAGCAAATTGATCGCGTTCGCTTCGCTTCGCGACACGACGCGCCTCATCGCAACCCACGTGCGTTTGGTTTTTTATTTTATAGCTACTGCTATTCTGCAGTCATTTATTAGGCATTTTCAAAAAGTTGTTTTATTTCTTAAGACAGAGAAGATACATTTTTTCCCAGTACTCGAAGTGCCATGTTTAAGTTATTTAGATTAAAACTGTTATCATTTTTGGAATGTTTATTTCTATCGTTTCATAACTTTTCAGTTTAAGTAGTTCATACTTTATCCTTCTGGGTTTCGTTAGAATGAGGTGCAGCATCTACGTTTGTTTGTGTGCCTCCTTATACTAAAACAGATCCTGTATATGCTACAAGTCTTACTGACAAGTGGCCACGCTCGGCGCAAACGGGCCACCGACACACGACGAAGCGACCGATGGCCAGCGACAAGCAGTTCACACCATTTTTCATATATTTTGTTAGAACTCGACGCACACTTGTGTCGGCGACTCGCTATTTGAGGTGGCTACGAGCCACATAAGACGCCGACTAAAGCCATGTACATAGTTTGTATGTATGTTCTATCCATTATGATCTATAGCCTTAGCGGCTTGACCGCTTTTGGAGATTAACATGTCATTCAATTCATTTTTTTTGCCGGGAGTATCATAGGGATAAAACCAGTCGGATTTATAATATGTCAGTGGCCATAGTGACAAAGGCCTTTGAATTGTGGTTTCTTATTATAGGATTTATAATGGATGGTACCAATTTTCTTTAAATATTTTAAAATTAATTTTTATTCTCTATTATTAGGAGTTAGAACAATATTAAACGGGTCGATTTTATCATTACTACCGTTTCACAAAGTGTCGATAAATCCTGAAGCCTTTCATAAGGACCTTCATTTTCATAAGGATAAGAGGAACAAGGAAGGATAACATTCTCCAAGAAAAGTAAACGACTGGGCAATAATAATAACCTCTAGGAAAGCCCATTGAATGTTGGTGTTACTCGTGTATTGTGGGCAAGTAAGGTCGCAGAAAGAGTCCGTTCGCCGACCCACTTCCTCGTGTGACCTTGAAGTTGGTCGCCACTGCTCGGCTTAGCCTCGCTCGCTGTTTGTATCCTTTTGTGCAAAGATTATATATCAAGTTATATAATTTGTTGTGACAAATTTCTATGTTATCTTGTTTATATTTAAATAATAATGAAAAAATTACCATCACAAGAAGAAGTGTTACCATCACAATAACAGGCGTTTTTAATACTAATTATTCATAATTGAGTTTCCATATTGAAAGATATTATTAAAAAATAGTCTTTATTATTTTGGGACCTTTTGAAAGAACCATTAAAATTGCTTAGTTCGTCCGAGGTTACTTACCTATTACAAACAAAAAAATCTTACAGATTTATAATATTAGTATATATTTTATTAACTGTTATAACATCTACGTAAAATATAATTAGGCATGTTACTAAATTCTCTACAAGCCTTAGACTTTACGTTAAAATATCTCTTAAATATTCACTACATTTGATTTAATCTATTGCAGCGCAATATTATTTTATTAATAGTTGAATAACTAGCATTATTATTTTTATCAGCCGATCTTTCCACTCATTGTAAAAGGATATGTCGTAATTATAGCCCTATGTGAGCAAATTGGAAAGCGTTGTACAAGGCAACTCAAATACGTCTTATTATGAGATTCAGTTTGTTCTCAAATCATTAACCGTATTCGCAACAAGGCTTATATAGATTTTTTATTACTTAACGGGAAATCATGAACGAACATGGTTTATACAGGTTGAACCATGTTGACAAAGAGGTTATTAATAAGAAATATTAGCAAATTACTCAATTAATTTGAGTAATTAACTAATATTGTTTTATCCATTCCACCTAAACTTAAGCTCCGGCAACGAAATGATTGTAGGATACGAACCTACTACCTTGTGTTTAGCAAACCGCAAACCATTAGACTATTGGCGCTTAATTACCAAGAGTCCAGCTTTCATATTACATGAATAATTTTAATAAAGTGTAATAATATTCTATCCTACATTTGTGAGATTGTCGTGGTCATTGGTACGATTCAGCACCCTTTTTTGGGTAAGTGAAATGAGTTATCAAAGCAAAGAGAAACCTACCACCCATCACTCCAAAGCTTCCTACAGCTTTATTATTCTATGAGAAAGAAATACCATCTTTTTTATTTCGGTACAATGGTATACTGCGAACAACTTAAGAAAATCAAAGACAAATAATTGTACAATTTTATTAATTAAAGACAATTCTATTATCACATACGTTATTGACTATTATCACAATTTAAATAAGAGACTTGTCCTGTTTGAAATTTATGGCGGTGTTCAAACCAAATGCATTGTCAGCCGCCTGCCGTCTGCCACCTGCCGCCTCTGCCTTTGCGAAAATTAAGTATATTATAAACATTTAACACCGCGATTTATGTGTTCTTCCATATTTAAATTTGGTCACATCCGACAACTCTACACCACGCTAAGCGTAGACGCCGAACAAAAACTCCTACTTAATTTAACGTGCGCACTAGAACGTAAAGTGGGTCTACTTACATTCAGCGGCTGATAATACGTTTGGTGTGAACATGGCCTCAAAACATTACATAACTAGATCCTATTTGTTTTACTGGGTGCAAAGTATTCTCCTTCGCTTAGAGCGGGCTTATCCGCGACTGTGGGACCAGGCGTGAAGTAGGTTCTGTTGATCTTTTTGGGGATCGGCAAATAAACTGGACGCGGCTGCAATTTATGTACATAAGGAATCGGTGTTATACATCTTATAGACGGGGAAACGATGTGTGGATTATGATAAGGGATAGGTGTTTCGGGTTCCTTGTGTACTACCGCTTTGAATCCGATCTTTGGGCCGGCGATGTATTTGACGGTGCGTCGCGTCCCGTCAGGATCGATGAGGGAATAAGAACCGGTGACTGTGTCCCCTTGTCTCACCTCGTGAATGCTTTTCGCGTCGCCAGTTGATGGATTGATAACGTTGTACGAATAGTTGTACTCCGTACTGGTCGGTGGGTAGTCCGTCACTATTATACTGATTACCGCTGGCACGACGCAAGCACTTGCAACTACGCACCAAATCTGTAATGATAACATGTCTACTAAAGCACAGAACGGTCGCAGAGACAAATAATTTATTATAATTTATATTTAGGGTGATTTTACCCTTAACATGTTGTAAACCGGCTCGCAGTTAGGGTTGGAACTAAATAGCGCGTTGCCTCGAGGCTGCCCGTATTTATAGAAGCCTGCGTTCACTCGAATGTTCCGTATTGCACAGCCCGCTCTTATTGTCACAGAGTAATGCACACTGTAAGTAATTTAAGGTACTTTTTAATAATAAATTATTATGAAGCTCGTCGTCCAATTTACTATCGAGCTTTTGCTGTCATTCTCGGTCAGCTTGCACAGGTTTTATTTCCTGAATTAAAAGTTTCCAAGTCCACTTCCACTTTTCAAGTGGATACGACAAAGATAACGATAAGGTAAATAAGCAATATACCAGAAAGAGTGACAGGGAGATAGCCTATCATGTTATATATCCGGTGGAGAGCAAAACCAAACTAATACAATTTTGTGTTTTAAAAAGTAACACCTCGACTGTTACACTAGCTTCTTGGCACTCGATTGTACTTCAAGTTTTTACGAAGCAAAATGTGATTTACACTAAATGTTGCAAAATGTATGGCTGTATAAGAACATTCTCACAACTATATTTGTCAGTAAACTGTACGCAAAACTGTACGCGTTCGGTTAATTATTCTGTTCAATGAACCATATAAAATTTAGCGTACCATGAACAATCTATAACATTTCCTGTAATTCATGACAACTATCGTCACGCTCATTACTTTATACGCTTAAGCTTTGGGAACTAACGCTTTGAAGGAAGTTTGTTGTATTTTTATTGTAATATAAAGCCAATATATACAACGACCACGATCCCACGATCTCAATGCTTGCGTAAATTATTACATAATAAATATTTATTTATAATAATAATTACTTTTCGTAATAAGAAGTTTTATAATTTTTATGTTAAATGAGGTAAACAGTTGTGTATGTCTATTATGTCATTAGAGTGACAGCGGGGAAGGGTAAACCACATCTCTTGCTTATTTGCAAAAAATACACAGGCATCATAAGGACTGCCGACAGGATTGAAAACTCAAAACAGGTCCTTCCGACCTGTTTTTTTGCGACAGTAGTTCAAAAATATCGCAAACTCATCGGCGCTGTATTCTTATTAATAAGAGACTCTTTAGTAAAAGTATGTTTCCAGTTGAAGTTGAGTGCGTAATAGATATAGTGTATTGAGTAACGTATTAGTATAACTTACAAGTAAACCATTCACTGTACGCTGGCGACGCATTTAAACTTATAAAACAAACAGAATACTGGCGATAATAACGTTATTTGGACAGCTCCAGCTTCCCACTGCAGAGAAAAGAGATCTCTTCGAAAGACCTCTTTTGTCTACTCTCTACTTCTACTTGATCTTTGAACTTGTGTGATGCACATGCTAATATTTTGCGATAAAATCAATAGATTTAATTTAAATTCTATTTTTTTATTAAAACACTAGCTATATTTATATATAACTTCTACTAAAATGTAAAAAATTACGTAGATCAGCGCTTTTTGCGTGTGGCCTCAAAAGTCAAGTCGTGAATCATATCTGTATCTGTGTATCTGTCAAAGAAAATGTCTGCGTAGACTTTGTCAACAAAATCACCACTCACTACATTAACATTATATGTTTGTTTAATTAATAATATGAGGTAAGGTCAGGCGAGAAAGGTGAACAAAATTGTTATTTAAATTTGTCATTTACAAATATTGATATTAAGTAACTAAATTTTTATTGTATTAAAAATCATCGTATTGTATACAAATTATAATGTGGAAGGCATTGTTGAAGCCTTCGTACAGTGCGCCGACACAGACTAATGGTGAGACTAATAAAAACAAAATGTTCTTGTCATTAATACGATCGTCAAAAGTTGCACATTCCGATTTAGAAACGAATCAAAGAACCCGGCTGACTGTATTATTATCATCTATGACTTCTTATCTAAAAAGATTAAAGAATACTCATTGAATGACGTGTCACTTGGCCAACCCGTTTATACTACTGGAGGTCACAATATAACAGACATAAATACATTACCCTCCTTCTGATGCAGTCGGCCAAGATTTAAACATTTAGTAAATCAGTTAAAAAGGAAAATAATTAAGGAACTAGTTAATTAAGAAACTAATTAGGTTATTAGTAAATAAGGTATTAGGATTATTTTATTTACACTTGATATGTCGTCCCTCTATTCGTATATCTGTATATCTTATCTTATAACTCTATTTTATAGAAATTATCAGTGTATAACTTTTATCTATATTTTCCGTAAGTTACCGCTGCTAGATAAGAGTCTACCAGATATATTTTATAGAGGAAGGTGATAAGACCTTTTTATATGCATATATTTATCAAGACATTTCGTCTTTTAAAAATGCGTCTTATGCTTGGTCGTAATGTAAATAATAAAGGGACGAAAAAAAGGCCAGGTTTCATCTTTCAATGAGCTAAAGTAAATACTGATTAAATTCACTAATATCTTCAAACTATTTGCGCTGCACCAGTAGGAAAGGTCTATACAAAAGACATCAACGCGTATTAAAGACTACGAATAGTTTTTACAATTGGTTTTACTTTATTCTTTATAACTATTTAACATAAAATAACTTTTATTCGCTTATTTATACACTTTGTGTATACGCTACATGTTTTGACGTAAATAGATATTTGTAACTGTATTTTTTAAAATAATATGTAATAATAGATACACACTGCAATGCTTTTTCAATCGTAACTTGAGATATCAATGTTAAAGTCTTAATGTTTTATTATTAGAAGAAAAAACCCGTAATTAATTCTAATTTTACATCAAGGCTTGTAACATAATCGCGGCGCCGGATTAGACAAGTTTAAGTGACCGCAAACTTTTGTTACCGGTCTAGATTCGGATGTGTTGTAATGTTGGACAAACAGCGTGCGCCTATGTAACTCAACCTCCGTTGACTTAGTTGACACTCTTATACCTTGTATAAGTGAAAGGACACAGTGTGCACTTACGCACAATTACATACGACAGTGGATTTTTTTTGTATTTATTTTAATTCGTATATCTATGTATTAAGTATACCAACAACAGGACAATTCTTACTCCTAACAAATATATATACTACATTTTAAATTTTTATAGTAAAAGAAGACAAATGAGCAGTTTGTTTAGGAAGCATCGAATGGTTTTTTGTTTACATTCGTTGAATGGATACGCTCGTATTAGGCCAACCCCCATAAGTGAGAAAGGTCAGGGAAAAAAAGACTTAGTTGTTCCTTATATTTAGTTACATATTTAATTTTTTATTTAATATTTACAATAAATTTCATTTAAGTAGTTTAGTTCACCGGATGTTTGTGGTTACCACTACACAGAAACATCCGCAAGTCTATAGATTTCAGATTTACTCTTAGATTACCAGCTTTTTATAAGAAGAGAATAAGAAAAATGGGTATAGGAAGGGAAGGGGCGGTTATCTTCATTGCCTGCATTCTGTCAGATCACGGTGCAGTGCTTGTTCCAAATATAGTTAAAAATAACTACATATTTAAGTAAAAATTACTTACGATTGATATAACTTACCTTTCTAAAACGCCCTTTAGCTTAGCGTATATTCCTTTGATTTAATAAAATTTAATTTTGATATAAAATAACAACCCGCAATAATCCGGTCCAAGTTCAATACGGTGTAATCTGATATGTTACGCCATTCAACCGTACTTTTTTATTATTATTACCTAACGTAATAAGTAAATCGATTATTTATTAGATCTATTGACTTTAAATAAACTACAATCATTAAATCGAATTCTAGTATATGGTCTGTCAACCAAATAAAACTCGAATCTTAATCGATCCATTTGAAATATTAATTAATTATTTTTAGTTTGTTAACACCAACAGACTATATTATATACAGATAACTAGGTTTTTAGTGGCAGGTTATCTTTTATAGAATTTTAATATATATACTCGTGGTATAAAGGAAAATAAATTATATAAGATAACATTTTAAGACACTTTTTATGACTTTACTCGTGTAACTATATGTGCTATGGTCTACAGCAACACAATATATTCACAATCTGGCTTCTGGAATTCTCTAGGCGAAGTACAGTATCAGTTCTATTACCTTGGCCTAAGTATGGCATAAGCTAAACAACATCCCGTTCCTCGCCTAAAGAGACCAGATAAATTCCCGAAAAATGAAAAGCTTTATTGCTTTATTTTCCTCTTTCTTATGATACATATTTTTTATCAGATTTTCTTATTTCAACTATAAGAAAACAAAACGTTTGTCATAAACAGGGAATAAATAAATTGGAGAATAAAAAAATAATACGTCAATTAATTAAAAATGAATTTTTAATTAAGTTTTCCAGCGACAGCAAGTTCCGACAGATAATATTAGGTTGCGGTCGCGCGGCTAACACGAATTAGTGAAAGGTATTATTTTACTCTTATAAATAAACGATTTGTGTACCGCACTATCACAGATAGATATATTTGATAAAGTACACTATTAGTACTAACGAACGTAGTATATATAACAACCTGAAATCGTATCATAAGCTGTCATTAATACATCCTAATCGACAATTTATCTTTTGAAACCTTATTTTAAATAAACTTCAACTTATATTGAAGCTCCTCGTTTTATATTCTTCATTTTGATTTTCTTATCCTCTAATATAATAGACTTATCTGATTATTCAGTTGGATTATACGGAGTCGTAGTCGCTTAATATTAAGTAAGCCAGTTTACATATTTTTGCATAGAAAGGATACCTACTAATGTAATATTTATCCAATCGGGCACTCCACATACAAAGAGAACTATTTTCATAGCAATTTCGTTCTCATATTAAGAGTGTTATTCCTTTAATCTCTAAATTCCGATAAGATTCAAATATATATTTTTTTGTATACCACATTCAAAGCGTTGGGTGAAATAGACATATAATAAAACATAAACTTGATTCCTCTAATTTATTACCCTAGTATTAACATTTTAATTTACAAAACACTACAAAACAAACTCATATATCGTCAACAGTTAAAATAACTTCAGGTCACGTGAGGCGAGGTGCGCTCGTTAAAACATAACTTTACACATGAAAAACTCTCATTAATATGAATTTAATCCATTTCATGGCATGTTCTTAATTCTCTGATTTTTCTGGTTATGTTAAAACAAGCCGCGTGCTTGGAACAAGTCTAATGCACGTATCTAGGAGCGACCGCTTTGACGGCGCCTAGAGGCTCCTTGTGAACAACCGCGTTGAAGCCATTGTGAGGGTCGGCTGTGTACTCCACCACGCGCCGGGTACCGTCGGCCTCTACCAGCGAGTATGACCCTTGAACTACGTCACCAGACCGCGTCTCGTGCTGGCTCTTGGAGTCACCTGGATAAACAAAAAATACTCTCGTTAGACTATTTTTTACTACGGTATAAGTTTTACTATTCTCCAGTTTCTACTTTCGAGAAAATGTGAAGGTGGTAAATCGCCGAACCTGACGCGTATGGGCAGCGTTCAGGAATTTGCAAGATATCCTCTCGTACCAACATCCACAGCATTGTCTAAAGACGAGTCTATGACTAGTCTGTGTTGCCAGCGAGTCCTTACGGTACTAAGACGTGGTCCCTCATTGCGAGCACAATTAGACGGCTAAAGGTCACTCAGAGGGCAATGAACAGATCAATTTTACTTAGATATATAAGGTTGGACTCTAATACGTCTTAAGACTAGAAGGAGAACATGTGACGATCGGCCCGAGAGGTGACACGACTTCACAGTACATGTGTGATGTACTTGGACTGCCTTTCGTATATTTAGTGAGATGCCACAAACCACATTATCATCTCTTCTTGTTTCCTTATTTCATATCTACTCCCCGTATCCATAATTCTTCTAACTGTCTGAATATACTGATGGAGTGGTCACTCAACAGCATTTGCCCAATTACCTCATAACAAAGTAACTCACCAGTCAGCGCATCTTGGATATCATAAGCGTAAGAATACTGCGGGTTGGGATCGTAGTCTTCAACCGGAGCGACCTTTGCGATGGCCGGGGCTACACCGTAAGGGGCGAAAGCTGGTCGCGCGATCGCTAAAGGTCTTGCGTATGCGTACGGTGCGGCTAGGGGCAGACCCCCGGCCGCCTCCTTACACACCACCAAGATAGCAGCTAAGATTAAGACCTGAAACAAAACAAGAAAAGACTTGACAATGCAGTGTAATATGCGGGTTGCCATTCAATGCGATGCTCTTGCCGACTCAAGTAACTATCTCCCACGTAAGCCGTTGTTTTACAGCGAGCTTTCCATTGATATTAGATACTTATCAACATACTGTCAGTCAATATTAACATTAGGGCTAGTTCAACAATAAATCATAATCTATTTTCTATATAATAAAA
This sequence comes from Papilio elwesi, assembly GCA_029849275.1. Lineage (NCBI taxonomy): Eukaryota > Metazoa > Arthropoda > Insecta > Lepidoptera > Papilionidae > Papilio > Papilio elwesi. The sequence goes on along the minus strand of CM056704.1, from coordinate 3,206,005 downwards.
GGCGATGTGTGTATGTATGACAAGTAAAATGTTAACAGGGTTAACTGACCTTACCAAAAATACTTCATTGCGTTGAAACTAAATTAAATAATTCAACAAGAAAATTAAACTTTATTTATTACCAGTGTTACCTGTCGAAAATATAAAAAAATACCTTTAAAAATGAAATTATCTCAAATAGAATTTTAAAACTGAAAATACATACATAGTGTATTAGATATAGTAATTTTACCTTCATATTGCGAGCCGGCGGGCAGTGAGACGTGTGTCCTATTGAATGCATAGGGGTGTTCGCAGGCGCCTTATATACTGACCGTCGAGAACTGATCGTGCCGGTGCACCCACAGAGCAAAAACATTTCGATTGTCACGGCCCTAACCCTTTATTAATCACTTGAATTATTTATATCGAACAAACTCTTATGATGAAATCAAAATGTTACAAAGTTGTATTAATACCGCCGGATCTGGTAGTGACGTAACGTGAAGAGGTACGCAGAAGTACGGAATGCGACAATATCCGTTCTGCACAAGTCTTAATGCGTACATATCTGTACTGTCAAACCCATTCCTGCGATTCGTAGTATAACTGTATGCCAGTGATGTGACCTTACGTGGCTATGTATGTACCATAAAATAGGAAACAAATAATAGTCATCCATCCAAATAACGAATGGAGACTGTAATTCCGTTCATACCATATTTGAAATCCTGGATCGGTAAAAGACGTGGAAGTAACTCAAAGCCTCTAAGGATTTTATTTAATAAAGCAATAAACAAATGACTCATAGATAACAAAAAGTTATAATCCTTAAATTTGCCACAAAGTGAACATATCATTTCAAATTTATAATTTTTTTCTATGTTTACCTGTGAAATGTGAAACCCTAATGTGTAGACATTAGTAAGTAAGCCTCTGAGCACTCATTAAGATGATGTAAATATTGTTTCACCAATATAAAGCACTTTTTCAGCGAATAAGGCTCTGTTTACGTATCTAGGCTGTATTTTATTCGTCTTTTTATCTACCCGAGAGAAGCTGGGGCAGGTTGTTAGTATTTTATATATAGCATTTCCTAATAGTCTTTCTAGTAGCCGATACAATTATTTTTTACAGATTTCATTGTTACATCAGTTCTGAAATAGCACAAAATAACGTCATCTTCATTTAAAATCAATTGTTTTTTACACAACACAAAATCCATTATTAATAAAAAAATGTTATTGAATAAATAAATAATAAATGCATATATTAATCACTAGCTGGCCCGGCAAACTTCGCTCCGCCGCCATTAAATAGATTGGCAATAATACCTTACACATAAAGATAGATATATGCTGTCGCGGGCTTTTTTTTGTAGGACTATTTTCTATTTACATTTCCATTGTTCATTATATGTATATATGTGTAACTCTAACGGTTCTTGCAGTGCACATCGTAGTAGCTCGCATATGGCGGAATTTTTTCCTCCTTATTTGACACTTATCCTTATATTTTGGTCCATTCGCACAATATCCTTGTAAATTATAGCCTATATGTTATTCTAATGTATAAGCTATAATATTGTAAAGTGTCATTAAAATCCATTCAGAAGTTTTTTCGTGAAAGAATAACAAACATCCATACTTACAAACTTTCGCATTTATAATATTAGTAGGATAGACAAATCCTTGTTATTGATTACATTACTTTTTCTCATTCACATATCAAAGGCCTATAGTAATAGGGAGGCTGTATTACGAACACGATCGTTTTTAGGTCACAGCTGCAACTTAGAGCGCGTGTGAGACAGTGCATGTAAGATAATTAATAGCATGTCCTTACACGACAAATGTACCTAATAAAAACTAAGAATGTTAGATGCAGACAACACAAGTCATGTAAACTAGCTTAGTTTCTAGTTACTTAAATTTAAAGAAGAACTTTACATAATTTGATCACTAAATAGCAATATTCAATATTTTTAATAAATTTTAATGTAGGTAGATTTCATGTTCTGGCTTTCATATAGGATATAATGAGGTATCTTTTAGTAAATGTTTTACGTCGGACCATTTATAATTGAACATAATTGATGAAAACAGCAGATTTTCAAAAATATCAGCGTAATAAATGCAATACAGCTTACTACACAAAGACATGTGTGTAAAATAAAGGGTTATTGCATCAGTTAGTAAGTATAATGTATTCGGCTACATTCCAGTGACTGTACACGCTTAACAATATACATACAAAAAAAGTAGAGTAGAACTAAAAACGTATATTAACTGCGATAAAAGTCACAGGCGCTTAATTAAACAGCCATTTCTATAATTCGGTTTCTTTAATTTTTAATTATATGAACATAATTATCAATCTCCTAATGAAGCATTCTCTTATGACGATAAAAATTGAAAATACCTTCTATAGCACGGGAGCCGACGATGCTAAACTGCCTAAAAAAAAGATTGAAGATAAAGAATAACTTTTAGCTGTGGTGAAAGGGCTTGTTGAAATTGTTAGATTATCTTATCCTTTAAAATAAAATAAAATCGACGGCGCTCGAGGATCTCCAGTGATGGTTTTGTTTAACTAGTTTTTAATCCTCGCACTCCTTTGCATGGCTCTAAGCGCATCAGATTATTGAAATGCACACTTGTAACTCAGAGTTCGAGTACGTCCGATGATCGATGTTTTTTCTACAAACTTAATGGGCTACCCTTAACGAGCGGCTCTGTATACACGACTGATTTGGGTAGGGACGAGGGTACTTAACTGGGTCCAAGCCGAGGGTATCTTACCCCCGATGTGTAGATCAGTCGTGCTCGACGATGTACAGAAAAGAAAAGAACAGATGTACTAAACTAGTGGAACGGGAGCCGAAGGGTTCCCCCTTTGGCCCGTCCCGTACCACTAGTTTAGTTGCTTTTATGTATGAGTACATCGATCTGTATTTTCACTTGAACAGTGACATCTATATATTGTTAAATTTATTTTGATTTTTTAATGTAGCTAAAACGCATGTATTATTTTTTTAACTCATTTAAAATTCAGTGGAATAATAAAACAAAAAATGAATTACAAAATAAATGGCAACATTTTTTGCTGTTTAGTAAAACGTCATTCTGTATCAGTACTTTTTTTTTCATAAATAAAATCTGAGTCCAACAAACACTGTGCTTTGTAATGTCGTATCAACAAACAAGTTTATATGTAATTTGTTAAGTTAGTGAATAAGAAAAATGGCTGACTTTGACGCAATATATCCTGATGAAACTGAAAGTGAAGAGAATATAGAAGAAACACATGTGACGTTAGTGCCCGATCCGATCGTCGTCCGTGGAGCTGGTAACATGACAGTGTAAGGTTTATTTTCTCAGCTGTTATACTTCTACAATCGAATGATATATCTTTTGTTAGCGTACCAATAATGAAATATAAAGAAAATTCAATAATAATATCGTTCCTTTGTCATTGTCGATCCATGGCATTGAAGCTTTTCTTGAACGAGGACATTGACCAGACGCCAATTTATGAAATTTAATAGGGCACTAAATTGCATTGAAGCGAAAGTAACAGGCTTAATATCTGTAAAGTCAGATTACGTTATGACACCATTGTACTATATCATAGGATATTCTTGTTAATTTTGCTCAGTATAAAAATAGATTTTTCCTATGCATTGCTAAAGTAATAATAAAACTTCCGACAATTTCACTATGAATAAAAAATAATTAAAATGGCTTAAGTGACATCAATTGCTATTTATTTTAATATCCATGTATATTTATATCTATACCTTTCATAATACTAGTACCACTGAAGCATTTCCTTCAACAATAATTTCAAAAATTCCTAACTAGTCACATCATCAATTTTTAAGGTGATTTAGGCATGTTGAAAGAATGAGTAAAGTTAAATTAATAAGATAAATTTAGGTGTCAGGTACAGTTATAAAGCCCAATGTGCTTAGTGAAAACATTACAAGTTAAATAGAAATGCATCAAAAACATGATAACAACTGAGAAACATATTCAGTGGGCAAATATGAACATAATGATTCTAGGTGCAGTGAGTCACAGTCATTGTTTCAAAAAACCTTTTGTTATCACAATGACACATGTTTTCCTAGTCAATGAAAATAATAAAGTTCATACTTTGATAAAATTTATATTAAAACTAGCAGGCATGGGTTACTTTCGTCAGGGTGATATAAAAGTTTTTGTCGCTGTCACATCCCCAAAGCATCTATATTCTGATAGATATATTTAACAGTGCCAGAGTCCGCAACAACAACGTCTGTTGCACGAATTGGCCGGCTCGACCGGTGAAATACCACAACCTCACAGAAAACAGGCGTGAAGTAGAAGTACTCTGCGTTTCGTCTGATGAGTGAGGTGCCGGAGGCCTATTTCAATCCTCTTCTCCTTCTCATCCGTTCCTCATAAAGGGGATAGGATGGGAAAGGGAGGATTGACAGGGAAAAGGAAATATCCTTTTGCTGTCTACACCCTCCTCTATCCATTAATAGTAGGCAACGCATCTGCAACACATTTGCTTGTTGCAGATGTCTATGGGTAGCGCTCACCTTACATCAGGTGATCTGCTAGCTCGTTTGCCAACTTGTCACATAAAAAAAAACAATTTTTCATAAGTAGGATGATGCCTTTCAAAATACTGACATCAAACTTACAATTTGATGATTGAAGCTATACCACCAGTTCCTATCAATCTGTGAACAAAACTCATTAGTTCTCCATCTGTATTCAGAGAGACAGAGCCACATGTACTTTTACTAGCTTTATCTTAAAGTAAATTTTAACATTTCTGTGTGTTGTCTTTTATGAAGGTCAAAACACTTGTATGGTAACTAAACAGTCAATTTGTAAGGAATGTTCCAACATTTTAAATATCTAATGAATATAATTATTGTTGCAACTAAGTCACCATGTAAATTAAACATAATTAACTAATTAAATTATAAATGACTTGTTTCATCTGAAAGTGAGGTGCCGGGGAAGTGAGTGCGGTGAAATTAATTAAAGAAATTCTACCCTTATAGGTTGATAAAAATAAAGCATATATTTTAGATTTATGATAAACATTGAAATGGAACTCTGAATTCATTTCGTAACAGCAATGTGCTGAGGTTCCACTCCTTTGTCTGATATTGAGTTATAACTTGCTAAATTATTATAAAAACACTACTATTTATCTTTTACAAAAAATACTTAGTAATCTATCTTCATTCTTATCTATTACAATTTCAGTTTTGGTTTAAGCAACCGCTTCAGCAATGAGTTCCCCTCTGGTCTTCAATCACGAGTTGCTCCTGAAGAATATCAGGCAACGGTAGCTCGAATCAACAGTGTGCTGAAAAAGACATTGCCTGTAAATGTAAAGTGGTTATTCTGCGGCTGTGTCTGCTGCTGTTGTACTCTTGGATGCTCTCTTTGGCCAGTTATATGTCTAAGTAAAAGGGTAAGCAAAAATATCATATGTACATTTCAATTCAAACAAGAAATAAACATAACCACTTAAGTAATGCCTTCTTACGCAACTAGGGCCTTCTGCACAAAATAACAAATGCTACTTGGTGCCAAGTTGCAGGAGAAACATAACTCCATGATTGAGGCTATTGATAATCCTAAGAAAATGTAAACAACTAGCTGTTTGTGCCCAGAATAGCCAATGTGAATTTTTAGATATTATACATTGATGTCAATGTAGATCTAAAGCCTATGTAGATCGGGATAATGTAGTTTTATTGTAGTTAAAGACTTTACAATTCAGAAGTATTTGGTTGGAAGTTGGTGATTTGAAACCTAGAAAACTGTGTGTATTTTATTATGGTACTGTTCCTCAAAATTCTGTACATCATCTGGTGCCTTAGTATTATTTTTAATGTACTGTCTGTTTGCTTGCTAGCAAAGGCCTTCTCCAAGTTCTTCCACAACTCTGTTTTTAGCAGTGCGCATCCATATTGTGGCAGCAACCCTCTTGACTTCATCGACCCATCTCTTTGCAGGTTTTCCTTTTTTTCTTCGCATCATGCCTATGCACCAGTGCACTAAAGTTTTGCTTCATCTTTCTATTGCTCTGGCAACATGTCATCTCCATTTGATTTTGTTTGCTACTATACAACATCTTCAGTCTTCACCTTTTTAGATTTGTTTTCCTGTTTTTGTAAGATAGTTTTTTACCTGTCATAATTCTTATCATGGAGTTTTGGCACGTTTTTAGCTTCTTGACTAGCCAAGAAGGGCCCAAGTAATGCATCCATATGTGAGTATTGGTAATATAAAAATATTGTACACTTTCTTGTAATGGTCATAGTCTATTGTTTCCATTTCATAACCTGTCTGAGACTACAATATCATCTCTATGCATTTCATATTCTTCTATGAATATACTGTTTGTTAAGTCTCTCGGTGAAATTGTTTGTCCTAAATATACATATACTCCTCTACATATCCAATAGTACTAATTCTTTCTGTCCATTTGTCATAGGTTTTGTTCCATGTGTTTATTGTCAATCCCACTTAGGCTTTCCTTCTCTATTACTTAGAGCATTGTTTCTAGTGCATATTTCTTATCAAATCGTCAGCAAAATGTAGATTTGATAAATTTACTCCATTTATTGATGACCTTGAGCTTCCCAGTTTAGTTGTTGAAAGACAGTTTATTTATTGTTGTTACAAGTTGTGCATTGGCTTATGTTTCATATTTTAGAACTTGATGAGAAATGTATGTGAGGATTGGGGAGAGAGTCTGAGTTTTGTATTGGAAATTTATTAGTAATGCTATCTGCACCAGATGGTTTATTTTTCTTCAATGATTTAATTGCTCTTACTAATTAAAATACTAGTTTGTTAAATACTTCAATAACTTCTTCAACTTTATTAAGGTGCCCTTTTTGTTGTCTTTTATATCTTCGGGTGAGGTGAAGAGTGACTACGTATGAGAGATTACATTTCAATGTATCCTTTTTTAACTATCAGAGTATGCTTTCTTTCAGACGCAACATTCACTAAATAAGCTTTTGGAATGGGAGAACAGTCGGCTCTACAGCAAACTAGGGCTGCGCTGGCGACTCACGAAGCAGCACTGCGACTCTTCTTCCATGATGGAGTATGTACTTCTTATAGAATTTATACCCAAAATACCCATATACAGGCCCGACTAAGCGCCGCTATCGATAGCGTTTGTAAATACCTTTATACATAATGAAATACAAATAATTTTTGACACAACTAACACTAATTAAATATAAACGAGCCGAATGTACCATGTACAATTTATATTTAAGGGAACCTTTGTAATTGGCATTATCATTCATCCAACGCCACTGTATATTGTATATATAGAGCATTGAGCAAGTAGGTGAAATTAAATGCTTTTTGTGTATAGATGTCACTTAATTACAAGCTATTAAGCGTTAAGTCTTTATAAGAATTTGCATTACACCTTATGATTGTTGTTAATGTAGTCATTCTAAATTTAATACAGTACAACAAGGATCTTTTGTCATGCAGGTGATTGACAGTTATAGAACCAGGGTTGCCAGATAATGAAATAGGAAAAATACTGTCTGTTTATTACATTTTATAACTTCTGGAAAATATTTTTAAATAATAAGTAGCTAACAAGTAATAGTTACTGTTACTCCAGTAAAGTGTATGAATTGAATGACAACTCACTCACAAACTGGTCAAGCTGTTTAGGCTGCAAGAGGTCACCATGGCGCAGAAGTACCGTACAAAACATTACCCTCCTGGTCATTAAGGCAAAAATACGACGTTGTAAATATGACTTAGAGGGATGTGACAAATGAGCCTCATACCTCAACCAATAAAATATCGAATAATATCGATTTAAATCAATTTGCCTACTCTTCTATTATTAATTCCTAACAAACACGTTGCAGGAATTGAACGAACTTTTAAAAAGTGACAATTTACAATATGGCGGAATTAATGCCTTATTTGGCCACGTGTGCCAAAAGATTCTTGTCGCACTATAATGAGGCTGATGGAAAAACGAAGTGGAATTTCAGTATTTTTAATGTTTATGTTGCAAGTGCAAAAAAAATATTATGATAACACAACAATCACCTTTCCTGCTTAAACATTGCTTCAGATGTCACGATCTGACAGTTTATGTTACTGCTTGGGAAAGGCACATCGAATAATGTGACATTAAAAAAAATTATTCACGCGAGTCAATACTCAACCAAAGGGGTTGAGTTACTTAGTCTTACTTCACACAAGTTAAAGCGTAAATAGATCTTATTCTTTGCCCTAAGTCTTTATTATAGAAGCTCGACTTTTACTAACAAAATTTTTTTTTATCTTAAAAGATGTATAATTTTGTTTTTAAATATACTTTTGTATGTTTTTATATAACATGTACCTGAATGTCGACTTTAGTTTGGATGTAAGATTTTCAGTAAAGAGAAATAATGTAACATGTATGCTTGTTCTGTGAAATTAATTTAGGGAAACTATTTGGGACTGTGTTACTAGGAAATTATTTTTTGTAGTATGTATTACTTTAGTGAAAGTTCGCCCTCTTTTCCCTTTTCAACATGTTGTGAACGAGGATTTTAGTGGGTAGACACTGTCACAGCAATATTTATATGTTAAAAAACACAAAATCTCGAAGTTTCTTTTAATCAAACGAAATCGATAACTTAAGTAACAGCAAGTGAGTGTTGTCTTGCCACCGCGCCTTCTCTGCCGAGGACAACGGTTGAAAAGCGAACAGGGTATGTTGACATTAAGTTGTAATCTAAGCAAAATGTAAATATTTTAATTACTTTATAATATAGAATATTTTTGTTCAAATAATAAAACTCACTATGTGATGTATAAGTCTTTTACTATTCGAGAAATGTTTTATTGTGCACAAGTGCACTTCCCGATCATTTATGAAACTAACACTTTTTTCAATCGATTCAACTTGCCGTTAATTTTGAGAATGTTCATAAATATTCTTAATTATAACGTTTAAATACACTTTTTTTAATTAATAATTATTTTATGCAAACAAAATATCCGAAACGTTCCAACCGGGTGTCCATAAGACACCTGTCTCTTATATTTTTCTCAAATATTATAAGTCTTCGAAGTATCACATATATGCCTGTCAGCAGTATTGTGCCCTGACACGGTAAATAGTACTTAGGAAAAAAATAACTCCTGATTTGTTTTTTATTTTCGACACAAGTTGTTGAGGAAGCTAGACGATATCAATTATTCATGAATTTTGTATAAATATGTGAAAATTCATTACCTAGTTCGGCAATACTGTCTAGTAGAATCGTTTCTGTCTATCCCAAAATACGTTAAAATATAATTTAAAAATGATATTGTCTGTGTGTGTAAACTTGTCAAAGTCAATTTATTTTTGTCATATATTATAATCATCACAATCAACCGGAATATTCCAATGAGCTCGTCATTTATATGCAACTCGACGGCAAACTTTAATATTGTACTATCCATTTCAATGTTGTACGCAGCTGTCTTGATAACGTTCATCTGTTTATAGCCCTGTTTCCGTATAGCTTGCTATAGTTCGTGATGGGGCACAAACTTAAAAACTAATACCGGAGTTTTAACCTGCGGGGATTTTAAAGTTTATGTTACAAATATTAACTTCGTCATATTAAAATATCCTAACTCACCTTTTTTTGTTGTCTGTGTCTCAAACTGCCTCTAAAACAACGCAGCAATAGTAGAATCTAAAGCAACTGTAACCTTTTTCTTAATTTTACACTGGTTAAAAAAAACTCCTATATCGATTCATCAAAATTAGGTCGAAGCTTCGGATCCATCATTCGACAAATATTGATTCATTGCCATCTCCCAGACAAGAAGTTCACTGAAGGAGTCCCATAATAAGCTACGAATTAGCTCTACGTTGTTCCGCTCAACTGTCATTTACCCGTTGTCCTAGTAGGTGAACAACAAAAGCTCGACACGATGCGACGCAACGCGATAATATCAAGTAGTATTTGTGGCCTACGTTGCCGCCATAGTTAGTCGCACGTTAAGTATGGGTCGTATCATGTCGCGTTTCGATGCGCACCTAGGACAATGGGTTAGTCCACATTTGTGAGCGCAATGGGTTTTACAAAATAAATACCTATGCAGTAGTATGCTCTTGTCCATCATTTCACTTCTTAATGTGTTCAGTGGAAAAGGGCTGTTGACAACGACTTGCTAAAATCTAAAATCGCCTTGTTTTTTCTTAATAAAATTAGCAACGCATGTTTTATTCCTTCGATCATAGCAGATATTTATGGTTAGTAGTAGTCGCTTATCAGTAAACCACTTCCTCGTGTGCCACATTCTTCTATGAAATGTACTCCACAAATTGAAAACCTGATTACAATTGTAGGTCAGTATAACAGCATTTTCATTACAAGCAGATAATGGAAACTGCAATAAAAACTTGCTTGTTCTAGAATTAATATGAAAAAATGATAATTATCGTGGAGAGTGTAATTAATATTACATTTATCACATTTTTTTACATTCACATAAATCTTTTTCCAGCACGAGAGATTTAATTTATTATTGTAAGCTGAAATGGCATAACCAGCACCGTGCTGTAATGGCTAAAGTAAAGAAATGACGCTAAATTTAATCGCTGCCGAAAAATTACGAAACTGCCAATTATCTGAGATAGCAGGGGCCCATTAGGTGACAGCGATATATACCATTGCAGTGTACAATCATTACTGTTTGTAATATTACTGGACTTTTAACTTATAATTATTAGTTAGTCGGTGAACGTTAACGTAACGAACGTCTGGCGTAACTCCGTGTGCTCTACACGTCGGGCCTTTTGCTGTAAGGACATACTGATCGAATTGAATGCCAAGGCATTAACCATTAGATGTTCAAGCCAAAAAGAGGTGAAAAAAATAATTACTATAAGAAATATCTTTTATTTAATGAAGGAAATGCCGTAGTAATTTAATCAAGCGATAACCGTAATTTTATATCTATGCGATTTCTAGGTCGTATCATATGTTAATATTGGGATAAATAAACTGATAAAGGTTTAAAGACAAACTAAAATACACATCTGCATTAGATTTTATTATAAATAAGATCATATGATACATATAATTGAACATAAAATACCTGTTTAAGGCACTTCGTGTTATGGTCCCACCAAAAAAGAAACAATAAAAACTACTTACTAATTAAATGACACAAAAAATTACATTACGATGAAGCTATACATACATACAACTTAATAAAACATTAACGAATTTTAAAGCTATTAAATCATTATTACCGAAATCGACATCTCCATGATTATTTATTAGTAAAACCATAAAACAGATAGAAAATTAAAAAAAACAGTAAACCACACTTTGGTCTCACAAAGTATATGGATACCATGACACTGGTCTTAACAATTAAAATATAACGAGTTGATGTTAATTAAATCTAATATCAGATCAATTCGCGACTAAACACACAACCTTTACATGCTATATGTATATATGGACAACTTTACAAACACGATTAGAGCATTTACTGGAAGTGACATTTAAATATAAACAAATCTGCGCTAGGGATGTTTTGATAATCGAATATATTGTGTCTGTGTTCTTGGATCCAACCTTATAATATCAATATAATCATTAATTGATTCGCAAATAAGGTAGAGAATGTTGTGAAAATTAAAATGTATCAAATCCAAAATTTGACACCGCTGCACTGTCCCATTCGATCTTAACTTTCTTTTCCTTTGGTAACTGTTATTCGGCTACGGAAGTTTTTTTTTATATTTCGATTGATCGATTATTTATCAATATCGCTATTATGTTTCGGTAAATTTCGTAAGACACGACATTTTTTCATTAATTAGTCCATCACTAGTGTAACTCTGACATTCTAGTATAAGCTCAAGTCTAGCGCATATTTACAAAGTCGCTCAATATTTATCTCATCAAGTTATATTGAGAGCGTTGACATTTCATGTCAAATGGTAATAAAGCTAGTTAGAATACACTTACGTTATATGGCAACATCGGATTAAGGTGCGCGCTAATTGTACTGCATTAGTTGCCAGTATTAAAATTACCTTCAATATCTTAATTTTTTATGCAGAAAGAGTACGCAGTTTCATAAACAATTTAATTGTAAATAAATATTAGTTTATTGTTAAATCCATTTTCTTACTTAAGTATAAAATGGTGAAACTCATAGACTGTATTCTTGATTATTACAATAGAGCAAGCGTTTATTTTATTATGAATTTATTATATACACAAATGAGGATTTTCTATTATTGCACATTAGGAATAAATACAATAATTAATATATTATTATAAAAATATCATTAATTTACAATTGGTCGATTTCTAAACGAATTAAAATTACAATTATATTTAAACAGATTAGTATCAAATAAAATAATATTTCAGCTTAGGGGGTGGCATGACATTTAATAAAAAATAAATAAAAGCGAATCCTGTTCGCCTATTTCGTATATTGCAACAATTGTCAGTGGTAATTTCACATCATTGAATAATTCATCGATGTGATTCATCAATAAATTCACGTACAGTACTTACGTATTTGTTGGTCATCAAAGTTTTATAGGTTAGGTGTCACCGTTTAGAACTAGTGCAGATTATATTAACATTCAGTACTTGGAAAAATATTGTGTACGATGTCACAAACTACACTGCAATAATATTTACACCCATTAAAGTGTGTATACTGATAAATACAGATCAATAAAATGATATTAGTGTTTACATAATAGAAATGGGGCCCCTAGGAATCCATAGAAATCCAAAGCGGCTAAACGTGTAAAGATAAACCGATCCAACATTGCCATTAACATTCGTTTCGACATAAAAATATCACACGATGCTTATTGGCTTTAATATTTAATTCTGAAGATAACTAAACGAAAGGTATGGAAATAGATGTTAAATTATATGTCGCAAAAAGGATGAAAATTGTTAGAATTGAAATTACAGTACCAATTTTTTTATTCTATCTATCCATCCTTTTCCATCTTTACAGTCCTTACCATTTGATCACGTGTAACCTCAAGGGATTCTATTTAGAATTTTCCTTTAGTTTCGATCTCTTTTCCTTTAAAACTATTTACAGAAAAATAGGTAGAACATGACTCCGTTTACGCAGCCTAAAAATTAAAATGATATACCTTATTCAACTCATCTGGACGTAGTTTACCGGCAACTGTCCCTTTACACCCTTGCACTCTCCAAAGTACCATTCTTCGTTCAATTTTTGCATGACGCGTATACTATCCCCTGCGACGAATGGCAAATCGCCGACTTGTACGGGCTCGAAGTCGTATATGGCGATCGCTTCTCCTACGCTAGGCTGTGACGTAGTGTCGTTTGGCAAAGGCACCTTGATCTCAACGTAGTTGGACGGAAACAAACCCTGGACGCCATTTTTTAATCTACCAGATAGCCATTCGTCGTTGACTCGCCTTATTAGATATATCGTCGTGTTCGCCTGTAAATAACAGAGTTTGAAATTAATATTCGTTTTTGAAGTTGTTTCGAAACAAATGCAGAAAAACATTGTTTATCTATTAAGAGTAATCACCGACTGACCGATGACCCTATTACTAACAACAGTCCATTTTTGTGGCTAGTCCCTAAAACGTTTAAAGAAATTAGTAGACTTTACATTTAACTTATTGAAAACTAGCTGTGCCCCGCGTTTTGACCCGCCTATTAGGCCTACATTAGGGACCACAAACGCACAAACAGACAAAAATTCTAATAATCGTTGTTTTGGGTTTTATTGCGTTTATAAAGGCCCCTAATAATAGTTTTTCTCAAAGTCTTCCATGTACAGGCAGCGATCAGTTGGTTACATTTAGATAATTACACATATCAAAAATTCACATTACAATAGCAACTAATAATCAATGTAAAACCCGCATTATCTTACATCTTGTGGTTTTTCAATAACCTGCCGCAACCTTATAGTTCTCTACGATACGGTAATTAGATAAGATTGAAAATAAAAAAGCACTTTCGGTTTTAACAGGAAAGTCCATTTTGTGCAATTAAACAAGACAACTTTATTAAAAACTTCTATATCATATTTGACGATTGTAATATTTCTTTTTATATTCATTTTGTGTGTGTGTGTATGTATCTAAACTCATTAATCGCTTAATAAATTAATGCTGCTTCTTTCTTTTTTTTTCTTTTTCCGCCTTCAAGACAACCTCTGCCGGGTCCGCTAGTAGTTTGTAAAGGGAAAAATAATTATATGATATAATTAATTGAATTCTTTATCAATACATTGACCGCAATAGGAAGGTTGTTGACCAGCGATAAATTGAATGCAATAATTAACAATATTATGAATTATCGTATTTTTATATCACAACCGTATTACTTAATTAGCTGTCAGCCGCCGTACAATTTAATGTACATATCGGTGTCCAACCTAAGCTGAAACATATGACCCAATCATTGATTATAATATCTGAGGTCAAAAAACATTGGATTATAAATATTTCCCCATACAAACTTTCATCCCCTACTTTAAGAGTTTTCATGGAAGACTTTAGAAAATTTTCCGTGCAAAATTTCAAGTCTCTAGGATTTCCCGTTAGTTCTACGGTGGCATTCTTATAAATAAAGAAAATATAAATCAATCAAATACACGCGACACGCTTTACTTTCAAAGTAGATCATTGCCAGCATCAATTAACAGTTTAAACATTAATTTGTATTCTCTAACTGCTTAGTTTCGCTCTATTGTCTTTGCTATGATTGCGGGAAACAAAAAAAATGAATCACACAGATAATAAAATAATTACACAGATAAAAAACAATAAAATGAATGTACGATTATATTGTATTGATAAGGGTGCACGTAAAATACATTTAATACAATTGTTTGGTCATATTGATGATAAGATATGCTTCCTTATCATATCTTATATAAAACTCCCTGTATTTTTAAAGACAAGTTCTGGAAAACGAGTAAATACTATGATCGTCTGTTTTACACGACATATTCATCAGTAAACGAGGATCGACTTCGCAAGCGAATGAAGATACTAATGTGGCTTGTAGAAATAAAACCATAACATAAGTTTTTTAACACATTAAACAGTGGTAGAACCCGCAACATCTGTTATACGAACGGGCCGGACCTTACAGAAGACAGGCGTGAAGAAGCCCAGTCGTAGTACTTTGATTCTTGCTTTTATTTTCTAATAAGGAAATAATGGGAAGGAGGAAGATGATTTATCCTTTTCTGTTTACCTTCCTCTGTCCATTAAAGGTGGGGAGCATCTGTAACTCCTTCGCTTGTTGATGCCTACGGGTAGCCGTCACTAAAAGCAGGGATATGAGTCATCATCCGTGCTTTATGTGAATAAAAAAGCATTTCAAACATTAATAGAATAATTTCTTACCTGATCTATTTACTTCCCTAATTCCTGATTCTTCCCTGATTACATCTTTAAAATAAGATATCTTTAAATTGTTAAAACTTGGAATTTGTCATATTTCAAGGCCGACCGATATTAAAATTATCGGGATATTTAAAGACAGATGACATCATATCTTTTAGTTTTTTTTGTTCATCGCAAAAATAATTTTCTAAAAGATTTATCCGTTAACCGTTGAATGAGTACATATGACTACAGGAAGATGGCAGGAGGCGTCAGATCCGCCCATTGTTCTGTTCGTGCCAACAACGAAAAAGACACAAATAAAATCAATAATAAAATGTTTATTACCATTTAGATTGTCGGATAGTTACTGTTGAATGTTTTATAAATATAAAAATACAAACGTATTGAATTGAATGACTGTAACGTAAACATTATCCGGATATGTACCTATTCCGCAATTATTAATCTCGCCTGTCAGACATTACACAAAATCAAGGTAAATTCAACAAGGTGATTGACATTCGATAAGATATAATCACTACATTTACTTCTAAGTGAGGGTACACTGTTCCCGAGGGATAGGAAAATACATAAACCGTCATTTACAATATCGGTTGCCATGGTAATGTTACATGTTATTACAACAACAACGTTTTGACACAGGTTACCTTTAATTTGAACTTATTACATTCGAGTGTAGAAAATAAGAAAAAAATGCCTGCGACGACGCGGACAACATCTAGTGTATAAATAAATGATTAATTCGAAAATTATTGACTGAATATTTCACGCATTTGTTTCTAGTTTCAACGAAAACGTTTGTAAACATTTTAAAATCAGCTGTGTACAGTGGAAACGTTATTTTGATAGCGGGCGCTAGTTCCTGTGAGCCATTGATACGGAGCGATGAATGGAAACAGACATATCGCATCGGATATCGGTCTGTCTGCCCCGCGAATCGACGCCGACGCACCAGATAAAAATTTACCACAACAAAAATAAAGCAAACGCCCTACTACAACGGTCGCACATGGCCGCTTCTTGTCGTAATTCAGTTGCGTCAATGCTATGCGCAATAACAATCAACGATTATAACTTTACACACTTTAGATATGTACCAAATATAAAGTCAACGTGAATACTACAATGACTGCATCGGCGCTCAGCAATCAACACGGGAACGCCATAACACAACACGAGATATACAAGTATCTACACTAATATTATACAAAGGAAAGATTTGTATCTTTGTTATGAATAAACTCAAAAACTACTGGACCTCAAATATTTTTATTTTCATTATTAGAATATTACATCATCCCTGAATAACATAGGCTATATTTACTACTAGAAAATTTGAGGGGTTTTTAAAAAAATATATTACAAATGAGGAGAATGAGAAACGAATGCGTAAGAATCCGTCGCCAGCAGCTGATTCTCTATAAAGTTACTTTGCAGTTCGACGTATAACACATGTACAAATAATACGGACGTCGGCAAAGCCTGGTAACAGCTCTGATAGCCGCGAAATATTCCATTCCGTAAAAATGTTAATAAAAACCATACTTTGTACATCTTGCAATTGGTATAATGTCGTCTTTATAATGGGAAAAATCTTCATCGACAATACTGGCAAATTAAAAAATGCAGCTACGAATCTACTACGAACTTGCTCTGATATTCCAAGAAGTACGTAAAGTATTACCCATCCAAAATGAAGACTGGCACCACACCATGAACGGTAAATGATGAATCTTTAACACTTGGAGTAAAAAAGCGCAAAGGTCCAAAGATTTAATAATTGAGATATTATTTCTATGAGAACGAAATAGCAAGTTTCTCACAAATTCATACAATTTGTTGCCACTTAATTATACGGATATAAAAAAGCAAACAGCGACCTTCATACATGGCTAATTTGAGTCGGCAACAGTTTACAAGTGTAAATTGTTCTCGAAAGATCCGATCGACATTAATGTAATATTTTAACCTGACACACTCAATTCCGGTACCCTGATAAACGAAGTGGTTTTGCACTGTGGCTTTTAACAATATTTCTATACTATTCTTTACAATGAGTTAGAGAATAACATGCTAGATATACATCAATGGTAAGTAGTAACTTGACAATAAAAAATATCCTTTTATAAGATGTTTTCATTCTTTTCTTTACAAATATAAAGATTCAAAACAGCAAAGGATAAAGTCTAAGATACGGCATAAAAATAATTACCATCCTCTGTTATGTGATCAGGACCTAGATTATTTGTTTGATAATACGTACGTACGTACAACAGAATGTTAGACTCGAGTCCAATTTGACGTCCACATAAACTTGACCCCTGCTTAACCCTTTATGTGAAGTAATGACAATAAGAACACGCTAAATAATTCCAACTTGTGCTGGGTGCACGGAAGAAGGTCAATGACTAAAAAAATCGACACTTTTGCGGAGTCTTAGCCTACTTTTTTTAGAAACTTGAACCGATTGCAAAAGTTTCTTAAAAAGTGAAAATCACTTCTTTTTAAATCCTACTTTACGAAAAGTGGTTCTTATCATTGAATGTTATTTTAAACATAAACTTTACATATTTACTCGCGTCTTTTCTCACACATTGGCTCCCCAAAACGTAACATATGGATAGTGACAGCTGACAGAGGGGCATCATATGAGACACTACAAAAAAACGACTTGTTCCCACAAAACAAAGTTAATAGATATTACATTACAAACATAAGTCTTATCAACTAAATATAACTTATCCATTAAAATAATAATAATAAAAACTGCCATTCGTTCACGCTGTAGTGTGACCCAAGCAATACGACTGCATATTTTGCTATTGCTTGAATGAGCTAGCAAGCAAAATTCAAAACTACCTCACACAATCCATCCAATCCACAGAGGCCGCCAGTCAGCGCGCTCAAATACCCACGACTTCTCTACTGAATGTCCATCTCAAGGAATCCCCTATACCTATGCGTAATCGCAGCTGGCAGAGTTGGTGCAGTGGTATATTATAAAAGTGTTCCCTGGCAACAAACAGTATCGGATTTCTAAACGTTTGTGGATGGTATGGCCCAACTTTAAATCAAAAGCAAATCTGTAAGTGGAACGGAAAATTAAACAAACTATCGTCGACTTCAAGTCCTGAACACACATTGTGTACACAGACTTATTACACAATATTATGCAGTATACCAGCATAACATGGCGGTATACTAATACTGTAATTAGACGCAATCTAAATTTACGAATGTCAGTACAATGAACTTAACGTTCATTAAAGTTAATAAAACGCGAGCCGACAGGAAGTGCATAATTTGATGAGTTAACAAAAATGAGGGATTTTAAACGACTGCCGAATCAGTAATAAAAGCTTTCAAACTAGCAATAGTTGCATTAAAAAAACAATACAATTGTACTTACTGTATGACACTCTGAAAAAATATGAATCGAATGATCACTCTAGAAAATCGGACATTTAGGCTACAGTTCTCATCGGAACGGACAGACATACATACATATATGCCCCCGAGAAACATTACCCTTCTGTCAGCCAAGCAAAATCTAACCGTTCATCAGCCAAGCAAAATATAACCGTCATGAATAAACGGTCATCATCAAAGAATGTTTGAGCTAGGGTGAGTGACGTGAAATTCGCTATACTGAATATTCAGACTTGTATAGTCAAGTCTTCAGCAACCTATAATCGAAGGAATTAGCAATAACATTAGCGCCCAAGCTAGGTCGACGCCTATATATGCTAATTGCAGTATTAAATGCTGATGAACCAAATATACCGACCAGAGTAAAGTTCAGAGACAGAGTTATTGCGTCACAATGAAACTATATTTTAATTTAAAACTTTTATACGGCAAACGAGAAAGATCGCTTTATATAAGTGACATAAATGCCCATGAACATCCGCAACAACAGAGGAAATGCATGTGTTGCCGACCTTTAAGCAAGGAGTACGCTCGCTTCTTGAAGGACCCCAAGTCGTATTGGTTTGGAAACACCAATGGTGACAGATCATTTCATAACGCGGGTTCGCGAGGCAGAAAATTACCCGAAAACCACTCTGTAGCGGAATGCCAATCATCAAGATGGCGTGGATGGCAGTACTATGGTATTTAAATCTGTTAAACCATGTAAGCTTCATTTTGAGCCAGATTGCTCACGGGTGCGAACCTATTAAAATATAGATTCAGGTCTATACCTTAAATCATTACTTTTGGCTACTGTTGCATACCTATCTAGTATAATTAATGAAATACAGGACCGAACTACATAGAATCCTGGAATAAATTTCAAGAACCGAATCGATTCGTTGTCACAGTTCAGTTTAACTTCAACCTAAAAATATACAAAACATTTGTACAAATGTTGGCTTCCAACGTTCCAACCCAGAAATAACAGTAGTGTAGAAGTACCACTGACCAATGAATCGATATTGCAAGTAATGGACCTGAAGCGTTTCAGTAGGTAAAATTAACATTGAATGCAACGTAGCGGCCGTTGCATCAATTGACGCTGTGACACACTCATTAAGTTTTATAAAGTATGAATTCACGTTAATCAGTCCGTCCGTGAACGGATATTATCATGTGTTTAGATAAAAAATGGACGCGCGCAATGACCGCCACAAATTTTCCACGAACTGCTAACCGATTGCTCCAGATCATAATAAAAACAAGTATTCGGGGAAAGACATTTATCATTTTCTGGTTATATCGAAGTTGCATAGATGTCATATTTTGTTTATTTCTTTTCGCGGTTATTGTGACCTCTTGTAGCCTAAATTTTTTCCCGATATTGAAGACTGTGGTGTCATTCGATTCCTATTCTTCAATCAGTTAGGTTAGATTGTTACGCGAGATAGGTATGCACATGAAACCGATGTCTTATCGCTGACGGTATAAGAAATCTTAGCGCTTAAATGACTATGAAACAGCTTCTTTAGTATACACGATCAAAGACGTAATACGTCGAAATTAACTTACTGATGATTAGCATCTGGCGGACACACGGGAATCGAACTCGGGTTACTCGAGTACAGAGTGAAGGTGAACGTCCGGGCAATGCGCCATAACCGCTCACAAAACCAATAATAATAAAATATTAGAAAGCATTGATAATTTACGGCTTTCTCACGTAAAAAAATATTTGGTAAAAGTAAACCTTCATATTGAATAAATTTCACAACCAAACGCAAAAGGATATATCTACTCTTCACGCCATTATATTTAAAGTTGATTATTATCGTAATAATGGACGAGTGACCCCATTTGTATAATTCTGTTTTGTAAAACGTCCTGTTGCTTTTCTGATTTTAGCTGTAAGTTATGTTTAGTAAGTATTTTGTGTGGAACGTCATTCCTCTCGTTTTCCCGCAATCTGTGCGAGTGATTTCGTGAAAGGGACTTCCTTTCCCATGTGTAACAGGAAGCTGGGGAAGCGCGCACCATTTGATTTGACCTAGAGATTTGTGATTGAGATTTGAGCTACAGTTGTCAGATGTTAGATGTTTCTTCCCATACATGCTATATACATATAATACCTAACTCTTAAATTTGTAAGACGAACCTCAAAATTGCTCTAAACATTGTTATATAATTAATTCTAGCTACTACAAACAAACAAGCTTCAATAGTTTCTATATATAGAGTTACTATAAGTTATAAGACCGTCGTTGCGTTCAGTTGTGTAGCTGTGAAGCTCGTATACTTCGTTAAGTGTACCTAACGTCTGGTGCCAGTTGACGATGTCGTGATTGTTCATGCGCCCGTGATAACAAACATAACGCTGCTCACTGTGTGAACTTAGCGTGTACATTGTCGTTCTCGTTACATATTATTCTTTATTTAATTATTTATTAATAGCTTTTTTAAATATAGATGCGAATACGCATCATAATATAACAATAAGTAGTATAAACATAACGGCAGCGTCACATTTTAATTTCGAAAATAAATAATATTCGTTTAAGACGTTAAACTTGTTAACTGTTTTTTCAGGTTCCGTTTCTGAATCTTGGAAATAGCTGCAACGATTTTTTTGTTACATGGCACTATATTAATACGATCGATTTAACAGTGGTAGAGCCCGCAACAACAACATCTGTTGCACGAATGGGCCAGCTCGACCGGTGAAATACCACGACCTCACAGAAGACAGGCGTGAAGTAGAGAATTCTGACGAGTGAGGTGCCGTAGGCCCAATTCTGGTTCTCTCCCCCTTCCCAAACTTTCCTTATAAGGAAAGGATGGAAAGGGGAAGAAAACCTGACGGTGAAGGGGATGTATAGGAATTGGAAATAACCATTTTCTGTTTGTTCTCTGTCCATTAAAGGTGGGCAACGCATCTGCAACTCATTAGTTAGTTACAGATGTCTATGGGTAGCGTTCACTTGACATCGGGTGAACCGCTGGCTCGTTTGCCACCTAGTACTATAAAAAACTAACATATAAAAGAAAACGCAGAGCAATGCTCGTTCCACAGCTAGTTCTTATATTAATGAAGGTTTTGAATAAATGAATTCAGAGGATAAGCGTTGTAACTTAAGTTTATCTGTCGGAATTCGCTTCTTATGTACAAGTTACATAAGTTTCAATTATGGTTGCAGATGCAAAAACCAATAATATTAATAAGTAAAAAACTAAAAGTCTAGTCTGGTTGTCATAAAAGACATAAGAGCTTTTTTAAGGAAAAATTTAATAATACTCTCTCTACTTGAGCTTAAAAAAACATTATATAAATACCATATTTAAGAACATATAAAAGAAAAACAAGTTTTGAATGCGACTGTACCGGCGCGAAAACAATCAAGACGTCAACCCGACGCTTTGTAAATGCTTTCCTCTCAACGCCCCTCGCCCAGGCTTCCTGTGACGTTAGCGCACAGGCGACACGAATCTACAAAGTCAAATTCCTGGCCGTAGAAGAGTATGAGTGGCGATGACTGGCATTTTCTTGTGCAAGCAAAGAAAACGGTATTATCGTCGAGGATTACGCTTAAAATAAAATAACAAGAAAGTTGGATTGAATAAAAAATTATACATTAAAAGTTCAAAAATTAAACGCGATAGTAATCTCCCGCATCAATAACATCTGTTGTACGAATGGGCCGGCTGGACCGGTGAAATACCACGACCTTACAGAAGACACGCGTGAAGTATTTCGTCTGACTGTCGGGTGAACCGATTGCTCACCACCTTATGCTATTAAAAAATCTCTATTCGAACTGACTAAGTGCCAAAATCAACACAGCATGTTTGTTACATTGACCGAAATCGAGCAAAATCTTTAGCAAACATTTGTGTTTTCTTTACAAAAACATTTTTCCGTGGCAGAGATTATGACCCAGATAGATGTACTAACCGCAGAAGTACAAAACCACATTGAATATTATCATCAAATCTTAAACAACAACATAACATTCCGACATATTTAAGAAATATTATACTATATACATCCGCCATTGGCCTATAACAGATGTAAGTTGGACTTTGAAACTAAACTATTTAATAATATCTACCAGGAGTAAGAACATTCTAACACAAATATGATTATCAACGCGTATTGTAAACCGACGTGGTTCACATCGATAACCAATGTTTTTACGTGGCTATAGTTCTTTCGACTGACTGAAATCTATAGATAATTCCAGAATAATAGACGAATAGTAGTGGCATATTATCAAAAATACATTTTCAACTCCCGTGTCTTCTATATTCCTACAACCATCCACACGCAACCACCATAAGGACATATGGAGACGTTGAGCCTGCAACCACCACACCAAAATCACATTCGTTCTGTGATGCGTAGTTTTGGCTAACAAATGTAATATAGGGAAGCACTCGATCGATTATTATATTTTATAATGAATATAAACTAAATATAGTATCTCACTATCCAGATAATAGGGTGTGATTAAAAAAATAAAAATGATATAAATTTTATCCCACATAGTTGAGTAAGTATACAAGAGTGCATTTTTTATATTTTAGGATGGGTAAGGTATCAACAAACAGAATAAAAAATATACATTACAAAGGTTAAACACCAGAGTATTACAGTACGCCAAAACAAACGGTTATTATACATAATTTCCGACGTAATCACATTTACGTACATAAAATTAGTTTGCACATACATATTGGTCACAAAAAATGTGCATAGTTAGAAAACATTCGGGTAGTAAAAAACAAATGTATGAGAACGTCCGAGAAAAAGGTGGACAGAGGATATAAGCACGATGGTAGGAAGCGATTGGAGAAAGATAGCAAGGAGAGAGAGGCCTGAAAGAAGCTGGAGGAGGTCTATATCCAAAAAGGGTTTCCGATCAATGGTGATAAAAAAAATGGAAAATGGAATCGTACAACTTAAAGATATAATGTTATTCAAATTTCGTGTGACAATCGGTAAAAAATCTTTAATATTTATATAAAAATGTATTATCCGAATATTTAAAATTAGTAACGCCCTTGAACTTATAAGGCGTCATATACACAAGTATGTGCGGAAAGAAAATTAGTACGTATATCATTGTTGTATGTCTTCTATAATTAGACTGGCACTTGGCGTCCAGCCACGCCAAATATTCTATCAAAACAAAACAATGTTAGGCGCTGTATCTATAATATTTCTATATTTAAATAGCTTTATATTTTCGACCATAAACAAATTTAGAATTTTTATTCATCTATCTATCCGAGCAAAGCTTAGGCCGATTGCTAATCGTCAATAAACAGTAAGTTTATATATAAAGTATGCGATCCCATTGCCAAGTAATACGTCTAAAATGAACACGGCAGAAACGAACAACGGGCATATTAAAGAGGTTTTAAACGCCTCTCATTTACCGTGTAAACTTCGACTCCCCAAAAGCCTAGGAGTACAAACCAATTGAATAAATTCCGCAAAAACTGAACCCTATATGATCTTATAACGTGACAATAAAGCACGGGAATTCAGAGCAAGACGTTAAATTTTGTACTTATCGCTCATTTGGCATGACAAAATATACCGCGTTAAATTTGAATTCCAACGCCATCTAGGGATTAAAAATGCAGAAATAAAATTGCCATTACCATTTGTTTCTGATCGATGGCGTTAGAATCGAATTAATGTGAACTCTAAACTCTAATCAGGTGAACTGCTTGGTCATTTGGCGTCTTGTACTGTAAAATAACATTTGTCTTTATTGTTAAGCAATGGACAGCGCATTTAACGGTCTCTTAACGTCACGACAACGGTCCAAGTCAGCGAATCGGTTCCGCACTTTGTGACATCTACTAACGTCACCAAAAAAAGTATGTTTTTAAACTAGATAAGTAGGGTAAACAAAAAGTGCAAAATAAATTCCTATAACGAATGCATGTAGAAATATTCAATTAAATATATATATATGCACTTTGGTCGATTACACTTTAATTGGTGCCAGTACCCGTGCCGTGTATATGTGCCTTGACAAATTCAATTTGCGAAACTATTATTAAATGATTCGTATTACCATTGTTCTTCTGTAGAATCCAAAACTAAAACGAGAATTGCTATTCTTACAATCCAAAGGATCTTTGTTTTTACCATTGTTCCAATTGCATCTCATTGGAATCGGCCTATATCGCTTATTTCATGGGTTGTTACGCATTTTAACAAAAGTCATAGCTTAATGTCACGGCTTTTAATAAACAGAGAAATTAAAATATAAGACAATACTAGCGTTTGTTTATTGTATGTCATTTAAATAAGAAATAGTGCACAAAACATTACGTAATTAGTTCGATAAATAAAAAGGTCAAAGAAACAAAACACAATAAGACTACGCAATGCAAACCTTTTTACATTATCCATTTTACTTCACCCATTATAGCAATACTAGCTTTTATCAGCGGGTTCGCTCGCGGTGCTGTCCTTTAATACTTGTCAAGGACCATCGAAAATATAATAATTTGATTACTTTATTTTTAAGGCTTCTTTTAGGGATAACAGGTACCCCCTATGTTTTTTGTACCCCCTATGTTTTTGTACCCCTCGGTTAAGGCTTGGAAACGAAACAAACAAATTAACTTTCATTCGCATATATAATATTAGGAACGTACAGATCTAGGTCCTAAACAAGATTGAAGAGACCCTTGGACAAACAAATCCCTCAAGGTCTTTCTTTTCGTTTCCTGTTTCTATTGACTTGCAATCATAGTATATTTATTTTTAAAAAAACATGGTAAAAACAATAATTGTATTGTTCTTACTTCATAAGTGTTTATATATACAACACGACGACACAACACATTACACGACTTACGGCCGATTTATATACAAATTTTGAACTTATTATAACTTAAGAATGGCGATGTTAAGTGTATCCGTAGCGGACCAGCTTGTATGCGTTTGTTTTACAATACTAACGATTTGAATTCATTGCCCAAAGTACTGATTACGTAAACGCAATCCTGAACGGAGCGGCGTTAAGGTGTTGCGCGTGCGCATATGCGTGCTTATAGCAAATTTTCGTGGTTTCCTACGAAACGTTATAATCCAGTATTTCATAGGGGTAAGACAGATAGATAACAAAGAACTAGATAATATACAAGGAGTTCCAACCAACAGCTCTATGATTTTATAACAAAAGCACTAACAGCCGAGAATTATTTCTAAATCTAAGAATTTCGCAAAGGATCCAATGGTCTATGGACTTATACTATCCATAGCATATATATACACCCCAAAATATACCCTCGAAATATATCCTATAACAGATGCAAAACATACAATAGTTGATCTATATCCACAAGCTATGGAGAGCTTTGATTTGTCACTAGCAATTATTTTCCATTGCTATATTCTCTATGGTAATTATCATAAATCAGACATTAACCAAGAAATCTAAATTTATATAACATTTGAGAACACGCTATAGTGAGTTATACAATCTAGACCTTGTCCGACATTTGTTCACATGCGAAACAAAGGTGGTTAAGATACAAGCCAAAAAAACACAACTTACCGAAAAACACAAATCCTCCTCGTGATCGGTGAAATAGTCGAACAAGGCGATAGCGTATGGCTCGATACCTTCTAGATCTTCTAGGAGATTGTCGGATAAGAATTCCGTGGCATCCTCCGGCCAGACTGGATCGTCGTCGACTACCGGAGGCGGGGGTGGAGGTACCGTCGGCATGGGAGGTGATGGTTCTCTCTCTGGTGAACTGTCGTGCTCCCAACTGAAGGGCTTGGTATCCTGATAACAAGAGCCAAGAAATTAACAGGAGAGCTGGTACATTCTAGCTATGAGATTGTTTTATGGCCAGATAGCAATAAAACTGTGAAAATAATTAGTTTTGAAATTATTCTCATTTCACACTTTGGAAGTAGGTTATTTTGACCAGAATAATATTTCAATTTTGTACTACTCAACCATTCAGATTTGATTCAATGGCATGCAGGTTTCCTCATGATGTTCTCTTTCACCATTTTTGGAGTAGTGGTGATGATAAGTAATTGGGTTCCAACCCGCGACCTACAGTATGTTGGTTGGGGCCACACACTGGGCCACCTGTCATTCATGAGATATAAAAGTCTACCATAAGTTAAACAGAAACAAATAACACATAGTACTTACAAAACTATCTCCAAAGCCACTGCTAATCTTCTGTATTGGCACTGTTGTGTTCACATTCATAAAAGTAGCTGCCATATTATTCCCCAGGGTATTTTTCAAGATTACTGAGTTTTCAGGTGGTTTAGGCCTTGCTGGTTTTGCTCGTATTATCGTTGGCCCTTTAAATGCTGTATTTGCCTGAATGTTACTAGTAGAATCATACATATCTCTACACAGAACTGGTTTCTTCATTATAGGTGGTTTCTGTGATAATGGTTGCGGTGAGAAGGGATCAGAAGTGAACAAATCATCTAATGTATCTTCTTTATGTATTTGTTTTCTGTTATTTAGGAATAAATCAAAATCATCTTCAAATCCACTCTCAGGTTGGGAGATGTTGCCACCGTTAAAATGATTATGCTGATTTGTGGATGTAGTAGCATCAGAACCAAAACTATCAACACTGAGACCATCACTGCTGGACCGAGTGGTAAAAGTGGGTGAACTTGGTGGAGACGAGAAATCAATCAGCGCTCCAGTTTGCACATTCTTTGTTTCACATTTGGGAAACATTTTACTAGTATCTATTTCACTGTCAAAATCTGTTATGGCAATCTGTTGCTTGACAGTTATGTTTTGTTGATGCACTGTTTTACTTTTACGTGATAGAAGTGAAGAAAGAACTGTTGGTTTCCGTATGAAGTGAGAAGGTTTCGCCGGAACATCGGGAGTCTGTCTGGAGAGCTTTGGTGGTGGTGGTCGGGGTGGTGGCTTCTTTTTCTGTGCAAACAGGGGTGTAGGTTCAAAGACATCAGCCCCAAAGGGGTCATCATTCCAATTTGTGACTGGTGAATAGCGATTGACACCATTCAGAGGGGGAACTGAAGGAGCTGGACGTAAAGGACCCTTCATACCTGTTGCGACAAATAAATAAAAATAAAATTGTATTACTGCCATGACTATCCAGATTATTAAAATTATTTGTTCCAAATTAAAACAGATAATCCTTTAAAATCACACAATAAAAATTAAATAGAATAATTTTAATAGTACCAATTTCCAACCTTATTTAAATAATTACAATAAAGAATTAAAGCAAATAGCACAATAATCAATAATGTTCAGGACATAAGAGCATACTGTCTTACCAGCTGAAGTATTCACACTAAAATGTAACAGGGAATACTAAACAAACAAAACTCAGACCGAGATAAAACACTGATAACAACGAGAACCTCCCATTGACGTACAGTATTGCATTTGTGGTAGTATCAATGTATCACTTGTGCTTATAGGTACCTGGTACGACAGAGAACGGCCTTGATTGTATACTCGGTATAAACGCACAAAGGATTTTAATCCTTTTTTACCTTTCACTAAAAGCTATTTAACTTATTTATATTTAATACCAATACATAGCAAACGTGTCGTTAAAGACTTAAATACATACCGTGCTTAAACAAGTCCATTTTAGAATTTATTTACGTTTCTAGCTTGACGGTTACTTGACGAACGTTCATAAATAAATTCTGCCCACAAACAGGATTATAAGCAAAAATATACCGTCGCTTTTACTAGTTACAATACGTTCTAACTCAAAAAAGGAATGAATAGATGCTAAACTAACATCCGTGTAAACAGTTAAAAATGCGTAAGCTAGGCAATGCGCCAAGCGCCAACCAACCAGCAGTTTTCGAGATGAGGATGACTCACTGTCACTGTCAAATCAAATTTATGTCATGTTTGGTTATGTCAATCAAAAGGTCAAAGCAAGCATTCACAGATAAAGCAAGAAGTACTTAATTAGTAACGTTATATCATTATAGTGTTTTGATTTGCAGATAAATGTGAATCTATTTAGTTAATATCGGAATTGTACTATTCATGGTTTACCTAACAAATATCTCTGTATTAAATCTTATTTCAGAGTAAAATACAATATGGAAAAACATGAATAAAATATACGTTATATAGATAGAAATAAAGATGAAGAAAAAAGAAGAAAAATCTTAAGCTTCCTTGGCTTAATAATGCACTAATTGACTCTATACTTTCTTGTGTTTCGCCATAATAGTGCTTTCAATAAATTTTATGCTTTATTCGCTGCTATAGACAATTATTTATCTGTTGCGTATAAAGGTAGTATCCCCAACGATTAAAGAATATTCCTTAATCAATTATAGTACCAGCTACCAGGCCATAAATAAAATCTTAAAACAAAAATTGCCGACTGTCAGTAAAATGTCAAATGAGATGACGTCCCTGTAATATTTTATAATATATGCTCTTTTATGCTCTTTGCTTTAGTACCATCTATTATAATACTAATTAAGAGAATAAAATCAAAAAAATCAGTCCTAAACTTTCATCCATTTGATTGATTAATTCGATTTTCATACATTAAATATCAAATATAGTATCGTAAAATGTCATTGGTGGTCAATGTGCTTCGTATTATCAGACGTCACGACTAGACAGAGAATCATTTCGAAACATTCTGAATTCTTAATAAGATAAAGTGTTTCTCAATATCAAAAATGCACGGGATGACAATATTAGAATTGCCACTTGATATTTTAACAAAAATATTCAGTATATTGAATGAAAGTGATCTTTCAAATTTAATGCGTACATGTAAAACATTACAAAACTTGATTGAACATGATAATACGACATGGAGAAATGTGTCTAGAAATAAATTGATAATACGAGATCGTTTAGCCAGGTATAATCCTTAATCTTATGTCACTTTTTCTTTAATTGGTATGTTTTTTTAAATAAGACAATTTTTAGTGTCCCTGATTCTCTAAGCTGGTATAGCAGATGTCGAATTTCTCATAATTGGTGTAAAGGAATATTCAATAAGCAGGTAACATTTTTTAATATAGATTTCGAATTTTTGCTTACCACCACAATTATTTTATATAGTATGCACAAAACAATACTATTTAATAAGAAGTTTTCAATTATCTTTATATTATTTGTAGAATAATTATTATTGATAAGCATGATACACATGACAAAAAATACTTAGCTATGAATTCTTTTATCACACATAACTTTAAACTGCTATCGTTATAAATAAGTACTTTCTTATGGATGATGCAGCAAGCAAGCCTGATATTTAGTGACCGTCATCAGAGTGATTCTACCATCTGTTCAAAATTTGTAACATATTTTTTACTCAAAACTTAATTTCAAATAAATTACTTTGTTTCTAGAGAGTACTTAACTATGACACACTTTATATACCCTGGCTTGAGTTACATAAATCAGAAATGCTATTGGCACTTGGTTCAGATATGTTTTGCTTTCCTACAAACAAAAAAGGTTCACCAAACTGTAGGACCAGCTTATGGTCTTTAAATGTGCCGATTGTAAGAAGATATGATATAAGAACCAATGATATATCAAGATTTGTGATCAGAGATAATGTTTTGCTTTGTGGAAACAG
Organism: Papilio elwesi; assembly: GCA_029849275.1. Taxonomy (NCBI): domain Eukaryota; kingdom Metazoa; phylum Arthropoda; class Insecta; order Lepidoptera; family Papilionidae; genus Papilio; species Papilio elwesi. The sequence continues at coordinate 3,175,525 of CM056704.1, read as the reverse complement.
GTAACTTGTTCTTTATTGTAAATATTAAGAACCAACTGGCGCACTTTCATAGTTTAAAGATGGAATGTTTTCACTGTTTTTCTCGAATTTATTAAGATTTCAGCTCAGCTTTTAACACTTCAGTAACCGTGTTTACAGTGACTAAAGTTTTGTTACAAAAGTTACTTTGTAATTTGCAAGTGCAGCAGTAACTATTTTACACCAAAATAAAACAAAATACTGTTACAAAAACAACGCAGCGGTGTCGCGCGAGGGATCTTGAAAGCTCTACACGACCCTTGAATGCGTGCGCGCCCCGCCCCGTGGCGAAGGATCTAGAACCGTTACTCAACGGTGTGAGCGCGACGGAAATACGCGTGACTTGAGAGAGAGCGAGACAGCGCCCGGCATGCATTCTCGCGGCATAATTTTATTTCCGAATTACCGCACCCGTGACAATACTTATGTAAAATAACTGTTCCTTGGAAGAGCTGGGCTCGCTAGAATGATTCAAATCCTGCCCACACTTAAAGTATGCTTGAAGTAGAGTTGCAAAAAAGTAGCCCTCTTCTACTAAGGATAATATTCAATTTTTGTTGTTTTCAGAGATGGTTCTGCCTCAGCTTTCCTATTAAATAACCCAAAACAGAAGCCAGGATTACTTTTTCATATTCATGACTGTCATAGGAATGGGCAAGTAGAGGTGACAGCAATAGAAGGCATTACGACAAATAGCAATTTCTGTATGGTAACAGGCTCATGTAAAAGCTCAGAGGTCTGCATGTGGTCTTGGAGGTGTACAGACGATAATTATGAATATTTGCATGAGAGAATGCAAAATACAGATTTTAGTAAGTTTTTATACATATATGTAACCTTATATTATGTATGTGTCACCGAAAGATTGTGAACTGAACAAATCATTGACAATTTTACATATATTAAATGCAACAAACCTATTTTTTATAAACCAGTTGGACCTTGCGACAACTTCTTATTCTCTATCTATACTATAAAACAATAAAGCTGAAGACTTTGTTTGAATGCGCCAATCTCAAGAACTATTAATTAGATTTAAATGTATAGATTTTTTTTTCAAACCTTTAATTTATTACACTTTTTTATTAGGCCAATAGTATTGAGAAAATTGTTATTGATATATAAGCGCCATCTAGTTTCCAACTTTGAATAATTTCAAAGTGACGGAGAATTGATCATCAGACTGGTTCGCATTTTTTTCGCTAGGGTTTTAGACGTAATAATAAAAAATATTAATGTTTATTATGCCATTTTCCACAACTCAATAAGTGGCGCGTCTATTTAATGTTTTGTTATTTGATATTTGATATTAAAAGTATTACTTGATTTAGTTACTTTTATTATTTTTTAGTTTTCTAATTATATGTTGCCGCATTTCGTTTCTTAATTCGTACACGCCTACTTGTAACGCCATCTAAAGAATAAACTAATTTTATTTACTATGGTGGGGCCTCGTGATAAACTTTCAGTCATCATTTTAAAGATCCAAATATAACTAATGACATATGTTAAAAAACATTCAACCTATTTAACTAAAAAGTTATTTTATAACTTTTTATCATGCAGATGTTTGGTTCTTTATGGCTTCATGGTTCTATATCAGGCGAACAATCAATGAAATGTGGTGGTGCAATAAAATGTTATGCCCACAGACTATCATAATTATGTTGTCTTATCTAGATCAGTTATACCGAAAATGGATATAATACGAATAGCACAGGAAAAAGTAACTAAAAATATTGTCTGTTCCAAACTACTTTAATTCATAAAAAACTCTAAACATTGCAGCAAGAGAAACCGCGGGACACAGTTAGTGGTTAATATATTTATAGCATTTAAAATTAAAATGTTTATTGATACCATTATAATGATTTGTTTATTGGTAAGTTACATTCATTTTTATTTACAGAGCAGACAATCCAAATTCCTTGTGAGGAGGTGGGCATAAGGTGCTTAGCTACAAACAAAGCAAATGACAAAATAGCAATTGGCTTAGCTGGTAACATTAGACCACTCATATTAGACTGTCGGGCGTAAGTTTTAATTAATTATATATAATAATTAATAATTTTAGAAATTACCAATACAAGTTAGTGTTAGTTAAAAGTGGATCTTGTGACTAGAATTAAGAAAGGTATGCTTCATTAGTTCAGGCATGTCGAAAGGATGAATGAAGAGAGAATAATGAAACAAATTGATGTAGCGAAAGTGAGTGGCAGTGTTGGTAGGGGATCAGATTAGTGGTTTACTAAAAAAGGGCGATATAAGGAGCACCCATAACCTACAAGCATGTATGAATGTGTAGGAGCAGTGGTGGCTCAGCGGTTTAGACCCCGACTTACGTATTGTAGGTCGAGGGTTCGAACCCAGGCAGGCGCTTTACTTTGTGTAAATTTATTTCATCACCACTGCTCCAAAAACGGTGAAGGAAAACATCGTGAGGAAACCGGCATGTTCTTAGAACCATCAAATTCGAAGACATGTGACATCCACCAACTCGCAGTGGGCCAGCGTGGTGGATTACGGCTCATTCCCTCTCTCGGAGAGGAGGCCTGTGTCCCTGCAGTGGGAAACATTCTAGAAAAGGCCGATTTATTATTATATATTATTATGTATGAATGTAGAAGCGAGAGAGGTGTAGCAGGATCGTGCCATAGAGAAAACCATGATCTCTGCCTACCCCTCTGTGTTACAGGCGTGATTGCACATTTATTTTATTTATTTAAGTTAGTGCCCTTCAAGAAGAGAGCATACTCCTTCCTTAAAGGCAGGCAACGCTTTTGCAGTTCCACTGCTATTGCAGATCTTAACAGGCGTTGTCCATTAGTTATCACTCAATATTAGGCGACCCATGGCTAGTAAGGCATAAAAAAAAAGTTGAAAACTATAGTCTCTGTTTGGTGGAACTTGACATGACACCTCTGCATATATTAATTATTTCCATGGCCCATCATTTTTATTTCTTAAATTTGTTTCATAAAAAGGTAATATGAGCTTTTAACCAACTTAGAATTTATTTGGACACTCACCGGCTATGAAACTCTGACATTGACATTGATAAGCTTTTAAGTCTGTATCAAATAAACATGTTGAAATGCCAATACTTAAACTTAAATTCAATGATATTTGATTAATTCAATGAGACTTAGACAAATATATAATTTTTATATTTACATTTGTATATAACTAATAAAATCTATTCCAGATGTAACTTCCAGTTTCCCATTGATCCGTGTCTAAATATCAAAAGAGATGCTATCAAGGATATTACATGGCACAATGAGAATACCATAGCATTTGTATCACATTCGGGATTGATGCAACTTGTTGATATTCGAACTAATCTTGTGGTAAATAGATAATGCTATGTGGATTATTAAAAAGTTACATTAATGGTATGCTAGTGTACTAGGAACGAAATATAAATCAATGACATGAAAAAGCATCTGAAAAAAATACGGTAAAATTGCACCAGACCTTGTCTTAGCCCTAAACCTAGGTGAACGGCAACGCGGCAATGCTCCACGACGCGAAACCAAAAATAATAAACAGTCGTTGTACGTATTTGTCGCTCACCCAGGACAATGGGTTAATTATTAAAACATTTATATCTGCCACCCAAGTAAACAGAGATCACAGATTTTCAATAAATCAATCTTCTTCGTGGTACATAAATGTAACCAAATTACAATTTTTTAGATTTACAAAAATATGGATCCCTTTCTTTCATCATTGTACTGCTTGAAGTCCGATGGTAACAATGCACTGATTGCGGGTGCGGCGGAATTTTCGCGCTGTGTATTATTTGACATACGTCACCCTAGGAGACATGTTCAGGTAAGACATATTTTATCGTTATCTTAAATCAGCGGAGTAAAATCATTCAAGGTTTCAAGGATTCAACCGCAAGCTTTATGTAATTAAAAACAATGCGCTAAAAGTAAAGATTGAATTTGAATGATTCATTTTGCAGATGTATTTCACGCAAAGAACCGCCTCGCCAGTTTATAGTTTGGACTTCACTTCTAAAAAACTTATCGCCGCAGCAGACCGAAGAGTCGCTCTAGTGGACTTTGACGTCAATTCTGTCACGAGGAAGTACGACTACTCTGATGTGTTCGAAAAAAAGTAAAAAGATGAAAATGACTTGATAAATATGAGTTAACAATTTATCAATAGATTACTATACAATAATATAATAGTTTATACAAAAATTTTATTTTATTTACCTTACCTAAAAGTGTATTAGTCGAGTGCTCCACGGGGCTTGAATTCCCGACAAAGCCTCAAATTCTTTCTTTTCAAAAGCAATTCAAAACATGGTATAAGTAAGCACTTATGTATCATATAGGACCCATTTGACGGAAACCCAACAGTAGGACCGCCACCGCCAGCCCTAGCCTTTAATCAAGGAAGGAAGTCTTACCTTTTTGCGTTTTGTCTGTTGAGTGAGGTGCACAAGGTTTATCCGCTCCTCCTCTCCCTTCTCTTATCCAACCCTCCCACAACAACTCTTAATAAATAAATTTAAGTTCTGATAACACTATCTTGAAACTAGAAACACTGACTAGAATTGTCAGTGTCATCATTTGTCACTGTCATATTTGATAAAGAAAATAACGATGTAACAATTAAAAGATAAAAAATAAATTTACCTAAGCCTTAACCGACATGTTTAGATATAGACTATTCAATATATTAAGAGCAATACAAAGATTTTCATCTAATGTTTCATTTTCACAAATCCGAAATTACGCCCCTGCTGCTATAGGGATGCTCGGAACTACAGCACTCTGTACAGAAAACCACGAAGAGAGCAATGGCTTATATGAAGGCACCCTAGAACATGAATTTCTTATACGGCAAGCAACGACTGTGAACGTTAACGCAGCTACTCAGCTTCTTACTGTTACCCTAGTCGCAATTCAAGATACAAGCGAGAGGTGACAATTATCGTTCTCAAAATAATATTATGTTTGGGTCATACCAAGTGGGCAAATTTGTGTGGCTCAGATGCTGTCCAACAAACATTTAGAAATAAAGACCCATCCTAAATTTTGATGTGCCGATAGTAACAAAGTCTTACCTTTTAAATTCATACCAGCAGCTTAACATTATAACATAATTTTTCCATTAACATCCATGAGTTATAACTTAATTATGAAATTGTATATATTATATCTGCATTCTACCAAAAGTGCAACATATTCAGGATTGAGTAGCCTAAATACTTTTGGTGGCAACTGCACTATTGTTTGAAGTAGACATTTTAACAACTACTGGTTTATTGGATTAGGGCATGTCGCTGTCCTGTGTCCTATCCATCATATTGACCTGTTTCAGAATTACTTGGGTCTTAAAATTATTTTATTGTCCCATAATTTTTATTAAAGTACCAGCTACCACCTGAGACTTGCGTAGAATAATAACTATAACTTTTACAAGGATTTTAACCTGTCATTATTCCAAAGTTCACCTCATTCTCCTATTTGCTGACTATAATGAAAACTTTAATCAAAATATTTGATATTTTTATTGAACATACTAACAATTCTATGTACATATGCACTCACACCTTTAAGCCAGAGATAATGGATTTATATTTGGTGCAATCCTGTCATACCTCTCTCTTCTACATCTATGCATACATGCTCATTGATTTTCACTCATTCCTCCACAAACATTCAGGGTGGCCACACGATCCTCTGCAATACACTTATCAAAACTTATATTAAGCTTATATTATGCAAACTTATTTTTAATATCACAATTTAAGGTTAAGAGATGCTCTGTCAAAAGAAATATGCTTAGTGCGACAAGCAATGGAGTGGGGGGATGGTACACCGCCTCAGCATTGGGACCAGCTGGTGGCAATTCGGGGGACCCTCTGTGACTTGAGGCACAACCTGAGAACACTTTTTAGTAAGTGTAAGATTTTTTTCAATTAATTTGTTTATAAAAAATTTCATATTTTATTATATTAAAAAAGAGAAAAGATTTCATTGTTTGTTCAGGAGGTTGTACTAATTAAAAAATTATGTCACCTACAGAAAGGTCTGCTAGTAGTAAGTGACCTTATGGTGGCTATATTTTGTTTTCTAATTAGTCTTTACTACTTACTACTCAAGTGAAGCTGGGTTGCTAGTGAACTATAAAAATATAGTTTATTACAAAATTCATAATTTGGAAAAATAAAGAAGCTCTGTGTAACATATTGCATAATTCTTGCTAGTAACATTATTTGCCACATCAGCTGTCTTTGCATCAATTTGGTGTTTTCAGATAGGACAGTGTGCTAATTGTACAACTGTATGGTAATTTCAGTCCTCTATCCCTTCCCACCCTCATAAGGAAAAATGGGAAAGGGAAGAGGATTGGACGCGGAGGGGGTTAACAGGGAAAACTAAATATGAGCAGTGCACACACAGTTTTAGTGTATATAATCTTACCTATTTAAATAAAATTTCGTGAATACTCTAATTAAAGAATTTAGAATGGCAGGCCATAATCAATGTTTGCACTCATTGGGTTTTTTTAGCTATTTTCCAATGTGATAGCCAGTAAATCATCCTTTCCATTTCTTCTTAGCGTCTTACCCTGTCCGTTTATTTGCTGGAACATTAATAACCAACTATTGCTAGTCTTGCTTAGATAAACTAATGTTGGCCTGATTTTTAACACTTTCTCCATATACTGAAGTAATTTCTAAACACTTATACTCCTGTTAAGGTTACATGGATTATGCAGAGAAACTTGCAACAGTCTCTGCAGAAATATCATACCTATCAGGTAACAATGCAGCCTCGGATGCCATTTGTGAAAGAATTGAGCAAGCCCTAAGGTAAATTAATTAACTCGCATGTAGTCTGGTGTATGTGCAGACTAGTTTTTTTTTAAGTGGTAGAGCTCACAACATCAGTTGCACAAATGGACCAGCTGGAGCGGTTAAATATCACAACTTAACAGAAGAGGAGTGAAGTAGAAGTATGCTTCTGGCTTTAATTTGCGGGAAGATGATTGTAAGTAATATATAATAAATAGGAGAAATTTCCTTTTTCCTATTTATTATGTATTATCGAGTAGGAATATGCATACAAAGCTTGAAGAGGAGGGGGAGAGGGGCACATACATCGTACTACGCGCGAGTTAAGCCCTCCGTTATTTACTTAGTTTATTAAAAATGTCTCACAAAGGTTTAAATTTTTTATAGTCCTAAGAATGTACAAGAAAAATTTCCAAAAAAAACTTTAATAAAGCATATATATTTTGTTTAATGTATGTTCATATATATGTTTTATATTCCTTATAATAATATTTTAAAAAATCTTATAACAAAGTTTATAAACACCAATTTATTCATTCACAACAATAATGACTCTGTCCAACTTCCAACCCTTATAGGGGCTTTAATATAACGAGTTTTGACAAAGTATTATTTTTATACACATTTTATATTGAATTATACACATAAGAGCTTATAGTAGCAAATAAACAGTATGGTTGTTAAAATTTCTATGGATTTTTAAATTTCATTAATGTACATTTAGAAATATTAAGTGGTTATTAACTAAGTTTTTGAAGTTCAATGCAAAATAAGGGTGCATCCGATACTGGTACATCGGCGAAAATTAAGAGTTTTTCAAGGGATATTTATTTTAATTGCCGATACAATGAATTTGGTCCTTCAAAAATAATGTAATAATGGGGCACTACATTTAAATTTACTAATCATATGGGTATTGGTGTCATTGATATTCTTATAAGGGTATCGTTATTGTACCGTCCAAGAAGGAATATCGATGCAATTCCTATGCAAAATGTTATTCTTTAATAACAAAACATTTTTTAATTCAACCATGGTTGTTTCTAGTTTTGCTTTTACATGCCACTATGTAATTTCTTTTTCTAATAAATAATCATGTTATTATAATTATCCACAGATATTTTGACAACGAGTTTATATAAGTATATAGACTGACCAAGTTATCTGTGAAGTGAGTGGAGCCGCCTCCGTCCTTTTAGTGTCCATTAAATTGAATATGCGCAAAATCGGCGAAAGTTCAAAAAGAATTGTAATTGTATAGTTCAAAGTAATCCATTTTTCCGAAAAATTATTATGTATCTAACTATCCATGCAAAAACTTCAATAAAGGATATTTTTTTACTCTGCAACAAAAGTGAACTGATTTTAATAAGGCTTTATATTAGATAATTTAATATGTTACAACTGGCAAATCAGCAGACACTAACAATTGCTTGACTTTTTAATATGACAGCTATAGGTAGTTCCAATTTGTGCCACTTCACAGATATGTTGGTCAGACAACACTAGAAATTATTGTATACTCTGTTATCAATAAAGATTAAAGTTAATAAGCCTTTATAACATCTATGTACATTGGATGTAAATAAGCTAATTTCTCCACAGGTCTTGCAACATCCAAAAGCAGATGAATCAAGTGCTTCAAGAAGAGAGTTTAGAGTTACAACAGAAGGCCATCATCAGTTCTCCACAACTTGAAGAGAAATTGGCAAAAGATGCCGACAAAGACTTCGATAGCAATAAATTATGATAGTGTAATATATTTTAATGCTACATGTATGCAGAGTTGAGGATGTTTAGTATTTACTTGCATTGGTCATTTTCTTTAATATACATTTCTACTCGGACATTGTATCTAGAACTTTCGTAATCACTCCTAATCTCAAGTTGCAATCATAAGCACATTGTGATTTTGATGGTTTATAATCATAAGGGAGGGTTTTCATAAAAAATATAATTTTGCAGTTTGTCAAAGTTGTTCTTTCGAAAACTTCGCTAAAACCGTAAGAAATATCTCTAAAAACTACACTTCCATCATTCAAATCACCTGTAGAAATCATGAAAAAATCGCCATTAAAAATAATTTACAATTTTCCCGAATTGGTCGGGTTTAAGTGCTTCTGCAAACTTTCTTATCTACAGTTAATTTTCATTTTGTAGGTAAAACAGTAAAATCTGGAACCTTCCAATATCTAAAACCAAATTTAAATTATTGTATTGAATGAATGGAAGGTTATGTAGCTGGAACATTCTGGATTAATCTATTTTACCTACCACATAATCAACCAATTACTTTGATGTGTTTGCAAAAGTATACACTAAGTGATTTAAAAAAAAACTAGATACAAGATCCAACTGACACCGACGATATGTAGAAAATGTGTACACTGTATGAAGATGGAATAAATATATAGGTTTCTAACCTTAAATTCGAACTGTCAATCAATTTCAGCATTTTGCAAATTCTGACTTTTAAAAATCATATTCGGATACATTTGCCTATCAAATTGATATGGAAACGTTCGCATTTGATTTTTAAGAATCTGAATCTGATGTGCAAAAGGTCAAATTTGAAGTTATACCTATAACACATTAATTATGTGCAACAGTTATTTCCTGTGGTGCCTACAACAATTGTTCTTATATTCTATCTTACCAAATATTTTGAACATTGACTAAATCAAACATTTAATTGAAATACTAAAGAAACATCAATGTCAAAGTTAAAATGCTATTTATATCAACCAACCCCCTTTTCACCATCCGAGCTTTATTTAGTATTTGTAGAATAATTATTGTTATTGCAATTAATCTATCTGGAATAGTAAAAGATATGAGTGTACTTTTTGCGTGTGTTTATTATGTAATACTTCGAGAACAAAACAATCTGTACAATAATGGAAATAGTTCAATAGAATATTTATTTACATTTTTCAATTAGTACGATGACTTATTAAAAACCATGAGACACATATGATACTTATGCGTATGGAACAATACGATAGAAATGTACGTAAGGAAAGTGTATGTAACAAAAATAAAAAATAATATACATTAAGGAATTACCAACCTTAATTTAAGACAACACTAAGCGGTAACTAGATATGTGTCTGGATAATAATGAGAATAGATCAGATCAGTATCTGAATATTTTTTAAAACAATTTACAGTGGCAATAAGGTACGCATATTGGCTCAGCAATGGAATTATGCCAATTCGGTTCCAATGACAGTTTCTGAACTTAAGCTTTCTATCTTCTATTTAGATTTCATTTGATAATTGACCTCAATTTTTTCGTCTACAAGTCATTACTCACGTGTAAAATGCCCTACCCAAGGGTGTAGTGATTTTGTATTCTAGTAAAAAATAAAATAATGTGTCATATAAAATTCCACTTTACAATGTGACCGTATGTTACGGCCACATAAAGTATTAAGATGTCCAACGATAAAATTAAAAGTATATCAATTAGGCCTAATCAAATTACTAAAAAACTTTAAAAATCACTACTGATTAAAACTTTTGTGCGAGTTTAAAAAACTTTACAAAGATATATTGATTGAGATTGTCAGAGCAGACACTATAATTGACTTAGCAAATTCTAAACGGTCGGCACCTTCGCAGTTGAACGAGTCATTGACAATATGACGTTTCATTTCCAGGCACTTTCTAACGGGGCGAAGTTCGGTAGGCATATGGTGAATGTGATAAAAATGTCGTTCGACAAAACGAAACGTCCGCACATTGGTCGAACTCGTATCCTCGCCACTTCTTTTCTTTTGCTGGGAAGCTGTTGCTAAACTTAAACAAACTAAATGTTCTTATGATATTATTTTCGTTACCAAAATTACTTTTACACACTGAACTAAAATTAAACCTGTTATTTATTTTGACAAGAGTGGGAATTGAAGACAGTGAAAAAGAATTATTAGTGAATTCAACAATACGTTTTTTGTTTAAGAAACCTGTGTAATATTGTTTGTGACGTCTATATTCAGTTGATTCCGTTTTGTAGACAAAGACATTCATGTGTATTGAATAAATATATGCGCCTGCCTTACGTCGCCTATTTGTAAAATGCCTAGAAAACAAACGGCACATTCTGAATAATTCGTGAAATAGACAATGTGCCGACCGTGTAGAATTTGCCTAGCCCGATTATAAAGTGCCTGCAATTACAATCGGCCGGTGACATTTATAAGGGAAATGATAAAATATTATGTAGTTGTCCATGGTAGGATAAAAAAATACTAAAAAGAAAGCCCAATAACCAATACGTCAAAGTAAAAAATGTGTCCATAATGTATGAATGCTATTAAATGATTTAGAAGTGTTAGAATCATAACTATGTATTTATTAAATACCTATTTTCACCGTGATAATGAAAAAGGGGGTGAAAATATATTTCGAGTTTATAATCTTATATCTTGTGCTTATTTTAATCGACGCCATTTCCTTGCGAGTAGCAATTCAACTCTGATTTGAAGATCACACTAGTCCTTGCAGTAGGCCATTTTGTTACATGCTGTCAATGCCATCCGATATCGCTTGAGTGCTATTAAACAAGTTCAGTCACCGTGTTCCGGTGCGTAATAATGTCCCGGGATGATGTCACCATCTTAAAGAAAAAAGGTAATTCTTAAACATTTATATAATTAATAAATATTAACATGACCATATACAGAGGTCTAACAATTTATTGTTACACCCATTGTGAATGTCAATGTGACATGATATGATTAAATTAATTGCGTGAATATATGCGTGTATGTGCTTTTGTTTTCATTTCGTTTTAATACTTTAAATAAATGTAGATTTGTGTTTAGCATGTATGTGTATATTGTATTTTAAATACATTTAATTAAACATTAAATTAGGTTTGACAAAAAATGTGCATCTACTTGGGAATATGTCATTAGTATGTAAAATAAATTAATCCCAGCCACTCATAATAATAGGAATTATTCTTGCCAGTTTCGGAACATATTATTGATTCAAGTAGATAAAATAATTTGACACGAAGACATCATGCACTAAGTCCGGTCCAACTTTACCAAGATCTTTTTATAATAATCTAAAAGGTCATAGACTTTAAAATGCCATTGAAATTAATAAACGAAACTCAAATTAGCATAGATTTATAAAAGTAATCCAAAATAAAAACGTCACCGCATGCATTGCATGCATTGTTTATTCATATAACAGCGCCATTCATTTTTCGTTTTCAATAGCAAATGGTAGCAAGTGTGACAGAGCATTGCGAAAAAAATAATAGGCTGTGAAATTTCACGTGTGAAATCACTGTGAAAAAAAAATCTACTTAACGGTGCTAGGCTCTGTGTGAGTTACATCCGTACACTGCAAAACGTTTCGGTTAAATTATTCTGTACCTACGCGAACGGGCGCATCGTACCTATCCTCCTGCTGCCATCAAATTTGCATCACATTATACAAGTAATCCAAGCATAAGACCTTCTATCATCTATGGTCATTACCTTTTCTAGATCTAAGTTAGCTATGTACAATATTTCATATTAAAGGTTTATTTATTGATACCTGTAATGTGTGCTGTACATGTTAGAACGCGGCGTCCTTATTGAGGTGCGTCTCGATGTCAACCCGGCAGATGGGGCAGTGCTTGTTGGTGCCCAGCCACTGGTCTACGCAGTCCATGTGGAACAGATGCATGCACGGCAACCGTCTGACAGGAAACCAACATATAAAATAGTCAATATAAGGTAAGTACTCGTGAATATGAGTATTTACTCTTTAGTACAAGGTCTCCCAAACTTTTATGGACTACCTTTACAAAAAAAATCCAACACAGCGAGCTCTTCGGGAATCAGGACATAAGCAGGAATTATACAGACGTAACGTTTGTATGTTTTAATTTTTGATAAAAATGTATGAAATTCATAATTTAATGAACTGCTTTCTACTGTACTAGTTAATAGTTATTGATAAATATATATATTGTCACCTGCAATCGGAGTCCACTTCGAATATAGACAGACAGATGGTGCACTTCTCGTCCTGATGATGTGGGGCGGGGCGCGCGTACGCGTGCCGGTACGTGTTGCGCTCGATGACCGCGTGCGATGCCCCGCGAGACGAGCGCCGTATGTCAGCCGCCGTCGCCGCGCGCACCATCGCCGCCATGTGCGCCGCCAGCGATGGACTCTGAACAAAATAAAAAGAAATGAGCAAGAGGTTCACCAGATATTGAGGGAAGACCATTACCCACGGATGTCCCCAACAATAATCATCGCTAGCCTTACGGCAGAAAGTCCTACATCAAGAGAAAAAGGAAGGGGAAGGGAATCAGGCCTGCAGCACCTCAGTAAACAGATGACATGCAGAAGCATCTTCATCATTTGCCCAACTGACAGAAGGGTTATGTTTTTCGCAGGTAGGTATGTATGTTTGCACATCAGTTCTATGATGAACCTCCTGTAGTCTAAACGGCTTGAGCAATTTTAAATAGTGAAGTGTGATTCACTTCGTATTCTTCCCCAGAGCAAGAAACCCATACAGTGAATTGGGTGATTTTTGTTTTTCTTGTGGATTATCATTCCACTTACCATCACCGAAGGTTGTATTGATATATGAAGTTGCGGCGACGGGTTCACCTGCATGTGATGATGGTGCATGTGGTGATGTACATTCTGACCATCACTGTAACAATATTAATTTTATTTATTTAAACAACCAGTCAAAAGATAGTTACTATATCATTCACTTGAAATGTCAAATACTTACAGCATCACTGGCATTTGTCTATTATCATTCTGCTCAAAGTGATCCGGGAACTGTAATTGAATAAAATGATAAGGCAAAACGATCTATACATCAGGAGATGTTAAGTAACCATTCATTGACATAGTGTGTAGTCTGTCGTGTGTGAGTGGTTTATATTGATATTGCTTTTACACGCTTTCACATATATTGTACCAAATCTCTTCTCAAATTCTCCTGGCATGCGATACTGTTGGTAATAAAATGGTCTAATCTTACTAGGTCATAGTCTCATACTTCTCAATACAAAGAATATTTTGTTTGCCTGACACATGCATATTACAGTTATAATATGTAATGTAGTGGGCAAAGTTCTTTAGAAGGAGTCATCGGAGGGAAGGGAATCGTGTTTTACTTACAGATAAGTATGTGGTGGAGCGTGGCGTGGGAGTGTAGGCAGGCGGGTAGGGCGGCGGCACCGGCAGGCCGCCAGCGAAGTCGCCGATCATACTCCGTCTTTGTACTTCCTGCAAAAGCAAAGCGAAAGAGAAAAATTATAACATCATAGTAGTGATGGACTACGACACTGAAGATTTCGAGCATTGTAAAGTACTACTTGACCCCCTATAAGTTTTGACTAGAGTATATATTCATTTAAACTATACTGAACACGTTCAAATAGCGGACAGGCATTCTCTATCAGTCGACCACACATTAATGAAGAAAAATATAAAGAGGCATTCTAGGTGAATGTATACCTTGTTTCACAGCATTTACCATGCATGGCGGCTACACTTTTTATACTTTCATCGGAAATGATGTAATTTTGTGGAAATCGTGAGACAGCGACGTGAACTTGTGTTATATGGATAGCTAATTTTTTAAGGTAATCTGAGAAAAAGTCGCTTTTAGATAATGTTTTGGAATTTACGAATTTTAACGTAAAAATCTTTGTTCACAAAAGTTCCAAATTGCTAACAAGGTATAGATGCATACATACCATACAAAGAATACTATACTCACTATATAAAATTATGTATAGATAAAAACAAATAAGAATTAGTACCAGCATGTGGTGTTGTCGGTGCCACAGGCGCTCGTGCATCATGTACGGCGGAGCTATCGGCATCGAGTTGCGACGCCTTTCACCGACTGCAAGCAAATTTTATTCATTTAATTAATTAAGGGTGAAGAAAGGGAAAGTTTTATTTATAACTTAATATATTTTTTATATTGCATTAGAAGCAGACCATCAACCAAGGGGCTCAGTAGAAGTTCACTTAACCATCACCTCTTCAAAAAATTACGGATGCGTTGCACTGCACTCCTTTTAAAATAGAATAAATGTATGGCATTTGATGGATTGTTTTCTAAAGAGAGGTAATATGTTTATTATTTTATTTAATTATCGTTAATACTTACGATGCGCCATAGGCGGCGTGACGTGCGTGCTGGGCACGTTGGGCGCGCAGCAGCACGTCGGGCACGGCACCATGCACGTACCCACGCGCACCCTGCTAACAAATATACTTATTAAATTAAGTACTGATAATTTGTGCTAGGAGATAGTGACAATTATCAGTAATAGCATCACATAAAGAACTATATGTATAAACTTATAACACATTCTATGATTAATCTTTGCCTTTTTGTTGTTGTATAATCTTTGACATTATTACGACCCCTTTCGTTTTACTTTTTTTTTTAATAATATTCTACTGTTTGTTTGTTTAATATCTTTAAATTGGATCCGATGTTATCTCTCCAACACAAAAAAAACATTACATTTAAATTTCTAAACAAATTCTTAGCTTAGTTTTAAAGTAAGTCATTTGTAGTTGACATCACTTACCTTGTACGGACGAATGAGTGGTGTGGGACTTGCGAGTTGGGATGGTAGATTTGAGCTTCGCTGACTCCCGGCGCTTCAAATATCCGGGTGGAGTAGGGCGCGCGGCCGGCGGGGCGATACGTCATCCTAGCCGTCCGCAGCTGTGGCAGAACCCGAGACTGACCTTGTGGTTCAGTCTGTGGTTCAAGTTGCGGCAGCTGGGGCTCCAATGTTGGCGAGGTCAGAACCGGGGACTCCGGTTGTACAGCACTTGGAGAACTTGTTAGATCTATCACCTCTTGCTGTAAATTAGGATTAATAATATAAAATAGATTATAATTTTTATCATATATATATGTTATAATTCATATATCTTTGCAACATGCTTCTTCATGTTGGAAGGTTGCAAATGGGCCAATAACATTTGCAACCCTCTTCCGAGTTACTGAATGGCATGGAGTGAGAGCCCCCTCTCACTCGTGGCTGGATGCATGTTTAAATAATCCTATATTACATAAAGTTATCATTCTTCCTTCCTTGGGCTATAGCTACTACTATTGCTGTATTGCTAACTGGGTTGACAGTTGTCAATTCCACATTTGCTTCTAGAAATGGGTAACACAGTCAAATGGTCTCCCTTATTTAAAACACAATTGCCATTCAAGGAATGTACTGGTACTAATGGACCAGATTACTGGAATGATGTACAACAACAATAAGTATATACAATAATTAACATACTCACAAAGGCTTTGTTATATTTTTTATGTTGTAAATATTTGTAATAGTTTTTATGTTAACCTTCTGTTTCTGGGGTACAAGTATCTAACTACCATCTTCATGACACCAAGGCAGTTCAAGGATTTAATTTGTGATAAATTAACTGTGGATCTGTATATGTCACCAACCACAACCACATTTTTATGTAATAATTCAAGTAAAATTTTAGTTCACAATTTGCTAACAGTTTATAATATGCCTACCTCACAGTCAGTCGGTGACATATACATGGGATATTTTATCAGCAGACTATTTTCTATCGTAATATTGTTCAAATATAACACATCTTGTATTGCAAATAATATAAAGAAGTAAAAAAGATGCTTCATTTACTTGATTATTTTCTTCACCTAACACCTGAACATCATCATCAGAACTGTCAGTGAACCAATCAAGTTGCAAGTCTGGAGCTGATAAGCCAGCATTTTCTGGTCTTCTTACAGCAGCATTATCATATTGTGTTTCCTGTAATGGTATTATATCTTGTCAGATATTATACTAGCTGACCTGGCAAACTTTGTTCTGCCTTAAAATTATTTTATTAGCTGAATTAATTTTGTATCCGTTGTACTAGCTGCTGGATGGCTTGTACCAGGGCTAATCCATGCATTGAAAGCATATGGAGCTTGAGCACAGTGGGCGACAGCAAGGGACACGGCACAGTCCCAAGAGCGTTGTGACAGACAGGCTTATATTTTCTTATTACCCGATTTTATTTCGCGCTCATTAGTATTTATTTTGCAATAACTCCAAAGATAAAAATTTTAATTATATTGTGTAAAGGATCATCATAATGTACATGAAATTTACATACACATACATACTTTGATAAGGATTAATATTGTATTGGTTTTAATGGTTTTTCAATTACCGCATTGTATGTGACCATTTCTTTTTAGATGTTTCAATGGGTATAGTAAGCTATCCTTAAGAGAGAGATATATGACATCCCTGAATTTTTATAGCCTGACTTCTATTTAACCAGCATTTGCAATGTAAGCAGACAAAAATGTGTTTTTTACAACATCACATTACAAATCTTTGAAATTATCTGCTTTTCTGTACTATGGCAGAATACCTTCCCTTGAAACATGACGTATATTGATGAAATTCGCATTAAAATCCACTGAGTAGTTTGAAAGATCTAAGGGAACAGACAGCAAAAGTTACTTTTTATATTGTGTAAAGATATAATAAAACATTCGCTGCCTAAGCTATGCCAGCCTATAAGTAAATAAATAAATATACACTGATGCCACAGGGGTGTAGGCAGAGATCACAGATTACGATTTGGCGCGATCCTGGCACACCTTTCTTGCTTCATCTACACCTACTAAGCCTATTGGAGTAATAATTCATTTACTTTTACTTACTACTTATTAAATGAAAATTGAAATAGTCCACGAAGGTTTTGGACACATTCTGTAATATTAACAAATGCTGACTTTTGGCTGTACATCAAGAAAGTATTTAACATGAAACCAAAATATAATATGTAGTAGTCCTCTGGGGCTATCCAGCTAGGAAAATATCTGAAAGAATTCTAGCAACCTCTTAGACTGCTAAATATTTCCAGACACAAATAAAAGTTATCTATCAATTAAATATGAACCTTTCTATGTTTACACAACTGACTACAAACCTGATTCTGATTGGTGTTTGTTGTGTTTTCATTGTTAGGTGCCCTTCCTGCACTTGGTCCAGGCTGAGGAGATATCCCTTTAACTTTCCTGTCACCACCTGCATCTACAATACAGCACCTCCTAGTTCTGTTGTCGTTTACATTTGCCTCTATTTTTACAATCACATTACTATTTTCATCTGTGGTCCTTAGTTGATTTGAAGTACCTGGCTCTATTTTAATTGCTTGTTGGTTTACCCCCTCTGTTTTAATAGTACTAACAGTTGGCAAAGTTTGGTTTTCTTCTGGGTGTGGTGCTTGCGATGCACCTGGTTCTGTTTTTATAGCCGACAATTGATTTGATTGTCCAGGCTCTTCTTTAATGTGCATAGTATTCAAGTTTCCTGAATTTGGCAAATTACATGTGCACTTTAAGACCCTATGATGATGATGATGGTGGTGATGGTGATGGTGATGAGATCTATTTGGAGTTACTGTGTTGTTTTGATTATTCCAAGTACAGTCACTTCCACAATTTCTATCTCTATAATTTTGATTACCAGGACGACGAATAACTGGCGACAGCACTGCTGCAGACACATTTGGTGAATTCTGTCTGCAATTATCATTGCGTTGAAATGTTGCTCTTATATGAATAGTATTAATGTTATTTCCAGTTCCAATTGTGATTTCATTTGGCCTCCTTGTTCCATCAGCATCTCCTGCTTGTGTGGAAACTTCTGAATGCTCCATTGGCTCCCTTTTGATATCCACTCTAGATATAACATTGGCTTTAATCTCACTTCCACTTGTGGATACTTCCATCGGCACAATGGAAGCTGAATGACCTGCTCCATTATCACACTGCCTCTTTCTAGGACCTGTGACATTGTCTTCCTCTTCGGAACTTACTTCTATTAAGTTTGAATTCACCTCATTCTCTTTAGACAGTCTTCTTCGAGGAGAAATATTTAATTTACGACTCGGTCTCTCAAGATTAATTGGGGGATTTCTGTCCTCATAATTATTTTCGGCAGATGAAATGTTATAAATATTGTTTAGATTGGGATGCATATTATCATAGACTCTGTTCATATTGTCCTGCAATTGGGGAGGAGTCGAGTGCACTGTGTAGTTTATTGGCTGGTTTGAATACCCACTAGCCTCATTTTGGGGAAGTCTACTGTTGGCATATGAGTTTGCCATATAATCTCTAGACTCCCTTTGTTCTGAATTTTGACCATAATGCCTATAGTGAGGGTAGTAAAAATCTCGACCAGCAGGAGATTGTTTTGGTTGGTAGCGAATATTTATATCAGAAAATCTTAGCCCATTGGCATTGGTACTATCTGCATTGTTAGTTCTTAAGACATAATCTAATGAACTTGAGCTATCAGGCAGAGGCTGGTACTCTTCAGGTACCGGGGTGTGAGCAGATCCAAGGTGTGACAATGGTATATTCACAACATATGACTGAGCTGGAGAAGTTGAATTAACATAGTCAGATGAAACAACATTTTTAGATGTCTCATTTCTAGGTAATGAATACTGATCTGGAACAGGTGGAAGCACTTCTACTTCATCATCGCTTTCCGCGAAAAGCGGCTCACACTCCATTTCCTCTGAAAATAATAATAATAAATCAGTCTTTTTAGTGTTTCCCCACTGCAGAGACACAAGCCTCCTCTTCGAGAAAGGGAAAACGACAAAGAGATGTAAAACAGATGCAATATATTAAAGACCTGGCCACTTCGTAAGAATGTTATCAATCGACGTACCATTTCTGGGCTGGTTGTCTGAGGAAGACGTAAAAACAGTGTCCAGAATAGCCGCCAATGATGAAGTTCCTGGCATGTCCCACGAAGGTGGAGATCGATTACCTTCGAACCCGTTTTCAGTCATATTAATATTAGTTTTTTGGAAACATATTGTAAGTTACTATTTTCGCCATCATTTGAGTTGCTCTTGTCAACAACACAATCCTCACATACAAATCTAAGGACTATGTGCCATTATTTAAGTCATTGGAGGTGCGTACAACCTTAAATAATTTAGTTGATTATTTGACTCTGATTTGTTTGTTACTCACTCACAAATAATAAAGAAAATAAATGTATGAAATAAATAGTGCGACATCACGAACAAAAATTTATTATTCCATAGACAATTAGGACAATACAGATTACACAGATTTGTAGTTGTATAGACATTAAGCTTCTCCAGAACTAAATAATAATATGACCATCAATTAACCATTGATATTGACCACACAACCTGGCGTAAGTACTTTACAGTCGGAAAAGTACTAATTAATGTTCAAAAAACTATCCCGTTTTTTATATATATATAGGTCTTATTTCATTTTATATAATTTATTCCATTCAACTTTTTCAGATACGAGACAATTCGTAACAATACAGCTCTTGGGCAATCACTTTTTAAATCAATAAAGTGCCGTTTTCGCCGCGACCACAACGATCATTGTTGTAAAGTGGAACGGCTAAAGGAGCAATTGTTACATTTTAGGCCTAATGAACGCGTAGTGGACCGCAGCGTTTGCGGTATTAAAATTGACATCTCGTTGCTATCTTATTTGACATCTGTCAGAAATCAAATCATTCATTCCAGTGTAGCAGCCAGTCAGTGTAATGTAATCAAATCAGTATCAGTTACTGGGGTATCAGCACATCCGACTTACGAACTCGAAGTCTCGATCTCGCTGAGTATCAAAACGCTAGCATAACAAAAAAGACCTTTGAAATCGAACGTTTGTGCTAATTACTCACATGCAATGCCGTACATTTTTTATGAAAGTTATTAGGTATCTTTGTATCAATTGTAGTTATGTTATAAAATAAGTATTAATATACTTTATTGTTCTAATAGACAAAATTTAATATTAGGATCATTAGTACGATGTCACCGTCTTTATTACCACTGTTCATGGAGGGTGAGGTGGTAAAAGGATTCGGAAGAGGATCTAAAGACTTGGGTTGCCCAACAGGTATGGTACCTAACCTTTTTAATAGCTTAATAATGTTTCAATAAGCTTATAATTTTTTTTATTATAGTAATAACCCATATATGTGACTGGTTGAACTTTTTAACACCACCCGCCCTTTCCCACATATGTGGGTTGGAGACAGTATGACCATAGTCCATACTGTATAGCTTTTGGCTTCAGTTTTTACAGCCGTCAACCTGCCTGACGCCAACCCTTTTCAGCAACTCGACAATTTTAATAGAAAATAATGTTTTCTATAGTTATATATGTATATTAGTCTTCAAAAAAGAGATTAATGGTTGCATCTTTCATTCCATCCTCACCTCGCTAATTCCTGAATGCCTGAGTTTTTAATGACTCCTCCCAATGATTTATGGGCAGAAATCAGAAACATGGACTGTTGGTAGAGCTCGCCCATAAGTTAAAAGTTGCACAGCAAGTAATGGACAAAACTATGCTTGGTGTTTCTCTAAGGGATAGAATCGGGAATGAAAAAATTCAACTGCTGATTTCATTGAGGCTGATGATCTTGATCATATGTAAGACTTAAAATCTGAAACTGCTTTACTTAAACTAAACATAGAGTTAAACCTCAGACTGTACTCATGCTAAGTTATTATTTTAATTGAGTAGTTACAACTTTCTTGAGCTCACTAATATTTTAAGATATCTTGAAAGTTGGTAAATAAGGTTTCCCCCCTGGTTACGGGCATGAGTGTATATTTTCATAATTTATAATTTTAAATTCAATGTATTTTGTTATTGGTTCAATGAGAGGAAAATTTAAAACCAAATCTATGTTTATTGGTGTTTTATGTAACAATCACATGTAAGATAACAGAAGAGAATCTACAAGAAAACATTTTGACATTCTAAGATTTTATCTATCAGACTAATAAAATCTTATGTCAAATTATCTATTCTGTTCAATTCTGTGAAATTGGGTCTCTGAACAATGGCGCACACAATATTAACAGCATTTAACATCTTAATTACAGATAACCAATGTTAATATGTACTATCTAGAATAATAAATAACTAGCCGAGCTGTTAAAGTGCTTGGTTTGAGCATCTAGCTATTAAGTCAGAGTTTCTGAGTTTAATTCTCTACAGTGGCAAAGTTTGTGTGACTCAAAGAAACATTTTTTTATAGATTTAGGTGGCTAACAAGCAAGCAGTTAACCTGATATTAATTAACTGCTGCCTGCTGATGCATCGTCAGCCTTAAGTGGACAAAGAGAAAGAGATATTTCTTTTTTCTAACCATGCCTTTCCCCATCAAATTCTCTTTGAAGAAGGAAGAAAAAAGTCTATAATTAGGCCCTTGGCACATTAATCAACCGATGAAACACACAATACTTCTACTTCACACCTGTTTTCTGCTGTGACATTGTGGTATTTCACTGGTTGAGCAGGCAGGACCATTTGTGCAACAGATGTTGTTGTGGTGACTACAGCTGGTGATTATGGTTATTTGCAACAATCACAAAGTTAAAGTTAAAGGTGGTGAACATTACCACTAAACTTAAATTTGTGACCAATGTTAGCCCAAACTACTGAAACATTATAAGGCAAACTTTACTGTTAATAATTATACAACTCTATTGAATGTGACTTATAATTATGTAAAATTGCTACATTTTTTTGTATCTATCCTGGACAATATTTTTTTACATTTTGTGTAATAAAGCATTAAAAGATCTTATTAAATACCAGAGGTGTGTACTCTGTATATCCCTTCCCTTACTATGAAAGATTAGTGGTAGTCTATTTTGACTGATTAATTTTTGTTTTGATTAATCTTATCTGTATGTATTACGACAGTAGGTGGAGACATCTTCATTCATTGTCAACATAATTTACTCCAGATTATTATTAAAGTTTATGGTATATTTACATGAACTTTTAAATCATTACAGCAAACTATTCGCTAGAGGTGGTCCATACTATACCTAAAGACTTATTTCCTGGAGTTTATTATGGCTGGGCTCAAGTGGACTCACAAGCAGTGCACAAAATGGTGGCAAATATTGGTTGGTGCCCGTTCTACGAAAACAAGGAAATGTCTGTTGTAAGTTGTTGATACAAATCTGTACTTAGCTTAGGCAACATAATATTTATTTGCAGAGATAATTCGTAATCTGTACAAGCGTGTGTATGATTACTGTTAGCTCATTACTTCACTAGAGTAGGTGCATTGCAACCTGATTACATTTACTATGTGTGTAAACACAAAAGACTCGCGTTGCGCTCTTGTTTGTACATCTAGCAACAAAGCTGTACTACGTTCGTACAAACTCTAGAAGTCGAAGTTTAACAGATCTTCATAAGTAGTGGCCAGTCGAATGACATAACTACAAAGTATCCCAGAGACAGAGGGAGTGCAATAGAAACGCTCATTACTAATCATACATAAGCCTTTGTTCAGAGCGACGAACAATATTTCTGTGTACTTGCATATCACAAGTATGATTCAAGTGGAGCGGGTCAATGGATCGTTATAATAAATTAGTAATTTATTCGTCGCGTATAAAACTCATCGTCCTCGGATTCTTGTTCAATGAGTTCCTATATTGCTACTCAATTATTATGAAGAATGAGTTAGTTTTGATATTTGACGAAAATAAGATTATTTGCAATAAAAAACACAGAGCCTGCGATGTCACAGAGTTGAGTATTGAATTTGTACAGCGGCAATCACAGTGTTAGGTTATGCTAGTGATGCCCACACTTGGCAATGCCAAGCGCCGTGGGTTCGAATCCGCCAAAAAACTATTGTCTGAAACCATGCCTGCCACAATTTTTTAAGTTTAGTAGGAATGGATACAACAAATATTAGATTATTATTTCAACAATCTACTTATTTTATTTTATTAAACTAGTAGTGGTATGGGCATATTATTAGGAAGAAAAATGGCATGACAAAGAGAGTTTTGGATGTAAACGTGGAGGAATATGTTAGTAGAGGTAGGCCTTTGCAAAAATGGATGGATTGCGTGAAAAATGACGAGCAAAAAAATAATGACTACTTAAAGTCGATTGATAGCTTTCTATGCGTGAACGAAGAAAACGTGTTTGTTTGTTGTTTGGTAAAGGTTGCTTTTTCTTGTGACTGAAATGTCACTGTTTGCCTAGAGGAGGCATTTACAGATACATCGAGCTCGAGGCGGCAGGGCGCAAAAAGCGCCTAGCATAAGCCTCTTTAAGAGAAACTTAGCTCGAGAGCTCACTCCCCGAGCCTCGGCTCAGCACGTTATTATCGGATTGGGAGGCCGCGGAGCTCTTAGGTCGCTTCGGCGGACGCTCCATGGAGTGACTGAGCTCAAGGGCCCCAAGAGGGGACATCGGCTTGGGCTGTTACTCATTATGCTTTTAGCATTTCGATTCGAGGCCGAGCCAGTAACATTACTACTACTTCGGAAAGCGTTAGCGCTGGGAGAAGAAGCGGAAGAAACTCCAGCAACGCTTCGGGAGTGAGTGAAGGTGCGACTCGTTGGTATTTATATACTGAATGGTCCGCACTAAGGTGCCTTATGTCTTTCATCATCACGTCCTCCGTTTTCCGCATCCATTATTTCTTGAATTATTTTCCCGGGGTAAGGCATAATACATTATGCGTCAAAATTGCGCTGGCCGTTACTATACGAAATATCCCATTTTACTGATTTTACTCACCATGGGACAATATAAGGTGTATAATAAATTAAATGTTTCCTTGTGTTATACATTATTAATGACTACAGTGCTATCAGCTTGATAAGGATAATTATCAACTATAGACGAAAGATATCATCCTATTTTTAACAGAGTTCAAAAAGGAGGAGGTCATCAATTTGTCTGTATGTTTTTTTTATGTTTAGTCAAGATCCGACCAGTAGTTTTGCACATTCTTCTTAGCTTCCGTAGGCTTAACTATAGGACTTACATTAAAGTTATTTCAAAAGCCTATTTTAGCGTTTTTCATTAGTTTTGAAATGGCCCTGAAAGTAGATTTCCTCATTTGAAATAGGCGTTCCATCCTATCTTCGTTCGGTTCATTGAAACGACGCTGTCTCATACGAGCACCGCGTTTAATGGGTCAACCCATATCCTGACAAACAAAATTATTCACTAAAAATCGAGAAATAAAGAAAATTTTAAATAGAAACAAAACCGACTTAAAAAATATTAGTTGATTTTTTGTTAAAAAAAAAAGAAAAGCATGAGTTTTTTGGAAATATTTTCGTCATCAGTCCAAGGATTCATTAGGGTTGCCTTAACTTTTTACCTAATTATACTAATATGTTTTTTACTTGAAACTAAAATGATTTTCAAATTTCGCAACGATTGCTGCTTGTGTGCTTTTATTAGGGCTGACGTCCTCAAGTTAACGTTTATGTATAAACAGACTACGTCGTTTGTGTGATGTTGCATATGGCACACATTGTTTAACATAATTGCGATAAATTTAGAAGTAGGTATTTGCGGTTTACTGACAAACAAAACATGACGATGCTGTTTTGTTTAGAAGTAATAAGATAAGCAAAAGTACCTTATATTATTAGCATCGAATATGGGGGTTACAAAACGATAACAAAACTATATCTGCTATCTGTGTTTAATATGAAATCCATAAAATAAGTGTATATATATATATATAACTGAACAAGCAGAGCCCCGCTATTTCATTAGCAGTGAAATTTAAATACCGACGATTGTCCAGCCTAAGCCGACCCTTATTTTTTTATTTTCAGTTAAAAAGTAATGTGATAATTTCAGGAAACGCATGTGATGCATAAATTCAACAACGACTTTTATGGATCTAATTTGAAAATATGTGTAATTGGTTACTTACGGCCGGAGAAGAAATTTGATTCCTTGAATGATTTGATCGAAGCTATAAAACAGGATATAAAAAATGCTGATGCTAAGCTTGATGAAGATGAAGCAAGGGTTTTAAAGGAAAATAAATATTTTAATAAGACTAATAATATAACATTATAGTGCAATAACCAATAGTTTAATTTTAAATGATTTCTTGATGTTTTTCGAATTATTTACTGTTACGTTTTGACTATTAACAGAAAGTTATGAATTTATTTAAATCGTTTATGTTTGTCAAATGTAAATATTAAATAATAATTAACAGAATTGTTGTACTTATAGTACGATGGCAACATTATTGTTTCCGCCTTTTTTCATTATGAACAATAGCGCGGGAAAATGCACATGTTATACTTATATTTACAAAACTTAAACTGATATATTATATTAGAGTTTATTAATGTTAAATTAGTCCTACAGTTTTGACATCTTGTGATATTTAATAAAGACAGATAAATTCCAATGTAAATAAAAATGTTTTATTAATTCTAGTTTTTCTCACTCACTCATATTTCCTATGACAGTGCGTTAAGCCTAGAATTTACAATGGCCGCAAAAAAAAAACGACGACTTACGACTTTTGGCTTCATCACATTCATTTTCATAAATTTTGATGCTGCTATGAATCGTATCTTGGGGTCAACGAAAGGCATAACCTGGGGTGACATATAAAATGAAGATTTCTATCGATAACTTTCGCAAGGTAAAGCAAATATTGGACTTGATTAAAGGCAAATAGGAATTTAAATGATGCGCTTTAAATCTTCGAAAATCGTTTATTAAATTGTAGTATGCGGGATATTTAAAAAAACACAAAATCCTTTCGAAAAAGCCTTTATTTTTCTCGCTTTAATGGATCCATTTAAATGAAATAGTAAAATATAATTCGTTCACAGAACTGGAAATAAAATGCAAATCTTAAATTAGGGCTTCTCTCAGGGATTAATTAATGTTGTTTTCTTCTAAAGGAACAACCTGTAACAAAATAATCATATTTATTATATTAAAAGCTTCATAAAATGGTAAGTTCTTTAATGGCTACACTAGGATTTTTTCTATGATTAATCTATTGTGACATACAGCAAACAAAAGGTAAACAATTGGACAAAAGAAAGACAAAATTTAAGATGCAAGAATGGGTCAAGGTTGCACTAATTAATTGGATAAAAGTGCCATGCACCAATTGCCTAATAGACTGCAAAAAATGCAAACAACTCCAAGTTTAAGCTTGGTTGAGAATGGCTGAATAGCAGAAAGGCGGCTGGCCGTAAAAACAACTATAGCAAAAACATATTACAGTATGTACTAAGGTTATTTAGGACTATGCTGATTGCACATAAAAAGGGGGGGGGGAAGGGAAGGAAGGAGTAGAAGAGTGCCAAAGGGACTAACCATTGTGTGGATTGTTGGAATAAGCCCATGTTGAGCAGTAGACATAAATTGGGATGAAATTAGTGGTTGGCCCATTTTTAAAAATTGTAATCTAATAAGAATCAAAACAAATGTCAAACCAAACATGAATTCATTATAATGTAATATAAAATAGTGCAGCATTCATAACAGTATGTAATATATCTTTCTCCATAGTATTTCATATTCATCAATCAGTAAAAAATATGTTGGTGGAGGTATTAAATATCTGCTTAAATTATATTAAAATATAATCTCTTTTATGCCCCTTTTCATATCCATACTCTGTTCCAAGTGAAGACCAAAATTTTGTGAACAACCAAATGTCACTTACCATACATGACAGCCATTATATTTTTAGATTTATATTATTGTAATCTTGTGATATAAAGTGAAGCAAAATTGGATGATATAGATAGCTAATGTTATATGATGATTTGAGACAAAAAGGTATCCACAAATATTTTGTAATTTACAAATTTTTGTATAAAAGGTTTGCCCTTTGTTTACATTATTAAGGCTTTAATTAGGAACACACACATATTTCCTGGGAATGTTTAAACTTTGTTTTATTGCACGATATGATTGTTGTCATTCAACAAACATAATTTCACCACACATGACGGTCATTACACATTTTATCAAATGCTTTGTCAAGTGGGAATAGTGTTATTTAAGTTTTTTTTCTTGGTTACCCCCACCCCTCTGTTCTACATTAATAGAGAAAGTATTTAAAACTTAGTGCAGATTTCTAAAAGTGTCATCTTATCAATTGAACCACTTGCACATTTGCCTCATTTGATAAAAAGAAAAAGGAGATTGTTAGCTTGCTACAAAACCTATTGATATTTAATACAGTACATCATTTATATTTAAAAAATGACAATATACTATTTTTAATACTAAAAACGAAGGAATAGCGAAGCCTTTTTTCAATTCAAATAACTACGAAACTAGAAAACATTGAGACACAACAATATTCTTAATTACTTAAGACATTATTTTATGTAGTCGAGAAATTATAAAAGGATTTAAGAGACTATCCATCACATGTACTGAAATTTAACATTGTGTAAGTGAGGTTAACTTTCATATTAACTTATTGCACAATATCATGCATTTACTTTAATCAATTCACTATATTGTGCAATAGCACTCATAACCCTTCAACATCAGTACAAGAAATTGTTGCATATTTTGATATGCATAATTAAAGAATAGACGGAGCTAAGTTGTCAAACCTAACAAACAAGTAGAGGTATTACTATCCACTGTCAGTAGCCACTTCATTATGCTTTTAAGATGCAAATTGGGTCATTCAGGGACCCTAGAGATATGTCAGAAACCAACAAAACATATTTGCCTTTTGGAAAATACCTTGTCTCATTGTCCTCCTAAAATACAAAAGGATGACATATGTGTTTACATGGAAGTTCTATAATTTTAAACGATTCAAATTTCAAAACCTTGAAGATTAATAACAAGTACGAATTCCGGAGCGACCTATAAATATGTAAGGAAAATGCATTACCTTCGGTTAACCTAGCTCGACCACCAGTAGGCTGGCAAAGGATTGTTGAACAACCAGCGCACACCACCACCCTTTGCGCGTGACTGAAAACTGTTGTGATTTTGTAGCAGCCGGGGCATTTTACATCCATAAAGTATGAATTTGGATGCGGCACCAGCCTCTTAAGCTTGTGTTTCCTCCTCTCCGACGCGGGCGTCGGATGCAAAAGATCAACAGCGAGCTGAAAACGTTCATATTTAGGTTAGTTTCACGACACTAGGTATACCGATTCGTTACGAGTAATTTCACCAATTAAAACACAAAGCACTAATGTTATTTTAACATTTTTTTCTATTGGGAGGTTAGAGCATTTTATTGAATGTATAGTTAAGATGTCAAATCCTGCCATGTGTTTATTTCAACTTATGCGCAGTTTGAGTTTCAATCTATATTTCAACTAAAATAAGTTAGTAAACTTAATAAAGGAATGTCACAAGGAACATCTTAATTTAACTGAACAATGTATCACTCATTGATAATTTTTAATAAAACACACCGGCATGGTTACAGCCTCGATGCAGAACCGGAAAAGGAAAGACGTACATGTAGCAGAGACAAGGGAAGAATTCCATAAATATTGCAGATTAAATATGACATGCTTCACGTTCCATGTCATGCAAATTGAACTAATATGTAAAATATGGCTAAGTGAAATTTTTCAATACAATTCGAATACCTTAATTATAATATCACCTATGTCATAAAATTTTGGAACTCACAATTCCTCTCACTTGTGTTTTTAATAATAAAAATTAAATTATTGGTAAGAAGACTAAGAACAACCACTCTCATCAATAAATTAATGATGAATTATTTTTATCGGTTAGATTGAGGGTCAACTTAATCTTTTCTTATTTCTGCAACAGAATGTGCCATTCTTGCCCTCAAGTTACACGGATAGAAAAACAACAGTCTATGCAGCATTCCTGGAACACTCTAAGTTAGTTGATTTTGGTGTGCCAGGTGAATATATTAATATTCTAAAGTTTTGTTATGACCGCCAGACAAATCAGTAATAGACTAGTAGTAGTATTGCAGAAGATTTCTCAGGCGTACGGGTTGGAATGCGGGTTGAGACAGGGCGGTCTGACTTCGCCTTCGCTTTTCAATCTTTATGTAATCGTTGGACTCAGTAGTGCCGGTGTCGGCTGTTTCATTGATTATCACTGTGTAAACATCAGTTATGCGGACGATATGGTGCTGCTGAGTCCATCGGTTGCTGCTTTGAGATGGATGATTGCGATATGTGAGGAGAACGCAAGGTCCCACGACCTCTCGTACAATGTATAAAAAACCGAGCTAATGTTGTTACGAGCCAGAAATCGCAAGGCGCTACAAAAAGTGTTGTCCTTCAAATACTTTGGTCACGTGGTAACTAGGACTTAAGGGACGAAGGCAGTTCCCTGTATTATGGATGCGCGATGTACCACATAAGTGAAAATCACTATCTTTAAGGCGTACTGCCAAACACTGTACATGTGCAATCTGTGGGTCAGCTACACGCAGTGGAATTTCAACGCTCTCCTTATACAATATAATAATGGTCATAGAATGTTGTTGGGGCTCCCACGCTATTGCAGCGCGTCTGAAATGTTTGCGCAAGCACATACTGATGGGTTCCACAGCGTGTTGCCCAAACGGACCACATCACTTCTGTACAGAGTACGAGAGAGCACCAACACCATTCTAAAACAAATCAGTGATAAGCCTGACTGCCCTATTCTGCAACACTGGCTGCGTGCACATGTTCAAGTAGACGGCATGAGTTCTGGCAAACATTTAAATTAATTCTAGCATTTAAAATTTATTTTATTCTATCTTACCAAGTGTATATATGGACATCAAAGATGATATAAAAGATATGGACATAGTCTTAAATAAACAAATTTTATTTTATTTATTTTTACAAATTGATTTAGAAAACTATACTAGCATGTAAGAATAATCACCTACATTCCATTTTAGAAAAAAAACTTTCACCTCTTTCATATTAAATTGAACTGAGTTAGAAATTGGTGCTTTATTTTTATCAAGCCTTTAAGATCCCAAAAGTAATAGTTGGCGAATCTATTTTCCTCATCACACACCTGAAATCATAAAAGTAATTCTGGTAACCTGCGTACGGTACTGTGTGTAAAGAGTTCCTCCCCTCTTTGCTGAGTTTAAGAGAACGCGCGTAAGCATTTTCATCTTTTTGTTTATTTATTATGCTTTATAAGAGTTTTTTTTCTTAATTTCCCTACCATGTCAATTACTAATTGCAACAAATGATGAAATGTCTTTGATAAGATGAATGGGCTTTTGCCTCATGTCCAATGTAAATAAAAAAAAATACTTCACTTTGACACTTTGATAGATTTCTGATTTCAAATAATTCTTTTTGTCACGTTTTGATTTTTGTTGTATAATAAAAATAACAACTATTAGTGTATAACATTTTTTATAATAATGGCAGACGAAGAATATGAAGCCGAGGATGCGGGAGCGGATTACGATGACATCGCTGAAGAGGATGATAACATAGAGGAGACCGAGGAACAGGAAGAGGATGGTTTCAATACGCAGTGCGTTGCCCCTGGCCAAGCTGGTGGTGGAGTAGAGAAATCCAAACGAATCACTACAAGATATATGACAAAATATGAGAGGGCTAGAGTTTTAGGTAAAGTAAATAAAATCAATGTAATTGCACTATCCGTGTGATAACAATTATTTATTGATGATTTTAATAAGTTCTTGACACAAGTTGGCTAGTGTCATTAATTAATAAAAAAAATACTACCGCTTAAATAGATAAACTCAATGCTGGACTCATATAATATTATTAAGTATTTCTTTCTGTTTGAGGTTATAAACCTAACATAAAAGGCTATTTGATCCTATCTGCCTTTTGTTCTATCAGTGTTACATATGGATTGCAAATAAAATGAACAATTCTTCCTAGAATGTTTGTGATATACATTTTATTTCCAAATCCTACATTTTCTATGTTAGGAGTTTTAGTTATTTTGTTCATCAACATACTTGCTTAAGATAGCGATGCATTATTTTTCATTTTTTAAATTTTAGTCAGGGTGTTTTATTATATAGGTTTTGAATTTATTCTTCATTATGTTGCAAAAGTGAGTGGCAGTGTTGGTAGGGAATGCCCTAGGAGAACTTATATCGATCAGATTAATGACTTACTAAAAAGGGCGATATAAGGAGCACCCATAACCGACGAGCATGCATGCGTAGATGTATGAATGTGGAGATGCGAGAGAGGTGTGTCAGGATCGTGCTAAATGGAAATCCATGATCTCTGCCTACCCCTCTGGGTTATAGGCGTGAGCGCATATTTATTTATATCCCTTTAGATAGCTGATAGAAGGTTTGTATTTTTCTTATATTATTTTTTACATAATTTTAAGGTACCCGAGCTCTACAAATTGCCATGTGCGCTCCTGTAATGGTGGAGTTAGAAGGTGAAACAGATCCTCTGCAGATCGCCATGAAAGAATTAAAACAGAGAAAGATCCCTATTATTATTCGGAGATATTTACCTGACCATTCCTATGAAGATTGGGGTATTGATGAACTTATCATCATAGACCATTAAGTCTGAACAGGGGTAAAATAAAATAATTTTTGACAATGAAAATAATGAAACTATAAAGTATTAATGAAACATAATTATGTCAATTAATAAGCTTTGGAACAAAATTTTACATAAATCCATGTTCTATCAAAACAAACAATGTATTTTGATGGCACTTTTGGGTAAGTATAATTAAGTGTAATATACTAATAATAAGTGCAATTGGGTATAATGAAAACAGGGAGCCATGTGACAGCCTGGAGGAGGTCTTTGCTAGCAAGCAAACAGGTAATACTACTACTACTATTTAAAAAAAATATAATTTCATTTCATGAATGCAAACAATGCCACTTAGTTATACATTAAAAGACTTACTACCACTTTATTATTTTTTATTTAGAAGCTCCTCAATTATATTCAGTTGGAAATTATTGTTACTCTTAGATTAAGTATCTTAAGAAATAAAGTAAGTTTTCATAATTCTTTTTGTTTTTTTTTTACAAATGACAACAGCATTATTTTTGCATTAGAAGAAAGTGAAAGATTAGAATCAATGCTTTGAATTCCAGATAGTGTTTTCTCCTAGCTCTTCAAAACAATCTTGGCTTTGTACATCTGAGATGAAGTTAGACAACCAACAACCTGAATTTATTAATTTAGAAAGGTTGAAATTACCTGTAAATAACAAGAATGTACATGTGTATGAGAAGAAAGCGAAATAGTTAAGATCTCAAAATGCATAGTATTTTGTTTTGAATGAATGAAATGAACTTGTTGAACATGCAATGCCTGTTCTGGTTTGGTACCTTAGGCAATCCAATTTAACGGTATCATTTCAGTGTAACAGCTTATATGGATTGCAAATGCAGTATGTACAATTGGTTTGTAGCAAAAAGATTACTGCCAAAAACATTCACATAACACATATTGTCATCTCAGTTTCTTCAGAGAGAAAGCTTGCATTGCGACACAATTGTATGCCAGTGGAAGCCCTTGATAAGCAGTAAACTTAGTTAATATCGCAAAATAAATTTACATTCACGGCATTTCTTCATAATGAATTTGATAACCATGAATGCACAATATGAGAATGTATGTATTTAGCTTATATTTTACATAGACTCCAGAACATAATTGTGTCTAAGCTTCTATTTATTTAGTGTTCTTCTTTTCAAACATTATGCACTCACTGACTGAATATAAATAAATCAACAATGTTTTTTGAAGTAAAAATATATAAGATAAAATTAGAATGGTGTGGTAATGTAACTTGCTATGTGTGAAGTTAAATCGTCGCCCTCGTCATTTAGCCCCTGCTCAGTATGAGAGCTTCCTTACTTAAAAATTCACACATTTCAACTTGATGTGAATCATCTATTGCCGCGGTAGTAAATTCGAGACGGCAAACGCCATGACGCTCTCTCATGCCATGATGCTTCCATATTAATTATTACTTATTTATTTTAATTACGAAACTATATTTTCTATTTTATTATTTCACTCATATTTTTATTTATGTATTATAAATTCGATTACTCCCTGTAAAGTATCACATACGCCGGTCGTCGTGACCATGACGGCCAACATGTTTTATAGCCTTTTATACCTTGCCTTGACTATAGTTTTTTATTTTTATTTCTGACGATCGTGACCTTTTATACAAAATTTCTTACAATGTGTGCGCTCCTCCTCCTCATCAATCTCTCTCTCTCTCTCCCCCATGCGGCTTGGATGGCACACACGATTTGGTCTGTATAGTAGATATCTTACTATTGCAGTATTTGATTAACCTGAGACTGATACCAAAAATAAATCTCACATTGCGTTGCCATGTTGTTCAATGGCCATGTGAGAGTGCATTTAATATCGACTAAAGATCCGTGTTGTAATTTTAGGAATGGCAGTTTGATATGTACAAGCGTGTGGCTGCGTCGGGCATGCCTGACTCTTGCCAAGCAATGTTGTACACGGACTGACGTTATTAATCACTTCACTTGTTTGAAAATGTTCGATACGAGAAAGAGCAAATGTATACGTTATGTGGAGATCTTTTTTCCAGTTTTTTTTTATGACTATTTATTTGCCACTTTGAATAGCGCAGATACTTTAATCATAGAAGGGCCGTTCCAGTTCGTACCAACGTGGCCTGTTACAGTAGACAAACATTTGTACCTAGTACCATTATTTCATTTAAACTGCAACGGTTTCCCATATTTTATTAACACCACCTATACTACTCAATACGGAAGGAGTTGAACGATTTGTTGCCATTTTCAACCAAGAGAAGACCGATAGACACCGATGTAATTTAATATATATATATATATATACATATATACAAAAGGGTTTCTTTTATTATTAATATTTGGTGTCTAATTAGCGGAATCTTTGAACCGCTTCAAAACGTCGGATTAATTTGAAACGTCGTAAACTTATCAGGGACCGACGACAATGGAATAATGTAAATAGTTTCTCCCATTATCCTTATCAAGAATTCGCCGTTTATCTTTTAAAATTTAAATAACAAATAAGTTTATGGATCTAAGCGTGTTCTTTAGTTTTTAAGACAACTATAGTCTGGTCATACATACAACAAAACACCGCAAGTCGTATATTAAGTTTCGGGTAAATTTATGGATCAATAATAACGTTTGCATTTTTTAATTTGTGGTTAGATGTTACTGTGGTGACCTACTTTCTTGTATTTTGAATGAGGGTAGTTATAGAAGTCTTGCCTTGTCCGTCCACGCCTTACTGACTACCTGGTACCTGCATATAGTACTGTACATTTTAGATGTCCATAATTTTAATCGGATTGTATCTCCTATGACTCGTCGACTTGTCATTTGTGACTCGGGAGAGCGCAAGGCGCGGGCGCACCCGCCCCGCCCCGCGTCTTTTGGCAGCGCGCAGCCGCCGCCGCGGGAGCGCCGCGTCAGTACCAGTACCCGCCGACCAGCGATGCTGTCCTGTCTCCGGAAATAGAGTACGTCGGATCCATGTAGTGTCGCGAGACGCGCCATTCAAACTGCGGTTAATTATAGAGCGATACAGTTTACTTGCATTTCTTGACTACAACTCGATTTCGACTATTTCTTCCTCGAAGTGCTCTCGTTAACCTCAGTTTGACGAGCCCCGACGCGAGTTGCATTCCGTCGAATGCCAGTCGCGTCGCGGGCGCGTTTCGTGCGAACCGTCAGTTGCCGTTGTTTGCAGGTCGAGCGTTCGGGTGCGCGAGTGTGTGTGCAAATGACTGGTCGCCCGCTCGACCGGGCCGAACTTTGACACGATGTGGACCGAGAGGTTGAAGTTATGGAGGTTTATGTTGTGCGCGCTGCTGGCCGTGTCGGCGCTCGCGCTCGTCGCTAGAGGTGAGTCCGCGCGCCCGCGCTCTGCGTCACGCCTACCTCGCTATTTTCGGACGAACTTGCGCTGAAATTATGTAAAAAGCTCGTCCGTGCTCTATTTTTGGCGATAACCTTAAGTAAGAATTTATATTACAAAATAAACTGCAATACTGCAACTGCTAGATTTAAATCGCACCTCTAAACCGTGCGAAGGTCGAAACATCGATTCGAGCTCGGCGCAAACAAATCGCAGTCGCGCTCTTTCAGTTGTGCAAAGCTACGCAAATAGAAATACAGGGATTTGTCGTTATGCGTCGCCATCTTGTGAAAAACGATAGGATCATGACGACATTATAAAAATGAGATTCGGAAATAGGTCATATCATAACGTTATTATAAATACTTTACAGTTTTAACGAAATAAACTAAGTTATGTGAAATAGTGTACAGTCGTTATTAGAAGATAGTATTGTAGCTCAAACATTTTAATGTGTGTATGAAACTGTGTGTAAGGGGAAACTGATATTAAATTATTATGAAAAAAGTATGTTGCTTAAGCATAAAAAATAAATTGGCGTGTATAATATGTTAACTATATATTGATTTTATGAAGACATTAAATTTAAGGTGTTTAATGGCATAACAAGGTCGTTCTTGAAAGCTCATAAAAACTGGATGAAAACATGTGAATGGTCTCCTTAACGACTTCGGCCTTTTACATTACATTGCAAATAGAAAAACAATATAAATCATGTATATATATTTACACACAATACATTTATGACACAACTTTTTATAAAGCTTAATTTACCACAGCGAATAAAGTAATACTACAATATATTTCAATCGGGTTAATGCAAAAGGATCAATACAGTCAATACCATTTACTATTTAATTAAGAATGAATAACAATAACACACAAAAATTATCTCATTTATATTTTCCTCCGGCCGATGACTGAATTTTGCTTGCGAAAAGTACAACAGTGAGTCGTTTTCTACCATATAACCATTATTATCTACCTTAGTTTGACTAATAAGAAACTCCAAGGACTAGATAATAAAATCTTTCTAGAGTCACCAACACGTGGTGGCAAAACAGAGAATGTAATCGTAGCATCAAGGTTCATGTCGAAACTGCATGCTCGGACCCAAATCCATTTCCCAAGATCCATCCCCAAATCCATCCGACGGGCGGACGCCAGGGCGGACGGACGGACGGGCTGTGTACTGTCTCCCTAGCTGTTTCTTCTGCATATGAATGTTATGCTGTTAATAAGCAATATCTATTACTATGTAGGCGATAGCATCGGTGACGCACTGTACAAGGCCCGCAACGAGAACCGCAACAAACTTGTATTTAAACTGGAAGCTTTATTTATATCGCACTAGGTTGAGACATCACCCAATAAGATTTCAATATTCACAAAATCTTGTCCAATTCAACCCCAAAAAGACGCAACTTTTCAAGTGCATCAATGGTACCTAGATCTCGCAACAACATGTGTTGCGCGAATGGGCCGGCACGTGAAATACCATGACTTCACTTAGGACAGGCGTGAAGAAGAAGAAGAAATAGTAAAAAGAAGAATAAGTATTTCTATATTTTTCTATCCGCCCGATGACCGAGACGCCGGAGGCATTATCGTATTACTTCCTTTTCTATCATTTTCTTATAAGGAAAGGATTGGAAGGGGAAGAGAATTTGACGGAGATAGGAAAAGAAAATATCTTTTTTTCTGTTAGGCTGCTCTTCTCTATTAAAGATCACACCAGCAACTCATCAGCTCTTTGCAGATGCCTAGGTCACTAAATACCAGGTCTCTTGTTCTTTTGTCACCTTCCTGTATAAAAACGAATGTTTTCCGCTAAAAACAACCCCATGTCGTAACTCTTCACTCTCTTGGGTACCGCAGCTAAGATTAGTATTTTCCGTGTTGAGGCAAAGCCATGTTGGCCTCCAAAATGATTGGGTGTGCTTACTAGAGCGAATCAATGTTAATATTCCACCGCCTAAACTGATTAGGTCCATATCATCATGGTCATCATCAGTCATACATGGAATACTGCTCGCATCCCTGGACTGGAGCTCACCAATACCAGCTTCATTCATTTGACCGTGTTGACGTTTAGAGTTTGACATTATGCTCTCTTTGGTTTTAGTGTCACTAGGCTGTCTCGGTTGAATCTGGAGCATAGTAATATTAATTGTTACTCGCCCCAGGTTCAAGCAAGTGGTAGATGTGAACCGGGTAGTATACTGTTCGTGCTTGATAAAATTTAACAATATATAAATAAATAAACGTAATATACATGATAAAAGTAATTTGGCATTCTGCACGGTAAAAATATCTGTCTTTTGCCATACAGAATGCCAAACAAGAACTAGCCGTGAATGATATAAAAGCCTAATAACGGACTTAAATGGTATCCGCTTTGAGAACTTTTCAACTCTTATGGCAGGTAATACACCTGGGACATTAATAATATAATAATAATAAATCTGCCTTTTCTAGAATGTTTCCTACTGTAGGGACACAGGCCTCCTCTCCGAGAGAGGGAATGAGCCGTAATCCACCACGCTGGCCCAGTGCGGGTTGGTGGATGTCACATGTCTTCGAATTTGGTGGTTCTAAGAACATGCCGCTTTCCTCATGATGTTTTCCTTTACCGTTTTTGGAGATGAAATAAATTACACAAAGTAAAGCGCCTGTCTGGGTTCGAACCCGCTTCCTATAGAGAACCTACCCTCTAAACTGCAATCGTCAATTTATATTTATGATGACGGTAGTACTCAAATCTTGGTGAAACAAACAAAAACCTTTGAGAACTAATCATATCGTAGAAATGCTTGTATGCAAGCACTTCAATTTTCATCTCCAATCGTTTTTCCTTACTTTTAAAAAGTAGTTTTTACCGTTTACATAAATAAACCTATCCATAAAATGGTAATAAACTAATGAAATTTAAGATGCGTCGCTTTGGCAAGGAAAAGGAAAGAAATGGGGGGAGGAAAAGAGATTGGGCGCGTTTTCTTTTTTTCCAGGGCAAACGACCGACGCATCGCTTATAGTTGAGGGATCACCGCCGCCCATAAACTTCTTTAAGGACGGAGTACGCACTTTTTTTTGAAGAACCCTAAGTCGTACTAGTTTGGAAATACCAGAGACAGGTCGTTTTACAAGGCAGTTGTGAGGCAGGAATTACACGAAAACCACGCGGTAGTGTATTGCCAACTATCAAGATGGTGTGTGTGAACTTAGCAAAACGCTGAATTAAGCCTCGGCTTCAGTTTTCAGTCACCGCTTCCTAAAATTACTAATTTTGACATAGTTTTAGGACAAACTGACCAGATACAATTTGATACAGAATTAGTTTTAATAAATATGTAGTTCGGAAATTTATCTGCAGTGAAGTGAGACAGGTTTAATATTTTCATTTTTCAAAACGTTGATTACGAATATTATTTTATTGATGAAATCGAACGCGCAAGGTTCAAACCATTCTATTTTAAATGTAAATTTTGTAAAAGCTTTTACAAAATTAAACTGTACTTCGTTATCGTTGTCCAGTGAAAAACTCGGACGCTCTTTCTCAAAAATCGATCACCAGTATAATGTCACTGTCTCATTCTTAGAGCTTGTTGCTCGGTTCGAGGGTTGAAGATACTTCTATTTTTAGTTGTAGGATTTCAATAGATAAATATTTTTAATTTAAAAATTAATCGATGCCAAAGACTCATTTCATTAGAATTACGTCTATGATGTATAGCAATAAAAATAAACGTTTGAACTGAATGAAGTGAGTCAATGAGAATGATTTGATTTGACGCTAAGATGTTTCTAACACAATTAGCATAGTCAGGAATGGCAAACGCTTTTTTTGTTTTCTAATGTGATAACCGTTAACCGCATCGTCAAGCTCCGTGTTCAAATCTCATGCGGTATATTTTTATCACAATAATGTCAATATTGAAAACAAATTTAATTGATCTATTGACTATCAACATTGAAAATGAATTAGCTTTGACGTCAAAAAAAAATTAAACAAGAATTATAGAAACAGAAGGAAGCAACAGGGCGGTTTTCTATTTGCAAAATTATTAAATTGGCTTATAGGTGGAGCGGGAGTTGAGAATAAATCTACAGCAAAAAGTCTGGTTTTATGGAAGGTGCACATTTGTTGTTTGCGCTTACCAACGTTTATTCTGGTGGTCTGCGCCGGGGCGCTGGGACCTTGTCAAATTTACATAAAAAGTATGGCTAATAGAATAATTCTAATAGGAAATTTAATTTAATAATTATTATGGAATGATTACTATGTGTGTTATATAAAATAGGGGGCAAGTTTGTGTTATTAGGGGGTAATAATTGTATCTATCTACCTATATAACCCAATATTAATAACATTTTCATATATATTCTAAGGACATGTGTCTTTTTAATAAAAGTATTAAAAGATTGATAAATTGGTAAGTTCCTTTTATCTAAATTTATACTGGCTTGGAGTTTAATTTCGTTCTCAAATGTTCAGTATCCGTGATCGACTGACATTGGCAGATTTTTATATTTAAATAATAATTTCACGAGCTCGGCTGTGAAGTATTTTCTTACTCATTTTAAAACAAAGATGACAACAAAACAGTAAACAAGATAGTGTTGCTAACGGTACTGGGTGTTCAATGTCATTAAATTACATCACCGAAATTGCCAAAATGATGGCCAGGCGCAAAAGCAATTTGCGGGGTCGTACTGCCAAGAACATTGACACCAAATATGTTGTCATCTCAGTTTTTTTCAGAGAGAAAGATATGACAACATGTTTTATGTGAACGTTTCCGGCAGTGTAAACTCACGGTTAGGGTGATGCCGCCAATAAGAATGAAGCATGTTCTTAGATAGGAGGTGTTTGTAAGATGATAACGGGCTGTGCCATCGTTAGTTTAGTATACGCAAGAATTTCGTACTTTGTATCATTACTGATCTATCTGCATGTACCGCATAGGATGGGTTCCATTAGGGAGACACGTAATGTGATTTAACCAGGCTATGATAAATGTGCGAGGGCAATGGAACCTGCCTA
Organism: Papilio elwesi; assembly: GCA_029849275.1. NCBI lineage: Eukaryota > Metazoa > Arthropoda > Insecta > Lepidoptera > Papilionidae > Papilio > Papilio elwesi. The sequence goes on along the minus strand of CM056704.1, from coordinate 3,134,868 downwards.
ACCCACTCAGTCGCCAACCGGCCGCCAGAATTTCTTAATATAGTAATTCTTTACAGCAACTCTAGATCTACAAGGCGACCCTCTAACACCAGATGTAGCTCGGCTTGGCTACGTCGGCCAAGGCCTGCTACTGAGGCAAAGTTCTTGGACTGATATTATATATTGATGCTGCAATTTATTTATAAAAGTTATATTACATGTTAACCCCATCGGGATATAAGTAGATAGTTAGATATATATTTGTGATGAACTTTAACCGAAAACGACTTTTTTATAGTTCCTGCAGGCGTAACTCGAACACGATTTTATCATAGCGCAGATCACTTTCTTCTGGAGCTATTTTAGACGCAAATAACGTAGCAAGGTCTGTGATGACGTCACCACTTTGTTTTCGTGACCTAGTCAGTTTATAAGCGTTACGCAGCGCACCGAGTTAATTATTTATTTAATTTTTACCTCACCCAGTCGGAAAATAAAAGCTCCGGTCAAATAAAATTACGAATTATTTATGTGCTATGTAAACTAAAAGAAAACCGTGCGATATGATAGTATAATCTTTTTACACTAGAGAAAAGATTGACTTGTTAGTATTGAAGTTAAAACTTCTTTGGCCGCGTTACACAGTATTTGGTAAGGGAAAATCTTGCAAGTTCGTGGCGGACAACATGAACAACATGCGTCAGCAACTTGCTTATTTGAGTTTGGCGCAGTGATGACGAACTTTTTTTCCATTATCTTTCTTGTATTCAATTATGCTTCTGTCGGCAGTCCTTATACTTTTGTTTTTGTAAAGTGTCAATGTAGAAAATTGTGACATTTCCTTATTACGATTAAAAGTATTAACTCTTCAAAAGACTTTTATTTTTTTTATTAACTTTTTTGCATTTGTGTTATAATGTGATGTAAACATTGTTTGTTAGTATTGTAATTTTTTTTGTGTTCACAGCTGACGACGACATACCTCTAGAGTCACAATGCCGCCCGTATATCGAAAAAGCACTAAAAGAGCTCGAATCTGGAGACACAGAACCAGGTAATCTATCTATATCATATTTATATGCGTAATTTTATTGTCACACGTAAATAGCATTTTTATCAATCTATTGATTAATTGATATACAAAAAAGCAACAACAATGATCTCTATTCTACATCGTTGAATTTTTTTATTCGCACTATAGCTAATATTTAACCGTCGAACTATTTAAATTTACCCACAGCTGTAACTGTTAATTTCAACGTAATTTTTATTTTTAGTTTAATTCATTGATCGTCTGCCAAAAAACTTCCACTGTTGTCCAGCACCACAGCAGGAGGCCTGCCTCATGAATTGCCACAAAAATCTGTCCCTGGCTGCCCTCATCCAGTGGACTCTGACACTTAGAGCTCACAGCCTGGAATATTCTAGAATCTTTATCATCCAGCTGTGCTTGTTTCATCTAACAAATAAAATACTCAAAAAATATACTCTCACGCCCGTAAGGGGTAGGCAGAGATGATGGATTTCATTTGGCGCGATCCTGGCACACATCTCCCGCTTCTACATCCATACATCTACGCATACAAGCTCGTCGGTTATGGGTACTCGTTATATCGCCCTTCTTTATTATGTCACTAAACTGATCGATATTAGTTCTCCTTTGCCGTCCCCTGCCAACGCTGCCACTCACTTTTGCAACATGAATTTGTTTCGTCACTCTCCCCTCATTCATCCTTTTAACATGGCCAAACCACCGAAGCATAGTACCTTTCTCAATTCTAGTCACAACATCCACTTTTAAGCCACACTTTTCCCTTATAACGCTATTTTTAATCTTATTATTCACTGTCAATGTGTTCATGCTTTAAGAATAGCATCTCAACGGCATTAACTCTACTAACATGTTTTACCTGCCAAACCCAGCTCTCACTTCCATACATTAAAAGGGGGACTAGTACAGCATTGTGTATTGTCAGACGAGCGTTCATAAACACATGCTGAACCCTCACTACTGTACCTATAGCCCCATTCATTTTATTTCCTGCATTCACTAAAGTACTAAAGTACTCACTAGGAATTATACCCAAAAAATAGATAAAATTTCCATTTCATAGCTCACTCATATCCCTTCTAGTGCATTGTAGTAGTCTTAGGGCAAAGACGTTGAACGCCATTTTGGTCACTGAGCAATGCCGTTGGCAATCGTTTCTCTATTTATTCCAGTTGAGACGGTACGCGTCTATCTGTCACGGGGTGTGATATAGGCTGGGTTATATTTAACAAAGGTGTAACCGTTCCATCCCGTTGCTTTGTATTAATTTAGCACAATAGAAGACGTTGCGTGAACTCAAAATTTTATCATAAACTTTCTTTTTGAATAATGTGCGAATGAAGCGCAACATATAAGCGTTTTTCGGTATAGTACATTTAGTACATATATTTTTTTTTCATAAATACACCTGACTGACTTATTCACGCACAGCCGAAACTGAAAACTGAACTGAATCCTAAGAACGCGATACAGACGGATTCCTTTTAAGTTGTAAACGGAACTTAAGAAATTATATTATTGTAAAGAGACATTCTTTAACGAATTCGCAGCAAAAAGCTAGACGCAATATAATACGTAAAAATTTGTTAGAATTTCCTTTCAGAAACCTTGAATTCTCAGAGTCATCACGATGTGTCAAATAAAACTATTTTGACAGCGAACAAGCGTCAACAGAACATTACGTCAGTAATTAAAAATCAGGAATAGATATCGCCAAGCCGCAAATAAAACAAACGATTCACAATAATTATTTGGTTGCGTAATTATATGTCGTAGTTTATTCCTTGACAAGCATCACTTTTAGAACGTAATCACATTTATTTATTTATAATATTATTACACAATACAAATTGCTCCACAAAACCGAATACTTGATATTATTCATAGTTCTGTGTATATCACGTAACGCGTTTTCGTAACGTTTTATTTCATTTTATAAATTAATTGTAGTAATAAATAAAAAGTATTTACAACGATGAAGGATACATTGAGATTACATTTGTCATTACATTCCATTTTCTTTTCTTATTATTTTATTGTAAACCGTTAAACACTTCTGCTACATATCTTTTTCTTCTCAAATCTCCAAATTTTTGAAACATAAAATTCTCAATCCTAGTCACATCCTGTCTCATTAAAACGCAGTTTTTTTAATTATTTTTAGTCATTAATTTTTAACTTTACTTAAATACTTCTTAAACGACAAAGATGGACAAATAAAATCAATTTCATTTAACTACTTAACAGATAAAATGATGCTGTGTTCAAACTCAATGCATTTAATCTTTTATAGCCTAATAGATCTGATGGGGTATCCAAACATTATGGTGATGTTTCTATAGTTACAGATCATCTTATGATTATTGGCAAATGCATATATCAAGTAATCAGTTGAATACAAGTTGTAAGCAAAGACACTACTTACCATTCAGCCAGGTGATATCCATCATATGGTACTAACACATATTATTTTTCACGGAGATAAAGGTGATTTGGCAAAAATCAAGTTCAAGATGCTCAGTTCAATCAATTTGACCATGATCCATGTGAGTTCATGAACGTAAACTATTAACACTTGTTATAAACCATGATGTATCGGGTGTGTCAGAAATGTAATTTATTTGAGGCTTTTTTTATTTTAAAATTAAGGCTTAAATAACGACGATCACACATTTTATACAAAGTTTCTAAAATCCAAGTAACTCTTTCGCACGCAGAATACATTATATTGTGTAATTTTATTATTGCCCTATTAAAATAACATTTTATTTATTTTCAGATTCATCAAGCAAAAACGACTCCAGTGAAGTTATCGTAGATGACGATACTAAGGAAATAAATTCAGCAGAAGAGCCTGAGAACCAAACTGGAGAAGATGTAAGTAAAGAAGATGAAAGCAGCCAAGAAGATGTTCCAGTCGTCGAAGTCGCAGATGAACCATACGTGTCTCAAGCTTCTGAAGAAGACGAAGAAGGTCCAGAAGACAACGATTCGAAAGAAGATGCCACAGAAGAAGCTGATGACATCAGTGCGGAAGAACTGGGCGACAGTAAAGAAGACGATGGAGACAGTCAAGAACTAGCATCTGCTGATGAACAATATGCCGAAAAAGGTAATTAAGCGAGTTTATATTTTTAAAAAGGAGCTATAATTATACTACACTATTTTAATATATTAGAAACTAGATAATGATAATAAATAAGTTTTGATTTTTTTTTACAGAAAGTGGCGAAAACACAGAAGAGGTAAACGAGGCTGAAACTGATGATGATAAAAGTGAAGAAGACAAAAAAGACGATTCATCAGAAGTTAGCGAAGTCGAAAGTCAAGAAGATTTAGATAAGGAAAGTGAAGAAACCAGTAAAGAAGGAGACACGACAGAGGATGAAACAGAAGACTCTCCTGATTTAACGGAAGACGACACACATGAAGCTGAAACGGACGTCAGCACTGAACAAGTTAAAAAAGATGAGGACGACGACGGATCTCAAGAAAAGGCTGAATCTGGTGAAAAGGACGATGATAAAGAAGACAGTGGTTCTGAAGAATTAAAGAATGAGGAAGAGTCAAAAGAAGAAATAGTTGACGAAACGGAGGCTGAAATTGAAACTGAAGCTGAAGAAGAGAAAGTTGAGTCTGATTCCGAAGAAACCCCGACCGAAGAGGCAGATGAAGAAAAGTCTGAAGAAATTGATAAAGAATCTGCTGAAGGGTTGGAGGATGAAGGAGAAAAATCGGGCGAGACCGATGAAGCTACGGAGGGTGAATCTACAAAATCTGACGAAGCTGATGGCGATAATTCAGGGGAGACTGAAGAAGACAAATCAACTGAAGCCGACGAGGAAACATCTGATGGTGGCAAAAAAGATGCGGAGTCTGAAGAAGACGAAGGGATGCCAGAGGAAGAATTATTAAGGGTAAAGTGTATACAAATACGACACCAGACTTATACTATAGATCCTTTCTTAGTTTAAGCCTTATCAGAATATGAGAAAACGTAAAAAATATTTTTTTCTATGGAATTAGCAGACACACGGTTGTACTAATGTTCACTGACTACCGGTATCGATAATAGACATTTTTGACAGACGAAAGAGGCGTGTCTTCAGCTAATATTAACTCTTTGGAGTTTCGAGCACCGATTGCATAGCTCTAGAATCGAGATACGTACATATCCAAGCAACAAAAAATTAACTCATTCGTTGTAGAATAGTTATCAAGTATATCATTTATTTTTTATAATCATTCAGGAAGAAAATATTTTTTATCGTTTTGTATTGCATTTCAGACTGGAGAAATACCGGAGAATCTGAGATCGCGAGACCATATTATCCAAATGCTGAGATTAGACGAAGAGGCCAGCGAGGCAGAGCTGATCATTGAAAAATCTGCAGATATTATCCTCAGAGATTTAAAGAGAGTTTACGAAAATTCCATAAAGCCATTGGAAGGGCTCTACAAGTACAGAGACTTGAGCAACAGACACTTTGGTGATCCAGAAATATTTTCTAAGCCTTTAGTATTATTCATGGGACCATGGAGCGGAGGAAAGTCAAGTATTTTAAACTATCTAACCGGTTTAGAGTTCACCGAGTGGTCTTTGAGAACTGGTAATTGTTTGTTTTACATTTTTATTTAAATACTAGAGGTCCGTCCCGGCTTCGCACGGCTACCACTAAAACAAAAAAAAACCTATTCCATCTTTTAAGTTGGACGAAATTACATATAGTGACCAAATTTCAAAGTAAAGAATATTTTAGGTAATTTTTTATCACCTTGTGTTACTTATTGGAGTTTTAGTAAGGATCCCTATTTAGCTTCCTAACAGTGAAAGAATTTTTCAATTCGGTTTAGTAGTTTCGAAGCCTATTCAATGCAGACAAACAAACACTCAAATCTTTCCTCTTTATAATATTAGTATAGATTCTCTTTATAATATTAGTACTAAAAATGGGAGAGCAGTGGCGTATGGCCCGACATACGTACTGTAGGTCGCGGGTACGAACCGACGGTTTTACTTTGTGTAATTTATTTTTTAAAACCACTGCTCTAAAAACGGCGAAGGAAAACATCGTGAAGAAACCGGTATGTCTTAGAACCACCAAATTCAAACACATGTGACATGCGACCATGCGATGACATGACAACCCGCACTGGACCAGCGTGGTGGATTACGGCCTAAGGCCTGTGTCCGTGCAGTGAAACATACTAATTAAAAAAGCCTTTTCATTTATCATTTAAAAATGACGAAAAGAGAATAATTTGACTACTCTTTATAAAGTCGTTTTATACAAAAAGTATGCCTGAACATTTTAGGCGCTGAACCATCACCAGCTTACTTCAACATACTGATGCACGGTAAAGATCCTGAAGTACTCGACGGTACACAGTTGGCAGCTGATTGGACATTCTCTGGACTGCAGAAATTCGGTCAAGGATTGGAGGAGCGTCTTAGGGGTCTTAAATACCCAAGCAAACTATTAGAAAAGGTAAAGATAGTAAATACATTTATTAAGAACTAGCTGTGCCCTGCGGTTTCACCCGCCGTGCCGTAAATAAAATATTTAAATTGAAGTCATTTTACAAACTCACTATTCGTTTGTTAAAAAAAAATATACAAGGATGCTCATGGAACTTTTCAAAAAACAAAATTCTGTGACATTTTTCTAACTATGAAGTTTTTAAAATAGTTGTGAGGTTTTTCAAAACTTCTAATTTTTCGCGCCGCTTCGCAGCAAAAATAAAAAATAATAAAATAAAAATAAAAAATATGTCGTGAAGGATAAACGAAGTAAGATAATTTTTTTATGTGAAGGTGGGTAGCAGCTGCGATATATCCAAGTCGAATTTTATCGACCAGGTTGGTGACGTTTTAAATAACGGCAGCATTAAGAGTACTAGTGCCAGGATCGGCACAAAAATAAATTCATAATCTGTGCCTATCACTGTCGGTTACGGATAAAATAATATTATGGACGCGATATGTTTCAGGTTAATATCGTAGAAATTCCTGGTATATTGGAAGTGAGAAAGCAAGTTTCACGTGTTTTCCCCTTCAACGACGCCTGTCAGTGGTTCATCGACCGCGCCGACATCATCTTCCTCGTCTACGATCCCTCCAAGCTGGACGTTGGACCTGAAACTGAAGCTATACTCGATCAACTTAAGGGTAGAGAATCTCAGGTAACAATTTATTTATAATTACAAATATTTGTTATTTCATAGCAACTGACTTCTAAATACATTTGTACCTCTTCTTATAAATATATAAAGACGTTACTAATTCCGATAGCGACGCCTTAATAACATTATAAATTATAGTTGATTATAGCTGTTTGTTGTTCTGTATAGGAAACCATCTATTGTGAAGTTTGTCTACAAAGATGGCATTCCAGAACCAATGTGAAATTTCTAGAAATTTCTGATCTAATCTCCCATTGATGAATGATCTGGTTGTAATAGTTCAAGTCGATTCTTGAGTAAATCCCTGGGGAAGGTCTAAGTCTAATAATAGATTTCCTTTAGCTGACGCAAACAATGATAGAAATTTAAACTTTTGTATTGCAGACACGGATTGTCCTTAACAAAGCAGACACAGTAAAGCCGGAGGAATTGATGCGAGTTCAGAGTGCTTTAATCTGGAACATCTCGCCATTGATGAGTTCCGCGCAACCTCCGGTGATGTACACGGTGTCGTTGTGGTCGATGCCGTTCGAGTCCAGTGCTCCGGCTCGTTTGCTTCAGGCGCAGGAGCGGGAGTTACTGCGGGACCTGCGCCAGGCAGTTGATAGACGCATCGAGAATAAAATCGCCAGCGCTAGAAGATTCGCGGTGAGTGAACATACTATCACTCATAACATAATAACTACTGATCGAGTCCTGGCGTTCTCCAACGATATATGTGTCTGAAGCATCAGTCCAAGCCGTGATCTCCTCTTGTAGATTGTTTGTGTAGTTTGTGAGGTGTGGGGAATACGGCCCCCTACAAATACGGTAAAATAATGAACACTTCGGAATGGGCATTGCTAATATGACGTTCTAAAAGTGTGTTATGTATGTTCAAAAGGAAAAATAAATACCATATTGATTTTATCGTTAGATAATTTGTTTGCACATCAACAGTTTTAAATTATTTTAATTTGAATTGTATAAAATTGCAGGTCCGAGTAAGAAACCACGCTAAAATGGTCGACTGTTACCTGACGACCTATTACAACCACAAGACCATCTTCGGCAACAAAAGACTGATTGCCGACGCTATCATAGAGAACCCTCAGAACTACCACATTTACGAGGGATTGAGCACGCTAACAAACATTTCTAGGTAAAATATTATTTGATGGCAACACTTAAAAGTAGTTCAATTTGATTTTAGTAAGGAATTCTCACTTCTTTGTTTTAGATTTGAGTGATCCAAGAAAATTATAAAATAACTTCTTTGTTATGATTGAAATCAAGGGAAAACCAAAGACCAAAGTAATTGCTTCTTTAGTTGAAGAATATTTTTTAAATATATATTACATTTTCAGGTACGATCTCCCCGATCCTGAAACCTACAGGGACTTCTTCAGACTCAATCCACTTTATGAGTTCCAACAACTCTCCGCAACCTGCACATATTTCCGCGGCTGTCCCATCACGAGGCTCGATGTTGCCATCGCCTACGATCTGCCCGAACTCGTCGGCAAATACAAGAAGATGGTGGAGACCGCTACCCCCCAGGGCATGCCCAAAAGTTGAGACAAATTAACCCCCTTACCTTGTAACGCCTGCTTTTTTTATCGTAGCGAATTGGTATAGAAAATTATTTCTGGGCACATTATGCATTTCTTTATCTAATTTGGCGTCGAATCACGTTTCTTTAAAAATCAACTCCTAAAATCGCATTTCGTATTCGTTCGTTGTTACATTAATTTGCTTAAATACTTGCTTGTCCCTGTTTTTTTTAAGTGAATGGTGTCGTGTCGAATGTCATAAATATATTTTGTTCATGGGCTTATTTTTCAAGATAGAAGATTTCCAGTTTCCTGTTTTACACGATTTTAAGATTATCAAAATTTTATAATTTGTATCTAGTCATTATGGTAAAGTTTGTTAGTGAAAACGTTGTTTATTTATTTATTGGGGCGAGTTCCTTGAATTTAGGTCTTAAGTACCATAATTATGTATTAATGCGGTCTCTGCCATTGTTCATCTTGTTTGAAGGAGACGCGATATGGATATTTTATGATTATTAAGTTAAATAAAATAAATAAAAAGTGTTGTCGTTATTTTGTCACTAACATCAACATTTTATATTAACTTTTCCCTTGAATTTGAACTCCTTGAAACTTGAAATTTTTAATTGTACCTGTAGTTCTTGTCTCACCCTTGAGAGACGATGGTAATCACCAGTCACACACGTCAACCAACGGCACTTCTTGTAAGATACGCGATTCGTTAATTAAAAGCGTCAGCTAGAAAACACAACATGTAAATGCTGTACATGAAAACTGTACATGCTTGGTCGCTCGAAATGATATTTTATAGTATACAGTGGTGTGAAAAAATATAGACTCAAACCTTATTTTCCAAACCAGTACGACTTAGGGTCCTTCAAGAAGCGAGCCTATCTTTTTCTAAAAGGCCGGCAACGCATCTGCAGTTCCTCTGGTGTTGCGGGTGTCCATGGGCGTCGTTGATCACCTGGGTGTTCCCGCCGCTCGTTTGCCCCCTTCTCTTATAAAAAAAAATCTACTTTATTAAAAAAACAACACAACAAGAACAAAAGCTGTGAAAAATTATAAGCTCAGTTGCGTTCGAATCGTGCTGAGTGAGAGATATCGTTATTTTAATATATATTTTTTTAAAGTGCACGACGTACGTAATATATCACAAGTAATTAAAGTTAATTTGGTTAACTATTATTTTTATTTAATATGCCTCGCGGTAAGCAAGTAACAGATATTGAAAAACAGCGAATTATTGATTTAAGAAGCTGCGGTTAAACTCAAATACAAATAGCAGATATTATTTGTGGATCACAAAGTGTAGTAAAAACTTTTTAAAGTTGGGTGTTCAAAATAGAATAAAAATAAATAAATATTCGCTCGGCAGAGATTATGGATTTCTGTTTGCCGCGATCGTGGCCCACCTCTGTCGGTTCTTCCACATCATACATCTACGCATACAAGCTCGTCGGTTATCGCCCTTCTTTAGTATGTTACTAATCTGATCCATACAAGTTATCCTTGGACGTCTTCTACCAATGCAACCACTCACTTTTGCAACATGAATTTGTTTCGTTACTCTCCCTTCATTCCTCCTCTCAACATGCCCCAACCAACGGAGTGTACCTTTCTGAATTCTAGTCAGTCCGCTTTTAAGTCACACTTTTCCCTTATAACGGTATTTTTAATCCTATTTTTATTATTCTATCTAATGTCACGCCTAACATACTTCTTGGTGATCGTATCTCAATGGCATTAACTCTGATAACTTGCTTTTCCTGCCAAACCCAGCTCTCACTTCCATACATTAAAGTGGGGACCAATTGGGGACTAGTCCAGCATTGTGTATTGCTACTGTACCTTACTGTACCTATAGCCCCATTCATATTATTTCCCGCATTCATTTGTCGTTCGAAATCTTTAACGTGTCTACCATCTCTACTAAGCATACATCCCAAATACACGAACTCTTCCACCTGTTCCACTTCTTTGCGGTTATCATTTATATCATTTTTGATAAATAAAGCGAGACAGTTATCTGTCTTGCTTTGTTCTCTTTCAAACACCATTTCTTTTGTTTGATCTACATTCATCTTCATACTTCTACCTTCCAATGAATCATTCATTACAAGTAGCATAAATTGTAAATCCTCCGCCGATGACGCAAACACGACCTGGTTATCGGCATATAAGAGACATTTTACAAGAAGCTCACCCATTCTTAATCCACATACTTGGTCTTTTAAAGCTTTCAAACAATCATCCATAAAAATATTAAATAGCCACGGCGATGCTACACAGCTGTCGTACTACACCTTTATTGATGCTAATCAAGTCTGAGTAGGCCCAGAGTAACACAAGCAGTAAACTCTTTATAATAAGAATAATATATAATATAATTTGTAAACTTTTGGAGCACATAATAAGGACACGGATATTACAGTGTGATACGCTTGTATTTGCGCTCGACGACGACGCATACTAACTGACTAACCAATAACTAGTATCGAAATAGTTGGTACTCAATTGTTACGACTTATAAAATATATATATATATATATATATATATATATATATATATATTTGGCGGTCGGTCGTTTCACTGGCTGGCCGACCGGTCGACCGTAAATTCAAGAACCCCAAATTATATATGATAATATAGGTATATGTAATTTAAGTAGTACTAGCTTTTACCCGCGGCTTCGCTCGCATTGAAGCCATTAAATAAGTATCAGAGATCATTATCATAGAAATGAATATGATAGCTCTATTTTATTGCTTAGCTGGGATTGGGAATTTTTAAAATGACTACGTACAATGAAGTTTAAAAATCTTACAATATATTTTATTGAAATGCAACAACAAATGTTAAAATATATTTCTCTGTAACAGAAATATATAATTTTAAATTTTATCAATTTGAAAATATATAAATGCAGAGTATTAATGTAGAACATTTTTATAGACTATATATGATGTATTAATAAATATATTTATTTTTTATGCTAAAAAAGTGTAACTTATTACGCGCGTACATAGGTATACACACATTTTTTTTGTAATTACATATGCAGTAGAAAACTATTTGAATTGTTGAGGTTAGATGTCATTTTTGTGGTTAGATGATATTCTTTAGTTTTGATCTTAATCCTTGACTTTAATTTTTACTCCGTTTTGCGATAAATATCAAAACTGTCACTGATATGTTAAATGTTATATTAGGATCGAGTATTCGTATTCCTATTATCGAATATAACGCATTATCAATAATATGATACAATCATACCTGTACTATACGGAGTAATACTCAAATAATAATGAGAGTTTATGATACCATTGTTACATTACACGTTTAACTGAATGATAATCGTGCATCCATAATAATATAAATGCGAATGTCAGTTTGTTTGTTACGCTTTCACGCGAAAACTACTCAACCGATCATCATGAAACTTTGTACACATATTCTTGGAGCTACTAGAAGTAACATAGAATACTTTTTAAGGGGATTTTTCTGTATTTATTGTTAAAGTTATACTTCTTTAGCCGCGTTATGAATGAAAATGATGAGGGAAATTTTAAGATGCGCGCGCAGCAGTATGACACAAAAGTAACAGGTTGAAGCTAAATAGTGAAATTTTAAGATGCGCGCGCAGCAGTGTCAGTACAAAAGTAACAAACAGGTTGAAGCTAAATATGTTAAATATTTATTATTGGTTATTTAACATTTACAAAGTAAAGAAATAAATTTGATAAAACAATTAATAAAATAAATATGATAAAAATAAAAATCGAACATCAAATTACAAGACCAAAGACTATAAAAAACTTATACTCTGTAATCTGTAAAGGAATTTAAAAAAAAGTGTGACGACACTTTTCACTTTATGTAAATCCAAAATATGATAAGATTTCGTTAAATAGTGACAGACATTGTGTAATATTTATCGTAATTTTTTAACATTAGGTTACGGAATGCATACGGATTTATCACCTCACTTGCATACTGATGAGTGCAATTATTTCATAAAAAAATTAAAAGACTGTCATGTGGAGGTTAGTGCAAATGTAACTTAAAATTATTTTACGTTTAGGTTATTAATAGTTTTTGAATGAAGATACTGATAATAAATCACTTTCAACTCTTCTCTTATAAGTATTGAGTATAATAATAAAATTTGAGTTTTATTTCAGCATTCCTTCAGAAAATTTCTGGGATATTGCAACGACTTCGATAGGGATATGAGAAAGTGTTTGAAAGGAGAACGATTAAGACGTCAAAACGCAAATTACGAAGAATCGGTAAAAAGACATGGTGCAATTAGAGCTCGCATATTAGCTCAAGAACTCAAACAATAGCTAGTGAAAAACACAATAAAATGGAATACGATATTCTACAGTCGGTTAACTTAAAAGATTTGTCCAAATTTCAATCCTTTACCGACCGATACTTCAGCAAGAGATACATACTCAATGTTAATGGAATCGAAAAGAATGATATAATGCTTATGTTTCACTCAAATAGGATAACACTTCTGAGTCTTGCACCAAGTCATTTCTTCTTCAAGAAAACTGATCAATATAAAATTAATTTTAATGTGGGTAATATTGATAGATTGAGTAATACTGTAAAAGGCAAAGGAAAAAAAGGTGGCCAAATGTTAACTCAAAATTCTGTTATTTGTAGAATTGAATATGAGGATGGCACAATCCTTAATGTACCTTGCTGCATGAAGGGTACACTTATAGAAGTTAATAAAGAATTAGCTAAGAATCCTGAACTATTAAGAGCACATCCAGATTCTAGTGGTTTTATTGCAATTATGTTGTCTAGTATTGCAATTTCTGATTCAACAAAAAGTGAGCTTCTAAATCATGAAGAGTATGTTAAAACTTTTAATGGTTGTTGATAGTAAGTAGGAAATTAAAACATTAATAAAGTTATAAATATTTTGTATTCCATTTTTTTCAAGCAAAGTTAAACATTAATATGGAAAATGCAACCAAATGAGCAAGCAACTCACTGGTATGAATGAGTGACTATGAATTGAGGATGACATTACTAGTAAATATTTAACACAATCAATTGAGCGCCAATGCATTACCATTCTTTTTGCAGGAAGAGATGGTGTTAAGTAAATCAAATGATAATTCTGCTATTACTAAAATTATTGACATTCTGTTTGAGAATTTTGGTGCTTTTTACAGTTACTAGCATCTGTATTATTAAGGACTAAAAAAGGATGAAAAACATATATTAAATATTATATTAGATAGTGAATTCTTAAAAACTCAATTTATTTTTTTAGATTGTTTTTTTTTAAACATTCACTATAACATTCTTGTTGTTTCCGCAAACATATTTTAAATGTGTAAGTTTGGATATGTGGATGTATCCATCTATTGTACATTTGTTATTCTTTCATGCAAAAACTTCTGAATGGATCTTAATGAACCTTAACAATATTAATCAATGATTTAATTATTATTTATAATTATAGCTTATACATCAGAATAACATAGGCTAAAATTTATGAAGATATTGTCCAAAATATTATAATAAGTGTCAAGTGAGGAGGAAAAAATCCACTATATGCGAGCTATTCTAGTGTGCGCTGCAAAAACCTTTAGTTACACATATATATACAATGGAAATGTTTATCTTAGATTGTCCTACAAAAAAGCCGGTGACAGCATATATCTATCTTTTACAGGTAAGCCATTATCGCCAAAATAGTGAATTATCGATTAATTATAGGCCACAGCGAAGTTTGCTGGGCTAGCTAGTATGTAAATTTTTAGCCAAGTGAAGTTTACAATGTCAATTATGCTTGAAATCTCTTTCACAAACACTGAGTTGAGAGTGTCTGCGATGAGAAGGGAATATGCTACAGGAAAATTTTTTCGAATAGGTAATGTGTAAAATGTAAAGTGATTAGCTAGACATTTACAGTAATTCAAGAACGTGATTTTACATCAAAATATAAATGGTGAAGGAAAATGTATGCCAGAAACATGCATCATGGAATTCTTTGAATCTTTGCCATCACCAAGACTTTCATATTATGAAAGTCTTGCATTGGCAACACTTTGCTTTTACCTTTTTATTAGAAGTGCAAGGAATGGTTATCATCTATTTAGTTGAAGATTGCTGAAACTGTCTGGATTGTATACTTATGTCATTGTAGTTTTATTTTGAGGTGCTATCATAACCATCCTTTTTAAATCAATAAGCATTTCTAATGTAAGTAAAGAATATATATTGTCTGTTAAAGGTGCACCTTAGTAAAATTTTATAACATAATGATAAAGAAACAAAGTGTTGCGTTTGTAATTAATGCAAAGATAATGAACTAATTTTCTTATCGCTTATTCATTTTCTTAATCACCTGACCTTAGACCTCCACTTACGAAAGTTTGATAAAGTTGTTGGATGCGCTCCAACCGTTCCTTTGCTACAAATGTGATAACATAGAAATCACTATGATGTGCTCTCGAAATATAACGCGTGTGCTCTTTACAAAGCAATTAAATGTTAAATTCTGGTGCATCGGTGCAATAAATCGTACATACAGTGATAACTCTGTGAAACCAAAGAAGACGCCTTTGTTCGATCTGCACGAAAAGTATGGAGGGAAACTGGTCGATTTCGCAGGATTTTTGCTGCCAGTACAATACTCAGACATGAGCGTTTCAACATCACACTTATTCACTAGAAGCAATGCTTCTATTTTCGACGTGTCCCACATGCTGCAAACAAGCGTCTACGGCAAAGATAGCGTTCCTTGGTTCGAATCAATTTGCCCGGTGGATTTAAAAGGCATGTCAAACGGAACTAGTTCGTTGACAGTATTCCTGAATAACAATGGAGGTATTATAGACGATTTGATCGTTACTAAGGTGAAAGATGACCAATTATACATCGTATCGAATGCAGGACGAATGGAAGTCGATAAACAGCATATGCGAGATACTTCGGAGATATTTAAAAAGTCTGGAAAAGATTTGAAAGTGGAATTTATAGACGTTAATCAGAGAGCTCTTATTGCAGTGCAAGGTCCAAAAGCAGTATCAGCATTACAACCACTTACGAACATACCTCTTGGTGATTTAATGTTTATGACGTCTACTGTTGGAGAAGTAGCGGGAGTTGAATGTCGTGTGACACGCTGCGGGTATACTGGAGAAGATGGAGTGGAAATTTCCATACCAGCAGATAAGGCGAATACAGTGACAGAAGCTTTGTTACAAAATAGCGATGTGAAACTAGCAGGATTGGGCGCTCGCGATTCATTACGACTTGAAGCTGGATTATGTTTATACGGTAACGACATAGATGAGACTATTACACCAGTGGAAGCGAGCTTGACTTGGCTTATATCTAAAAGGCGTCGCGGTGAGTCCAATTTCCCCGGTGCTGATATCATAATGAGACAAATAAAAGAAGGTGTCGATAGAAGACGAGTGGGAATAAGGCTAGAGAAAGGCGCTCCAGCTAGAAAAGACGCTGTACTCAGAAATAATGAAGGCGAGGATATAGGCAAAGTCTCTAGCGGGTGTCCTAGTCCTTCACTAGGAGGTAATGTTGCTATGGGATATGTTGCCGAACAATTCAAGAAGTCTGGAACCGAATTATTAGTAAACATACGTGGAAAAGACGTACCATGTGTCGTAGCTAAAATGCCTTTTGTACCTTCGAGGTATTATATTAAGAAATAAAAAAATACAACATATATAAAATATTTTTTATTACTACTAGACAATATCCTAATTATGAAAAATGGTCATACAAAACACTACTGACATTTCCAAAATTAATATACATATACTATATACTAACTTCAACATTCTGCAAATTAACAATTGAGCAATAACAAATCCGAGAATATATGTTTAGAACATTTAACTTCTATTCAATACAAGGGAATATTGTGCATGGAATAAGAGGGAATGTAAAGTTATATATTTCGCACATGGTAATACTGTTAGTTACAATACATATTGTGTACTTAACAATCACAGGAATATTGTTTGAAGTTAAACCTTAATATAAGTACAAATACATAACACAAAGTAACAGTAGAAAAATAAAGTACAAATAGTTTAAGAAAATTGTCATTTTTATTTAAATATTTTTGAATTTAAATAAAATACAAAAAATACATACCTTTAACTCGCATTACATTTTCTATGAGCTATAAAGATAATGAATGGAACAATATTAGGTCTAGTACCTGACGGGGTACGACCCTGAAAACAACTGAACTTCAACATCCTTTACTTGATTGTAATTGATTATAAAATACACAGAAGTTACGGAGAATTTATTCCCTTTTAGTGGAAGTCACTCACACACGTAGAAAACGTAGTTACATGAAATAGAAAAACCAAAGGAAATAATAAATAATAATCTACACCCTTATCAACTGATAAAAAAATAATTCAGTTCAATTCAAACCTGGTAGTACTATCAGTCCCATACTCTAGCACCAGGCTAACTCCTAAAAATCTTAAAAAAAATATATAAAAATGTTTTGGAATATTGCCATTATATCTAATGACAATAATTTATGCAATACAATCTGGTTGCATACATAGTGTTACAATAATCTAAAATTAAGTACTTTTGCACCTAATTCTTGGTCCCATTAGTGTTTTTATATTTTAGGGATACCTAAAAAAATATTCCAATGTTTTTTACAACCAATACCAAATATCCATACAATTACAAAGAGGTAACAAAGGTTATTCAGTCTGTGTGTGTCACTTACTTTGACCGTCTTTGAAATTATCTTGTGCAAGTCTGGAAAAGTCTTCGTTCAATTTATTTATCATTTCAGTACACTGAAAAAATATTAACACTGCATTAAAAGATGATTTTCCTCAAAATATTCTTGTGTAATGTTTTGTTAGGTTAGGTTAGTAGCTTATAATTCCCGAGGAGGGTTCGCGTTAGACAGGCGGCCGGCAGTTAAAACTGTTGCCAGACCCAGCCAGTATGGGCCAAGTGGTTCACCTGATATCAAGCTAATGAGTTGCAGGTGTGTTGCCTATCTTTAATGAACAGAAAAGACAAACAGAACAATGATATTTCCTTTGCCTATTTATCCCCTACCCCTTCAAATCCTCCACCATTTTGCATACCTTTTTTGTTAAAAATGAATGGTAGAAGTAGGCCTCCAGCACCTCACGCATCAGACAAGAACAAAAAGACCAAAACTTACATCATATTCTGGATATTGATGAGCGGCAGTCCTCTTCCCTCTATTCCTGTCCTCCTGGATTCTGCAGTTAATGTGGTAGTTGATTTGATTCTGCAGCTTGACAAATATCTTCCTGTACTCATCCTGTATCCTGTTTATCTCATTGTTGATGTGGGTGTCTTTCTTAGCCATGTAGTCCTACCACAAAAGTACCAAAAGTTACTAAAATGAAATACATATAACAGATCGCTTTTGTAGCCTATTAAAAATTCACTGAGTTATAAAAGTTCGTACCTTATATGTGTATATCGTTTTCTTTGCATTCTTATACTTGTCCTGTACAGCCTGATATTCTGTTTGCAACTTGGCGTATGTGTGTTCTTGCTGCGATAGTTGCTCTTGCAACTCCGTCACTTTAACTTTGAGCGTCTGCCACTCCGATGCGCACAAGTTCGTCTTCTTCTTCCAATCTTCTCTTTCCTTCTTCAGCAAATCTTCTAGAGACCCTAGTTTCGTTAATCTATCTTTATATCTCTCCGCTTTTAATCTCCATTCGATGGCACCATCTTTAGCTTTTTGAAATTCGTTTATCAGTTCGTTATGTTCTTTAATAAGTACGGATATTTCTTTCTCCTTCGATTCTAATATTTCTGTCACTTTCGCACGCTCCGAAAGTATAAATTCCTTTAGCGTGTCCACTTCATGCGCTTTTCTCTCCAACATTTGTTTTAGTTTATTGATTGTGGTGGATTGTTCAGCCTCCAACGCTTGAACACGTCTCGCGCAGTTCATCTCCGTAGTTTTCATTTCTAGCGTAAACTTCTCCGCGAGCTGCTCCCTGATGGCCTTCTCTCGCATCATAACTGATGTCTGGAAATAATCACGTTTTTTGTATACAAACAATAAAGACATGTCAAAAGATTTGCTTGTAAACAAATAGCTTACGCATGGATCATTTTAAATTAGCATATTAAAAATACACATTAAATTCTGCTTAGCTGTCTAGACATAAATAAATATTATGGTACGTCACAAGTATTGCATATATGAATATTATCAGTGGCACAGGAATACTAAGGTTGTTAATATGCAATGCTATTTTCAAGAGTTTCAAATAATCGTATTTTACATCACAAGATCCAAAGTACTATGATACATCCCCAGACTATAAACAGCTTTCACATCACTAAGAATATACTGTGTCATTTGTTAATTTTTGTTTTATGTAACTTCTGATTCAGATGACCATTACCAGTGGTAGAGCCCGTAACAACATATGTTGCACGAATTGGCCGGCTCGACCGGTGAAATACCACATCACAGCAGTCACGCGTAAAGTAGAAGTATTCTGCGTTTCCTCATCCATTTCTAATAAGAAGATGCGATTGGGGAGGAGGATTTGACGGGTAAGGGATTATATAAGAAAAGGAAATATTTTCTGTTTATATTATATTATACATTAGAGTTGTAGCAGACGCCTATGAGTAGCCTCACTTAACATTAGTAGCTTGTTCATTTGCCTCTTTCTATTATTAAAAGAAATCTGATATCCAGTGTATTTTAAATGTGCACAGTAAAATATTTTTTTACCTTAGCTGCTAAATCATCATCACTATCTTGGCTCTGTTCCTCAAGCCTGGCTGAACTGGGAGGGACAGTTTCCTCCGTGTTGGTGGCGACACAACGCTGGTCGACCAATTTCTTGTATCGCTCCACAATGTATTGCTGGAAGAACTCCGCTTTGCCTTTCAACTCCTTCATTAGTGTTTCGTTGCTTTCTTGCGTTGCTGTATTTGATGGTTGTAATATATCAGACAATAATATATAGACCCACCCCGGTTTCACTCCGGTGGACAAATAAGAAAATACCATGTTACTCGTTGCTAGAGCTTATTACGCAGTCTAATCTTTTGTCTTTATAATATTATTATACAGATAATAACAAGGGTGATCGTGATCCCCGTCTATAGACTTGTATATATGTATATAGTATATCTAAATGTTCAAAAACTTACACAATTTGAGTGTGCATTTATTAATTTGCTCCTCTAAATATTTGATCTGCTTCAGAAGTTGTTCGCACTGAACGCAGGGGATTTCCTTCCGCATTGCGCTCTTTTCATCTAGAAATTAAATCAACAAATATACTCGATGCCTTTACATATGGCTTTAACAGTGGTAGTGTCCGCAACAACATATGTTGCACGAATGGGCCGGCTCGACCGGTGAAATACTACGACCTCACAGAAGACAGGCGTGAAGTAGAAGTACTCTGCGTTTCGTGTGATAAGTGAGGTGCCGGAGGCCTCATTTCAGTCCTCTTCCCCTTCCCACCCGTATACGGATAGGATGGGAACGAGAAGAGGATTGGACGGGGAGGGGGTTGGCGGAAAAGGAAATATGCTTTTTCCTGTCTATGCCCATTATTAAAATTATTAATGCCCATTATTCCTCTGTTCTTCAAGGCAGGCAATGCAACTGTATCACATTTGCTCGTTGCGGATGTCTATGAGTAGCGGGCACTTAGGTGATCCGCTTGCTCGTTTGCCACATTCTTCCATATATTTATATATATATATATATAAAGAAGGGACGGATGCACAAAAACTATAACCATTAACATCGTTCTTAATAAATCAATTACCTTCCAAGTACTTATTTAGCCTCTCAGTGAACTCTTTCTGTTTATCAGTAAACTCCTTCTGAAGCTCCGAAATCCGTTTATTAGCTCTATCCAATTCTTCTCTTGCGTTCGACAGTTCTACTGCTACCTTCTCCAACTCATGCTTATGTCTCTCTATTCTTTCGATGTATTCTCTCTCTTGTGTCTTGAACATCTCTCTTTCTTTTTGCATTTTCATTTGATTGTCCTTCATTTCTCTGGAGACTGCATCTCGTGCGCTGCACACCTTGAAATATAGTAAATGTTTTATACCGAGTTTAAAAATTCATTGAATTAAATTTATAATTCAAATGCAATTTTATAACATTAAAATGTATCAGGAGACGTTATAGGAAACATCTTATTAAAATAATTTTAGGTGTCAGTCAGTATTTGTAAGAAATTGTAACACGAAATTGTAAAATATTATTTTGCCTAGTTAAGGACTCCTCTAATAGTAATAGATTACTAAATTAAAAGATACATTTTAGTTTGATAAAGTAAATAAATTATATATTTCTCCTTTTTTAATGTAATGATTTGTATTGCATTAAAACACCGAGAGATTAGCCATTTTGTGTCTGTGCCCAAGACAGTCTTAGAAGGTCTTTGTAGTGAACTAACTCTACCTGTAAATATAGATTCTTGAGCTCTCCATTCTCCTTGAGCGTATCTTTGAGTTGTCCACTATATCGTTCCAATTCCCGCAGCAGATCCGCGTTCGCCTCTTGCACTAAGGACGCGCGACTTCCCTTCTCACTCTTTAATTTCTCGTAATCCATTTCTAGTTCTGTGTATTTTAGGTCCAACTGTAAGAGACGACAGAATTTAACTTAAAAGAATTATTAGCTGGAATTTATTTTTCATGAGTATTATTTGAAATTATGACATGCTGGACCCCTGCGCACAAAAGACAAGGGAAATTGCGGGAGGAGGGGAAGAGAAATACAGGTCTACATTACTACAGGTTTCTCTGTATGAGTTGCTTACTATTTTATATTTATGAATATATATGTATATTATGTAATAATTATAATAATTTAAAGTAATAAGAAATTTATTTTATTAACAAAATTCATTACTGTAAATTTTATTATGTTTTTTAATCTACACACTCACAGATTTAAGTTCGGCTCTAACATCCTCCAGCTCATTCTTAAGCTGTTCATTCTGCTGCTTGTAATTCTCCAGCAGCTCATCGTTGCAGCTTTTGCCGAGCAGCTCCAGCTTGTTCTGTAGCACCGCTATCCTCGAATTAAGCTGCATTTCTATTCCCTTGTGCTCTTCTATCTTAGATCTTAGCTCGGATTCTTGTTTACGATGCTGTTCTAACTTTTTATCCCTGTAATAAAAACGTGGGTGAATAAAGGTAAACAAGAACAAATCCTGTCCTTGTCCGAAAGTTGAAAGCAGAAAATAAACTAAAACGTACGGGTACGGGGTTAAAGTCCCTAAAGGTAGCATTGGGACCAAGAGGACCGCGTCCCGCGACCCACTGCTTTGTATAAATTGATATGGAGCACTAAACAAGCGACCGGTGGGCGTGGCCAGTTCGTAGCGCGGCGACCGCGACCGGGTCGCGCCGGAGGCAGTGCGGTCACGCGACCCTAGTGTTTGATCTGCCCATGTGATTTAGTTTATTAAACTAAGTACAAAATAAAACTGTCTAAAATTAAACTAGAACCTATTTTCGGATCTTTTCATCTTTACAATTTTAACGTCGTTTTATGACTGTTTGAAAACCCTCCTTTTCTTGCGTAGTGAAAATTGAATCAATCTTCATACTTTATACCGAGGGCATAGATAAAAACAGGATAAGAATATCATCTTCTTGTTCGTCCTCCAATTGCTGCCGAATAAGATTTTTCCAAGCTGCGGATTAATTGTCCGAAATATTGTAATGCAATAGAACACTTAAAAAGTGCGAGTGGCCGATATATCGGGTCGCGGGTTGCGGTCGCGTAGGCGAATGGTCGCGGTCGCTAAGAACCGAATGACACCTTTACAGAAAATCTTAAAATAACGTTAGTTTTGTGACTGTTTGTGACATTTCACTAGTCAAGTCACGGACGGAGGCGGCAGGGCGCTGGAAGCGTCTAGCCTAAGCCTCTTTAAGAGTAACTAAGCTCTAGGGCCGTTACTTTATTTATATTACCGGATTGTTAAGCCACCGAGCTATTAGGTCGCTTCGTCGGACGCTCCATGGTGTGACTGGGCTCTAGGTCCCCCGAGAGGAGACCTCGGCTTCGTCTGTCACTCATAATGCGTTTAGCGTTCTGATTCGAGAGTGCCCGAGAGGGTCAAGCCTCGGCTCGATCTGCTGCACCGATTTCGCTATTATTTTGTGATTGTTATTGTCTGAAGAAGGTTCTTATCAAAGAAAAAGTTAAGAAAAATGCGCGGAAAATTAGACAACCTAACGACTATTTAAACATCGTGCGTTTGACAGTTCGAGCGTTCAATTAATATAAATTTAGCAGACATATGGTCTGTTATTTTAGGATACATTAAAATGTACGTACATACGTAATAAACTTTTAAATTAAAATGCACGACGGATGAAACCGCGGGGCAATGCTAACATGAATGATCCTTACCGTTTAGCGACTTCCTCTTGCAATGTCGATAACTTTTGTATCTGTAATTTGTATCGACTGAGAATGTCCTTTAGTGTTGCCAATTTACCAGGCGATGGCGGCTCCCCTGTTAAAGAAAAAAGATAAAGATTACAAGATACAGTTAAACAATTGAAAAACATTCATATCGCCACTATATTAAAAGTTTTATAATTTTTCTTTATATAATTTAAATAAAAATTAACGGGCGGTTTTTAATTTTTATATTTACCTATTTTTATTATATATATATATATTTACCTATTTTTAAGGAATTCTCTGGAAGAGACTCCATTAGAATCTGGTTGAAAGTAGTCCGCCAATTTTCATACTCCTTCTGGCTGTTAGCTAATTTATTCCGACACAATACTAGCTCGTGCGCGGTTAGCTCTAATTTTGACTGGAATTTAAAAGAAATAGTGGTATATATTATTATTTTTCTTATAGGAGCAGGAAGGCAACGACCAAGCGGTTCACATTTTATTAAGTGTCCGATGCCCATAGGCATCTGCAACAAGCTAATGAGTTGCAGATGTGTATGAGCATGCCTATGGTCATAAGAGGTGATAAAGAGAAAAAATAATATTTTAGAATCCCTTCCTCTGACAAACAGGAAGGGGAAAAAGACTATTTAAAAAATTAACTATTTAAAAAGCATTAGGCCACCGAGACCTCACTAATCAGACGAAACGTAGAAATACTTCTACTCAACGCCTGTCTTGTGAGGTCGTAGTATTTCACCAGTCGAGTCGGCCCTGTTCCTGCAACTGTCTCTACCTCTGTTAAAATAAAATATAATTTCTTAGTTGGAAAAAAAATGTTCCCTCTCGCATATTTCTGTGTTACAAGGATATAAGACCATTTTATAAATCTGCTAGGAATCGAATCTATGACTATTGTTGCAATCGAAGCCTAAGCCGCTAAGTTATAAGTGCTTTGTTTTGTTTTAAATGCTATTCTACTTACACCAAGTTCCTTCACTTGTTCTCTAGCAGTATTCCTCTCTGTAGTGATTTGTAGCACCTTCTCCTTCAGCCTCGCACTTTCTCCGCTCACGAGCCTACTCTGCGCCGCTTCTAGTTCA
The DNA here is from genome assembly GCA_029849275.1 of Papilio elwesi. Lineage (NCBI taxonomy): Eukaryota > Metazoa > Arthropoda > Insecta > Lepidoptera > Papilionidae > Papilio > Papilio elwesi. Next base: position 3,110,565 of record CM056704.1, on the reverse strand, counting down.
CCGGCCAGCCTGTTTATCGTACCTCCCTTCTCTATTAATATCTCTTCTCTCTCTCTGTCCTTTTCCATGCATCTTTTTTCGAGAATCTTTATTTCATTTTCCTAAAAAAATATGTTCATTGATTTCAATAGTTGATTTAAATTTTGTTTTTATTAGTAATTTCATTACGATATAATGTCAATTGCTAAAAGATTAAATAAAAAGGAAAGAATCTTCACTTTTTCATCGAGTCTCGTTTTAGCTTTAATTAAATCACTTTGCATCCTGTCCATTTCTTCTCGATGTCTGTAATAGAAAAGAATTTAGAATCAGATCTTTTATCTGTTGCCGTAATGATTGTATTAATAATAGCCAATTGTAAATAATTTCTGCTTACCTATCTTGCTGCTCCCTAAACAGAGCATCAGTGTCATGTGTGTGGGCTACCTGAAAACAGACAATTTATTGTATATTATAATTTTTTATCATTTACATATTTGAACACAACAAGTGATCACCAGTTGAAATAAGACGGTAATTCATTAATTAAGTTATTAAAAAGTTAATTTGGACAAGGAATGTTTCTTCTCTAATGGTTCTCTACAGAATTTTTAACATGCAAAACCTCACTTTTTTTTATAACAAACGAGCTGCGGGAACACGAAATCTCTGTGGAATATTTCAAGTCTCAGCCATGCATAGCTTAGGACATGCGTAGATATATCATCAATCAGTCATTTTCTTATTTTATAGATACAGATTATATTCATACCTGTAGTGTGTGAAGTCTTTGCTGAGCATCTTGCAAGCTGATGTTTGCTGAACGTAACTCTAGTCTCAACTGTTCCTTCTCTTGCTCGTTCTCTACCAACTTTTGTGTCAGTGTTGTCAGTTGTTGTTCCAGCTCTATCGATTTATGCTTACTGGATGCTGTAATACAACACTTTAATAAATAAATAAGCACTCACAGCATAGCCGTAACCTAGGAGAGTGGGCAGGGATGGCAGATTTCTGTTTCGCGTGATCCCGATACTCCTCTCTCGCTTCTTCTACATTCGTACATCTACGCACACATTGCTCTGCAGGTATGGGTACTCCTTACTTACACTAATCTAACTGACGTAAGTTTGTCTAGGTCGTCAACTGCCAGCACTGCCACTGAACTTGGCAAGATTCATTTGTCACTCTGTTCTATCATCCTTTCAAGTAAAGTTCACTTTTCAATAACAACAATCATATAGCAGAACAAAATAGTGATTACCCTATAAAGGCTTAATAAACTTTAGCAATATAAAACAAGCCAATCATCCATTCCACCTTTAAAACTTTTATCTTTTTAAACTCTTAAAACTGAAAATATATTAATTTGTGTGTGATGGGTATGTAGTGGTTGTTAATTACCAAGCAAGTGATGAGCCTCCTGTACAGACAGTTCAGCCTTGTCCTTGTCATTGACAGCGGCAGCCAACCTCGCTCGGAGGCTCTCGATCTCAATGTCCAACTTCTCTATTTGAGCAGCCAGCTGTTGGCATTCTTTCATCCTCATCTGTAGAATTTGTCAATAACCATTCATTTCGATCTTTAAAACAATGTCAACAGTTAACAGCGGTAGAGCCCGTAACAACAACATCTGTTGCACGAATGGGCCGACTCGACCGGTCAAATACGACGACGTCACAGAAGACAGGCGTGAAGTAAAAGTATTCTACGTTTCGTCTGATAAGTGACGTGCCGGAGGCCTATTTCTAATCTTCTTCCCTTTCCAACCCTTTTCTAATAAGGAAAGGATGGGAAGGGGAAGATGATTTAACGGATGAGGAGGGGATGAACAGGGAATGGAAATATCCTTTTTTCTGTTTCCCCTCCTTTGTCTATAAAGGTAGGAAACGCATCTGCAACTCATTAGCTTGTTGCAGATGCCTATGGGTAGCGGTACTTATTGACAGGTGCCGCTTGCATGTCTGCCAATTTATTCTATAAAAAAAGAAGACTTCAATAATCAATAATTACATGCATTTTCAATATATATAAATACAAGCACCACATAATCTAAAACAACACTCATTTGAGTACATACATTAAGAAATAACCAGATATTTTTCATCATAATGAATACACAAAAAAAAACAAATTAAACATTATCAATATTACAAATTTCCGTTTACCGAGTTTACATAGATTTTAAATATTGATTAGGATTTATATAATCTGTGTATACTAATTCAACCATAATAAGAGGACAAAATTGCCTAATAATGAGTGAGTCAAATCAAAATCGCAAGATTTATGGTGCACTAGCCCCAATTATTTTGAGTTTAATGTATGATTAAAGATGTATTAGTATAAATAAGAGACTAAATAGGAGTCTTCTCATCTTGCACTTTAAGCAATAAATAACATTGATGTTATTATGGTTTTGTGTTTGATATTATGTTTTAAGTCAATACATAATGCCATATTAGTACCCAACTTAAAATGTGGGAGTAAGAGTTGGGTATGGCAGGACAAGCATGCTAGCAAAATGAATGCAGTTAAGATTACTCTGGGAAATGTGCTAGGCGTCACACTGAATGATAGGATAAGAAATAGTAGCAAGGGAAAACTGTGGCTTAAAGAGGATGTTGTGACTAAAATTGAGAAAGGTATGCTTCTGTGGCATGGGCATATTAAAAGGATGCATGAAAGATGAATGACAAGAGACATTCAAGTAGCAAGAGTGAGAGCATTCACTTTTACATACTAAAGAAATATGGTATTAATTAGGATTGTGACAAATGGAAATTGTAATCTCTGCCTGGTTTAGGGATTCTAAATTACAATATGTACATACCTCATACATAACCTTAAGTTGTTCATTGTTCATGTAGTCTTGCCTGGCATCAAAGTTATTGACACCATTGTGATGACCTGCAGAGAGTACAAAGTTTTTATTAGACAAAACAATCTAAAAGTAGTAGAGCCCACAAAAACAATGTCTGTTGCACAAATGGGCTGGCTCCATCAGGAATACAATCAGTGTGATCTACCTCCCATGTGTGAGCCGGAAGTACAAATCCACGAAGACCGGTGAAATACCACAACCTTACAGAAGACAGGTGTGATGTAGAAGTATTCTGCGTTTCGTCTGTGGAGTGAGGTGCCGGAGGAACAGGCAAAATTCTTATCCTTTTCTGTACATTAAAGGACAACACTTCAGCAAACTGAATTGTTTCTTGCGGATGAGCCCCTTGCTTATTTGCTTCCTTGACTAACTTCCATAAAAAAAAATATTTTCTAAGGTGTAATATACTGACCTCTATATTCTTGATGGAAATAATGATTTTGTCCATCTCCACCACCATATGGACTGTATGGTGTTTTCATTGCATCGTCATGATGTGTATGTGTCAAATGACTTTTCGGAGTGTCACAATATGCCTTTGGAGAGTCGCTTGAGGCTTCTTTAAGATGATTCAGAGACTCAATATATGTGGGAGGCAGGCCTGCCCTTGGCTGTACCTGTACTGTAATTATATACAAGTTAATGTTAAGTAACAGAACATGGATTAAGATTTTGTATTCCAATTGAGATACACTGAAGAAAATAACTGCTTATTAACATTTTGTGACCCATCCACTATTGGATAAAAGTCTCTTCTAACTGTCATCACCTCTCATTACCAATGCATGAAGATTACATGTAATTTTTAATTTATAAATAATTAAAATTTTGAATGATCATAAAATGTTACCTCCATTTGCATGTGTAGCATCTAATGTAAAGTTACCGCTGCTGTTTACAGAACTAGCTTCATCATCATCATATAAATCATCAAAAGCATTAGCAAGTTTGTGTTTCAACTGAAATTTAAAACAAAACCAATTTATAATTTCATTCACACATATCAATATGAAACAGCTTTCCCCATTATTTTGATGACTTTCAGGTAAATTTTAAAGTGTTAATTTACAATTTATTATTCTATTTATCATGGGAAAAACTTGTTTGATAGCTTAGTCATATGCCAAAAGCTATAACAAATATTCAAAGCACAATATTTTTTAAACTAGTTGGCAAATGTCAACCTGGTCAAATGATAATAAAAGACCCACAAGCAGTTGTAACAAGCGAATGTGTCACAGATGCATTGCCTAACTTTAATGAACATAGGAGGATACAGATGGGAGAAAAATATTTCCTTTTCTCCTTCTATACTGTCCCTGACCAATCCTTGTCTCCTTCCCATCTTATCCTTATTAGGATAGGATGGGAAAGGGAAGATAAATTAGGGCTCTGGCACCACACTAATCCGACAAACCGCAGAATACTTCTTCATGCCTGTCTTCGGTGATGTCATGGTATTTCACCGATCGAGCCGGGCCATACACACAACAGATGTTGTTGTTGTGGGCCACTGGTAAGTTACCTTCTACGAAAGTTCATGCTATATTTGTGTAGACAAGGACAATTTTTTTATTTATCATACATACAAATTTGTATGTAATTAGATTTATTCACCATATTTGAACTCATTTAAAATATGAATTCGTAGTAATATCGTAAGAACAGTTTTACTATTGTTTTAATAGTTTACGTTGTTTTTTTACCTCCTCATTACGACGTTTCTGATCTTCGAGTTCCTCTTGCTCTTCTAATCTATCTTGAGCACTGTTGTTTATGTGTATACTAGCGGCACCTTGAAACAAACTCATACCCGGACCTTCCATTTTTTAAACAACAAACATAACAAAGAATATAAACTCCTTAACATGAAGATAACTCCAAGTTTATCTTTACGATATATATGTATTTATTTTAGTTAATTTTCCAAAAATTCAACTCTCAAAGTTTGTTTTGTTTTTAAGCTTTTCGTTTTTTCGTCAGCTTTCAGTCAGATTGACATTTCAACTTTCAATTCAACCAAGTTCAATCCTGTTTACACAAATTGTATTTCTACATTGCAATGGCTATCGTATATCAAAATAAATCTAAAAAATGATAGTTCAGTCAATTCATAATTGTTTAATTTAAAAATTATTTTGTTTTTCCACTTAGAGGTATTCCTAACTTTACCATGGATTTAAACAGCCGAAAACATTCATATAAAACTTATTGTCATCAAATTGCGCGTCGAGACACAATTTTACAGTTTTACACCCAGTGAAAGCTCACAGACCCACAGTAACTAACTTCTGGCTGTTCTGTCTGATTCAGATTTATTTTCTGTTTGTTTGCGTAATATTTCGCGCAAAGGCTGCGTTCCACTAAGAGCTAAACAGACGACCGGACTTGTCCGGTAGGACAGGACCAATTTAATGGCCTTTCCCCTTTTTACGCCACAACATTGGACAGGACCGTGGAGTCAGTCGTTTCTAAGCATCTAATGCGTGAACACGTTCTACAACATGCCTCCTATTTAATCAAAATTAGCAAAAATCGCGTCAGTTGCATGGCTACTATTGCCGCTTGTTCGCCCTTGCTTACAATAAAGATTTATAATTTTAAACTGTTAATATTTCACTTCTACACAATATATTCGACAAGCACGTAATTATACATTGTACACTAATAACTCAAATCATACCTGTACTTTGCTTTAGTCAAAACAATTATCTTCTTAATACAACAATTTACAAATATAGAATAATAAGGCACAACTTTAAGCATAGTTAATCGTTAAACATAGTAAGTCAAAACATTGCACATTAATCACCATCATTCTCCACTAATAATCCACTTTTTGACCTGACAACGTCTTATATATCGGTATACCCTGGGAAGCATTCGGAAAAAAGTGCGTTACGTAAATTCTCCGTAACCTATGACTTATCGCTCCGTCCGATCGGCTGAGAGGTATGATGCATCGTTTGATTGGCTTATATACACAAACATATATTATAACATATTTGATATTATATATGTAATTATCATTCAATTAATAACATATTTTAATTTTTATGTAATAAATTGTGTAATTATTGTTCTTCTGTAATACATTATTCCGTACCGAGTGCTCGCTCTTTATTATAGGATTCGTTGTCACGAATTTAACATCCGAGCGCCTTGCGCCCAGACACCTAGGATTTTTTCTGAGATCAAAACAGAACCAAGGATGATTTTTGTGTGTTGAAATTGCGTTCCTTTGTTTTTGGGAGTATCTTCCACGTCGTATTTATCATGATTCTCGAGATCTCTTTTTAACCTAGAACGATTTTTTATCATCACTTTAGATCATTCAATCAAGGGAATTTCGAAGACGTACACAGATGGCCAAAGCAGAGCAAATTAAACAGAATCTGGCAAAACAGAATGGTGTCGATCAACAACAAGACCAGACTCGTGCGTTCGGTCAAGCAGCCGACCGAAACAAAATCGAGGCTCTTGAAAGGTGCTGGAGGAGAATGTTGCGCATATCATGGATAGCAAAAAAAAACCAAAAAGTCCTGTCTCGACCTTAAGATCACTACCGGATTATCCATTACCAGTTACCGACGAGTTCTCAGCTATAGCTGAGCTTGATACCGACTGCAAAAATAAATATGATTAAGAATTGATTCTTATGTTTACTTGCGTAAAATTATTTTATACTTTTTAGTGCATTATTTGTTATTGAATATAATTTTTTTGAAGTCGGTTTGTTTTTGTTAAAAAAAATTAAATCAAATAGGTGTAGATTATAACGATTTTGCTCGATTATGTCCAGTTCAATTAATTTACTGCAAGCTGTACATGATATTTTATTTATACAGATAAATAAAATTGTAGTGTCTCGATGTAATATCAAAATAAAATTTCCATACTCAATACACATGATGTATATACAGTACTAATAACAAAAATACAATTTTTTTAATTTTTGTCCGTCTGTTTGTCCGGATAGTCTGTAGTGTTCGAAACGACTAAACCGATACGGATGGGACTTTTACTGGAAGATAGGTAATATTGTAAGGATTCAAATAGACCAATTTAATCTAAGCAAAACAATTAGGACTCCGCGCAAAAAGTTAAGCTGTAAATAATATAAACATTTTCCTGTATTTGGTAGGGGAACATGTTATAGGTTTGTGAGATCGACATGCACAACATGCGTCGACGACAGCGTCAGCAACATGCTTGCAGGCGAATTTTGGTAGGGTTGGTGGTGTTGGTGGTGGTGGCGGCGGCAGCGTTGGTGGTGATGTGGTAGTGGCGGTGATGGCGTGGGTGATGATGTGATGGTGATGGTGGTCGATGTGATGGTGGCGGTGTCGATATCGGTTTCGATGTCGGTGTTGTTGTTCTTGATTAAAAATGAGCATACTAAAAATCATTACAAAATACAAAGCAGTGTGTACAGTATAATATAAAAATATTATAACAGTCAAAATATCCGTTGAAAATTCTCGATACTTAGTTTTTTCGGTGCCGCAGCTTACGAGGTCGTAAACAGCCGTCTTTTTCGTTAGTGTTAATTGCCTTTAACACGTGCTTTTCAATTTAATGTTTTATTATTGTTTGTTTATGAAATGTTTTATGTTTTATTTGATTTCACTCGGACAAAGTCACGGGCAACAGCTAGTATGCTCTACATTGTGGTACATTGTTATAAAAATAACACAGTAATCGTTTTCAAATGTGCAGTTTTTAACGATTGCCCACTGTTTTTATTGAAGTATTAAACTTTAGTGGAACAATTATACTAAATACATATTTTAATACTTGTGTGAAGGTGACATATTTGCACCGCCTCTGCGCAGTACGAAAATCATAGACTTAAGAGAATGACAGAAGGTGACTTCCACACTTCGCCATTCTCATACAGTCGTCGACAGCATGATATGCAAAATACGAACAAATGTAATAAATGTATATAAATATTAGAACATTAAGACCGTACGAAATGTTAACATAGTTATTTCTTATTTTGATAGGTATAAAATTCCGTTGGCCCAATGACTGAGGTTGGTAGTAATAGGCAATGATGGTATCAAATAATACCTTTTTTTGTAGGTGTGGAAAATGCGCCTTATGCACGCCCCCTGTTCGGGGCAACAGGGGGGTCTGTAGGGCTCTCCCACCGAGGTGGGCCTGCCCACTAAAAACCACACGCGTTCCCTCATGACCATTGTGTGGGCGCCATGGGAGCATGACACGTGACGCCGCAACGCCCACTGGCCGCCTCGGGTTGGGGCCCTTCTCTGCGCCTTTAAAAGGGCGCCAAAAAAATCTTTCAGTTCAACAATTAAAGTATGTTCATAAATGTGTCGTCCTAAATGGTTCTAAAAGTTTGAATGTAACAAAGGCAAATGTAATGCTAGACTACAAGTTATTGCGTTTGATGTTAGGTGGTAGTAATGTGGTCTAGGAATCTATGATGATACTCACGCGCTTGGAACTGGAATTTTCATTCTCTCATTAGATTGGATACAGATTTTAATCATATTACTGTTGTCGTTACACACGACAAGTGAAAAAGAAATATTCTTCGTTTTAATCCGAGGTAGGTCAATTATAAAAAGATGGCAATATTATTTTTTATATTTCATTATCAAATGAAAAAGGAACAAAAGATTTCCGTGGAGCATTTTTTAAATTAGTGTTATGATCGAAAAATAATATTTAAACTACCTCAGTATGCTTATTTAGCTGTTAATAATTTTAATTGTATGTACAAAGTGGTTTTACAACTTATTTAAGGTCGCGTTCGCCATAAATATTACCAGTGCATAATGCATGGTGGATATTGGTACACGTTCAATACAACACATTTTATATGTTCTTTGAATCATTGATAGATTCTTTCTTTGTTTGACATCCCGTCCGGCAGACTGTTTGAAAAATCATAAAAATCTGCTACTGAGTAAAGGCGGTCAACTCATTTTCGTGATATATTTGAATGTATAATTGTTAATTACAAATGGCTTTTGATCCCGTAACTCACGTACTTTTTGATATGGATGGTCTCATACTAGGTAACTATTACTACGATGTTTTGAATTTTATTAGTGTTCTTTTCAATGTAGATTTTATTTTACCACATACTGTGACTTCTTTTAGATTCCGAGAAGCTATACACAGTAGCATTTAAGACTTTACTCCGTCGTTACAGAGTGGACTACACTTTTGACATGAAGTTAAAACTAATGGGAACACAGGCCGAAGAGAGTGCTCAAATACTAATAAACGCTTACAATTTACCTATGACAGTCAAAGAGTTTGTAGCTGAAATTAAGGAGCTGTTTGAAATGTATTTTCCTTTTACACAATTAATGCCAGGTGATTGTTATGTCCTTTAAATATCATAACATTTTAATGTTAACTTAATAATAATACGAATACTACTAATTTATGTTTTAGGTGCTGAGAAATTAATACAACATTTGCATCTACACAACATTCCGATTGGCTTAGCAACAAGCTCTAGTGAGGAGAGTTACCATCTAAAAGTGGATAATAAACACGAAGCACTTTTTTCTTTGTTCCCATACAAAACATTTGGGTCTTCAGATCCAAATGTAAAAAGAGGAAAGCCCCATCCTGACATATTTTTAGTTGCTGCATCTAAATTTCCAGACCAACCAGAATTTGGTCAGGTATAATATAATAATTATAATATTTTATAAACTAGTACTACTTGCCTTGGCTTAAGATACTTATATCCCTATTGTCAATCTCTGTAAGATCTAGGCCCAAATGGAGGTTGTGCTAAATGTGCTTTCGCCTGATGTTTGTTTCTAGAATGTTGGTAAGCAGAAGATTTACACAAACTATCTTAAAAAGTTCTTAAGTATCTTAATTAGTGGCAGTACATTGTAATGATGGCCAGTTTTTCTAGTTCAAAATTTATTTTTTAAAGAATTTTTTGGTCACTTAAAAAAATATTAAAAATAAATTTCTAACTATTATAAATGTTTTCTGCCTTACTAGGTCTAGTTGAAAGTAAATGTAATTCAAAATAATCATATTATTCTTATTGGATTAATAAAAAAACAAGTATACAGCCAACTTCCATTTTTATTTTAAACTTTATGTTTTAGGTCTTAGTGTTTGAAGATGCAATCAATGGGGTGAAAGCTGCAAGAAGTGCTGGGATGCAGGTGGTGATGGTGCCAGATCCTCAAATGGACAGAAGCCTGACGAAGGAAGCAACTTTAGTAATTGACAGCTTAGAAAAATTTGAACCACAACTTTTTGGATTACCTCCATTTCAGTAAATTTACTTAATGCTTCTAATTTATAATAATCAACATTAAAAATATTCATAGAAGGAAATTTAAAGGTGTGAAACTTGTATTTAAATGCTGATTAATTTAGTTTGATGTGACAGGAAATTTTAAAATATTCTATTAAACAGCTGAGATATATTTTTGTCAAGTTAGATCTTGATAATAAGTTTCAGATTGTGGTAGAAAGAAATGTCAGTAATTCCATTTACCTATTATTATATATTTCTAATGCAAAATCTATTTTTGCAATGACAACTGCCACATCCTCGTAAAAAGTGAACATCTTTATAACTAACTCTGTAGATCTTTGGATTAGGTAATTAATTATACAGTAATAGTACTGGTAAGTTAATGTTATCTAAAGAAAGTAATCCATTTAATAAGAAAGAATTCTGGACGGAAAACCCTAGGATTCAAAGCCTGCAAAAGGTTTCATATGAACTTAGCAGATGTTTTACAGCATACACAAAATGCTTTATGCAGTGAAAAATGTTTAGGTTGAGTCATACTTTATTTAGGTCTCACATTACTCTGCATGAGTACAATTATAAAAATACTTATTACATAACTTAAACACTACTTATTCAAATAGATTATAATTAGCAAAATTTAATATTTTTAGATAACTGGCTAAGTAACAGATGCAAAAGTTTATACCAATGACATTTTGAATGTAAATTGGGCGTGTGGCGGGTTAGGGATTTACTGATTTTGGTTGAAATGCAGCCATTGTATGTTTATCTAATTTTGTCAGTCATTTTTATGTGATAATTTGATGTATTACTGTGGTTTAATATGTATACAAAGTTTCTTTGTAGTATTAACAATATGTTAGCTTGTAGTATTAACAATTTTCGTATTCTAGTACATTAATAGACAATGTAAAATAAAAGAACCTCGGTTCAGTCACGTACCTATATAAAACCATAGATAAGATATAAGATAGAGCTGTGTTGTCACATCTAGTGTAGTCTTAATATAGTTTTGCTAAAGAATTACATATTATTTATTACCTATAGAACAGCTGTTGTGCTTGTTATTTAGTTATTTTGTTATTCATTTATTGCCGCAAATAAATATGATATTTAAATCTGTAACACACGTATTATTTGACATGGATGGTTTGATATTGAGTGAGTATAGATAGAAAACAACAATTTTTATTTATTTAATGAAACATAGTTAAGTGCGTAATATTATTTCAGATACGGAAGACCTATATACGATAGGTTTTCAAACGGTCGCCTCTAAGTTCGGCAAAGAGTTCACATTTGATTTGAAGTGTAAAATAATAGGCCAACAAAGCAGGGAGTTAGCTGCCTCCGTTATCAATGGCCTTGACCTACCGCTGACCGTCGATGAGTTCTTGAAGGAAACTCGATTAATTTTCGATGAATTGTTTCCTGAATCCAAAATTATGCCGGGTTTGTACATTACAAATACACTTTTCTTAAAACATAATACAAAAGAATTTAATAGGTGGATACATATTTGTGTTCACACATTTAATATGTATATTTTTGTAATGACGTAACGGTCGTGCGGTCAAAGTTGATTGAGCTAATGAGATTTCGTATAGTAAATACACAAATTCACTGACTTGTAGAATCATTATCCCTACTAATATTGTAAATGTGAATGTAAGTTTGTTACGGTTTCACGCGAAAACTACTCAACCGATCATCATGAAACTTTGTACACATATTCTTGGAGGTATTAGAAGTCACATAGGATACTTTTTTTTAATAAAAAAATAGTATATAAAAAGCGAAGTAGTCCCTATAGACCTATAGACTCCGAAACGGCTGGACCGATTTCGATGAAATTTACAGGGATTGTCCAGTTTGGCACATTCCTGTGTTTCGTAGCGATCGGACCAACATAATTAGTGATACCCGGGTGAAGCCGGGGCGGGTCACTAGTATAGTGTAAAACAAAGTCGCTCTTCCCTTAGATCTTTTAAACTATACAACGAACTTTAATGATTTAAGAGGAAGGGAAGGAAGGAATATGTACAATATATCTATATTAGCGTAGAGAGAAGCAGAGAATTTCATAGATTAGTAACGTGACGTCGTAATATCTATGTTTTTATGCGCTCACTTTCCAAACTCTGGCTGAACCTTACTAAAGATTAAAAGAAATGTACTATGGAATTAAATATCTTAAAAAGATTTACAAAGAAGTCCGCGATGGCATATATTTATCTTTTAAAGATAGCTTGCTACCCATTCTAACATCTAAAAAATGGTCACTAAGTATGCGGTAATTGAAAAGCCGGTTAGACGAATACAGTATTAACCCTCATCATCGTAAATATGTTACCTTAATTCCAAATTAGTTTAGCTGGTGGTTGACGTTCGGCTTAAGATAGAATGAAGTTTGCCGGGTTAGCTAATGATTGCTAAATAAGAATCGTCGAAATATCGAATAAAACTTAATCTTTTACAAACCAAAAACTATGACATCAGGCTATAGTACATCATGCACATATCATAACTCGCAACAACAATGTCTGTTACACTAATGAGCCAGCTAAACCACGATCTCACAGAAGATAAGGCTTTACGAGGACCTCACAGAAGATAAGCATGGAGTTGAACTATTTCTATCTTTTGAATGAATGAAGTGTCGGGGGTCTGATTGTGGGAAGGGTAAGAGGATTTGAGGGACGAGGGATGTCCGTACACTTCTAAATCGGTTCAGGTAGCTCGTTCCACTGTGAACTCCTGTAGCCTATTACAGGAAGCCACAATGGAACGGACAACATATTACTGTGAGGAAGGGTAATGTTTTTTCCGGGTATGTTGCAAACCGCACACAAGCACCGATATTGGTTGGTATTCATTGAAAAATCATCAATGTATTGTATCATTTTTAGGAGTTGAAAGACTTATTCGACATTTATACGAAAATAACGTTCCTATGGGCTTAGCCACGAGTAGCAGCAAGGAAACTTACAATTTAAAAGTAAAAAAGCATTCCGAACTATTTGATATGCTGAACTACAAAACGTGGGGCTCCTCTGATCCTCTAGTGAAGAAAGGCAAGCCCTACCCTGACATATTTCTTGTGGCTGCAGACAAGTTTCCAGACAAACCCGCACCAGAAAAGGTAATACAGAAAAATTACCAAGTCTCTTAAAAACGTATTTACACTCTTAAATAGGTATAGTTTGCAAAGGGATATGCACCAAGCAGGTTAGGTTAACAGTCATTGTTTACTCCCCAATAATGTAGTGTGTAGGTAGTGTCTTTGCAAGATTGATGTAAGCTTTAGCGAAATCAACACTTAAATGTACTTTTTGAATAGTAAAACATGATAGACGATGAATATCGCTTGGCTTTCAAATCTGAAGAACTTCATTAGAGCCCATTCGCACTGAACAGAGGCGGACGCAAAAAGCCGCGGTGGACTGCCTGATGGCCAACCTTATGGCTGTTGGTACTTCCAATTTACGTTGATATTATAGACTTCACACACGATTTACGTTTTAATGATATATAAACATTCTGTTATGGAGTCATATTATCTTGTATGTTGTACTCCGAATACATAATAATTTTACATACAATTTTTGTGTTTTTAGGTAGACGTGTATTAGCACTTGGTATTAGTAGTACATATTTAGAACACACCGAGACTTATCGTCAAAGTGATACGCCGTGTCCGTGTTTATGCGACTTTTGACATAAGTTACGAAAATAGTCTCGACGTTTTTATAACTGATTTAATTATGCGCTGCTTTTGTTAATTTAATTAATCAACAAATTCTTTTATGTGGCACAAATTTAATTGATAAAAATACCTTGTGATCTGTGACTGTTTTTGTTTTTATCCTTTCAACTAGGCCAAGTACAGTTATTCTATGGTAAATCACACAATTCTTTTTGCAATGGCCTTTCCAGCGATGAAACTAGCCAGCCCGACTTTAGATTATATACAACAAAATGTAACTATTAATGTAACCCACGCATGTTTCAGGTCTTAGTATTCGAAGACTCGATAAATGGAGTGAGAGCCGCCCATTCGGCTGGTATGCAAGTCGTGATGGTCCCAGATCCAAGGCTGGACCAGTCTTTTGCCTCAGAAGCTACCCTTATACTGGACTCGATGGAGCAATTCCAGCCGGAGATGTTCGGTCTACCGTCTTATCGGTATGACGGACATCCAGAGTAACATGTATTGATGTAAAGAGTCATACAACCTAGTATAGCTTTTTTAGTAACTGTAGAATAACTTGCGCACCAAGGAACGTAAGTAGAGAGCGGGCGGGTGCGCCGCGTTCTTCGCTAGCTTGTCATTGTACATGCATCAACAGACACATTTTATAAAATTTTTGCCTGGCTACTATCAATGTACCCTCAGGAAAGTCAACGCCCCTCCTTTCAAAATCACAACCCTGTATCCGCCACTGTTAGGTGCGGTACAATCGTAGACAGGTTTCTAGGCAGATGGACGAATGGAATCTCGAAATCATTTGAATTACAATGAATCTGAAATTGGCTGCAATTCATCGAATATCTTATTGTCTAGTAAAAGTTTCAAGTTGAACAACAATTGGTCGAGTTTTTATTTGACTTAACACCTCTTCTGATGCAACGTATCGTTAACATTGTGTCATCTTTTCTCAGATAGATTAAATATGTATTGTTTTATTATTATATATCTTGGCAACCATAAATTGTAAATTTAAAGTTGATCCCGTAACAAATATGTTGACAAAGTAAAAACTTTGTAAACGTGTTTAACTGCAGTTCCATTAAATGATGCACTTGGTTAAGACAATCGCTTGCACTTAGTATGGGTAAAAATTTAACTTTAAAATCGTAAACTTGTACTATGTATGAGTAAATTATCTATTTTTATGGAGGTAAACATTGTATTTTTATCGGGGATAGTATTAGATATATATATTCCATAGCTATCTAGGTTGTTAACACCGAGACGCCATGTTTTAATAGAAAACAGACAAACGAACAGTACAGCAATCGATCTGATGTTTTGATCTGTTGATTGATTAGACGCGCCATGTCAAACGCAACAAATCTTTTAAAGATCTCCAACCTGCGTAATAACGCAAGCCAAATATCGTTTCACAATTTGATTTCGACATTTTGTAAATTGTCCGGAAATGAGATGTCAAATTGTTAATCATTCGTTGTTTTCAGGCATATTGTATCCCAGTACGATTATAAACTGACAAAGTTCACAATCGTGCGGTGACATATGCATCACTTTTCTGCCCTACGTATATATTATAGCAGTGAAATGAAAAAATTATCACATTGTAAATGTTTTATTTTATTGTCAGACATCAGACACTGACTAGAATCTTATTTACTTAAACTAAATTGACTACATCAATACGTAAGTAAATGTTTTGCTACATTGAACACATGACACCTACACTGTTATAGAGACAAGTAAGCTATTTGTATATAAAAGGCAAGAACAACTATCTATACTGAAGAGAGAGGGACATTCTTGTGAGATTTCCAAAGTCCTGATGTGGTCGTGATTTTCAGGAGACAAGGAATTTTATATTTCTATGCATTAATTACATTATAAATAATTTACGGAAGGAACAAAACAGAGGTAGGCAATCGCGTCTGCCTAATGAACGTTGATACCGAAAAGAACAACATACTTTGATACTTTTTAAATTTCTTGATGGCGAAATTAGGGTGTATTGAAAAAAGAACACTTTTTCAGTATAAACTTTCACTAGCCAGACTAATACTTCTAATATTGTTATAATTATACAGATATATGAACGAAATAGTTATTTTAAAGTAGTTTGTTGATTTTCTAGTATATGTTATATAGTAAAAGATCTGAGTGGAAATTAATTCATGGAGCATATATACTATTTTTTTAATTAATTTATACACTAAAAGAATGAAAATAATACACCTTTATAAATAGTTCCAACAGTACTTACAATGGCTTAAGGCTAAAATATTGTACTTGCTACTTTAAAAGTAATGTGTAAACATAGAAATGATAGATAATAAGCTAATAGGCCTTTAAAAGGCTTTCAAAGACCATAATATACTATAAAAGGTCCACATAACATAGAAAGCGTATATTTTTTCTATATCTGTTAGTGTCAACATTTCATTAACTAAAAGCTACTGATTAAAAACCTCTAACCAAAAATGTTACATACCTCCAGATTCAGTATTGGGGACCCAAAAGTGAAGCCAGTTAAGGCTTAAGTCGTCAATTGGCGACTTCGTAAAATCCAGCTGTCATTCGTTTCCCGCCTTACTATACAATACATAGTCTCTGTTTGAATCGATCTTCATTTTGAATGTTGAATTTGTATGGAACGCGGTATTTGGAGGAATGCCTTGCCTCTAACATAACATTGCAACATTAAATAAAATCAGAAATCACAACATTTCAACTCTAATCGTAAGGCGGCAATCCAAACAATTCAGGTTTGAAATCTTCTAATGATTCCAAGCATAGTGAAGCATCCTTAAGCTCGTCGGGATCTATGCGTGGATCTGGTACGACCACGACCTGCATATTAGCTGACAGTGCCGCCTTCACACCGTTCACTGCATCTTCAAATACTAAACACTAAAATACAAAAAGATTTAAATTTTCTTAAAAGATTCTGTAGGTTTTAAATGAAAATAGACGAGTCAGTATAATATCATAGAAGTAATTGATTCCAATGATGGTAAAGTAGGTTTATAGAAATAATGTTTCATAGAACTACATAGATGTATGTCTTTGTTCCATCTACTGTTCGAGGTTTTCGCTTATAAGAAAGAAAAGTAACTGATGGAAGAAAAGAAGTTTAGGCATAATTTTAGTCTCAGTCCTCTTCCTCTTCCCACCCTTTCCATATAAGGATAGGATGAGAAAAGGAAGAGGATTTGACAGGGAGGTGGTTAATGGGGAAAAGGAAATAGCCTTTTTCCTGTTTATTCCCTCCTCCGTCCATTAGGTAGGCAGTGCATCTGCAACACATTTGCCAGTTGCCATTGTCTATGGGTGGCATTCACTTAACATCAGGCGATCCGCTTGCTCGTTTGCCACCTTATAACATAAAATGAAAAGTTTTCAATCTTTGTGTTCCTCTTCTTTCTTACATAAAGGCCAGCAACACATTTAAATATTGGAGGGTAGGGAAGGAATTGTGATTTTTG
This sequence comes from Papilio elwesi, assembly GCA_029849275.1. Classification (NCBI taxonomy): domain Eukaryota; kingdom Metazoa; phylum Arthropoda; class Insecta; order Lepidoptera; family Papilionidae; genus Papilio; species Papilio elwesi. The sequence goes on along the minus strand of CM056704.1, from coordinate 3,093,235 downwards.
AAAAATATCACCCAATTTGAATTTGAAATCGAACCTAGAACTTGAGTCCATTCAGAATAGTATTAAAACTGAGGTACTCCAATGATATAATATAAAAGTAGAAGCAGTCAAGAGAGAGAACATTTTTATAGCTTATGTCTAGTGTTTACATTTACACTAAAGTGATGAAACACCAGGTACCATCAGTTTTCTTATTATTTTAATTATGCTATCCTTATATCCTATACACCATTTGACATGTGTGAATGTTGCTATCACTATCTTTGGAACACTTTTAACCTGCAAATTTTGTATGGGTATAACATACCTATACTATAAAATATCATTGAGGTACTTACATTTTCAGGATTAGGTTTGTCAGGAAACTTTGAAGCACAAACTAAAAATATAGCAGGGTCAGGTTTTCCTTTTATTACTTCGGGATCAGTTGATCCCATGGTGAGATGATGAAAGTTCCTCAGGAATTCTTTATGCTGTTGCATTTTCATGTCAACACTATCTTGAGCGGAGCTTGTAGCTAAGGCAATGGGGACACCTTTTTTATGTAAGTGTTCTACCAATTTCTGTGCACCTAGAAACAAGTTACATTGAAATTCACAACAAGAAACAAAATAATGTTTGATTGAGAGCTAATATGTTAGATACACTGCATAGCAATGGCTTTGAGACTTGTTTTTTCTAATATCTATGAATTATGTGAATTGTGTGTATTTCATAACTATAACCTGTTTAAAATTCAAGCTTGAATAATGTTAACACAGGGTAAATTGTAAATACCCACCAGGCATAAGTTCAACATTAACAAAAACCTTCTCATATTCTTTTTTACATTCTTCCATAAAAGCTTCTCCAGTTAGAGGAAGATCTAGGGTTTTTATTATTTTCTCCGCACACTCATGGCCTTGAAAACCTAAAATGCTCCGCTTTAATTCCCATGTAAACTCTTTACCGAACTTGGCACAAACATTTGAGAATGCTTCTGTGTATAATTTTTCGGAATCTGAAATGAAAGGTGCATACTTAAATACTATTACAATGAAAAAATATAAATATATATAATCCCAGGGGGAAGTGAAAGTAAACACACAACAAATAAACATTTACTAATATAGTATGCTGTGAAACATGGGTATCCACTGGTGTAAAATTGTGTCGCAAAACAAGGTTTCTTTCCATATTACTCTGGAAAAAAACAAGGTGAGGTGATAATATGTTTTAAGTGAATGTTGTCGGTGGAAACCCACAGTATGAAAGAAATTAGAGCCCCTGCACATGGGTTACATTGCAGATTAAAGATTTGGTTAAAATGCACCTAAATGAATTCTCTTCTGAAATATAACACTGTGCTTAATACATGTGTATTCCTTAGAAATCCAAATTTTACATGTTATATAACATTTTCGTAATAAATATTAAACAACGTTTACGTAATTAGTATAAATTACCAACGTATAATATATATTCAAGAAATATCTGAAAAATAGATATTTACCAATGAGTAAGCCGTCCAAATCGAATAGGACATGGGTAACATTTTTGTAAACCATTTCGACTACTTTCTTTGTAGATTAATGTTTATTAGATCTAAATTAACCTCTCATGTTTTACTACGCTAAAAAGTAAACATTAATCAAAGAAAGAACATCATTTTATTAAAATAACCTAGCTAACAATTTTGAATAATTAAACCGTAATTTTTTATCATTTCAGTTTCTAATTTCTATTTCTAAGGTTCTGTGACAGTCGAATTGACAATCGTGTCAGTGTTGTCAACCGTAATTTTAACAAAATGATAAGTGAAGTGCAAAAAGCTGGTAAGATTTGGTAAATTTGCAACAAGGAAATCAGTAGATTATTTTTTTTTCAGTAATTAAAGACCTGAATAAACCTTTTTCCAGTGATTAATTTTCGAGAAACGGCGCCTGACATTTTTATTCAAAAATTAGCAAAAACAATTAACTATTGCTATTTTTCTTATGGAAGAAAGTGGCAAACGAGCAAGCGGTTAATCATAAAATTTGGTACTTAATTGTGAAATCGCAACTGTTCGTGCTTGGTTCGTGCACATATATTTCTTTGAGGTAAAGTTTTTACACGATATTTCTAAAAACTATAAATATAACTAACTATATTTTGTATTTGTGTGATGTTACGATGTGTGCCTCTACTTTTGGGTCCCGGATTATCCGTCTTTGCACAGAACAATAATGAAATAAGAGATTGTAATTGTAGGCGTTGCCGGGTTATCGTCAGCATAACTGACCTTTAATCGTACGTATAACGATAATCTCAAAAATCTTCGTTTTTGCTTAAAATTCTTACCATGATTTATACTAAATAAAATATTGCTCTTTTTCTACACCAGGCGCGTTATCGTTATTAAGTGATAATTTTGACGGCTTTTTCGGGTACCTTTAAAATTAACGCAGATTAGTTCTCGGCTTGTTAATATATTTTCCTTTCGTTACGTTTCGATTAGTATTCATGACGAACACGAATAATAGCGTGGTAGCTGGCGTATGCGTTTTAATTAATGTTTCTTAGGAAAAAGGGGTTTAGTGTGGGCCAACCATAGAAGATAGACATATGTGATCCTGGGCTTTTATTTAGCATATTTGAAGAGCTACAATTTTTTCATACATCATTTTAATGAAGTCCTATAGTTTAGCCTACGTAAGCCAAGAAATCAAAATTGTAGTATTTTAACTGACTTTTTGGTACGTATTATTAAGAATAGCACATAATCAACTTGCCAGTTTTGATAAAAAAATTGCCCCGCGACATGGCAAGCACTACCTGTCGAATAAAAACATTAATTATCAAAATTGGTAAGTCAGGAGCGGAGCTACGGCTTACAACCATAAAAAAATTCGTAATAGAAAAATTCTAATACTCCCGTCTGTTTCACTTCAATATTTAATTAAGTTCTTACATAATGATCAGCCAGTAATTTTAAAGGTATGGTTTCGGTACTTGTAATGTTGAGGATTGCTTAATAATAAAATTGTATCAGCATTGACGCAACCATCACGGAACCGTTCAAATATCAGTTAGTCAACAAAGAAGTCAACGTCGCACTCCCGTTTTTCATTATCGTATTCCTGCAGTAATTACACATAGAAAATAAACATTTTATCATCTATATTAAGCCCGTCTTCGTTTAAATGATAGTAGAGTTTTACGGGATGGTGCATTATGTTGGTTAAGGATTTGGGAAAAAGTTATAACGTGGAACTACGCAACTCTATTGACACGCTTTTATTTGCTAAGTCTGTTTGTTTGCTTGATGTAGTAGTAGTAGGGGGCTACTTTACCGCAACTCCACGACTAGCGCGTATTTTGCGTGTTGTTTTTGTTTGCTTGATTATATGTATCGTTATCATTTTCACTAAATATACGTCCGATTGACTTGAAAATTTTAACTTTGGTTCAGAACCGATGACAATAAACCCTACGTCCGACTATAATATTATAAATGCGTAAGTTTGTAAGTATGGATGTTTGTTATTCCTTCACGCGAACTTCTGAACTGATCTGAATGAAATTTATTATATTATATATTAGTGTTATTATTATATATATTAGTGGTAGCCCGCAACAACATCTGTTGTACGAGCGGGCTGGCTCGACCGGTGAGATACCACGACCTCACATAAAACAGGCGTGGAGTAAAAGTACTCTACGTTTCGTCTGATGAGTGAGGTGCCGGAGGCCTACTTTAAGTCCTCTTCTCCTTCCTACATATTCCTCATAACCATAGGATGGTAATGGGAAGAGGATTGAACCGGGAGGAGGTTAACGGGAAAAAGGAAATATCCTTTTCCGGCCTATGCTTCCTCTGTTCATTAAAGGTAGGCAACGCATCTACGACACATTTGATTGTTGCATGTCTATGGGTGGCGCACACTTAACATTCCGTGATCAGCTTGCTCGTTTGCCACATTATTCAATAAAAAAAGACCTGTTCAGGAGTATGAGGAAAATATATGTTATTTATAGATTAAGAATAAAGTCATCTAGGTGCAAATTTAAATCTATGCTTTATGGAATGGAACTTATCGTCTTAATTTTAGTTTTTTAGCTATTAGTAAATTTAGTAAATGTGTTTTTTACGCACTAATAAAGTTGTAAAGTAATTTGATGAATTAATTAATCAAACACATTGGTCAAAACTTACCCGACCCTGTACATAAATAATTACATATCGTCTCGTCCTTTTGGTTTAATTGTAATTACATCTCACATCTAATCTTTGGTATTTCGTATCGTATTATATAGTAAGAAAAGAACGGGTTTAACGTCAATCTCGAACTTGAACTTGGACTTTCAACTTAGTCATAACTTAGTTAAAGTCGATCTTGAATAATGCATCATTAAGTTACCTCTTACGTAAACCTGAGGGATGTCACGTTGCCGCAATATGCGATGCCATTGATCAAATCAACTTCGATGTTTCAAGGTTTTTATTGAGCGAATGACTTTTATAAAATCGTCTGGAGGAGCCTCTTATCAATAAGACCGCCAATTGCTTAACCATTTATCTCTTGAGTATATTATCTTTCAAGTTATTTACTTTTCATAAGATAAACATAAATTGATTAATAAAATAAATTAAAAAACCGTCTATGGGCACCCACTTCAGGCGCCAATCCTTTCGCGTAGTAATATACAAAATAAATGGCGGTAAAGCAAAATAATAAAATGACTGGAAAACATAAATGGCAACGAAGTTTCTACCGGTCAAGCGCTTTAAGTTTTACAGCGTACGAGCGTCCTTCAGAGTTCAAGTTCGAGGATATACGCGTCACACGTGCGACACTGTTCACTGCGGTTATATTAATATAAAAAATTGTATTTATTTGCTGTTGTATACTCTAACGTTAAAGAGTTTATAATTAATTATTTTCTATTGAAAGTTATTTTTAATGTTAATTTGTTTTTTTTAATAAACGAAGGTCAGCTAGCAAGCGGTATTTGATATTAAGTGACCGCTACCCACAGCCATCAGCAACAAGCTAGATGCAGATGCGTTGCCTACCTTTAACGGTCAGGGAAAGGGGTAAAAAGTAAAAGGATATTTTCTATTCCTATCCATCCCTTCCCATCCTTTCCTAATTAGAAAAGGGTGGGAAGGGAAAGAGGACAGTAATTACGCCTCTGGCACCTCACTCATCTATAGAATTCTTCTACTATACGCTTGTCTTCTGTTAGTTGTTGGTATTTCCCCGGTCCATCCGGGTCAGCGGCTGGGAATTGAGAAATAAACTCCTTAATTTGTTTCAATGTAAAACAATTATAATTTAATTATTATTACACCCTAAATTGCATCACTGTATGGCGCTTACGACATACGCACAATGCTGTAATTAAATGAGTATAGAACATTAGGTATCATGTTATGTCGTATAACCGGCAGTGTATTCGCGGTGTCGCGTAGAATTACCTAGGTCACTAAACTACAAAATCCGGCGACAAAACAAACATATTACAAATAAACATATTGATGGGTTAAGAAGAAGAAAGGCGAATGTATTTATTACACAGTTGGAATAAATATATATAATACATGTAAGGAGTATAGTAATTAGTATCACATTTATAAAGAAATAGTTTAAATAATAAAGAGGAAATTATTGTCATTGATTAATGTCTCATATAAATATTAATTGTTATTTCGTAAAATTGAACATTAAAATGTCGTTTCTTCAGTAAACACTGAAACTCAATTGTGTTTAATTAGCAAATAAAAAATATAATATTATAAAACATACATTTAAGCATTATAAAAAATTAAAATGTGAGTATGAGTAGTGAGGGAAAGGAAATGTCTTTTTTTGTTTATTAAAGGTAGACAAAGCATCTGTTAATCATAAGCTCGTTAGCAGTCACTTCATATCGGCGTGCTCGTTTGCCTCCTTCTTCTATAAAAAAAAATATTGACACTAGGTGCTCGATAAATAAATGTAGCCTTTAACTTTGGGATTTTGATTAAAATTATTAAAATTGTTTCAGTGGCTTCAAAGTTTACTAGTAACAAATTTACAAATCTCATGGTATCAATAAACTTCACTGAAAATACCATCGACTTCTTTTACGGCAGTAGGTTTTTGTATTATGTTTGAAGAATAACTCTATTGAAGGCATTAAATCTAGTTAAGACATTCTCTCGATTCTTTTCCCGTTAGCGTTTCGTCGTCTAGCCGTAGTCGATCAATAAATTACACTGTTAGAACTGTCTACCTCGGACGCTATGAGAACTTTAAAATTGCAATGAACTTCATACTCATGTTGGTATAGAACATTTATGACCTATAAAGATAAAAATTAAGATATAAACTTGTCAAGACGTTAGAAATAAAATTTAATTTAATACAAAGCCTGTCAAATAACGATTTTAGTTAGCTACATTCAAGATATGCTCGAGTCTGACGCGTATTGGTTTCTTCTGCGATAGATAAATTCTGAAATTACAAGTCAGATACCAGTAATTCATTCGACATTAGAAATTTAAATTGTTCAATAATTAAGAGCATTTCGCGCAGAACAGAAAACAAAATATAAACTAGTTTTTTTTATCTCAAGTACTAAATGTACTGGCCATTGTTAAAATGTTGAATAAGAAGTACAACATAGTGATAGTTCAAATAAAACAAAATAAATAAACTTCCAAACTAAATAATAAATTCCATAAATTAACATAAAACAATGATTTAACGTTTGATTAATATCACGTAATGTGACATTAGTAGTTACTTTTATCAGCTTATATTTTTATTGCGCGCACTTAAAGACGTTTATTTATTATACAAGTTAATATTTTTCTAGACACTGATATTACGCTATTTTCTTTTCGAGTTTAATGACATTATATCTCTATTGATTTAGTGTACGTAACAAAATGTAAATGTCTACAAATACCATAGGAATTGTAGAGATTAGCGGGGCGATACGTACTTGATACGCATGTTTTGTACTCTACGTATTTCATAGTGACAACGCACATACCGACCATGGTATATCAATCGGGAGTCGATTATCTAGTCATAGTTACGTGACGCATCTGACACTATCAGTGGAGCGTCCTTGAACCAGTTTATTTGATTTGCTAACCGGGCCCTTATCGCTTATTCTATAGGTCACTTTATAGATCATATAAGTATTGATATCAGAGATGTTAGACTAACGATTGTAGCATTACCTGTCACAATAAGGCTCTATAAAGCCTGATAATAATGTGATATCTCTATCTACCGGCGTTGGGTTGGTATAATTAATTTTTAATATTCTAAATACGGTTTAATTCTTCTATTTTGGTAGTAACTTAATGCACAGCTGACAAAATGAATTCTGAAATCATTAAGGGTCTAGTTTGGCGTGATTGTGTTTGCGGAAATACGGGACCGGTAAAGAGATACCACGCACCCTGGTGGTCGACTGGTATCCGAGATGCATAGCTATTAACCCATGGATGTAGAGCGTGAAATAAAGCGTTCAGGCTCAAGCAAGAAGCAGTAGTAGGTTAGGTATATAGGGGGCGGCGTTTGTCGTCCGGCGCTCAGTCGCTTCTCTGCCGTAGGGGACTTGAGGGCGCGCACGCCGTCGGCGCCGGTCAGTCGCCTATCGGACTTTATAAAAGAAATTTCTATGTGATGTTAGTAAACAATAAGTGTATAAATAAAAATCTATCAGTGCACATTTATTCATTCTCGGTGTGAACTTAATTTGGTAACGATGTCTCTTCCGGGTGTTTTCCTTTTTTCACACTACGTGGAAAGCTTTTGGGTAAGTTTTTGATAATTTAATAAGACGTTTTGGTTTTAAATTTATATTTCGATATTTAAAAGTTTATTGGACTAGATAAATAATTAAAATTATATTGAACATTTCGTTTAGAGGTTCAATAAAATGTTATCACAGCTTACGTTGTATAAATAAAAATTATTTGCTCCTTAATGAACTTAGCTGAGTATTATTTGTGGCGTACCATAAATTCTATTTTTTTTAAATGTTTCTCCATCGTTGTGTGTTTTTTTTTCCATCGCAATTTGCGCCGAGTTTATAAGTGGCCAGACACAAATCAATCCAAAGCATAAAATGTAAAAAGCCACGCTAGTGGAAAGCATAAATTATTCAGTCATTTCTTGTGTCTGTAGTTACACTGGAATCGCGTGTTTTGGGAAATGATTAGAAGTTTTTAGTGTATACACTACTGAATTAACTACGTTAATTAAAAATAAAATAATACAATATTATATCCTTTATTTTATGTAAATTAGCGCACATGTGAACATTTTATAAGCTTGGATTGCGATTGTTAAAGGATATTTACGCGTTAGTCGAAGCAGTGGGTGGATTTAATTGTGGCTGTCGTAGTGAATGTTAAATAAGGTTAATTCTTTCGCCAACAATTAAGCAAAGTTAGCCGATGATGCGTAACAACGTTTACGGTTGGATCGCTCACATTAAAGTTCACAACTTGCCGCGTGTATCAATAACTGTTTTATACTACCTGACCTTTCCTAAACGTTCATTGAAGGCTGTTTAGGATTACCTTGATGCAGCCTACAAATACTTTTAATATCGGCTATGTATGTTTCTAAGTAAATGTTACATAATTCTGGCATTTGAGGCGCATACTCTAGTAGCCCACGTGGTTTCTTAACTGAGATTTGAGAAATATCAATGAACGTCTTCATACCAATTCACTTTTTCAAGCGGCAAACGGTATCATTAGAATTCACAGAATATTTTACCTTGCTAAAACCTCCCTCAGGAGGGTCATGCCCCCTCAACCCCCCTCCAAATCACAATCCTGGATCCGTCGCTGCTTAGAAGCGACTTTCTTGAAACCCATCAGATGAGAAACAATATCTTCGTGATTTTAAGGTATATACTGCGGCTGCTAAACTTTTGGTTTGGGTCATAAAAAAGACATTGAGTTTAGCGATACGCAGGTCACTTATAGGAAGTATCATGTAAATTCCACGAACAGCTACGTTAGAACTAAGAAACTTTATTCGGAAATCAGAGTTTTTTTTCATTGTACATACTATTTAATACTGTACTGTTGGAAAAATGGTAAAACCAGGTTTTTTTAATAGAAGTACGAAGTACCTACAGGCATCCGCAACAAGTAAATGAGTTGCAACAAACAGATAACCGATAATATTTTTTCTCATCCACTATTCTATAGTTACTTACCAAGTTGTCAATGTAAATCACGTCATAAGAAAACAAGTGGTATTTAAGGGATTCGATTATTGAATGCCGCATAACACGGATATTTGTGAGCCAACACGTAAAGGGCACTTATTTTTTTTTCTTAAGGAACGCCCACGAATAATTTTCGTTTACGGCACATCATAAGCCGACTACATTTTACTGACGCGACGATTGTAAAAAGTATCGGATCGGGGTAGACACAGCTATAGTTTTTCATTTTTGTCTAGCTTACATAGGGACGCTGGCAACCAAGTTTATTGTGAGAGAATCGAAAAAATTAAGATTTGTTTTTTTTGTTCCGATAAACTCTGAATTAATTGTGTCGTTTCACAATTAAGTTTCTGTTGATGTGATACGCATATTTCGAGACCAAACCCCAGTATGAATATGGAATAATACTCTGCATAATATTTATACTGTGTCTACAGTGATATTATAAATGGGAAAGGTTATTAATTTGTTTGTACTGACTAGATTATGAAGCTATCGGTAATTATTTTACCAATAGAAAGTTTTTTTTTACATAGAAGCTGGTAAAGGAGCAATCGGTTCAGCTAATATAAAGTGACCGCTACCCATAGGTATCTGCAACAATTTAACGCATTGCAGATCCGTTGCCTTCCTTTAATGGACAGATGAGAGGGATAAATAGTATGAAGAACTTTTTCAGTCGTTCCCTTCGTACACCAGATCCTCTTCCCCTTATCCCTTTTTTATTAGAAAAGGATGGAAATGGGAAGAGGACCAGATTTAAGCCACCGGCACCTCACATCGGACGAAACCCATAAATACTTCCACTTCACGTTTGTTTTCTGTGAGGTCGTGGTATTTCAGCGATCGAGCTGGCCCATTCGTGCAATAGATGTTGCTGTTACGAGTTCTTGCGTTAAATAAAGTTACAGTTCCCAGGAGTAGCAAAAGGTTTTTTTTTAATAATTGACATGGAATTTTTTATAGAACCAAGCAACGCCGGGTACGACTCACTATATTTTAGTAAAATTAGGCTGATAGGTCAGCCATGCTTTGCAGTTATTACACTCTATGAGATGTTTATGGGAAGTTTCGCCCATGAAATATTCATTTTTTTTATATATTCCTATAAATAAGCTCATAAATTTATTTCGTAAGCCATGCTATTATTTGCAAAGATGGTACAAAAACTTTTCCATTGAAATTGAACTTAGGATCTGCGGTAAACAAGCTTGGAATTCTAATCATTAGGCCACCATGTAGCTTGATAACGTGATGGTAAGAAAATGTGCGATGCTTATTTTTTATCGGACCATAACGTCGGAACTATGTACCATGAACTTTAGTGGCGGCATAAAAATGAAATACAGTCAGACAGTAGTAGTTCTCACTACCTACGCGCAGGTGCTTCTGTTAATATGGCAACACTCGTGACCGCTATCTATTGTCTGTAGAATAATAGATGAGAGATAGATGGAAATAAACGTTAAGTTATTTATAATTATTGCAGGAATTTTAGGAATAATGACGAAGTGTTTTCAATTTCCACGTAGCAAATTTATATTAATATATATTTATAGTATTGAGAGTAGTACTGAAGTGTTATAAAAGTTTACAATGTCGGTAAACAGATAGCGGTGTAAACAATTCAATTCGTCTGGATAGCGATTTACAGATTTCGATTTTAAATCTTAGTAACAACGTAGTCCGGTATTCGCGCACATAGTCTGGAAAAAATACACCGTATTCAGTTGATCCACAATAGATTTTTGCGCAGGGCCACAGGGTCTCCGTGGTTCGTGCTCCCACCATAGCACAACACCTGAAGTTGGCGTCGCGCCACTATTTCGTCTCCGTTGCCAATTATCATAATTCGCTGGTTATAGGTGCCGCCACCTCATTACAAGACCATCGCATTCCCGATACCGGCACATAGCTGGCAGGGGACCGCCACTTGTTTTGCCACGCTATCCAAAGTGGTCGTAATGTTAGCTCTAGAAATTCATGTCACCGATAATAGGTGCCGATCGAACCGAGTCTCGGCCCCTTTCGGTCACTCTCGTATCGGAATGTTAAACGCGTAATGAGTTACAGCCCAAGCCGAGATCCCCTCTAGGACCTAAAAGCTCGGCGGCCTCTCAATCCGGTTATAATAATAAAGAAATGAATGGCCTGCGCCGGGGCTCCCACTTCCGAGGGTACCCTCGAGCTAAGTTACTCTTAAAGTTTAGGGTTAGGCAGGGCGCAGAAGGCTAGGAGCCTTCCGTCTCGAGCCCGGTGTAGCAGTAGATGTCTAATCTAGACAAGCAGTGACGTCAGTCACAAATACAAAACAAAAGAAATTTGTACAATCGCATGAAATAAATAAGTGCTTTGAAGAAAATAATATTTGGATAATTAGCGCATGGGTTGATCTATTTATATCCACCAAATATATTTTGTTAATAATAAAAAAAGATTTATTATTATTAAACTTTATTATATCTAATAAATTATAGATACATGGTTACTCAATGGAATATAAATGTAATTGCTAAATTACTCTATTTGTATATTCTTAATGAAATGTATTATCTAAACGTTAGGGTAGAAAAGGGGAGAGGGAGCAATTGCGCATTACACAAACCCCACGCCATTCAGTAGATTCTACGCAATTGACGTTTTATGATTGCGACAAAGCGACGCCGTCTACGTCTAAATAAAGAAACAGTTTAAAAATATTTCAGTATTTTATTTTATTTATTTATTTTATTTATTTAATGGCTCGTCAACAATGTACATTAACTTAGAGCAAAACACAATAACACAGGATACATGGTTGACAATGCACAATTACTTATAGACGAACACAACATGCCTTAAACATAGTACAATTTAGTAATTAATTTAGTAGGCATAGTCTATATGCACCTACTTATAGAAACTAGTTGCAAATATCGGTCGATCCATACGACTTGACGGTCTGACGGAACTTATCTATTGAATCAAAAAAATATCTGAAGAATTTCCGATTGCATTAAGTTGCCTGGACATTCTATAGACAGGACAGTTGCGACCCATAACAGTTTTACGAAAAGGACATGAGAACAGGTCATTTATTTTCTTACGAGGATATCTTGAAGGAACTTTCAATTTAAAATCCGACAGTAGTTGGGAGCAGTCGCTTAAATTGTTTATTATTTTATAAGCAAACATTAAATCTAGATAATTACGCCGCGTGGCCAACGACTGCAAGTTGAATTTAACTAATCTTTCCTTGTAGGATTTTACATTCTTAGAGGCTACATGCCATAAAAACCTTTTTTTAATCCTTTCTAGTCTCAAGCTGTGAACCGCATAATGTGGACGCCATGTCGAGGAACAGTATTCTAAAATGCTTCGTACTAAATATATATAAGTAACTATTTTAGCTTTAGGGTTTCGAAACTTTCTAATATTTCGAATGACAAAACCCAAGGTTTTGTTAGCCTGTTTTACTGCTGCGTCTGTGTGAGGAGTAAAAGTAAGCTTACTGTCTGTAAGTATAAATATACATCAAAATTCAATGTTAAATTGTCAGGAAATAATTCCTGAAAACACATTAGGATTTTACGTTTTTTTTACGTGTAAGTTTATTTAATGTATCTCTTTGATTTTACATGTACATTGGAACTTGAATGTTATACATTTGATATAAGTTTTCGGCTTTTTTTATAAACCGATTGAGATAAAACAAACACTAAATGTTAGGTGAAGCTTGCCGCAATACATAAGTGAAAACCGCACCCAAATCGGTTAAGCCGTTTCTGAGATTAGCGCGCACAGGCAAAAATTCGAATAATCATTGTTTTTGGTTTTATTGCGTTTATGTCGGCCCCCAATAATAGATTTTTTCAAATATTTCCCATATTCAGGCAGCGATCAGTTACATTTTTAATACAATATGTGTATTAAAACAACCTTCGTACTAAATATATAATATGTTGCAATTAAACGAAGCGTAGAAGGTTTCCCTTTAAATTACAGAGATAAGTTGGCGTCTGTATTTTCGCTCCATTACCTCATGGGGTAACTATATTATTGTGGAACGCTAAAATTCAGAATAAGATTGAAAATATATAGTACAACATATCATTTTACATTACAAATCATATAACATATTAACATAAGGTGGGATTATAGAAATAATAGTTTTTTATAGGGAAGCAGCATAACATATATACAAAATAGTAAAGTTCACGTTTCGTATATTCGTAGCTTGATTGATAGGTACTCTGTATGAAAATTTATCCCATTTATCACGTCGTCCAAGAATATTCGCAAGAAACCTTAGCCTGTACCTTTTTTCAAGATCCATTCAGCAACATTGTTTCGGCTTCGACGACGACAATGAAAAAAATACCCAGACATATAGAATCCCTGTCTCGTTTATGTCGATAGTTTCAATTCAGCCAGAGTATTTTCCGATTCTTGTAGCGTCTGTAATTGGCGTGATAAGAACTTATTATTATTAATATAGAAGTAAAAGATACTAACCTTGAAGCGCAGTAGAGTAAGCGACCGTTTGAATATTAAAACTTAGCGATGAGTTGAAAAAAACTCGCTGAATATTCAACGTCGCGGTTAAATAGCTGCACGCACTGCAATACTCTTACGGCACACGTCTAGTGTATTACCATCCTTACATAGTCCATGATCTATTTATTATTCGATTGGTACACGTCCAATAGACGACATCGTAGCCTTGTGGTTAAAGAACTTGATTTCGCCGTAGATCAAGAACCCAGGTTCATTGTACAAAATAACTGAGAGTTCTTTCAATAGTGGGTTTTGAAAGAATACCAGCTGCATATTACCCTGGAAGGTAAGATGAGGAATGGACGAAATAACTTATAGGGAAACAAGAAAAGTGCGTGCGGAACCGAGAAATGGCCAGACCGCGCGCGCCCTCCCGCGTTTCGGCCCGTATGACCTGAGGGTCGGTGGGGCCATGGGTGGAGGTGGGTTGATGTACCCTGGATGGTATATTGATACTTTTTTTTGTATTAATCGGCAAACGAGCAAGCGGCTTAATAAACTTTGGGAACAAAAACATTATATAAACGCAATAAAACACTATAATAGAATTAGTTTAGTTTCCTCCGCCTCCCCCTCCGTCTTCATAAAATATGCGAAGGGGAGAGTAGGAACGGAGGTTTATTTACCACAATAATATGCAGGGAGTGAGGCGGTCACTCGGCTAAGTGTTCCGAGGGCAATGCTGACGATGATGATGCTTGTCCGATGGAAGCACGGACAGCGCGTAGAGGTGGGGCCGTAGTAAATATTATTTAATGTTAACTACTATTTTTTAATTTTGATTAGTAACAAGATTATTACAGGATTCCTAGCGACTATACTTCTTTGAATTAAGACTTTCAAGAAATTTCATTATTTCTTTCACTTAAACTCCGCAACCGTAGAGTAACCTCCACATCTACCGCCGCGCCCACCTACCTATCCGCACCTGCTAAGAAGGCTGCACTTACAACCCCTTTAAATAAGGTATAGGAGATGAATATGAGATGAGATTTGCTTTCGGGCATTCACTCATCAGACAAAACGCGGAGGTATATATATATGTAGGTATAACCTCTACTTGACCCGGTTCGATCGTTAATGCTGTCGTTGCCTATACTAATATACTGGTTTAATTTTAACTAAATATGTGTAACAACCTTTTGCACGGGAGGTTGTTCAATATCGGTAAATTAGCTATAAAGTCCAAAGCGAATTCGTTGCATTCAAAGAATTTAAAACGAAATTGTAGCATTTTTGTTTCTTTTCGTTCGCTATTTTCAGTACGGTGCGTGCCATTGTCGAAAATGTCTTTCGCCAAATGAAATCCGATCGTTTGTTTGGCGTCGTGTTACACAAAACTGTTCATTGCTCTGGGTTTATTAAGAATTCAACAGCTGCCGAACCTACCACCCAGACTTCGCTTCTAAAGGTCATGTGATTTGGGCCACATAGGCACTTACACACTAGAATGAATATGTTGACGGTATACCTACACAACAACTGTTAACAAAGGTGATTTTTGAAGTTTGTACGAAAATGATCAATGTTTGTTTCTTTGTCCCACCTCTTGTTTTCGGAAGCTTAAATGAGCCTTGCCTGATTCTAAATGATGAACCAGTAAAGTTGTAGGTGCAATGTCGGCCTTTGAGAAACTTCGAGGTTAACATTTCGCTTTATACATATATAAGCAAAGTTATTGTGTAAACAAATATTTATTCGTTTTTCATTTTTAGCCATGTTGGTGGTCTACCGCCGTTCATGATAAAATCACGGCGCGTCTGATTTTTTCTTGGAAGTATCAATATTAAAGAGTCTGTATTAATACCCGATCAAATATTATTGATTTGATTTACGTTCGTGACGTCTTTCTATCTATTTTTATCAGTGTAAAGGTGAATCCAGCGAGTTATCTCTACTTTTGACAAGATACTAGTACTAGTGATATTTTTCTGTTATCCTTACCTTACAGACGGAAGTTCTGTAATGTTTAATATAAATCGGCACCCAAAAAAAAACTTAAGAAAGCGTTAAAAGTACTAAGTTTAAGTACAGTATACCGGCTAGCCTAATTCTACACGCTACTGTTTAAAAAATGCGTTTTTGAATGAATTAGAATAAAAAAGGTTAGGATGAAAAGACGTGAAATCTCGTCCACTTAAAATTTACATTACCGTCGATGTAATTAATGAAGTTATTCAATTAATTATCCACAATAAAATTGTAATTGCCAATTGGATGGATAATAAATTTAAAAAGTTTAAGATAATCCGTCAAAACATCAGAATCAATACGGACTTAACTGGTTTGACAAACCGACAAATTTAATAACTCACATTAATTTTTATAGCCTATATGCTTAGATACCTTTTTAACATCGAATTTGGTTAACTGATTTATTGGTTAAAGAACCTTGCTTGTTTGTGGCCCTGTTAGTGGTTTTCGACACCTTGTAATACCTGTCTACCATAACTATGACGTACCATACCTTTCAATGAAGAGACACATTTCCTGTATCCTATTTATATTGTGGTAGAGCCCACAACAACATCTGATGAACGAATGTGCCGGCTCGACCGGTGAAATATTACGATCTCACAGACTACAGGCGTCAAATACTGCGTCTGATGAGTGAGGTACCGGAGTTCTAATCCCAGTTTTTCCTCTTCTTCTTTTTTTCTAATATGAGAAGGGTGGGAAGGGGAAGATTTCACGAGGGGATTGATAGGATTTTTTGTTTTTCCCCTTCTTTGTCGGTTAAAGGTAGGCAACTACAATTATTTATTTATTCATTTATTATTATTTATTAGTCACTTAATAAATAGAAGTTTTTTTAATTTTATTTAGTTGGATCACTTTAGCGAACCTGGCCATCTCGTCACCTTCTTACAAAACGTGTCAAGGTTCGTAAGCCAATTGATGATTTACAATGCCCTTGAAACTGAACCGTAGCCGTAGGTGATCTAATCTAACTAGCTGCCTACTTACTGGTATACCTTCCATTAGTATTGATGTTGGTTAAAAATTAATTACTTTATTTTACAGAATAAAAACAACCTTCAAACATTTATTTTGTTTATGGTCTGGTGATTTAAAACAGTACTTAAATCTGTTTTAAGTGGCAACCCTAATAAAAATGATATTAAACGTCTGACGGCTTTTTATCAAATTATAATTAAAGCCACTTTTGGAGATCATTCCACTTAAACAAATAAATAATACATCTCTTATATATTTAGTTAGGTTGAGGTCATTTTTGTATCATACTACAGTTTTACTTCAGTTTACTAATCTAGGAAACCGAAATGAAGTCAAGTTACACGTACCGTTGTATACGACTAGTTGAGTTATTTGGAGGCCCCCGTATTGTTCTTGTGTTTTTATTGCTTTTACAAGCTTGCTAGTAGGCGTCCTTGTTAAGGTTGCGGGAGTCCAATGGATGAGGCGACAGGGGACCGATCTATATGGCAATTCATGGGTAGTCCCACGTCCAATAGAGTAGAGCGTATATGGACATTATTCCAATAGCTAATAAGACTAGAAAACAAATGAGGCGTGGCCACGGAGCGAGGTGTACGTGGTACGTCATTTTTCAGACGAAACCCAAAATTATAAATATCTCTAGTTCACTGTATATATATATTTTTATCTCTATTTCTTGTAATTGTATGCAACAATCAATCGTAATAAGTAACAAAAAATTTAACAAACAAACTCCTATTCGTATTTATAATATTAGCTGGTGTGATATTATGCACGCCTATAAAGTTCCTTTATTATCAAACTGATTGACCACGGTGAAAAAATGCAATAGTTTACGCCAAAAACCATTAGGATATTAAAATTATTGATATCGGTTCAGTAATTTAAGCCCATTACAAACAAACAAAAGTTACCTCTTTATGATTATAGGTATTGACGCAAACATTTAAGTGTGAAATCAATATTTTATTTGACTTGTATTCCATAACTTAAAACTGTGCCTACATTAATTTAAATTAAACATTACGCTATGAACGATATATAACACGCCTTGGCCATGACTCTATAAACATGAAATTGGACTCGACGCGATATATGATAACATACGAAATAGTAAATATCTAAGACAAAGTGTTTGTTCACAAGTCACAGGTTATGTAAAGTAAAGTACAAGAAATCTCACACAAAACAATAGCGTGAAAAAGACTCCTTAACGACTCAATCGAATATCATGAAATTTTTCACCCATATTGGAGGTAAAGAAAATGACATTAGATACTTCCTTTTATCCCGAAAAAAAAACTGTTCCCGAGGTACATAAAACCTTCATTTGCTATGTCGGTGGCCATGGTAACGTTTTATGTTTTGACAATTACTTTTGACACACGCTATCTATAATTCGAACCTCGAAATCATGACACAAAAATTTCCACCGTGGAAAATGAGATATGAATGCGTGTGTGGGGGCAGGTAACTAAATTAAAGAAGTGGTTTGACGGAATATAGTCAAGAATTTTGATAATAATAATCTTGTACTACTGGATCGATAACAGTACTACTAACTTTACTTGTATATTTTTCTTTCATTGAGACATTACGTCTTAATAAAATAAAAAAACAACTTTGATCATTTGTATGTGTCGTTGCGTGTTATAACTGGTTGTTGGCTAAAACTACCCCATTAGTATGTTAATCGATTGCCAAACCGGTCGTAATCCTTCGTGATACGAAATTTCGTGGCGTCGACTACGCGCCTACGGTTCGCCTTGAACCACAGCGAAGGACGAGCCGGCATTGTTACCTACCCGCTAGACGCGCCGTGCTTCAATAGCACACGGTGCAATTCGCCTTCGCATTTACTAATTATCAATTATCAATAGGATTTTTTATATCATTTGCTTTTTTTAGACTTCACTCGAATATTTTGTTAAAGATAATCAAAATACTAACCTAACCTAACTTTCACGTATTTTTATAAGGTTTTGAAGGTTTTTTCCTTCGACTTTTCATTTAACTTGATCTTACAAAGTATGGTTCGTTACCAGTACACATAATATAGTACGTAGCACAGATAGGTAACAATGGTGAGCTGTGCGTGATACGTTCGCACCTAAGACTATATTGTTGTAGTCCTCCTGCTACTTTTAACTAGAAGAAAAAGCAAAGAAACATGAAATATGTAAGTGTACGCGAACTGTGTAGTGTTCGTGTGTAGACGTATAAATTTTTAAAATGATTTAGTGATAGTATACACTTACAGTGGTAGAGCCCGCAACAACAGCATCTGTTGCACGAATTGGCCGTCTCGACCGGTAAAATACCACGACCTCTCAGAAGACAGGCGTGAAGTAGAGTATTCTGCGTTTCGCCTGAGGAGTGAGGTGCCGGAGGCCTAATTCTAGTTCTCTCCCCCATCCCACCCTTTTGTTATAAGGAGATGATGGGAAGGGGAAGAGAACTTGACGGTGGATGGGATGTATAGGAATTGGAAATAACCATTTTCAGTTCGTCCCCTCCTCTGTCCATTAAAGGTGGGCAACGCATCTGCAACTCATTAGTTAGTTGCAGATGTCTATGGGTAGCGATCACTTGACATCGGGTGAACCGCTGGCTCGTTTGCCACCTAGTACTAAAAAAATACACTAAACAGACTTTAAAAATTAAGTAGTAGTAAGTGTGTGGTTTTTATACGAAATATCATTTATTTAGCAAACGTCAGAAACAAGAAAACGACGGCATTGATAAATGTGAAAATGATTGATCTCGATATTTGGTATAAATTCGAGGCCTGAAGGTTATACGAAGGGAAGCCGACGTATGCGTAGTGACACATATCCGATGCGGCGAGACACGGACCGGGCGACCTTCGCGACACAAAACGAACAGCGCCGCCGACAGTCTGCGGGGAAGCTGTGCGCCCTATATGTATACGTAAGGGACCACATACATATATACATATAATGTTGATAATTGAGGCGAAAATTCGGGAACATTGCGAGCACGGTACACAAAATTCGAATTTGGAGAATGGAAGAGAGGGCCGTGAAAATAAAATGTGAGAGAATTAGTAAAAATTAGTGTTAAACATTTTAAAGAAAATATTACCTAAGGCAGTAGTAGAAGTTGATATATATATTTTCATTACACTGGTATGGGTAGTCTACTTATAAAGTCTTGATAAAGTGATAACCAGCAGTCGCAGGAACCAACGTTTGTCTCCTTGGCGCTTATTGGCAACAAGTACATTCATTAAGATAAAACACCCGACATTAAAACGATTCCAAGAAGATTTATTCGGTGAATTTGGCTCGAAGGCGGAGCGAAGGATGTCTCCACTTATTTTGTTGGTTATTTTCTATCTAATTCTTCCATGAAGGCAATTTGTAATACTTTATATAATAACGTATAAAAGTAAGCTGACATTGGGTTTATAGTTAACGATGTAATTAGTTAGTAAACATTAATTATTTCCTCATTAAAATGTTACCTTCACACTTGGCGCGGTTTTTAACATGCTCCATAAATGCTTAATAATAGCTTAGGAAATTGCTGTTAATTAGTGTTATCTATTAGAAGTTTAAATTCGCAATTAAGCTATAATAAATGTCGACGTGTGGAGTAGGTACGCTGTTTTCTTATTTATCAATTTACTTTTTAGTCTAAAGATAGAGGAGACTTAATAATTAAAATAAAGGAATGGTCATAGACAACAAGTGTTGACAATAATTCGATAACAATAAAAAAAAAAGTTCTAACTCTAAGAGGTTCAATGTAACCGAGCCGATAAATAGCTCATTTTGGATTAGTTTACCGACGTAACAAGACTGTAGTTTTGTTTGTTTAAATAGCAAATAGCTCGTAGCGCTAACGGACGGACGCATGAGTCCGCATGAGTATTGTCACGCGCGCACGTGGAGTAGATACGCAGTACGCAAGTTTTTCTAGATTTTGTCATAAACAATTAAAACTGAAATGTCAAATTATCGGATTTCGTTTTTTAATTGATTTTCTATGACCTCGGATTCCGTAAATGAGTTTTAAAAAGATAATGGTTATAAATATATTGTTACATGTTGTTATAGTCCTAAAGAAACCAAATTAAAGAAGCTGATAATTTAATGAAAGCAGCAGAAAATTAGGTATTATTTAGTTAACTAAACGAAAATGTCAATGTCAAATTATTGGAAATTGGCGCTAATTTTTTTTCAGTTTTTAACTAATAAATAAATATACGTTCTCGCCCGTACGTACCCCCGTACCTAGAGCTGTAGGCAGAGATTATTCATTTCCATTTGGCACGATCCTGGCACACCTCTCTCGCTCCTTCTACATCCATACATATACGCATTACCGCTCTCGTACTGCTCGTCGGCTACGGGTACCGCTTATACCGCCCTTCTTTAGTATGTTATTAATCTGATCGATATAAATTCTCATTCCCTTGCCAACGCTGCTACTTACTTTTGCAAACAAAACATTTTTTTGTTGCTCTCCCTTCATACATCGTTTCAACATGTTCGAACCACCGAAGCATACCTTTCTCAATTCTAGTCACAACATTGATTTTTAAGCCCCACTTTTCCCTTATAACGTTTTTAACAAATCTATTTTAACATTAAGATTTTGAAATATCGTTATATTGTCTCTGTCTGGAATAGAGAATTAAAAAAAGCTAATATAGCGCTGGCAAATAGCAGTAAATGAGGTATTATTTAGGTGCCGTCTGGATGACTGAACAACGTAGAGCAAATACGTAGTGCAATCAATTAAAATTGCCGATGAACTGTGTGAACCGGCCTCGATAAACGCGGAAGAGGTTGAAGCATATCGAGTGGCGGTAGTGAGCCTTCAACAAACTCCACCTTGTCACCGTGAATGTGTTTACCGCGTTCATACAGATAATAAAAATATCTTTCACAATTCAAGTTGTAATCCTTGTAATTATAAATACTTTTATTGTTTTTATATGCTTGAGATTTATTATTTAAATAAAAAATAATTATTAGCATGAATTAAAACAGCGGTAACTACATGACTGTTTATAGCCATCACAATAATCATAGCCAATTTCAATAGCTGTCACTGTAAAGTATTTATGGATGTGAACCACCAATCGTTAATAATTTTATGAGTTTTTCAATGTAATGACGCCTTCAGTTTTTTTGCTTAAGGTTTCGAAACGGGTCTATAATATATACAGTTTCGATTCCCAGGCTTCTTGTGCTAATGATTTTTGCATATTTTAACACCATGTAAACTACCTGTTCTTGCCGGGCGTCACTCTGGATTAATTTCAACCCTACACAATAATGATAGAACATATAACCTAGAACCACAGACATCTAATATAACAGCTGGATAATAGAGCTATAATTGTTAAAGATTAATTTAAATCGGTCAAGAATTTCACGTGAATAGAACAGAAGACTTTCAGATCAAAATCAATTGATTTTAAAAAATAGAACAGTTTTTAATAATAAACAATAACTCGTGTGCTTATTAAATAAAACGTGTAAAGGTTGCATTTCGTTTTTTTTGCTTTTTTATCTGTGATACAATGGTGTGAATTGAGTAGTTCACTAAACGTTTTTCTCGTGTCGGTCTGCGTCGGTTGCTTTGTATCTAATGTTGGATGTTTAGATAATACTACGCAAAAGAAGAATAATTTAATTATTATTGTGATCAACGCGTTTCGCGGTAAGTAGCAAAAAGTTGATTTTAAATTAAACAAGAGCTTGAGAAATAAAAAATGAAAGAAATCGTAAAAAAAACAAAAGAATTAGATGGATTGCTATTTTAATGTATGTTAATTCTACATTAGTGACCAAATTGAATGATTATTATGTTGGTAACTGTGTAATTTGAGTGTGGTCCCATTTACCTTAGTTTTTTTTTCTGATTGTGCCACAGACAACCAAGCCATTTTCTAAAGCAAAATTATTAATAATGGCAGTTATTCTTTTGCTTATTCTTACCTTATATACGTCCTACTTCCCGTCTGTACTGTCTGTGATGTAATGAGTTCTCATTAACTTTTACCTTTACAAATAAGTAATTATAAATTCATTTAACGTAATAATTAATCAACAGTGGTAGAGTCCGCAACAACAGGATTTGTTGCACGAATTGGCCGGCTCGACCGTTGAAATACCACGACCTCACAGAAGACATCCGTGAAGCAAAAGTACTGAGCGTTTCGCTGTATGAGTGAGGTGCCGGAGGCCTAATTTCAGTCCTCTTCCCCTTCCCACCCATTTCTCATAAGCATAGGATGGGAAAGGGAAGAGGATTTCACGTGGAGGGGATTAACGGGGAACAGGAAATATTCTTTTTCCTATGTCCATTTAAGGTAGGCAACGCATCTGCAACAAATTTGCTTGTTGCGGATGTCTATGGGTAGCGCTCACTTTACATCAGGTGATCCGCTTGCTCGTTTGCCACCTTCTCACATAAAAAACGTAATAATTAATTACTTATTTGTTTGGTGCAAAATTAAAATTATTTAGGTTCCTATGTATAATATTATACATGTATTGTGTTATTGTAAACGTTGAACATTAAAATTTTTAACCCGAACAGCGCCCGGTGAAACAGCTAGCTGTATAATTATTTTATCAAACTATTGTGAAATTGCAAAATTCTTCTTATCTGTCTGTTGATTATATTACAATGTTTTTATAGCTTCTTACGTTTTGTTTTTTTTTCGCCGATCAAGTGTTGAGTAAATGTTTGTGTGCAATATTTGAAGTAACTCTGTACACACACGCGTAGGTACAAGGTGGATTAGCTAACTGTAATACAAAGTATGGTTCGTGAGTAGTGGTTTTTTCCGTATCCGACCCGTCCCTCGTCAAATCCTAATGTCCCTCGCATCTAATCCTTATTAGAAGAGCATAGAATGGGGCGAGCTTAGAATTAGTTCTCCGGTTACGACACTCATCAGGTGAAACGCAGAATACTACAAGTATTCTTCACACCGGTCTTCTGTGAGGTCGTGGTACTTCACCGGCCGGACCGGAACATGCAACACGTTTTGTTGCGGCTCCAAAACACACGAGATAAAGATTGCTTTAATAAGTGTTAATCTATTGAGATTAACACTTATTTTTATCTCTAGGTTACTCATATAATGGTGTTTCATTTTAATTTATAGCAGTATAAAAGTTTATTGACTAACAATTGCTAATCGTAAACGCAAAACTCATCAGACCCAAATTTGGCTATTTTAATTTTGCTATGTCTCACCCAAAATAAATCGTTAGAATGAGCAAGTTTATGCCAATAATAATTTACTAAATAATAAACATATTGTACCTATTTATACAGCATGATAAATTAAAACAACAAATTAGAAACTAACGTCATGCGAATAATGAAACAAGAATAATTAAAATTAATCAAAGACGGTGCCTGAGTTTCGGAACGAATCTTTTCGCTTGATTAATTCTGATACAGGCCGCTGCTCTATATTAACATTAAAGGATACGCTTTAGAGGCAGAATGCCTTTGATTTTTACTTATTTCATTCTGAGAAATGCGGGCAAATTTTTGGCAAGTCTCGTCCTGGACCTTGTAGGTAGATTAGGTAACTGGTTCGACTCGGGGTTTCTGTGCTTTTTAAATATCTTATTAAAAAATTCTGCCGCCTGTCACTCAAAAATGATCTTCAAAGGTTAGTTATAAGGAATTTGAAAAAAAAAAAACATGTTTGCATGTTCTATATATACTTACATGTACTAGGGATCGTGCTACACGATTTTAAACATACACTTACGGGTACTAGAGATCGCCGATATAATTAATACAACTAATCTGAGACACAACTTAAATTAAGTCAAAGTTAAAAGAAGTTTGTTGGGTCAGCTATTATTATATTATATAAAAAAGCAACGGCTTAAGCCAAGGTTCCCGAGGGACATCTCGAACTAAGTACAGTTAGTGGTTTATAGGTTAAGTGGCCTGAGAGGTACGCCATCTTAAAATCGAATGGATTTTAGATAGCTCTTGAAGAGCAGCGAACACAGGCATCATACATATGTCGTGTAATGCATTCATTGATGTATAAAAATATTATAAGCGGTTTTATCTTGTATTTGTGAAAAATCCCACTCAAACAGTCTCACAAAATTCAATCTAAACATCCCAGCCGTTTCTGAGGAGTTCAGTCTAATACAAACGCATAGAAGAAGTTTTATATATTATATAAATTAATATATATACAGAAACAATTAAGACCCAACATTGTACACAATTGTTTGTACTTTTTTCAAGATGTAAGTTAAGAATTCTTTGTTCACACAAACACATCCGCCGGTCACTTCTAGTTACTTATTTAAAAATGAATACGATCACGCGATGGCCAATTTTACGAGTTTTTTGACCTAGGCGAGGTCTTTCGTCGAGTGAAACGGATTCGATAAATATGTTCATATAAGATATTGGACTATCAAACGGTCTCCGGGAAGATAACCTTAACCGAAATAGTTATTTAAAGACTAAATCAACATGTCTCTTAACTCTTTAAATCGGTGTGTATGAATGGCAATAATTTTCTGTCTGTACCTAATCTAACTGAGCCCGTTACATGCATACCGGTGAAACTAAAATAAGTGTGTTAAAAAGTGAACACAGACAGTTATTACTTTACATATATCAGTTATTACTGTATATGTATACAATAACAACAATTGCGGATGTTTTGCAAATTTAAATTAACTAAAAATTAAACAACTTATATATAATAACTGAATATTCGTGCAATCATAATATTGCATAAATTTTATTCACTTTATCAACGTAATGATTTGTCAATTGTATCGAGTTGCAAAAAATATGTCAAAGAAACGACACGTAGACAATAGCGGTAGATAGCTCGCTTGCAATAACTCCGTCTACGGGTTAGCATTCTAATTATATCGACTCGCGGTAGCTGCAAATGTATCATGCCACAACTATTAGCTAACTTCTGGGGTACCAAGAATTGTAACAGTCTTTAAGTATTTGTTATTTCATTCCATTACATTGATTTCATGGCAGTGTGAGATTCTATGTTGAAAGATTTTTTTTTAAACTAGCCGTTTGTGACTCTCAGTGTCATGTTAATCCTACTTATTAATATTATAAATGTGAATGTTTGTATGTATAGATGTATGGACGTTTGTTACTCTTTTGATTCTGATGTGCGCAACAATTACAGTTCCCCGTACAAATTTAATAAAATAAATATGCACTCAGGCCTGTAACCCAGAGGGCAGAGGCAGAGATCATGGATTTCCATTTGGTGCGATCCTGGCACTCCTCTCTCGTTTCTTCAATATTCATACATCTAAGTATGAATGCTCGTCGGCTTTGGGGTCTCCTTATATCGCCATTTTTTACTTATATAATGGATAATAGAAATGGTTACCGTAAATAACCTTAGAAATCGACTTAGTCACAGTTAGAACGGGGAGGCTGAAAATCAGCGCGGCTTCTGGAAGCTTCTGGTGTCAAGCTGGAAGCAGTACCAGCTGAGCCTCTTCCTTTACCCTAAAATTGTTTATTTTGTTTTATTTTCTCAGTTTTTTATGTTACTTTATTTTTTGGGGAGTAAATTTCATTTAATTTCATAATTAGTTCTACAAAAAGAGCCCGTGACAGCATATATATGTGTCTTTTATGTGTAAGCCATTATCGCCAAAATAGTGAACTATCTATTAATTGTAGGGCGGAACGAAGTTTGCCGGGCAGCTAGTAAATTAAATATAGCCTATGTATTTTGTAGATAGTGTAACTTTATAATGGTGAATGAATTATTAAAATCAGTATAAAAATCTCAGAATTCAATAATAACAAATAATGATATCTACCTTCCATAATATCAGCAGCCGGAAATGTTTGTTTGGGGTTTAATGTAAACAATATATATTTTCTTCGTGTTATATACCGACAATTAGGCCAATTCCTAATTTGGTTAACAAACATTGACATAGTAAGGCTGCAGTCACAGGTTTCCGAAGAATCCCACGAGCTTAGTTACTCTTAAGGAGGTTTTGACTAAGCACCTTCTGCGCTCTGTCACCATCACCTGTCTTTTGTTCGTGCTGTTTATTGGTTTGCGCAAACAATAATTTGCTTTGCTTTGTGTAATTTATTTCATCACCACTGTTCCAAAAACGGCGAAGGAAAACATCGTGAGGAAACCGGCATGTTCTTAGATTCACCAAATTCGAAGACATGTGACATCCACCAACCCGCACAGGGCCAGCGTGGTGGATTACGGCTCATTCCCTCTCTCGGAGAAGAGGCCTGTGTCCCCGCAGTGGGGACCATTCTAAAAAAGGCAGATTTATTATTATTATTAATAAGAACTATGTATTATTTACACTCATGCGTTATCCACGTTCGAATATGAAAGAGATGTGAATGAACTTTTCGGGAGTTGCTTACCTAACGTTTGTGCTTATCGTGCGAAGCAATTTAATCCAAAATGTAAACATTCTAAATTAAAGATTACATATTTGTTTGGGAGTTGAACGAGGGTATTGCCCACGAAGGCAATTAAAAAATGTTTGCGAATTTTTTAATAGCACAGTTCATGATGATACATTAAAATATTGTCATTTTTATAGAAGAAGGCAAACGAGCAAGCGATTCGCCTAAAATTAAGTGAACGCTAACCACAATCAGTGTGTTGCAGATGCGTTGCCTAACTGTAATGAAATGAGGAGGGGATAAACAGAGGAATAAACAGAAAAAGGACATTTCCTTTTCTTATCCATCCCCTCCTCCCTTTAATCTACCCTGTCTTATCCTTTTCTTACGAGAAAAGTGTGGAATGGGAAAGAGGATCAGAATTAGGCCTCCGGTACTTCACTCATTAGACGAAACGCGGAAATACTTCAACGTTACGCCTGTCTTCTGTCTGTATTTGACCGGTCGAGCCAGTGCACTCGTGCAAGATTCATTCGTTGTTGCAGGATCTACCACTATAAGTGTCTGATAATTTCATTTGAGCTATGCAGCGATTATAGCTTAATGGTTTATACTGAATTTTTAAAAAGAATCTTAGTACATTGACTACAAAATTTGATATGTATTAATTAATATATTAATTATTGTTTTAACAGTGATAGAGCCCGCAACAACATCCGTTGCACGAATAGGAAAACAAATTGTAGGGCTTTTTAAGCAAGCGGTGAAAATCAATTATTTGCAATGAATAGACTCTAAAGCCGAGGCGGGCTGCTAGTTCTTTAACTGTATATGTATATAAAACGGTTCAGATAGTAAGATAGAATGTAGGATTAGTGATTACTTTACGAATGTACAGCAATAATTTTCAAGTACTACTGCAGTACGCGCCGTGCCGGAGGTACGTTAACCAGTTTGTATGTTCGCAGATAGTTCATATTTTACACTTTTAGAGATTTTATTGTAATAAAATAACAAGTACTTAAGTATCGCAATCATCGGCCGCAATGCGTTGACTGGCGAGTGGTGACTAGTCAAAGCGAGCCCGAGCCGGGCCGGGCTACCTCGATCATAAATTGACATCATAACTGCATTGCAATGTGCGCTTACGAATTAAGTTTTTTGATCGAGAAATTGTAATACATACGTATTGAAATCGATTACTATAATTACTCGAAGCCCTAACATCTATTAGTGTAACGGGAGGTCGGGAGAGACACGTTTCACCGAACTTTATGTGTTGTCAAATGAGACGGAGGCCATAGTGCTCTATATATATCTCAACTAAGCCCAAAAACAAAAATTTATATAATATATTTTTTTTAACAAAGTGATTAATTTTGAAATTTGATATTTTAATGTCTGTTTGTGTAATAAAAATCTGATACGTAGAACTAGCCGCAACAAGGAAAGTAGTAAATGTTGTCGTCCCTGAGGCTTGCACCGTGTTGCCGCAAGCAACCGTATTGCCGGAAAACATTGGCGAGAGAGTCGCTACAGCTGATACTTTATGAACTTGTTAAAATGTAAGACACTAGTAGCACGTTGCTAGGTGACCGTTTGTTTATTGACCGGTGATTATTTTAGAAAAACAATTTTCATGCGCTATTTTGCTTATCATTTAATTAACTTTGAAAGCTAATAACAAATGTTGTCTTCAAGATTAATTTACATTGAAGCATTGGACCGGATTGTGAAGTATTTCGGTACATCGGTTGTCCTTGAAAAATGTTTTATATGTGACGTAACAAGCGCCAGAATTATAATCCAATTTATTTGTTTTATAAGAGTGCTTTTAGACCTCCGATCTTACCCCGGACCACGGACTCGTTGTTGTGTTTATGTTTCTTATGTCTTTTACCTGATTTGCGGTGGTGTTTGGTTTATCTTTGTGTCTAATAAGTGTAATTAAACAAAGTCCGACAAAAGTCTTAGATAATGAATTTCTCCTCGCAATATTTGATTTCAGTCGTATTTGCAGACTGAAATGAGAGAGAGAGAGAGAGAGAGATCTCCCTCGTTATTTGTTTTGAATTCTTCATATTTTTTTTTTTGAGCAGAAGTGTACTTTGGGCTAATTGCGAACTCTTTTTCTGTACGCTCCCAATTCGAATATAATTTTATTGTTATGAAGAATTTCTATACAAATATGTTTATGTGATTCAATAGAAAAAGCACCTTTTCTCTACAACATTCTTTCTTTTAATACAACTGTAACAAGTGTTGTGCGTGTAGGTACAATCAAATTCCTTACTAAGCCGATGGTTTAAATAAAGAATCGGTGCAATGTGTTTCTTTGAATTTTCTATTTTAACACAGACAGACAGACACCCAGACAAGAACTTTTTAGATGTCTAAAGTTGTCCACGTCGATGTTCCCTTGAGTTATGTTACTTTTTGTTAGCACATTACAGAGCGTGGACTAAATTGGCGCGCTTTCGCACTATATTCTGATCGTCTAAAAAATATGGAGGATAAAAATCGGGCAAAGATCGAGAACATTGCTCAGTTTAGTCTTAAAATGACGCATTTTAATTTATTCCATATAAAAGAAAAAAAAATATTTAATAATTAATAGCCATGTAAAGAACTATTGAAATCAATATTTCAATGTTTTTGGTTTCATCGAAAAACTTCTTTTTGAAAAGTAATTCTAATGTCTTGGCTTACTAAGACATAAAAGTAAACTTTTGTTTATACGTCATGGGTATTCAGTATGGAATTTTTATTTTGATATTACATATAGGTACAAACACTTCAATTATATTTATCTGTATAGATGTACAATACAAATAAAGCTTCCGGATAATTTATCTAAATTATAGGGAAAACCGTTTTTTAATGCGTTGCATAGTTGAGAAGGAGTTAGCGGTTTAGTACACAGAGGTAGAGGGAGGGCAGCTTTCTTTTATAACATGTATGAATTCTAGATATTGTAACAACCAAAACAATTACAAACGGTTAACCTCAACGTATTTAGGAATTCTAAACTCTTAAATGATTTTCGCAGTACTGCTATATAAATATGTGTACTTTGTACATCGTTATTGGCATAGAATAGATAAGAAATATTTTATTTGATAGCCATTAAAAATGTTGCAACAATACTTCCATTCAATAGTAATTTGCTGACGAAAGTACGACACACGTCCATGTATTGAAAATCGATTGCGTTGTAATTAACTGGTGTCGAATTTAGCGATTAGGCTAAAAGTTTAATGCGTTGTGACAGAAAATGTTACTGCGAGTAGAAATTACGTCGGAGTAATTAAGTAAATAATGGACAGTAATTAATCGCTAGCTACTCTTTGGAGGGTCAGTTCAAGCGAGCAATGAGCTTGGCATCACACCAATCAGTTGACATAAAAGAAATGACTCCTGAGGAAAGTGACGAATACCCTCGAGCTGTGTGTGACCTTAAAGAAGCTAAATGTCTTCTGCGTATTTCCACCTCAAGCCTAGTCAAGAATGACAAGAATCCCCACGATGCTCTTAAGAGTGATTGGGAAAAGACTGGTTTTCTTTTCCAATTCTGAAGTTGCATGATGTACCTAATGCTTGTTTACAGTTGAACGGTCTATCCGTTACTGTAATTCTAGCCCGGGGGTGATCAACGAGTAATACGCGATCGCAAGTCATCGGCATTCCGAAACGTCACTCGTTGTAAAATCCCGTTAATTTTCGATTCATTTCATAGCTATTTGCATTTGTGGATGCACTGACCGCGCCAGCGAATGAACTGATCGATGAATGGAGATATGAACTCGATCTTTTACTGTTATGTGAGATAAACATGTATTTTAACAGTTCGGTTCAGTAGATCCAGAAATTACCTTCGACAACTTGACCTCTTTATAATATTAGTATTTAATAAATATTCGCTTGTCATCACTATTACATAAAATTAGTAATGAAATGGCCAAATATAACTTTTCTTATAAAATGGCCAAAATATATTACTGCCGCTTGTAATTGTTAGTTGTCATGTCTTTTATGACAATTAGAATATAGAGCATAATCGATATCATTCATTCATTTCATTAAATGAGATCAGTGGTGTATTTAAGCATTTCTTTTTGAGAAGAAGAAGTACAAGCCATTCCGCCCTACATCCAGGTGGACCCCTGGTAGTGAAACCGCATATGTTAGATATTTGGCACGCCTTAATCCAGTACACTGATACTATCAAATGATAATACTGACAGGTATACCTCTCACATGCCTCATAAATCCATGACGTTTCAAAAGCTGATGTACTACCCAACGAATTCCCCGCTACAAGCTGAAATACTTTTCAATTACTTAAAACAAACATTTAAAATCTACCATTTTCATTTGAGATGTTGAGAAATATTTCAAAGTCATGTCACATGTCTGTTGTGTCGATATGAAATACGAGATATTTGATCGGGCGTAAAAACAACACTGGGCGATATCTGACGGCTGACCACTCGTCGATGTGAGTGCATCAGGTATTGGAGCGGAGCGCAAAGTGCTGTAACCGACTAGTATTACGTAACGGACAGTTACGCAAAGCCAATGTCAAGACCGCTGCATCAACCATCAGAGGCGAGGTCGACGACCTCGATAGCAAACTAAACACCCGCCACAAACACGTTCACATTCGGATGAAAAAAAAAACAAAATATTGATACGAGATTCATTCATAAATGATTACGATCGAGAAGTTATTTAACTTAAATATGTTTGTGTACCAGGTTAAATTTTGTTTATTTCTGAAAAGAAACTGACCAACAAAAGCGTTCCTATTCGCGGCTATTGTTTGGTTTGTAGATCATTCATACTTTCACCAGGATTAGAGATGGCCTAGTTCACCAGTTGACCATCGCTTAGCGTACAGATAGTGTACAGATATTAGTAATACATGTGCGTTAAGGACCGGCATAACGACTTTATACCCGCATCTGTTATTTCATCAGCATCTAGATTATATGTTAGGTAATACGTACATTAATAAATCACAAGTGGGTTACCGAGTTAAATCTGGAGTCAACACTGTTAAATCTTAAAAAGCAAATTACGTTGCGTTGCCGTTAGCGATTCTAGGGGTTGATTTAATGTGGATGTCAAGGTCCAGATCGATTCGAATTAATCGAAGATCAGTCAATTATGTTCCGACATGGATGGTTACCCTTTGCTTTGTTTTGTAACAAGGGCAAGGCAAGGGCAACTTGGAATTTTTAATTAATTGTTAAAAGTGATCGTAGTTTTATGATGCAAGCAAACAATTAGTTACGTAATTATTGTAGAGTCAATATGTAAGTCATTGAGTCATTTTTTTTATCTCTACGAGAACAAAAACCTCAAACATGAGCAGATCTCAATGGGTTATTAAAAAATAGTTTCACCCTTGGCCTTAGCCCGGTGGTACTCCGAATGAGTTTGATAGTGTTTATAATAATGGCCATTTATGTTTTAATTTCACAAAACAGTGTTTTCTTCTTACTTAATTAAAAATCGTGAAAAATTTTATAATATTGTGTCAAGTACAAGTATATGTAAAAATTACAGAGTTTAAAATCTAGAATGCTTGCAGCATGAAGAAAACAATTAAGAATTTTAGGTTCCACTGTTCCAAATATTTGCAACTTTATTGTAGCTACTGAAACAATTTCCGCAGTTGTAAAGAGTTAAAACTTCCGATTTAAAAAATTCTCACTATTGTAATTATTATGACTAAAAAAGAAAGGAACAACATAAAAAGCCTTCAAGCATTAAGCAACAAACAAAGGGTAATAAGAAAAACCTAAAGTCGATTAGAACAGCAGTTGTCATAGTTTTTCAACTTTTCTTGTCGATTGTTTAGATTTCTTTTGTGAGATGTCGACAGAAAGCGACAGACTCTGATATTCAAGCATCATATGCTTGTGATCCGCCGGGCTTCGCACAGGTAGCACCAGCATATTATTTTTGTTGTAACTTACCAGCCTGTTTTATGGAAGAAGGTTTAAGCTAGCGGTTCACTGCATATTACGTGACTGCTAACTATAGCCATTTGCAACAAGCTAATGACTTGTAGATGCGTTGCCTACATTTAATGGATGGAGGGAGGAATACAAACAATAGGGATATTTGCTTTTCCTATCCATCCCCCGTCATATCCTCTATCCCTTCCCAATTATTCCTTCCTATTCTTTATTAAAAAAGCGTACTACTGGGCAAAGGTCTAGGATTAGGCTCATGACACGTTACTCTTCAAACGAAACGAAATACTTATACTTCACGCCAGTCTTACCGGTAGAGCCGTCCCATTCGTGCTGTTGTTGCAAGCTCTACGTAGTACTATTATATGTATATATTATTATGCTATATTTATATTTTATTATTATACTATTATTTAGTCTGTATTCGAGTTTTATAAACACATCATTATTGTTAACAGAGCACACCTCCGCCGCTGGTAGACTGGTCGGGCGTGCCGACTCTCGCGCTGGTGGTGGTGGCGCTTCTGATGGCGGCGACTGCGCTGCTCGCGCGCTCCCCCGACCGTAAGCAGCCGCCGCGCCTGCCCGGCCCGCCCGCGTTGCCGCTCCTAGGCACGAGATGGCTGTTCTGGAGTCGATACAAAATGAATAAGCTGCATGAGGCTTATGAAGGTTAGAGAGTTGAGAAAATGTTTTAGTGAATGTGTGAAGTGCAGAAGTTGGTATAATTATATAAATAATATTACAGTCATAATATCTTTTCCCTTGGCGATCCTATGCCGAAAATTGTAAATTACTATAAAAATACGAACATTAAAGAGTTTTTTTTTGATAAATATATTCCGTATTAGTGTTCAAGGGTGTCATACCAATGCAGTTGTCCTAGTCCAGAAATAATACGTCATTACTAGTGTATTAGAAGCCAAATAGAAGTGAAGGGACTCCTTCTGAAACACTTTTTATGTTTGATGCAGAAAGCGAATGTCCCAATATGCAAACGCGTTCAAATCATGTGTAGAGAGTGTGACGAGATGGCGCTTACAATTAATTAGCACTCTCTCCGTCCCAATGAGATATTTGCACACAGATATGTTCAGGCGGTACGGGCCGATCTTTGCTGAGGTGACGCCGGGGGGCGCCGCCGTCGTATCCATCGCTGAGAAGACCGCGCTGGAGGCCGTGCTGCGGAACTCCAACAAGAAGCCATACCGCCCCCCCACCGAGATCGTGCAAGTCTACCGCAGGAGCAGGCCCGACAGATACGCCACCACTGGACTTGTCAATGAGTTAGTACTGTATTAATAATCTTTAATATATAGTACAAGATACGAAATTCATATCCTCATCGGTTATTAGTTACACTGTTAAATCGTAAATGCCAAATTAAGTCAAGCCTTTGCGTAACTCGCCGTTGGCGATTTTAGGGGTCAAGTTTACGTGGACCTCAAATCGAACTCGAGTCTAATATTCTCTTATAATTGAATGAAGCATACATAAACGTTTAAGCTTTTTATTTGTGCACGAATCCACTCATAATCTTAAGTACTGTTTCTCTTCTCTACTACCATTTAGTATGTGATATCCGTAACCAACGATCGTATATACATAGATGTAGGAATGGAGAAGATGCGAGACAAGTGTGCCAGGATAGTGAAATCCGTTACCTCTGCCTACCCTTCTATTATTATTATTTTATTAGGCATTAGGGGTATTACAATACGACCTAGGTAGCGCTTTATTTAAACATCTAATGTTTTATTATTAGCAGAATTGATAAACCGTAAATTAACGTAGCAATCATGATACGCTTTTATCGTAAGCACTGACTAGACTTGAAGCCAGTTCTTCAAGGTTTACCCAATTTAGACTCGTTAAACTGGCCCAACTTAACCTATAATATGTAGGTTAAATACACTGATCGTTCGCTAACGGTTATTCGAACTTAAGTGGATTTCCTTGGGTGTGTTATATTTCCATATTTGGTCGCTAGGCAGCTTTTATACTATATATATGTATATACTACTAAGAAGTGTATCTAAGAACCGGTGTCCGTGTCATTTGCTCATACTAGAAATACGAGACAAGTCTAACACCAACTACATTACTACATTAGGACAGACTGCTAGTGGATTTGTAGTGCATATTATACGCAGTCATCTTTCCCGACTTGGTGCATAGATTTTTTTTGTATTGTCAAACGAGCTATCTTCTGTGGCGATTTGCTAAAACTAGCGGTGGACTGAGCCTCACCCAGCGCTGTCATCATGACATTGTTAACAACGCCGAAAACATTAACATAACTATGTTGTTATTTCTCTTTTTCTGTATAAAAAAATGAGATGACAATATATTTGGTGTGAATGTGTTTGGCAGTGTGAAGTCACCGGTCGTGTTTTTTTCAGAAGATATTTCTAAGTATTCGAATAATGACATCTAATGTCACCTTACAGAAGTTGTTTTTTTTCGGGGATTCGTGTTTTTCCAGATAAGACGCCATTATAGATATATAAATAACATACCTAAATACAAAATTTCGCCGTAATCGTTAGAACCGATTCCGAGATTATATATATTTAATATATATAATAAAGATATGTTCAACAATTGCTCGCTTTATGTAATATGGTAAGATATAATGAGTTGTTGAATCATTATTGTTCCGTAGCACTATAATAGAATGTGAAGTGGTTGTTTTAATAGCGGTAGATCCCTCACAATCGGTTAATGTTGCGCATTTTTACCATCATGCAATTTCCACAATCATATACATATGTATGCTGGCGTCAAGTAGAGCTATTTAAATAAACTTCTACGTTACATCTTATGAGTGATGTGCCGCAGACTTTTTGTCAACACACATTACGTAACGTTCATGTATTATGGTACATTTATATAATACTAGCGAACCAACCCGGTTTCGCCTGACGCGTGATGACAGCCTAAATGACATAAGATGTGTGCTGTGTACTTACATCGGCATTTGTTAGAAATTTATCTAACTTTTTAATAACACACACACAATGTTACACTTATAATACAAAAAATCATTAAGATCGACTGAGTAATTTCGGAGTTCATACCAGACCAACGCTGTGAAACGGTAATTTATATAATATGATAAAAAAGAACCTGAGAAGTCAATCTCTCAGGACATAAAAAGGGATAAAGATTAATATAAAATTGATTCCTAAAAACTAATATTAGTTTAGGAGGACTAGCGGCAACAATACATGACCCATATAACCATATTACCCACAACAAAACGCCTCACTAGACACCACGCTGATTGCAGTACGATAAGAAATTATTTACGAATGTCAAATGAAAGTGCTTTAAGCAGTATTAAGGCCAATGTTAAGGCCATAAATCATGAAATAATCTCCAGCGCATTCTTAATATAGTAACAACAAATAGCCCCTAGGATAAATCAATAAATACTTTCGATAAGAAGGTCAGATGAAATAAAATTATTTTAAACTTTATAAATGCGCATATATGTTCTTTATGAAAAAGATGGTTAACCTTTATTAAAATAAATATAAATAACAAGGTTCTCCAAGTCTGTCAATGTATATAGCCAATAGGATGGATACGGGGTCCAAGGTGGATATGTAAAATATGATTTTAAATTTCTTATTGAAATTAATCGCACTACTAACCAACCAGGCACGGGCTATAAACTTCGACTATATATCATAAATAGTGGAGACTTTTTTGCCGTCGAGCTGCATGTGGCGTTGAAAAAGCAAAATAACTTGACGAGTTTGTTTTTATCCAACAACGCTCGCAGCAAAGTTCCGTGACAGGAGAAAGCTGTTTAGAAACCTAGTTACCTTTAATTAGAAATTAGGAAGTGAAGTTGTTACTAATTAGCTGTGCCCTGCGTTTCACTCGGACAAATCTTTAGGTCCAGTAGAAGGATTATTATATATTATTATATCGAATAATGTTTACGAAGATAAATGAGTAAACAGTGGTAGAGCCCGAAACAAGAACATCAGTCGCATGAATGCCGGCTCCACCGGTGAAATACCACGATAGGCGTGAAGTAGAAGTATTCTGCGTTTCCTTTTTCAGTTTCCACCCTTTCCTCGTACGGATAGGATGGGAACGGGAAGACTATTGGACAGGGAGGAGGTTGGCTAGGAAAGGAAATATCCTTTTTCTTGTCTATGCCCTCCTCTATCCATTAAGATAGGTAACGCATCTGCAACAGTTTTGCTTGTTATTTATCTATTATTTTTTGAAATAGTCTGGCGCCATCCCACATATTTTGATTTTTCATTTCTTTTTCAAAAACACAGGCTGACTGCCTAAGGACTGCCTTAGGCAGTCAGCCTGTGTTTTTTTTCCAGTTTGTAATCTGTACAAACTTTATCTTTTAAATCAGTTTAGCTTAGCTAATAAATTGACTGTAAAATAACTTAAATTGTCAGTAATAAAGGCTAAAGTTCATTTAAGTTTTGTGTA
The DNA here is from genome assembly GCA_029849275.1 of Papilio elwesi. Classification (NCBI taxonomy): domain Eukaryota; kingdom Metazoa; phylum Arthropoda; class Insecta; order Lepidoptera; family Papilionidae; genus Papilio; species Papilio elwesi. The sequence continues at coordinate 3,055,658 of CM056704.1, read as the reverse complement.
AAATGACTGAAATATAACTATGAATGTTTGAGTGGACGTAATAAGCTCAACATTAGGACAGAAAAATAATTGTCTGAAGCGAATCGGGTTACTAGTATAGGATACAAAGGTCGTTTCAGATTGCTGTATAAATCAGCGATATAAACTGTTAAATAAATACCTACACTCATTTAACAGTTAAACGTTATGATGTTTTAAAATCCCGTAACCTCCTTTACAGATAGTCATAGATTAATATTTGATTTCCTCAGCGGAACGAATCATAATTTCCTTTCAATTGTAACACAAGCATACGTTGGTGATCTGAAGAGCTGTTATTAGTTACCATGTGGTTTATACTCTAGATAGATAATTTAGTCTCATCGAAGGAAATCAGGACGGATAAATATACATGGAACTGGTTTGCGCTCATATTGACAAGAGTGAGGCGAACTAACCTGTGCCATTAGTTTAAAAAATCTATTTTCTGAAAGCGTTTTTGTTCTACGTTTAAGCATTATATTTCTTATACAATAACTCTTTTTATTGTATTATACAATTTACTTTCGCAAGCCGTTCTTAGACTCCGGGAACATTGAGAGTGAGAAAGGTACAGAATATCTTGTATTTTTATTTTTGTACTATTATAGACACATATCACAATTGGAAACAAATTTTGTCAATGGTAAATCTGTATAACAAATCGCAAGAGGAAAATGATAAGTATTCAAACAGGCGTCATTGATTTGACGAGGTTTTATATTTGCCGGTCACGTAGCTCTTAAAACCTCGACAGTGTCTCGACTAGTTTTTTTCAACGGCGTCCCGAATACCTAACTCTAACTTCCTGCACTCAATGCCCAAAATGTGAACAATATAATAATCATAACAAAGGCCACGTTCGAGCGATAAGATCCTATTGTGTATTCAATATTTACGCTTTAAATAGACTGTTTCGCAATCTTGTATCGAACGAGTCGACAATAAGCACGCACAAGGGGTCGTGTAGGTCGTTAGTGCTTGTGAAATGATGCTTAGGCGATTCAGTGTCACTTTAGGCACATTTCGTTACATGAGAGAGAAGAAAGATATAATGACGATAGGAGGAAGAGAGCAAGCTATTTATTGTAAGTACTGAATAACCAGTATAGTTTTAGGGAATATTTGTATTATTAGTTTCTTTTGAAACTCTCTCACTGTCTTATTTTTTATTATCTAAGAAGCTTCACTTGTATGACATGTACTATAGTAAGCCTGCAATTATTTTTAGATTGGGTTTATACCTAGTGTAAACTTAGTGTGTAACGTAGGACTAACGGGAACAGTCCAAGCGAGTTCTGATGCCTGAGGTCGATAGGAAATACGAACTGGGCTTTTACCGGTATTAACTGTTAGGCAAACGGGACTTAACCACTTAAAGATTGACACGTGTTAATACAACATAGCGGAGTCCCGATTATCCGGTCCTCAGTTATCCGGATTCCGACTGCAAGTCGCAGAAAATGTTGACCATTTCAGCATTTAGCATTTTAAGCGCCCTGGAAACGAATATGTTTGTCAAACTTTGCATTTATATCAAACAACAGTGTAAACGATCAAACCTAAATTTAAACAGAATTGTTGCCCGTAGATTCGAATATCTCCTTGTCGTTATGCGACGTCGCGTACATTTTTGGTTGACGTCGACTCTAGTACTGTGTATTAAAAAAAAAGAATGGTTGAAATAAATAGAAAAATATTTGTCCGTAAAGTTATCACTCAGCGTATTCTCCACGCTGTTGTTGTCGCTGGGCGTAGCGTCCTCCGTGAAGCCAAAACAACGAATGAGATCTTATTTGACAAACACCGCCGTACAGGTTCAAACCTGTTTGTCAAGCATTTTAATCGTTTTAACATACATACAATTAAAACAATTTAGTAAAGGCACCCGCAATTCAGTGATAAAAATATATAAACGGCAAATGATCATCTTCTTGCATCTTGCTGAAGTCTGTACAAAGAGGAGTAAAAAAAATCACTGCGTAAAATCTGTACAATTTATTTTCTAACAATTCATAAACATTCTTGTTGAAAATATTCTTGCATATTAAATACTTATTGCTTCCACTCTTTGTAGGCAAGGTGACAACTGGGTGCACCTGCGTCGGCACCTCACCTCGGAGATCACCAGCCCACACACGATGCAAGGCTTCCTGCCGCAGCTGAACTCAATCTGCGATGACTTCGTCCACCTCCTGCAGTCGTGTCGGAGACCTGATGGCGCAGTCTACGGGTTTGAGCAGCTCACCAACAGAATGGGACTTGAATGCAAGTTATCTATACTAATACTTTAAAGAAAAATAATTTGATTACTTATCCTATTATCTTTATTCATTTCAAACATTTCTAATTAATAAAGTGAGTTATTCTTGTTTTATGGACCCTGTGTCCAACAAAAACATTAAGGTTAACGTAAACTTTAATATGTTTGAAATATTTATACGAAAATAACTAAACAATTAATATATCTATACGTGTTCACAATTCCTTCCTACATAGCAATAATTGCTCTGCGTCTAGACGAAATAGATTATATCTACGTATAATTATGCAATTCTTTTATGAGGTTGTTCATCTGAAATCTAAATCGTATATGATTAAGGAAAAAGCAGACTTTTTTTTTCTTTTTTATTTTAGGGACTTTTGTCTTAGAAGACATGTCAGTCCCATCTTTCCCCATACACCACAACTCATGCATTAATATTATACAATTATAAAATTAAAAAGCAGAATTGTTGATACATACGTCGCATATAAGCTCGGCCGTCACCGGTTCCCCTAATATTGCTTGTTTTAATGTCATCAATCTGTATGTATGGGTATGGGCATGTTGTGACGAGGGAAGAATGGCATGTGAGAGGGATGTGGAGGGATATACGGGTATATGAGGGAGTGACGTATGAAATAACGGATGACCAAGAATTTTTACAGGTGCTGATATGATTTTGTTTAATTGTCAGCCAATTTATCATCCATTGTAGCGATAGCTAAGACATGGCGACTCAAAACTCTAAAAGTTTTTTTGTAATAATTCACGTTTTCACGCATAAGACACAGACTCGGACGGTCGGCACAGTATCAGTAAGAGTACGATCGTAATCTGTACTGTATAAGATTTTGGCTAGTTTTTTACGGTAGGACGCCCGCCTGCTTTCACACCTCGGCCATAAGACAGCTATGCACCTATATAAACATTAAATTTTAAATCATGTCTTATTACAAAAGTTCATGCTAATCGATAGAGAGGTGTCGAGATAAGCGGTCTACCTAATTGGTCTGGATACAACAAAATATAATATCGATATAGAATGTAACTAATTTAATTTTGTTGTTTTAAATTAAACTCCCAGCGTGACGTCGTGCCATAATAAAATAGTCTATCTATAACAAACCATTCTTGTACCGCCGTTATCTGCGTGTATCTCGACGGCCATGTACACCCGAATACCATGACTCTTTTGTTCTCAAGGTTGTATTTTTTCCATGACAGCGTAAATCTTTTATGTTTTTATATGTTGAAACTATTTCGAGTTCCCACGGTGAAAACTTTAAACTCTTTAACATACTATCGTACATTACGTACTTATAATAGGAGCTAAAAGTATTGTCGCACTGGCCACTATGAATTGTAATAAAACCTGCATGGTGTCCGATTTGACAGTGAAATTGTTTATACACGAGAATGTGGCATTCTACATTATAATTTTTGTTATGGCAAGGCAATGCACAAGCAAGCCAGCACATGTGGCCGAAAACATGTAGATTTATTTGAACTCACTCTACATATACTATATCCTGAGGTGTCTAGTTCAAGCGCCATCTAGCACTCAAGATGTATATTTTTTTACTTTTTTCAAATAGTCCAAAAGTCTTTGATAGATTTTATTTTCTATTTCGCATTGATACCAGCTTACTACGTATTTTTATGAAATATCCTGATATGAAACAAACAGGGAGCTAAAAAAATGGTCAATTAAATTTTACATACATATTTTGTGGCCGCCCTGTATCTATGTTCAATGATTCATTTCCTTACTAAGTACTTTTGCTTGTGCATAAGTTAATGTATATTTCGCTAACGAGCCATAACGGATTTATACTGAGAGATTAATATGAACACACAATTACAATGGAACGTAATGAATACAAACACGTTCAAATAAAACAGAAACACCAAAAGCAAGTATCCAAAAATAGGTATGGTTGATATTTTCCCCCGATCAGTTAATACTACGCAATCCTTTTGCGATTGAATCAAACATGTCGAAAGGGGTCCTTTTGGAAGTTCCCCTGCATTCAAAATATTCTTGCGATTCGGTCTACACCTGCCTTTGTACATTCAAGGTCAATGGAGGCAAGTTCAAGTTTTGTCCCCACCAAAAAGTAGAAACAAAAGGCACGGACATATACATATTACATATAGCTTCCGTTCATGACTACAGACGATTTGAGAACTCGATTAATTAAAAAAAATACAAGGCCACACTTTATTTACGTCTGTAGCCTTCTACATATAGAATTAAATATAAAGATAACACAAAACGCGTGTATCGTAATGTGTAAAATTAAATAAGGAAGTTGTCTGTATGTTTCATAGACAGACTAAAGTTTATTTTGAGGTTAGGAATACGATTAGATTTAATAGATAGTATTTTATGTCATTAAGGGCCTACTCTTAAAAAGTTATTGCCAATGCTACTAATAAAACCTAATTAGTTAATTAATATTGTATTTTGTAAATAAAAATATTCGACATTGACTTTGACTTTGGGTAGTTCGATTATTTATGTAATTAGGTTAGTGACACACCGAGTAACAATTGCGCAATAAAGTCGCACGATTTTTATCTACATTTACAACCGAGATATAATTACTTTGTAATGATAATGTTTAGTGTAAACAATATACATTATACATCATTCATGAGATTATTGCAATTTGTAATAGAGGCCTTTAGCGGCCATGAATCAATCAAAATAAGATGCGAACGATCCTAATCATTATGGTTCAACAAAGTTATTGTATTACTTAATACTTTTTGTGTGCATTTGTGTGCTACTTGACATTTTTCATTGTATGTGAATCAGTGATTTAGTCGTTTTTAACCGACTTCAAAAAGGAGGACTTCAATTCGCTTGTATGTTTTTTATGTATGTTACCTCATAACTCCGCTCCTGGTGAACCGATTTTATAATTCTTTATTTGTTCGAGAGGTAGTGCTTGTCGATTGGTCCCATTTTAGTCAAGATGCGACCGGTAGTTTTTGAGTTCTTCTTAATAATGCAGAATATGAAAAATGTGAGTTTTATTTAGTTCGTTTTCGACTTAAATTTACAGGGATTGTCCAGATTGTCACAGCGGATGTTCCTGTGTTTGGTAGCGATCGGATCAACATAATTAACGTTACCCGGGTGAAGCCGGTGCGGTTCACTAGTATAGTATAAAGTTCATTTCATTTGACGCCGACTGTAAAAATAAATATGATTAAGAATCGATTCTTATGTTTACTTGTTTTTTTTTAGTTTTTTTAAAGTCGGTTATGTTTTTGTTAATTACAATAGTACCTGTAAGCCTGTGCTACCATGCTGTAATGTAACACGTTTTAATGTCGTTACTTATTATTTCTAAACGCGGCTGTATGTAAAATATTTGGTTATAATTAATACAGGCGACGAATGGCAGCTACGAAATGAACGATAAAACGTAGGTGGGGGCTCCTACGATGAGCCGACCGGTAGCTTAGGGCTGATCTCTGTGGATATTTTTGTAGCAGAGCTATGTCGCTATTGGAAATTGTTGTGCGTCAGTGGATGGTAAAGAATTAAAATTAAGATGATATCAAGTTATCGATAAATTGTCTTTAGTTCTAACCTTTTTAAATCGGCAGGGTTACAATCTTTAGAGGTCATGATATTGAGCGATAGTTTGGTTGGTATTGTTTATATGAATGAATTATTTTAAATTAAATATTTTAGGTGGATTAATAGATAGTACGAATGTAATGTAAACAAGTGGTAGACGTGATAAGGACAATTAAGTGTCGTATAACAACAACATTTTCAATGAGTTCCCTTGCCCACCTCAGCGACCTCTGCCCAGTCACAGTGCAGTAATTAATTTACTGCTGCGATAGTGCGGCGACCGATAGCGACGCATTTTGTTCACTTGAATGTTTCTTTTTATATTTGTTCAACGCCAGCTTATATCAAGCTTACAAATAATTACCTTTCATATCAGTCCTTAACAGAATTGGGTATTTTACCAATAGTCATATTAATTAACAGCTTGACTTAATATGTAGATAATAAATTAAGTACAATGCTCTGTCCTTTAAAACAGAATTAAAAGGGACACAATAATTACAAAACAATGTTGCATATACATATATATGAGAGGGTCGAACCCCTTTTTTTTAACAATTCTCAAGGCTAGCGACTTTTGTCATGGGCTACGGAAGTAATGTATCGACCATTCAAATAACTTACTTTACATCCAACTAGAAGACAGTGTCATAAGTTCAAACAAAAGACGATACGTACCTAAGTTTTACTTTGCACTATAATTAGGAACTAGCCTCCCCTGGAAATCGCCCACGGTCTATCTATTGCAGAAATATGATTTTTATGGGTCAAATCTATTTCTAAAACTGGAAGCAATAGTTATAATATGTTATAAAAATTTCGTTTAAATATTGAGAATAACGCCACCTAGTGAAAAATTAAAAATATTTTAGTTTACTAAACTATAAAACGTGTTTTTAAAATTATAAATATTAATTTAATTATTTATTACCTATCAGTTACCCTTATTCTAGTTGTTATGCGACAACATTGATAGGCCATATCTAGCAAATAAAGCATTCAGTTATAGATAGATAAGACGTCATTGTGTTGTTTGTTGGAAAACATAAATCTACCGACAGCCGTTCAATGACGAAAATATGACGCCGTATCTCAGATAAAGTCGCGTAATGTAGGTCAGATATCGTAGGAAATGACCGCGATAGTGCCCGCATCGCCCCGCTGCGAGGAATGCAACATTAGAAGTGCATTATGATACCGCACGCTTATCTACGCACAAGTTATGACAGCGGCGGCTAGGGTGACAAACTTAACACTTAAAATCAGGAAGTCTCGAATATTGCAACGTGATATTTGAAATGGATATTAAAGTCAGAAGTCTGTAGTTGCTAATTATCTAGAAACTGACTTTTGAGACGAAGACAGGCTTAAGCTGTGTAATACAGCGAAAAAAAAACATGACAAACGCAGGTCATTTTCATATATTTTAACCGTAAAATGGAATTTAAATATTAGTAAGCTTATCTTAACGTAACAAAATATTATTTTTGGTCATTATAGTTTAAAATTTATATAAAGGGAGTAATTTTGTTTGTGTCTCAAGTGCCTATCGTTTATTACCCTTTGGATTTGAGAAGTATAAATTAAGTGATAATCAATAATTAATATTATTAGATTTGAAATGATGAATAATAAGATTGTCCATCGAAGTGCGCATCTCACGGTGCACGGACCCAGTTGGCGCGATATCGCTCGGCCGTAACGCGCCAGAGTTGCGGAGATAACTCAAGAGCAGATGCTATTGATTCGGTCTGGTTGCGTCGAACTTGAATGTAACAGCGAACTTGTCCTTTTGAACAAACATTGTAGAATGCAACGAGAAAATGTTAGGATTATGACGTACTATATCTTTAATTTACGATGAAATATTTCATACAGACCTATATTTAAGGCTCTGCTCACTGTCATTTTGGTCTCACAAAACCTGTAACTTCCAGTCACGGAATAACAAAGATGGGGTCCTTCACTCACATTCAGTTCGCTATGTAACCACTGTCAGAAGACATAATTTACTTAGCATTTCTAGCACTAGTTTTGATAATAAATTCCTATGCTGTATTTATTCATTAAATTCCACATTGCATATGTTATGAAAGTACCTGGATGATAAGATTTTTTTTTGTAAACCAGTTTTTTGGAAATTATATTTAGATGCGATTTACATAAAGTTAAGAAATATGAAAAATATTTTTCGATCATACCGACATAATAATAAAAAATATGAACTAGGTTTTCATTGCACTGGCAACACGGATAAAATGGCATTTTCCAAAAATTAATCCAAACCAATCAATAAAAAAAATCCTAAATCCTAGCTAGATCGATTAATCGCCCCCGAAACCTTCTGTGTCCTAAATTTCATAAAATCGTTGGAGCCGTTTGCGAAATTCAAAATATATATGAAGGTGATGAATCTCGGAATCTCGAAATATGTATGTAAGATAAGCATTAAGATAATTATTTCATATATTAATATATCATTATTAGAGGAATCCAATAATGATGACGCCATCTGGTGGCCGTAGTGACTGTTTTATTATTTTTATCTCAAGGCCAATCGAAAAGCATGAGGTGAGCCGTTGGGAACATTCGACTGTAGGATTTTTATTTGCAAACAAAACGTTTCCCAGATATGTTCTTATGAAATCAAAATATCTGCAGGATGCTGCCCCGAAATTCTACATCCTTTATTCATTTATACTGGAAACCTGTTTGGCCTTGTATAGAGAATGTTCGGTACTTCCAAAGGGAAGAACTTTATTTAAAAGAGTCTGGTTTCACCGGCACAATTGTATTCGTTCTCGAAACAAGATTAACATCATATTGGCTAAATAATAATACAAGTATCTTGTATTATTATTTCGAACTTATTTATCCATACGTCTTTGTGTGTGTTTTGAATATAGTCACATGTGTCACACGCACAATGTCTTTGTGTCACATTAAGGAATTTCTTCAAGTTTTATCGCCTGCATTTCCGACAAGTTTAAAGATATACTAAAAAAGGCTTATACTAGCGACACGCCCCGCCTTCGCACGAGTAATCTCCATACAAACTTTCATCCCCTACTTTAGAACTTTAGCGGAATAATTTAGAAAAATCTTTTCGTGGTGCTCGCCTACGTAATAACAGCTGTACAAAATTTCAAGTCCCTAGGCCCAGTAGTTTGACATATCTGAGTCAGTGAGTTTTTTATATACCAGGGTACTTTACACAAAACAAATGAACATAATTATATGCGTGGAACGTGTCAAAGCAGAAGATCTCTAAATGCAAAGAATCGCGTGGGTCGCCCAAAACATGCGTCGTAAAATTTTATCCGAATTCAATTTCGTCGTGGGTAGTCGGTAATCGCAGATCGTTTCCGACGCTGCCAAGTTTTCAAGTACACCTTCTTGGGTGTTGAGTGACCTTGCGAATTAAAAAAACAATCGATAGTACGGAACTAATTGAAATTATTCGTTTTATGTGCGTCTTGTGATAAAAAATACAAATGAGTATGTCCAACCAAGTTTAAGCTTGGTTGTTAAAGCTTAAATGAAATGTTAGTACATTATTTTGATAATCCACTAATATTTCGTACACAATGCACGAGGAGGGTTGTCGTCGTAAAAAAACTATATTCAAAACCTATTGCAGTATAGAATGCGGTCGCGTATCCAAATTACGAAATCAATAGTAAAAGTATTTTTTAACATTTCAATACCCATTTCTAGCTGTCTGTGGACTGATGCTGGGCACGAGGCTAGGTTTCCTGGAGCGCTGGATGTCAGGGCGGGCAGCGACGCTGGCTGCGGCGGTGAAGGCGCACTTCAGAGCCCAGAGAGATTCCTACTACGGCGCGCCCCTGTGGAAGTTCGCACCCACCAATCTGTACAGGACCTTCGTCAAAAGTGAGGAGACTATACACATGTGAGTCATGTTTTAGTAACTGACGTACGTAACAAATAACTTCCGATGGGTTTGAAGCTAAATTTTGGTCTTTGTTACGACGTAATCTTTTGACAGACGTTATAAAAGATTCCTGATCACTTATGTTTTTAAAAATTCAGAAAACGCGCAAGCTTTTTTAAGTGTTAAGTCAAGTGTCAGTTGAAACAAGTTTATTATTTTTTAATCTTATGCTAACAGTAAAAACATTAAAATGAAGTAAAGCGGAAGAAGAGCGTATTGTTTTTGTTAACTCAGTTGCATTCATTCTTTTAACAAGGGATCTAAAAATAACGTAGCAGTTAAACGTTTCATTTATACTCGGATAAGAACTAAATAAATTGTGTTTTAATTATTCCCATCCTTCTTCGATAATAATATTTGAAATGTAACAATATTACGTCAGGATAATATCTGAGCTGATGGAAGAAGCCATGCTGCGGACGAGCGGCGCGGCGCAGGACGACGGCATGCGCGAGATCTTCCTCAACATCCTCGCCAACCCCGAGCTGGACGCGCGCGACAAGAAGGCCGCCATCATCGACTTCATCACCGCCGGCATAGAGACGGTAACAACACCATAATAATATAAAGTAACCTAAAAACCTAAGATTAGTCAGTTCCACTTACCTATTAATACAGTCTTCAAAATGAAACTTGCGGTCGATTTCCAACAGGTTCTTCGCAGATTTCGAAGGGGCGAAAAACCAAAGGCTGCCCGTAGGTTCTGTGGTGGGCTATGAAAGAGAAGCTTGTACGTGTTGTGTATGAAAAAGCGAATACGCGAGTATCAGGTCAGAAGCCGGAGTAGCCGAGAAGTTCAGTGTGGTTGTGGGTTCATACATGCATACCAGGGTTCGGCTATAAGACCTTATCTGTTCTTATTGGTAATCGATGCATTGACATTGGTGCATTATGCTGTAGCAGGCACCTTGGTGTATACTATGCAGCCATGACAATATTCTCGCTAAGGAAAATGAGACTCGATGTCGATGTGAACGTCAACATAAATTTGACCCCTAAAATCTACAACTGCGAGCTACGTAAGGGTTCAACATAATTTGGTTTTTACGATGTAATATTGTTGGCCTCAGATTTAGCTCAGCAAACCACTTGTTAACATTTATGAATATACACGTTATTGTCTACGACACAGTTGGCTAACAGCCTGGTGTTCCTGCTGTACCTGCTGAGTGGTCGTCCGGACTGGCAGGAGAAGATCCGATCCGAGCTGCCAGCCTGTAGGCGTCTGCAGCTGGATGACCTGTCGGCCGCCACCTCCATCCGCGACGCCACCAAGGAGGCCTTCCGACTGCTGCCCACAGCGCCCTTTCTCGCGCGTCTCCTCGACAAGCCCATGACCCTCGCCGGACATCGCTTACCCGCCGGGGTAAGTCTTCTTAATTCTAAATACCACTTTACGTCTTCATGATATAGTTCTAATTGAATTGATATAATTCTTAAGCTATAAAAAATAGCTAGTGTGCCACGTGTTAAGTTTTTTTTTGAAAATAACATCTAATGTTATCCCATCTTCGCAAAATGCCAAATGTTATGTATTATTTTCGAAGTGAAAACTTCTTTAACCTTGTTAGACATTTCGTAGTGGAAAACCTCATAGGTTCGCTCGCAACATGCTCATCATGCGTCAGCTTCATCGAAACTTCGACGAACTTTTATTAGTTATTTTTCAATTTTATTTCTAAGACACAGATCTCTGTTTACTTTCGGACTGAGGCCTTGGGCTTTCCCAAGACTTGGTCACACCTACCGTGTGAGCGGGCTTGCTTTTGGCTGAGTACTCTGCGCTCGTAAAATACCTCCGTTACAACCTTAGTATACACAGACAGAACAACAATGAATAATTGATAGTGTTCATATTTGTTGCATTTAGATAAAAAATTATCATGTTTATAACAATAGTATAACTGTCATAGATTAACTTAAGTACTTATATATCGTCCCCCTCTCGACGTAAACAGTATCCTGCTGCGACGCAGTTTTTATTTCTTGTTTGTGATAATTTTTATTTTTTCATTTTGGCGTTTTTATCTTTAATATTTATAGACGCAGTACTAACGAGGAAAAAGACTAGGGGAAACAAGTAACAGTTAATTCAAAATAGCAAAAAAAAACCGATTGACTGTATGATTACGATTATTCATTCATAGGTCTTTTTCCATGTTTCTCGTATGGTCTGCATACAATGTGTGGTCTGTATCCGGACCTGGGAAGGTGGAAACTCGGACTACCAAATGTACCTTCATCATTTTTTATTTAACTAGGGCTAGTTTTTTATTTTCATAGCTTTGGAAGTCTTCCCTTTTGTGGACCTCGATGAATTGGCTTTCAACCTTGACTGGACCTCACTTAAAACTACTTGCCGCCCGCCACAACGATCCACGCGTGTCGGGCTTGGCACAAGAGTACCACGGGAAATAATTATTTTAGACTTAGATTTTTTTCAAGCCTTTATTTTTTTTAAATGTGTGTTACATAACACTTTTCGTTCTAGCACTTAGCAATATGCGAATGACACACATTCATGACTTAACTTTGCTTATAAGTATAATTCAATAATCTCAAAAGTAGCCAATTGAAGGTATTTTTTTGATTGATTTGATATTTTTTTTCAATTTAAAGGTTAACTTGTAATACAATGGTCTGCAGACGTTCGTGTTGGCGCACACGGGCGCGGCGTGTCGGCGCGAGGAGAACTTCAGTCGCGCGCGCGAGTACTTGCCGGAGCGCTGGGCGGGCGGCTACGAGCCGCACTCGCCAGGCCTGGTGGCGCCCTTCGGTCGGGGCCGCCGCATGTGCCCCGGGAAACGATTCGTCGAACTAGAACTGCATCTGCTCCTGGCTAAGGTGTGTGCATCAAATCAATAATAAGAACGATACATTTTTTGTAAGAAAATAAATGGACTGACCTAAGGAGCTAATACATTGGGTATTTGTCGATAGAGTTGAAGTGTCACGGTTATAATTATATTGCTATCTGACTGCTGCTGGGATTAGTTAATTAATTAATTAAACCAGTTAATTAATTTAACTTTTATCTTTGGCCTCTAGGAGTCCAAATATTAAGGTTTAATATATTTATAATAACGTATCTCTAAACAAATTATGAATCTTTTGTAAATAAAATATGTTTATTATACAATTGGTTCAGTTTCCGTCAATTCGGCCAATATGCGCTTTAAAATGGTATTAGAATCATTGAATTTGATAAAGATTTAAGACTTAAATCTTGCCGCAAAAACTCTACTCTCGTAGAATATAAATAAGATGGTGGTAACACAAAACGAGATCAGACACTTCCAAATTGTCTTCTCTCAGTGATATAAGACCATTGTATCTATTGTACAAAAATGCATTCGTTACCATAGTACGAATGATCTATTGCAAACGTCTAGAGATTGTGTAGAACCAGCGGTGTCGTTTTATCTGTTGTCAGATCGCGGCTTGTGACATGCCGGAAGTTATTCATCGTGCACTAAGTATGTCGTCGGGAGAGGACGTTTGATTTCACAACAAATTCAAGTTATCGCTCCTTAAACAAATTGTAGTTGCGCAATGTTCAAACAGATAATGGCAGACCATAATTCAAAAGACAAGCCCATCTCTTGCACATAAAGCTTCACCGTATTATAAATATAATGGGATAGAAGATAATGGTATTCAGTTGTTCAAAGTCACTCTTCTTTTCCCTTATTATAAGAATTGTTCGCTTTGTATAAGACTAGCTATCCGCCCCGGCTTCGCACAGTTTTCAGTTTCTCCATACGAACTGTCAACCCTTACTTAGTACCTTTAGAAAAACCCTTTGTTAGTCCTTCGTCTACGTAATAACAGAACTCTCTGTACAAAATGTCAAGTCTCTAGGCCCGGTAGTTTGGACCGTGCTATGCATATAAACATATACCGGCCAGTTTGTTCTTTTATATATCTAGATAAGATATAGTGTTTTCAATTTTAAGAATGTGTTTTAAATTATAGATAATGCAGCAATGGCGAGTCGAGTTCGACGGAGAGTTGGATGTCCAGTTCGACTTCCTGCTGTCGCCGAAGTCGCCGGTGTCGCTGCGACTGGTCGAGTGGTAGACAGACTTAGTCTTAAGAGCCGTGTTCAAGGGCGAACAAGTTGGAGAGAGACGATATTAAAATTTTAAATTTATTCGCATTTACAGACCTACAATTTTTTTATGGACATCCATTTGGACATAACACATTGAAGCACTGCCTCACACTTACACGTACTGTATTCAGCTTGGGGAATATTGCGAGTGTCGTCACATCGTACACTTAGGATGTGACGACACGTATTAGTTTATTTACACATACGCACACTATTTGTGTTACATACCATTTTTATTTCCATATTGCTATATTAACTACGGAGTAATTATTCAGACAGCTGTAGGCTATGGCGTTCTCGGCGCCGCCGACGTCGCAATACAAAGTAACCGGTCTTCTTCACACTTATAACACTTACTACTCAATTCGTAGATGGAATGGCGCCTGGTCAGTCAGTTTTCACTCGTCGTAAGCTAGGAAAACTGCGCTCACCGCTGCAACTGATAAATACTGTCGATACGCACATTCTTAAAGCTATATCGATGTTTGGGTAAATTGTTTCGAGCGTGTTCCGAAAGTTCTAGAGAAAGCATACTTTTTAGTTACTTTTTTCCGTTAAGGATACTCTGCGCCTGCCGGTTCGAGCCTAGTCGCAAATTATGTGCTATATTTGGCATATGAACTCAACTTGATAAGTCATAAGCAACATTAACGTTAAATAGCAACTAATAACATTTCGTATTCGTTCCCGTTGTTATACTAGTGTAGACGAAGAAGAAAATTAGGCAAGGTACTCCATTAAATAATTATTTCTATTATGGTCTCCAACCTCTGTTGTTCAGACAATTTTTCGCATTCGCTTTCAATGTTTATAAATACACTCTTTATCTCAGACATGTCAGGAGGGCAGTCCGCACCACCAGTTTCGCCCTTGAACATATTTAATAACGTCGCCTGAATATCAGGTGTAACACTTTGTCAAAGAATTGAACCTACAATTCGCTTTGCAAACGTATTATTTGGTGTTGCGCTTGGTATACGAGTGTACCGCGGTTGCTTCCGATTTGAACGGCCCCACTGAATAATCGTAAGACAAATAATATTGATCTAATGGTCGATGTAAACTGTAACATCGATTGTACGGTAATAGTGAAGTTCTAGAATTTCTTGGCAGTGACAGGTTTTCAATAGTTATTGATGAGAAATAATAAACGTAACATCAATATGTTTTTAAAAATATCATAGTTATGGCACAAAGATTTGTAAACGGGATTTAAAATAGACCGGAATATTACTAACTAACAGCAAATTTTGAACGGAACGAATTAACTATTTGACGTGTCATTTGTGAACTGATGTTACAATGAAACATAATTATAGGTTAAATTGGACATGGGAGTTAAATATAAAAAATTATATCTTAAAACCATGTTAATGAAAGGAAACAAATGGCTTGTTACGTTTGACATGATACGTATAACCGTCGAAGATTCGTTCAGTTCACAATTTGCTGTCAGTTTATAACATGGCTAGAGATTACAAACCAACAAGTTCACAATTTGTCGGTGATAGATATATACAATATGTGCAGTTCAGTGCATCTTGTCGATAACGCACACAAGAGAATACAAGCAAACAAACCCGCTTTTAGTATTTAATAACTATTTTTCATTGTACATTACAGGTTCGAAAATATTTAATATAATTATCCGTTTGAAATATAGAAATTGTTGACACCAATGATATCTCATACTGCAGATATATTATACGCATACAAAATTACCAGTCAAATATGTTCCTTACCGTGGGTTTCCATTGGCGTAAAATCAATCTTTCTCTCTGAAAACACCGAGACGACAATATGTTTTGTGTGAATGTTTTCTGCAGTGTAATCCCGCGGTCAGACAGCGACAGCAACATTCGCACACGTTCAGTTCTACAACGGATAGCGTAGTTACAATAATAACAAAAGGCCTACACTATGCTAAAGAAAAAACACCAAACCTATTGGGAATTTCTGCATTATAATATCATTGGTTGACAATAAAAGAAGCTATAAAATAAAGCTTTACAGGGTATTGGCACAGTCTGCTCAAATTTACACTTGTTTTTGCTACATACCGAAGGAAACTGTAAGCATTTTATGATTCATAGTTAGTATTTTATATAATGATTGTTTACATAGTCCTATGCTAGAGTAAGTCGATAACTATACAACGTTGTAAAATATGGCTGTGTTAATATCAAAAATCATATATATAATAGATATTATGTAGACCATGAATACCTCTTTATATGAAGACTGTATACTAAGAGCACATGCATTTAATTTAGATGTAAGATCTATCCACCAATCATAATTTGATGTATAATTATTAATTTCGAATTAAGATAAATGGTGTTCGTTTTGTTTACGCGTGACAGTAACGAGCCGAACCTAGTTAAGTGAATATATGATAGATTAACTGATTTTTGAAAGGTCAGAAAAATCATGTGTCTATGGTGCCGTGTTAATAAGAGTTTTGTTTTTTTTTGTTTTTGAAGTTTGGTTGTCGTATCTTATTATGTTCAGATAGATTGGAAGATACTTATTTTAAAAACAACACTACGTCCACATCCTTTGTTTTTACTGGGTATTATTATTCGATAATTTATAAAAACATAGATATCTGGATAAATTTTACAACAAAACATATATTTAATACACTATAATTTACATAACAGAACTCCTTACTGAAATATAAGCTATAACAGTGTTGGTTTTTAAAAAAAATATCAGATATTTTAGTTAATATTCTAGTTTAATTTTTAATCTGTAGTCCGTTTATAACCTATATTTATCATTTGATATTATAGGTTGGTACCGTTTCCTGGCTATTATGCCTATATTTTTTATGATTTATGACTTTTGGGTTTTGTTATTTTTTACCTATTAAATAATTATGTTGACCATTCCGTCTTTGTTAGACTTTATTTAATATACTTCAAGTGTGTTTATAAATTCATTAAAATAAAAATGTTAGCAGGCGTAAGCGGTATTATGTTTTGTATAAAAACAAACGAATTTATTATTCATAAATAAAATAGTACAGCTTTTCAATAATATTTGTTTTATTTATTCTTAGCTCTTTAGAAAGTTACTGATATTTACTACAGTCGTAAAAACGATGTCATAGTTCGTGAGATTACTCAAGTGATACTTTAGTCCAGTGTCAAAAAAAGAAAACAAGAAAATAAAGAGTATATATCTGGATTTTAAAATTTATATAACTATATAGCTCTGTCACCTTCCGTGCAATTTCATTTAAACGAAAGCTAACTTCTCCGTCAT
The DNA here is from genome assembly GCA_029849275.1 of Papilio elwesi. Taxonomy (NCBI): domain Eukaryota; kingdom Metazoa; phylum Arthropoda; class Insecta; order Lepidoptera; family Papilionidae; genus Papilio; species Papilio elwesi. The sequence goes on along the minus strand of CM056704.1, from coordinate 3,038,440 downwards.
CATATTAATTATGAAATATAATCAGTAATTCAAATCCTCCGCTTGTTGGATTTTCGTCTCAACCTGATCAAGGCAAGGATACGTATAGTACGCGCAAATGTATTCTCTATAAATGTCTGCCGTAAAAATACGAGTAAAAACTACATTACGTAACATTGTGATGGATCATTTGCTATTGTCAAATTAAATAATTACATACACTAATAATGTCAAGATTCTGTAACGAATAAGGAAGGGAAATCATTGTTACCTTTTACCTGAGCCCAAATAAAGGCGATAGCGTTATTCTGGCAACATTAATTGACAACAACGATTTTCGACAGTTTTCGAGGCTATGTTCTGAGACTTCACAATGTAGAGCGAGTTGCACATTTTCAAACCAAATTTAACAACTGAATTATCAATAATGTTGGACTTCTTTTCAGCCACGAGACAATGTGTTTAACTTTATAAATTAACGAAGTTTAAGACTATTGTCATAAAGTGAAATAATGTTTCCATTCAAAAATTAAATATTTATAATAATTATATACTGAATACAAACTACTTGAATATGGTATAAGCTTCATACAAGCAAAGTAAACATGTCATCATGGCTTTAATATCTATTCCTTCCTGGAGATCGCAATGACTGGATTGGGTTGTTATACAAACCGACAAGATGGATTAAAATTAATTGCAAATTTTATTTACACACAATTTATAATATTGCCTAATTCAAAAAAAACTTGAATAACTCTAAATACGACTTCAATTTTAGCTTTACAACCCCGAGGCATCTTTGAAATGGCCTGTGAGAGTGTTGCAAGTTACATAAACGAAAATTTATTATATTAAAATTATTTTTAGAATAAAAACTTGTACAAGTTTTGTAGGACTATTTGGCCACAATGTAAAAAAAGGTGAGCCTTGATATACTCCATAATATATCAATTTACAATTTGAAAGTATTACAAATACCGGCATATTACTTATACTAAATGGATGAAAACTTATATGTTTGTTCGACATTAAAGGGACAATTTGATAAATATTGAAAAGAAATAAGCAGAATGTGAACAATGTTTCACTGTACTATGACTAATAGACAAAAACTAATGTCTTAGCAAGCTCACGCCATTGTAGTACTGTTTTACCCAAAAGTGATTCTTTACTTCACTAAGTGATAATCTATCTGTGCCTTGGTAACGCAAGAGCTGAAAATAAAATAATATAATTTAAAAAACACATGAATTATTGTATATACATTTTTGTCTGTCTATACCTTGTATTGTTAAGTTTTGTGAACTCGATTTTATCGTAAATAAAAAAAAGTACCAAAAACTTGATCAAGTCAAAGATGTAAACATTTTTTTGTCACCAAAACTTTGAAACATCCATTTTCCGTATAAAAATATTTACCTTAGAAATTAAATCTTTGGCACCTTCAGGTACATAGCTGGGGTATGTTATGTCTATAGCAATAATTTTCTGATATGTCTGTTCTTGGCCCTCACTCTCAAACGGTGGCTTTCCAACCAAAAACTCATAAAGTAGAACCCCAATGCACCACAAGTCAACTGACACATTGTATACTTGTTTCTTCACCATTTCTGGGGCCAGGTAATCCAAGGTTCCACACATTGTTTTGCGCCTGTAAAAGATATACAAATTGTATAAAATTAATTCCTGTAAATACCAATAATGCCAGATTTTTTTCGAATTAACAAAACACAAACATAAAGAGTAATAACAAAAATAGTGGACCAATTGTAATTTAATAACAGACGCCTACAACATATCCCTAATCAAAAAATTCTACGCAATAAAATAAATGAGATGAATAATAATAGAGCCACATTCACAAATCTGAATCAAACCACATGAATATAAATTACTTGTTATTATTATTTATTTATTTCTTACTACCAGAATGTTGTGTATCATCTGTTTTCGACACGACATCTCGTTTGAACATAGGTAATGGATCATAGTAAATGTCTAGGCTATTTATTTCTATAGACAGCTGATTGATAGGGGATGGGAGAGTACAGTAGTACCTACACTGGTGCGATAACGACTTATACTCAGTCATATTTAATATTCAATACTATGTGTAAATGCACCACATTCAGTGTATCAAGTTTAACAATGAGATTTCGTATACAGTTTAACCTATCCTGATATGATGTTAAGTTTCTGGGAATTAATCTGCATTTACGTCAAATGTTCTATGAATTCTTTTTATTTGTATTGTATAACTGGATGACCAAACAGCAACAATACTCTAGTTTACTTCTTACATAGCAATTGTAAATTAAAATTGTAGTTGAGGCCTGTTTAAATTCTTTACTACTCCGAAGCAGAAATCCAAGTGACTAATAAGCACTAATCAGTTCATCAAGTGATAAATTTTAATTTTGTGTCTATATAAATTCCCAATAATTATTTTTATAGTTTTGATTGGTATTTGATTCTTTCTTAATTCTCTCTCGTAGCCTCAATTTTTTTTCTTTATTTTTTTGTATAGTTTAAAGTCCTCAATTCAATCTCAGTGTTGATAAAATGAGTAGATTTAATCCTAACTGTTCTCAGTGAGACAATCTGTAAAGGAGATCAATCGCCTAATCCGACTCGGATGGGCAGCGTTCGGGAAGCTGCGAGAAATCCTCACGTCCCAACATCTACCGCAGTGTCTCATGACTTATGGTACTGAGACGTGGCCCTCAATGCGAGCACCATTATATCGGCTAAAACGAACAAACTAACTATGCCCACATAGTCCTGCAGTGAATACCACTGATGATATTATATGGTTTTTCCTTTTTAAGTATTATTTAACAATTACCTTTTCCCCTTTCACCTCATAAAAGAATGAAATGGAACTAAAATATTTGCTGAACAGCAAAACTTTCCAAATATACTGGAACCTACTTGGTATGTAAATAAATATTAAAATAATTAAGAATAGTATAATGAAGAAAACATACTTCTCTGACGGGGCATGCACTGACCAACCGAAGTCGCCAAGTTTGAGATCACCATTGTATGAAACGAGAATATTTTCAGGTTTAATATCTCTGTGTATCACATGTTGCTGGTGACAGTATTCTACTGCATCTGCTACCTGGAATATTCAAAGACTACCGTTTTTTTATTATTGCTTTAAAAGAAAAACTTTATGTATATGACAGATTTTTTTTTATACTTTAAATTCTAAGTGATTCAAATGTTTTTCTTTGATTCGAAGGCAAAAGAGCAGATCAAGGCCAGCAGTGTTTTTATCCATTGTAAAGGATGAATAGGCTGTTTATGGTAAAGATGGAAAAGAAGCAAGCGGATCACCTGATGTTAAGTGAGTGCTACCCATAGACACCCACAACAAGCAAAAGAGTAGTAGCCTGAAGCCTATTATACCTGGTATATGCTTTTAGCAGCCTTAGGTTCAGGAAAACGTCCATGGGGTGACTTGGTAAGGTGTTTGTACAGCTCCCCACCAGCCGCAAACTCCATAACAAAGTAAATTCGTCTTTCATCATGAAACCATGTCAGCATTCGGAGAATGTTAGGATGTCTGTTATGTTAACATTGATACTTGGTTAATTAGTACTTCATATTAAAAAAAGCTGATCCGGACAGCTGTGGCAGCGCTCACAAGACAAGGCTTTTGCAATAAACACCTTAATTTAGGTATCACTGACAGTCCTCTATGTAGAGTGTGCATGGAGGAGGAAGAGACGGCGTCGCACGTCATGCTACACTGCCCTGCATTGTCCGAGTACAGGGTTAAGTATCTTGGCATGCTGGGAGCACTCCAGGAGATCATCGGCAACATTAAGGGGTTGCTGGGGTTGTTATGTATCAAATTCGTTGATATTTATTTCTATTCGGTACATTTTATTCCATGTGCAAAAAAACATTGTCGGTGAGTTGTAGTCACAAAACTTCAACCCTTTGGTCGAGTGCCTTATTTATTGGTTTGGGGAAGTATATTAGAAATAACCCTTTATTATTTCTAAATATTATGGAAACTTACTTTAGATGAGTTTGTATTTCAATTTCTCGAAGTACTTGACGTTCACAACGAGAACTAATTAATTGCGACTTGAACAAAGTTTTGATGGCAACTAAATATCCAGTCTTCTTCTCTCTAGCGACATGAACGTGACCAAACATCCCTCGTCCCAACCCATGACCGAGTTCGAAATCTCTTGGAGACCACTTATATCTAGAAACAAATTATACATCAAATATTTATTAATGTTTGATTTTAACGATATAAAGATAAAGATATAAGATATATTTACGGCTTTCCATATGCTTCATGTTTTCTTATTTTATTCCGAAGTCCTGTCACTTCACTGGTAATGTCGATTTGCATGGTCATAGTTATATTGGTGATGAAATCATACCTTTTACAGCGCTAAAAATTTTTTTATGTCTACAACAATAGTACAATATCATCACAAAGTTTAACAGCTGACGTCGTCAAATGACCGCCGTTAACAAAAGTTCAGTAATTCAGTTTGACTTAATTTTAAATTCACGCATAGATAACAGAGAGTATAATAGACAATATATGTATTTTAATGTGGCAATATGTAGTCAGGTCCAATGCATCCAAAGTAGAAAGTAGCGATGATTGGCGATTTGGGAAAAATCGACTGAATTGAAAATTGTGCCGTTATACAGTCGAACAACAATCGACTAACAACTAATGCTACGTACTTTGCGTTTTATTTCCTCTTTGGGCGTAAAAGAGCATCAATTTTTGAGACGAAATACAAACAAGGTGTTTAATGCTGCTAACAGTCTTCAATATCTGACTACGAAAAAACCTGGTTATCAACTAAGAATGATTATTATCAAAATCGATTTTAGAAATAATTGCCCATCGTTAGTTCAAAGCCTGAACTAGGCGCAACTAAATTTAATATTTTAATTAGAAAACTCAATCCTAATTTATTTCTCTGAACACTGACCTCTATATTTTTTTTATATTATATAGGTCAGCGAATTAAATTTCTTTGCTACGACTTTTTTATCAATAAGATTAAACTAAATATCATACAAATTTGTATATATAACTCCCAAGCACATTATAAAAGACAAGTCGACAAGGTTTATCTTATCACTGAGTACACCAGAGTTCACATTGATTGCGGTTTGTGCGGTAAACTGCTACTGATAAAAGACCAAGTATTTGATAACGCTTATTTATATCTACAACCTTTTGTGTCATTTGTGACAGCACAACATCACCTGAAGTTCCATTTTTATTTATGTTATTTCTCATAACTTTATAATTATGAAATTCTGTGCGAATCTTTCGTTTATGTTCACTGAAGGGGCTACAATATTGGAACGATATGCCCTAGCAAAAGAGGCCGGTTTCAAAGCCGTAGAAACCGGCTTTCCCTTTGGTCATACTTTAGATCAAGTGAAAAAAGCAAAGGAATCTGCGGGAATCGAGCAGGTACTAATAAATCTCAAAACCGGTATGTTCTCAGTAACATTTTTATAATATTCCAAAAAGCGAAAACAAAAAACTATAAATAGTATAAAGAGTTAGAGAATAATTTTAGACATTTATATAAATGTCTAAAATTAAAAACTTAAATATATAAAAAATACTAAAGAATCTAAAATCTGTGACAAAGGTGATTGATATTCTAGTATAAACCAATATGATTTTATAAAAGTTTTTTGATATTTTTTGTCCTTGTCATAGTGATTACTCAGATTGAAGCATCATAACATTAAAAATACTTAAAATATAAAGTTTACTTGAAGCCCTTGCTATGACCTAATTTTAGTTATCAAACGATATTATAAATCTTTTTAAGACATGATAATTGGTTTTCTTTAAAAATATTAAAAGCGGCCATTCTAATCTTTGTTTAATTTTTACTGTATATACAAAGTTGAAGAAAAGCATACCAATATATTTTGAAGGATCATTAAACTTCTAGTTAATTATTACAGGCAATGTCAGCAAAGGTGAATTGGGTGTAACAGCAATACCTGGTAGAGAGAATGAATTCAAAGACAATTTACAAGTCACCATAGACTATGCAAAAGCTGTTGGTGCAAAAAAGATACACATAATGGCTGGAACACTAGAAAATGTAACCTCGAGCAACTGGGAGACATTTGAAAATAATTTGAAATATGCAGCTGATATTCTTAAAAATGTGAACTTGTTAGGTGTCATAGAACCTATTAATCAACATTCTGTCCCAAAATACTTCTTGAGTGATTATGAAAAAGGTATATAGAAGAAACATATTGGTAAAAATTGTGATTTAATGTTAGATTTAACAGCAGCCTCCTTGTGATTTATCACACTACATATTATCTAACATATGAATAGAGCTCTTGATCAAATAACACATGAGGGTATAAATTTCTTACGCCATATCTTAGAGCATAATATAAATGTCATCGAGTGAGTCGGGAAATAAAATGAATGGGGCTATAAAATGAATGGGGCTACAGTAGTGAGGAGTCAGAATATGTCTATGAAGGCTCGTCTGGCAATACACAATGCTGTACTAGTCCCCACTTTAATGTATGGAAGTGAGAGCTGGGTTTGGCAGGAAAAGCATGCTAGTAGAGTTAATGCCGTTGAGATGCGATCCTTAAGAAGTATGTTAGGCGTGACTTTGAATGATAGGGATAAAAATAGCATTATAAGGGAAAATTGTGGCTTAAAAGTGGATGTTGTGACTGGAATTGAGAAAGGTATGCTTCGGTGGTTCGAGCATGTTGAAAGGATGAATGAAGAGAGAATAACAAAACAAATTTATGTTGCAAAAGTGAGTGGCAGTGTTGGTAGGGGACGCCCTAGGAGAACTTATATCAATCAGATTAATGACTTACTAAAAAAGGGCGATATAAGGAGCACCCATAACCGACGAGCATGCATGTGTAGATGTATGAATGTGGAAGAAGCGAGAGAGGTGTGCCAGGATCGCGCCAAATGGAAATCCATGATCTATGCCTACCCCTCTGGGTTACGGGCGTGAGCGCATATTTATTTATTTATTTAATAGAAAAAACAGTTCAGAATGGATTCAAATTAAACATGACCTAATTAAACTTTTTAAATGCATTTAATATTTAATTAGATATTCAAGAATAAATTAATAAACAATAAGACAGTGCACATTAAAATTACATAAACTGGAATTTCGCGAACCCGAAAAAACGCAAACATCATATTAAAAAATAAATCGTTCAAAAATAAATAATAAAAGCAATTTTTTACTCGTTATTGTATGTAAACATAGAATGCATATTTATGCGTTATGCACATTTACATTCAATTTTAGTAGAGCCTCAACTCCCAAACTGTTTGCCTTGTATTTCAGGATTTTGCCTGTTTAAATATAAATGTAGAATGTGTGTTAGAACCATGCATAATGTAAATCCGTAATTACTATGTGCCCTGTACATACTCTGAGTTGTGGGTGTGAGCATCTATGTATATTTATTACATGATTTTTAACTATGTGTTAAAACCCTCAAGTTTCACCCTTAAGTTTTAAATGAATCTAATGGTTTACTTTGTTTCACAGCTGTGGATATAATAAAACGTATCGGCAGTGAACATTTGAAGCTTCAGTTGGATATATTTCATCTTCAACATATTTGTGGAGATTTATCTCATAACATCAAAAACCTTATGCCATATGTAGGTCATGTTCAGGTGAATATTTTGAATAAATACTTATTTTAAATGAGAACTTTTTAACAGATTTATGATACTTTATTTACTTAGGCCATTATTTATATTATAGATCCCTGTAGTTAATTTATAACACCACATTTTTTATTTTATTTAAATAGAAGTGAAGTTAGTGTGAATTGTTTTCTAATGGTCGGTCAACTTTCTAAAAACTACCGAAAATAGAATAATCATTAATCTAAATTAAGGAACTTTCTACTTTCTAGTTATTCATTATCATGGCTCTTACGTTAAAACTATGTCATAAAAGCTTTCAAGTTATTATTTTTGAATATGTTGTAAGTTTCATACAGACCAAACTAAGCAGTAATGTTTACACGGCTTTAATAAATTTATCTTCCTATAGATTGCTCAAGTGCCAAATCGAAATGAACCTGATACTGCAGGCGAAATAAACTATCGGTACATTCTTCAACATTTAGAGGCCAATGGATACAATGACTGGATTGGGTTGGAATACAAACCAGCTAAGGATAGCAGAGATGGGTTGAAATGGATTGCAAATTTTGGTTACACTCTATAGTGTATCACTTAATTAAACAAAATAACCTAAAATTAAATTAAATATTAAAAAAATTAAATATTAAATGATAAGAAATAATAAGTTAATATAATTAATGTTTTAATGGTTCACAAATGTTATTGTGATGTCTTTTAAATTTAGATTTATCGTTAAACTTTTTAATTAACTCTGCACAACTTTATACAATATAATAGTGTTAATACTATTTTCTATTTTAATTCATTATGTTGTATAATATAAAAGAGACATCTAAATTATTAATTCAACATCATGTTCGTAATAATTTTAAAAGAACTTAATTCAAATCATATTATGAACTTATTATATGATTTGCCAGCAAATTTACTCGATAATACCATCATATTTATACAAAATTAATGAAAAATTGTTTGGTTGGTAGAGAAATAAGCACAATTACTACAATAAATATTAATGTAGGAAAAACTAGTGTTTCAGAGAGCTAACGCCATTGTAGTACTGTTTTACCCAAAAGTGATTCTTCACTTCACTAAGTGATAATCTATCTGTGCCTTGGTAACGTAAGAGCTGAAAACAAAATAATATAATTTAAAACAAATGTAAGTATTGTAAATAAATTTTTGTCTGTATATTTTATATACTTGTCTGTGTCTGTACTTTGTTAAAATTGTTAAATTTTGTGAACTGGATTATATCGTAAATAAATAAAATACCAAAAACTTGAAAATGATGTAACATTTTTTTTGTCACCAAAACTTTGAAACATCCATTTTCCGTATAAATATATTTACCTTAGAAATTAAATCTTTGGCACCTTCAGGTACATAGCTGGGGTATGTTATGTCTATAGCAATAATTTTCTGATATGTCTGTTCTTGGCCCTCACTCTCAAACGGTGGCTTTCCAACCAAAAACTCATAAAGTAGAACCCCAATGCACCACAAGTCAACTGACACATTGTATACTTGTTTCTTCACCATTTCTGGGGCCAGATAATCCAAGGTTCCACACATTGTTTTGCGCCTGAAAAAAATATACAAATTATATAAAATTTGTAAAGGTTATTAATAATTGAAGTTGTAAAGGTTCCTGCAGAAGCATATTTTAGTTTTCATTGATGGTAGGTGTTTACTGTATTGCCTAAATGAGCGATGATTATCCCAGATTTCTAGATTTATTAATTACATCATGCATTATTTATGTCTTTAAATTTATATATTGTTGGCCTAGATAAATTATCCTGTTTAATAACTATATACATACATACATAATCGAAAATTAGTAACAATTTTTTGTATTAATAGGTAAACTGCACTACAATGCCAATTGTTCAAGAAGGTTGCGAGCATCTAGCAATATTTGGGTATTCAAACTTATATAAGCAACCATTAGACTCTAGTTACCAACACACATTGAGTATTGCCAGATTTAGGTCTTGAATTATATTCTGCTAATTGTTGCATATGGTTGTATGGCAAATTAAATATATTGACTAAACAGTCAATATATTTCATTTGCCTATACTATACCAATAATGCTCAATGTCCTGCAAGACCTGTGGCAAATTCCACTGGTCATATGATGGCAAAGCAATAGTTCCTTTTTTAATGGGATTTGACACTATATCACCTCATAAAAAAAAATTAATTATTTACAGGGCAACAAAACCTTATACTAAATAATTAATAGTCAAAAAACATACTTCTCTGACGGGGCATGCACTGACCAACCGAAGTCGCCAAGTTTGAGATCACCGTTGTATGAAACGAGAATATTTTCAGGTTTAATATCTCTGTGTATCACATGACGCTGGTGACAGTATTCCACTGCATCTGCTACCTGAAATATTCAAAGACAAATATTTTATTTTATTGTTTTAAAAGTAAAATGTATGTGTATGTTTAAACAGTGGTAGAGCCCGCAACAACGACATCTGTTGCACGAATTGGCCGGCTCGACCGATGGAATACCACGACCTCACAGAAAACAGGCGTAAAGTAGAAGTACTCTGCGCTTCGTCTGATGAGTGAGGTGCCGGAGGCCTAATTTCAGTCTTCTTCCCCTTTCAACCCTTTCCACATAAGGATAGGATGGGAAAATGAAGAGGATTGCACGGGGAGGGGGTTTGTGGGGAAAAGGAGATATCCGTTTTCCTGTCTATGCCCTCCATTAAAGGTAGGCAATGCATCTGCAACACATTTGCCTGTTGCGGATGTCTATGGGCAGCGTTTACTTAACATCAGGTGATTCGCTTGCTCGTTTGCCACCAACTCACATAAAAAATAAATGTAATACTTGAAACTCAAGCTTCTGAGCATTTTTCTGTACTTTGATCATTTTTTCATTCAGGCAGGTAGGATATGAGGCTATACTATTCCCATTTCTTAAAGAGAATACAATCCAAGAGCAATGACAGAAGTAAGCCAAAAATTTATGATTAAATTTGTATAGTTACAGTTTTAGTCGAAGGTACTGCTAATGGGTTGCTTAAATGAATAAAAAAAGTTACCTGGTATATGCTTTTGGCAGCCCTGGGCTCAGGAAAACGCCCATGAGGTGAATTGATAAGGTGTTTGTATAGTTCCCCGCCAGCAGCAAACTCTACAACAAGGTAAATTCGTCTTTCATCATGAAACCATGTCAGCATTCGGAGAATGTTTGGATGTCTGTAAAAGAAAATAGCAATGATAATTGATTATAATTATATTACTTATCAACTCTCACAGATTATGTACATAAAGAAACGAAATCAGTTTTCACAATTATTTGTTTTTTTATGAGTATGTCCAATAAAACATTGTTAGGTCTTTAACAGTAGTAAAGTAACTACTTTGATCGTATGCCATATTTGTTAGGGAAGATATGAAATAAGAATTTATTTAAAAAATTTAAATACTATTGAACTTACTTTAGATGAGTTTGTATTTCAATTTCTCGAAGTACTTGACGTTCACAATGAGAACTAATTAATTGCGACTTGAACAAAGTTTTGATGGCGACTAAATATCCAGTTTTCTTCTCTCTAGCGACATGAACGTGACCAAACTTCCCTCGTCCTAAACCATTACCGAGTTCGAAATCTCTGGGAGACCACTTATATCTAGAAAAAAATTATATATATATCATGTATTTCGTTTATTTTTCAATCCATGTTTGTTTATAATGATAAAGATAGTTTTATTTACGGCTTTCCATATGCTTCATGACTCCTTATTTTATTCCGAAGCTCTGTCACCTCACTGGAAATGTCGATCTGCATGGTCATAGTTATATTGTTGATGGAAGAAAAGCTTACAGCACTTAAAAGCTACTACTCCTACTATATTATAAAATAACAATATTATCACTAATCACAAAGTTTATTTCACATATAACCGTTAAAAGTTTAGCTTCAGATTGATGTTTGACTTAATTTTAAATTCGCGCATAGACAACAAATAGTATAATAGACAATACATACATTTTAAAATTGAATGTGGCAATACACAGAAGGTCTTTTATATTTTGATATTTTACCAGGGTAAGTAATATTTATATCCGTGACAGTTTCTTCACTTTTCTTGTGACTTGACACTATTTGTCCAGAGGACGCTACTACAGCTGCGGACTTAAGGCGGCAGGGGGCCGGGCCGTTATTATTTATCTATTAACTATCTATCTATTGGGACGCTGCTGAGTTCTTAGGTCGCTCTTGAGCTGTCATTCAATATGCGTTTAGCATTCCGTTTCGAGGGAGCCCGAGAGGGCTGAGCCTCGGCTTAATCGGAAGCTATTATCGGATGAAACCAATTTCTAAAGCTAACAGGTACTTCGGAAAGTGTTAGCGCGGGGAGAAGTAGCGAAAGAAACTCCAGCAATGCTTCAATAATTAATAGAGAAGAATAACCTACCCTACCCAACCAGCTATGTGCTCGTATTGCCAATATGTGGCCCTCCCTCGCCGGCTAGGACGGTGTAATACAAACGGTTAGGTTAGGTTACGTCTATTGTATTATCAGTTTAACATGTGGCATTATAGGCAAAAATCGTCACATTTTCTTTCACCTTGGAACGTCACAGCGTCATGCGTGTTTATTTTTTGTCAGAATTTTAAAAAAATAACCGACATCGACAGTAACTATAAAGCTCAATTATAGTTACTGGACCGATTGCCTTCAAAATCGATGTCTAGCATCAAGTCTAGAGTGGCTTTTGAATGCGTTTCTGCTATCAGAATTTTTTTTTTCAATAATCCATATACTAGAATAAAGAATCAATGTTGTCTCATTTGCCAGGCGTCCTGCCACCGCTATTTAGTTTGTTTTAAAAAATGTTATTGTTAAGATACAAAGGTTTATTTTTACTGATTATTTATTTATTTGAACAATTGTCGCGCCTTCCCACCTTTTTGTGTTTTATTCGGAAGTTGCAGATCATGAGCCGATTTTATGTATGTTCATTAAAAAAAATCTTCAGAAACGAAACTTCTTTTGCAACACAATTGGATTTTATGAAAAGAAAAAAAATCAAGTTTTATGAAAAGAAAAAGTGTAACATGACTGTTATTAAATTGAATCGAACGATTTGTATCTTTACTAAGAAATGTTACATTATGTATACACAATGTTATGTTGTTAGTTGTTATGTTAACACTTTAAATTTTACTCTATCTCTCTGTTTCGTTCTTTTCTACTTCTATTAATAAGAAAAATGTTGATCAACTGTTCTCTCTGTCTTACAAATTAACCAAGAAACAAAGTTTCACTTCTACAGTGTGTGAACGCTCTATTTTTTTACATTCTTTGTGTCTAAGGCTTTTTACAATTTTAATTTAATTTTGCTTGTTGACAAGGGTCGCGTGCGGGGATCGCGGGCGGGGGAACGCTCCCTAACCAACCCCAATGCTCGGGGGTTCGACCCTAACGTTATTCTCGAAGCATCCGTATTGTCTATATACTGTAATAGCAAGATATTTCTTGAATATTTAATATTGAAGTCGCCGGATTGTTTTAATGATCTTAGGGCGTGTTCGAACAAAACTTTTTTTGAAGTTTTACTTTCTTCTGGCCCGTTTGGGAAAAATTAAGAGAGTGAATTTTTCCGACGCGCGAAACCTAAAAGCGACTCCAACGTCATGGTGTTACTGTGGCAACCAATATTTTTTTGATATTTACTTATCATAAATTCCGAATAATATTTTCGAGAAACAACTTTTTCTCGCAATGGAACGCGGTAGAACTGTTGTATGAGTGAGCAGAACTAACCTAACATATGGCCTTGCAAAATACTGATGTGATGTATTCATGTAGTTTTCTTTTAAGTTCTGTATTTCGTTCGTTCTGATGATAGAAGTGCTACTGGCACACCTGTCTTCGTCTTTTTTTTGATTGCGGTGATCAATTATTTTCATTCGCTCGTTTGCCGCTTTTCAAAATAAAATAAAGAAATAAATGGGAAAATAATCTCTATATTTGCTTAATAAGAGATTCTATGTTTAGCCCAATATTACGAAGATAGTATTATAATATTAGAGATTATTAATATTTTACAATATTAGACAGAGAGAGAGAGAAACTGATGAAAGGAACCGAACGGAAGGAAAAGCATACCATAATTTGGTATTTTTAAAATATCCAACAAGGCTTTACTTTCACTTAATGGCGTATATTGACTATAGAGAAGAGATGGAACTAATTTGAAAACGAACAGTACTACTAAGTACATACAAAATCAATTCGTCAAAGATACTTCATCTTTGAAATAGTATAAAACAAAGTCACTTCCGCTGTCTGTTCACTGAGAGCTTTCAAACTGTGCAACGGATTTTAATGCAGGTTTTATCAGGAGACAGAGTGATTGATGATTCAGGTTAATACATATTATAGCAGAAAAAAAATTTAAGGATTTGTAATGTGATGACGTAAAATACATATTTTTGTGCGCTTAAATCTCAAACGTAGCCTGCGTTTGCAATTTAAGCGCACAAAAGTAGCCTTACCAGATAGATCAAAAAATATACTACGTAATCTTATATCTTAAAAAGATGTACAAAAAAGTCCGATTTAGCATAAGTTTATCTTTTATAGCTTCCCATTTTAACTTATAAAAAAATAATAACGTACAAAATTAAGGCGGATCTAAGTTTGCCGGGTAAGCAAGTCTTATATAAAAATGAAATTCAACAGTGAAAAAATATTTTATTTTATAACTTTTACTAACTGTTGTTGAGTTAACTATAGCACATCGCGACGGAATGCCAATTTCTATTCACACATATTTATTGGTTCATATTATTGGTGAATTGTACAGATAGGTAGTGTACTTTAAGCGTAAATTAGTGGCTCAAATAGCTGCCCTGTTTGATTTTTAAAGCAGTCAGTAGCTTAGAACTTAAAAATTACAGTGGTAGAGCAATAGCAACATACGTTCCACGAATGGGCTTGATCGACCGGTGATACACCACGACCTCACAGAAGACAGACGTGAAGATGGATTCTGTCTTCCGTGTAATAAGTGAGGTGCCAGAGGCCTAATTCTGTTTTTTCGTAGAAACAGACGGGAAGTGGATGAGGATTTGACGGAGGAGCGGATTGATAGGAAAAGGAAATAACCTTTTTCATGTTTCTTCTGTTCAGTAAAGGTAGGCAACGCATCTGCAACTTATTAGCTGTTGCATATCGGTAGCGGTCACTTAAGATTAGGTGCACCGCTTGCTCGTTTTCCTCATTTTTCTATGACAAAAAATTCATAATTGTCTCCTTTTACCGATGTTTATGGGCGAAAGCGCACGTTGTTAAGTGATACTTAACAACGTGCGAATTTCCGCTGGTTCGCATATGATAGTACAAAATAAAATAAAAATTATCAAACAGAAAATCAAACGTATAGTGTGTCGTAGTAAATGAAGTATTCGTCGTACTACGAAATGAAATGTACCTACTACGAAATAAGTTTGCGAACATCCCCCTCCTTCAGTAGGAAAATGAGGAAAACGCGCGCATCGGGGTGACGGGGTGGTGCTCATTCCGTGAGAGACGGCGCGGCCGAGCGCCGCACAATCGATACGGCGAATATGTTAAAATAAAACATAATGTTTAACTAATAAATCACTCTAATATATACCTAACTTAACTACGAATATCCAAATTAAATAATGTATCAGTGTTGCCAGTTATAGGAATTATATTTTCCAATAAAAAGTGCGCAACAAAATCGTTTACGAACGGACCGGGTGAGTGATATATAATTATTAGCACGTTGGTATGACCTACATAGTCGGCTTTGATTCTTGGACATGTTTTCATATTTCTGATTAATTGGAAGTTACTATTGCTACTTTTGATATTGTTAAATTTTAATTCATCATAATAGGATCAAAAGTATTATTTCTAAAACATCCAGTGTTCTTTTCCCGCATTGTTTAATGTAGTCAATTTAATGGATTACTTTATATTTGACATTTAACACCTAGAAATAAGAAAAAAAACATTTATAGTGCGTTAGATAATAAAAAAATTAAATCCTTAAATCTTAAATTAAGAACACGATGGTCGAAATTAAAGTAATATGGCATTCTTTGCTTAGATAACTTTGCCCTTAGTAACAAGATAATGTCGCTCCTGTAAGTATACTTCATAATACGACGATTTATATAAGCAAATGTAGATATTATATAAGTAAGATTAATTTATCTTGTCAGTCTCATTTCATTCATCCTTTCAATGAGACCAAACCACTGAAGCATACCACTCAATTTTAGTTTTTAAGCCATACCTTTACCTAATAACGATATTTCTAATCTAGTAAATCCGTTAGATGTTATTTTATATACGCGTATGGAACACTAATACGTGGTACTAATAAGTCTAATAAAGTTTTTTTTTAACAAAACAAAATTATAGCTTGGACACAACAACTGCAAGTAAGTTTCTCGCCAAACTAATTCAATAATCTTTCGCTATACGCCTTTATTGTGCGATTAAATTCAAAATACGTATATTGTTTGATAAAATAAATGTTTGGAAAATAACAACTTACTTAGTATCTTACTAATAAACAAAGTCTTTGCATTGACAACTTTTAACTGGCGTTAATATAAGCCTGCATGAATTCCTGACCCAATAGAGGGCGCCGGTGGGCTCTTTTCGTGTTCCCGGGACCACTCTCACACCCGAAGATGGCCACCGACACGTTTAAGTGGCCATAAATCCCACATAAGCCTGTCTTTCCTCGAGGGGACGACCTATAGCGTTTAGGAGATTTTCCCCTGATAACAAAAAACAACTGAAATAAAAAGTATAAACTAGTGTCGGCACAATATAAAGTAGTGCTAAGACGGTTCACAATAGTCGAATGGCAGATTCGAACCCACTACTATGTTGTGAATAGTTCGCAATCCGTACCCTTAATCATAAGGCTATTAGCGGTAAAAACGTGAAATACAATTACTAAATTCATTAAAGCAATGAACTAAAATAGCATAATATATCTCGTCCCCACATTATTTCTTGATTTCTAAACTTTCGTTTAAGTCATGCCTGGTTTTCGGTTTTCTAATAACTTTTTTTATAAATTAAAAACGTACTCGTGAACATGGATTGAAAGCGGCTACCAGTGAGATTTGCGGCACACGCACCAAAAGGGCCTTTTAAAACTTGGAAAGCTGTTTACAAGCGACAACCGCTGGCGAGTCGAGAGCTCTGACGGAGAAAAGATCTTTTGAAGTGACCATGCATACGAAATCGTGACATTGAGACTGTCTTGTCGCGAATTTAAATAATGCCTATGTGGGGTAGTTAAGGATTTCACATTGACGATATTGTCGTGTTTTAAGGTGTGATTTGAATGGTTTACTAAAACTCGTATGTCAGAAATAAGTAACTAATTAGGAGGATTCACTTACATAAAATTTTAAGTCAACATTTTGGATCTTAAAAACAGTTATTAAACCCGGTAGAACATCTGTAATATTACTTTTAACTTTGAACCTGCCTAATAGCAGTTATTAGAAATAAATAATAGGTAAATAATGGGATAGAACAAAAACGATGTTTAAAATTCAAATAAGCATGCTGTTGACGCGTGCTTCTGACGGAACCTATAAGATTTTCCAAAGGCGGCTTAAGAAGTTTTCACTACAAAAATAGACATTTATTTCAAAAAAATTGCCCACCGCTATGTATAAGTGTTGTATTTAATTCTGATAAAGTTATCTTTGATGTATTAATTATTGAAGTTCTATTAATGACTTTCTCATTCCGTTTGTCGTGTCGAAATCATAGCGCAGGTACCTAAAGTACCGCTATCTCATAGTTAGGCCACTTTCACTGGCACGCCTGATCATCTGGCACCGCTGTAGACGTGCGTACAGAATTATTGCCATACTTGCTGGACGTTAATTCGGGTGAATAAGCTTTTTTATTTTCTATGATTATTACAATTTTACATTTAATTCTATTGCTTACTAGTTAAAGCCATAGTCACTGGCTGGTTGTAAATTTTCTTTTTTTATCTATGGTATAATTTTACATTTTGTTCTATTTTTACTATAATCGCTTGGCTTAAAAGTCTCGTTACCAGGGCATAAAACCTTGTTTAAAAAACTGTAATTGGCTGGGTTGTTATGAAATTCGAATCCTGCAGTACTATAGCGGTGAAGAGTTAATAATTCCAGGTATTATTAATTTTAAATTGTTAAAAAATATTAAATGTGATTTAGAAAAAATGGTCCTCTCTTTCGCAAAGATTATTATACCTTTTTTACCCCTTTTAAAAGAATAAGAATTGTATGTGTTTCATGACTTTTTTCGCTTTATGTAGGTGCAAATTATTATTTTCATTGATAATGTCAATATGACTATTCTAGAGAGAATAGATTTGTTGGCTTTAAACTACTGAACAGGTTTAATACCGGTTTAACTATCAGAAAGCTTAATTATTCAGAAGTAACTATCTAAATTATCTATTATGACCGTGATTCGACGGGGCTGTACGGACAGTCAGTTTTATATAATCTAGTTATATCTAAGTACTCCCTAAGTACATCGTAAATGTACCTAACTATTACAGGTGACCTCAGATTTTATTACGCTATATTTCACCTCTACCTCGGCACAATGGGAGGGGTGGATAAAGGTGTTCCCCCAAGACAAAAGGGTGAATCGTTAGGCGCGAGTCAAAGTGTAAATTATCGACATTAACCTTGGAATAAGGAATCTCACCGCTGCCGTAACTGTTGTAACGATCTCAAATATCAAACGAATAAAACGAATCGTGCCACGTTCATTTTGAGGCTATGTGTCAGATACGCTCATAATATTGTTTGTAATCGTTGGTTGGGGCATAAAGCCACATAAAGCCTCGGTTACAGAGTTTTTATTAATTTTACAAACGGAAGCGGTTGTTAAATTTACTGTTTTCTTGTTATTTACTTTTTTAAAGCTCAAGCTAGTTAGTAAACTGCCAGGGATTTTTATTATTCCATTTGACATTTCTTTTTGAAGTGAAACTTTTTTATCGACGCATGGAAGAAATTTTCAGACGCCATCTTGAAAAAAATCGTCAATTTTCTTTCACTGTGGACCGCGGCACCATGCGTCTTTTTGTTGTCAGAATTTGAAATAATAATCGCTATCTTGAACTCTTTAGTTACTGGACCGATTGCCTTTAAAATCGATATCTATGCGACCGAGTGGTTTTTGAATGCGTGTCTGGTGTCAGAATTTAATAATCACCATCTTGAATTTTTCAGTTACTGGACTGATTGCCTCCAAAATCGATATCTAGCAGACAGAGTGGTTTGAACAAAAAGGTCATTTAACGTCAAACACACAAACTTTTTAATATACGACTCAACTTCAAATTAATCGACTTTACTTGAATATACCGTATGCCTTTTCATATCTGTAATAACTTACGGGGGCAAGCCTCTATTTCTTCGTCGTTAGCATTTCCACTCAATTGCAATCCGAAGAAATGTCACTAGCCAGCTAATGATGGCCGATACAACACGTATTGTGCACAATACAAATGTATAATAAATTGCCTTTCGTCACGCATATACTATTCGCATGAGAATAAACCTCATGTCTATCGAAATATTGAGGTTTTTAAATAATGCTGGTAATGAGAATATGACTTTAAAACTTTCAACTTATGTAATTTGCTGTCATTAAATTCCAGTATACGGGGTCGATAAGTCGTAGAGATCAGAAAAATAAGTTGTTGGAGATAATTTATAAATCTCATACCAATCCCAACATACACTGAAAACTGTAGGTACTGTGTATCCTTATTTGATTGTTTCTTCTAAACAATGACTAACAGACTATGTAAGAGCAACTAAGAAGTTTTCCTTATTCAAAAATCGTAATAATATATATATATATATATATATATATATATATATATATATATATATACAATAAAAAAATCGCAAAAAGTATAGCCACAACGGGTTTTTTACATTTTAGTAACAACAAATATAAAATAAATACAAATAGCAAAATAGAAAGTCTCTTATGAAAGACATACATCATTCAAACGTGCCATACAAGATAAAGCATACATACACACATACAAGCATACATACTTGAATGTAGGTTTATATGTTGTGTCTGATCAACTTGAAAATATCCTGTTTGTGTAACGTTCCTTTTTCAAATTTTATTCTAACCTCAAACGACATTCGCCAAATGTCCTATCGATTGAAAGCGTCTAATCCAAACTTGCTGGCTAGACTAAGCGAAGCTAAGCAAAGCGAAGTGAATTTGCTTCCACAGCAGATCGGACGAGACAAGATTTTATTGATCTTCAATAAAACAATTACGTAATTCTCCAGTTTGCTGAACGATGTCAAATTAAGGATATTATAACAATGTTTTATCATTTGGCTCTATTAAGTACAATCTAAATAAAAGAAATTAGGTTATTGCGTATTCTATTTCTATGGGAGTATTCGACACATTCAAGTGTCATAAATAAAAACATTGGTTTTTGCTAATTGTAGCATAATGTTATAAATAAAATACATAATATAATAAAAAATTGCGTGATTTGAAAACATACATTGATATGGTATGGTAATATTTAAAAACTGTACCTATAGCTTTGTGGAAAAAAATATCAAAATGTTTCTTAACTTTATTCATTTACCATACCGCTTAAAATCTTAACTGTCAAATTCTTGACTTCACTACTCGTACATGTCGTCCGATAAGACGGAGGTCAATGATTCTTAGGTTCTGACAACGGTTCCCTTTCCACATATAATATTTCTGATTCATCTGTCAATAAAGTAGGACTAATTCCAACCTTCCTTCTGTGATATTTTTAAAACAGACCAGAAAACTTCGTAATAGTTGATGGAAATTGTTTTTAGCATATTTTTTTAACTCTTTAGAGATGTGTTGTAAAATGCGTTTTATAATTTTTTTAAAAAGTCTTACCCGGTTTTTCATTTAGGTTAATTAAGTGATGAGATAGGATTCACTAGTATTTGCAGAGTAAGGATGACATTTTAAAAAAATTCCACAAAATATTTTAAGCATTTTTTTTCTATAACAAATACAATGGGAACTAGCTTTAAACGAATTCTGTGGTTCCCGGGCGCATTATGGTTTCGTTGAGGAATTTATCAATTGTTGTTTACCGTTGTATCTTCAATACAATAAAATTGATTTCCACGATTAAAAATATGTGTTGTGGAATGCAGACGTTGGAAGACACTCAATCAATTACAACATTATTGCACAAACAATATGCTAGATTTGCAAAATATTTTAATATTAAACTAATAAGGGTATACTTCTCAATTGATGTATGGCTATGCCGTTCGGTAGCTCAAAAGTGACTATCACATTACTTTACTAAACATCGGTAATTAGTATAATTTGCGACGATAGGTATATAGCAATCACATCAGCATCTGTAGTTTCGCTTTCATTTAATTTCGTTTACTGTACTGACCTTATCAAATCTCTAATTGTTAATTTTCTCTTTTCAGATTCAACCTTCGTGAAATTGACTAACGAATAGCTTCACTCACTCGCCGTCATGTCATCGCAATGCTTGCTTGTGCTAACTGAAGTTTTATCAGAATAATGGGCCCGTGGGATGACAGGGAGTGTCAGAACGCCAATATGGCGCCCGCGCCAGCAGCCTCATGTATCAGCACGGAACATGGCTGCGTCATGTTCGACTGCCTTTCACATCTTTGGGAGTGGTGAGTCTTTAAACTGCTTATTCACAATATTCATGGCGTTGTGATCAAAAATGTTTCGTATTTGACGTATCGTACATAAGAAAGCATACGCCGGTTCACTCTTCTCTTTGATTTAATTAAAAAGTGAGGAATTCAATAGTTTTTACCCAATTGAGCCCGAATGATATTGCTTTTCGCGCGCATTCATGTATGTATGTCCGTTGCATTGTGACCTACTAGGTCGTGGTAGTTCTCCGGTCAAGTCGCCCATTACTGTTCTGGATGTAAATTTAGCACGTAACTGGATCTAAAGTATTCTACTTTTTTATGTATATGCTACATTTATCTCATTCAATTTTTTTAAACATAAACAAACAATTGTAAAATGTATTAATAATACGAAAAAAATGTCTTATTGTTTGTGGATTATACAAACAATAATCTTTTGATAAATATAAGTTCATTCAATATGATAAATTGAAATAATTTAATTTAAATGTCGTTCATATTCTTGTAGATTTTCTTCATAAAGTTCCCATTTATTCCTTTGTGCTTCCTGACCTGGTTATCGTTAGTTATTACAGTAAACTTATAATTCATGCTCATTTTCTGAGCGCTTCAAAGGAAAATGTAAAATTACATTTCTTTTGTTAAAAAAATTCGAAAACTATAAATTATTCATCGGTGAAATTTTTATTTAATGCTTTATACATTACATTGCCAAGACAAAAAATAGCATTTAAATTAGTTTATGGTCAACCGGTGCCACACTCATCATATCTAAGTCTTGTATTAAACATTAAGACTACTAAAGCTTTTCCTGAGATGACATAGAAGCTGACTGTACCGAAGTAATAGAAAGGGCTGCGGTATAATTCTGCGTATTTTCTCTTCGCAGTCGCTTTTACTTATTACTCAAATATACTGGTTACTAAATCTCAGACTACTATCTATCTCATAATGTATATTCGATAAAAAAGGGTCTTTTACTCATCGTTTCCCCTTTTGCGTTTTGGCTGATTAGTTAGGTGCCGGAGGCCCAATTTCCGTCCTCGTCCCTTTTTCATCCTTTCCTAATAAGGATAGGAAGATATGGGAAGGGAAAGAGGATTGGACGTGGAGGGGATGGATAGGTTTTGGAAACATCCTTTTTCCTATCATTATCACCTCTTCTGTCGCATCTGCGATTCATTTTCTTTTTGCGTATGTCTTTGGGTGGCGGTCAGCTAACATCAGTTGACCGGCTTGCTCGTTTGCCACCTTCTACCATAAAGAAATAAAACCAACGTTGTTCTCTCCAACCACCTGCATTGACTCGTCGTTTGAACTGGAAGTAATTCATTTAACGACAATGACAAAAGTAACCCACTTTTTAGATGCGATCGCGAAATCCTTCGACTGTTACGCGACGATCCGCTGCGTTAGCCGTTTTTTATGGAGACTGAGGTTATAAAACGATCATTTGGCTTACTTACTAAAGTGCTCACTGGCGATCTTTGACGACCACTTATATTTTTTATATGACTAATCGAACACAAGCATACTGTGGTAAATGACACATTTGACACGACAAATCGCTTCTATACTAGATTTTTAAGCATACAAACGTCTTTTCACTGGGCTACTTGTACATCCTTCCTGGAGATTGGGCCTCCGGCATTCCACTCGTCAGGCGAAATGTACAAGCATAAAATACTTCTACTTCACGCACGTCCTCTGAGCAGTTGTGCCGTCTTCCCTTGTCAAGCCAGCTTTGCCAAACACAAAGCTCTGCCATAGCTGTGGCCGTAGCTTAAGGACACCTCCGGGTCTTAGTCTTTCCAAGCTAAATCTGGGGCCCACACTGTTAAATCTTAAAACCAAATTAATTTTAATCCCGGCGTAACTAGCCGTTGGCGATTCTAGGGGTCCAATTCATGTGGACATTTAATTGAATGTGAGACTTGAGTTCAATTTGACGTCCACGTAAACTCGACCACTAATGCCAATGAATTGCCGATTTAAAATTGTTATTCCCAGATATGACTCAGCGATCCACTTGTGTGGACCTTCTCTTAGACCAGATTAAATACTTCATTTATACTATACATTTATTTATACTGGTATTGTAGGACGTCATTTGTACGTAATATTAAAAGCATTAAAACATAACACTGCTTTACGTAGAACAAAAGGTACAGTACAGCACAAAGCTTCCGTCCGGGTTACACTCGCTTTCCCGGCTTTGTTCGCGCAACGTTTGCCGACAGAGGAATCCCGGGAAGCCGACGGTAAGCTCAGCGACGGCTTTGTTCATAAATATTAAACACGTCACTAGAGTAACGTAATAAAACACACTGTAGTAAAAAGCTACAACAACTCGGTAGAGCTTCACGAGATTGGGATGCCAGTAACCAGAAAAGTTGAGTGTTACAAATTCGCTATCTGGTATCGGCTATAAAAATAAATGCGTTCTCCATCCTTAACATTTAGCAATGGCGCCGCAGGTCTTATCGTGATGTTGATATTATTTAGATTTTAATGACAAAGATGTATTTCATTTAATATTTCTGTAGGTTTATATAAATAGCTTTTTTTATGGAAGAAGGCGTCAGACGAGCAAGCGGATCACCTGGTGTTAAGTGAACGCATAGACATCCACAAAAAGCAAATGTGTTGCAGATGCGTTGCGTACCTTTAATGGGCAGAAAAGGGGGGTACACAGGAAGAAGGATATTTCCTTTTCCCCATTCACCCTTTACCCGTCACATCCTCTTCTCGTTCCCATCGAATCTTCATGAAAGGGTGGGCAGGAGAAAGTGACAGAAATTAGGCCTCCGGCACCTCACTCGTCAGATGAAACGCAGAGTACTTCTACTTCACGCCTGTTTTCTGTGAAGATAGGAAAAGGAAATATCTATTTTTCTCTGTCTCTGTAGGAGGCCGTAGGAGGGTTGCCTCCTCGGGAATAAGCTACTTACCTAACCTAACAAAACATAATAGATATATAATTTCTAAAATCGTCTGTATATGTGTAAATACTGCGTTACCACAAATAGCTGCTACCACTACCGGGGATCGCCGTGCGTCTCCGAAATACGTGCGTGTGCTATGAATATCTCAATGCACAGCTGAAGCTTGCAAAATCTTCGAAACTGTCCTGTTTTGAACTTTATATAAATTTTCAATCAACGTCATTTTAAAGATCATAATATAACAAATAGTTCAACCTATTGAATAGCTATTTTATAACATTTGTATCGAACAAGTGTTTGACATGGATCTTTAAATTGATATAACTGTTTTATTTATCAGCCGATTGAAAAAACAAACACTCAATTTCAAGTGAAGTTTACCACAATTCATTAGTGAAAATTGTATCCAATCGGTTAAACTGTTTCTGAGATTAGCGCGCACAAACACACAAAAAAAGTAATATTCATTGTTTTGGGTTTTATTGCTCTTATTAAGGCCCTCAATAATAGTTTTTCACAAATATCTTCTATGTACAGACAGCGATCAGTTACATTTCTTCTCTTATTCATTTTATCTCTTAAATTATTTAATCTTTTTATAGTCATTTACAGCGTGGGTGTATCAAATGCTATCAAAAACTTTCAAACTATAATCTGCACCTCAGTTATACCCATCGTTTCTGGTCGTGTACAATATCGGGCCTTGGTGCCTTATGCCCATCTTAAACCATACGCAATGTATACTCCTTGCCGAGTTTTCTTTTAATGGATGGTCCGTTATGAAAAAACCTAGTCTAATGAGAAGTCTAGACGCATTGTTGTAAATCTAACCGACAGAGACATTGTCGTCTCTACTTCATTATCCTCTTTATTTTGTTACCATATTTCTTTTCCTTTTTATGAAAAAGTTATGCAACTTTATAAGTGACATCCAATTCCCGCGTGAAATTGAATAAATTATATTTAAACTTTTTGATTATTTGTCTTGAAAATTGAATATGTATTCCAAAATACTCTGTAATACCATGATTTGAGTGCACATAAAATATCTACAACTCTCTTTAGAAATCCAACTGCAATTGAAATCAAATGCTCCGACGAACTTCTTAATATTCTGATGAAGTTGGGGATTTTAAAATGCAGTATATTATTTTCACTTTCAAGCTACTTCTTGCAGCCAGATATGGCTTGTATATTTAACGTGGAGAGACGTGTAATACAACTTTATGAGCACATTAATGTCTTTTTTATACGTGTCTACAGACACTTTCCATGGCTGTGTCTCACCTGTTGGTCGACTTTCACGTAGAAGTTACGCGAGCGGCAGGTTACAGGCCTTAAGGGATATTTCATAATTTTATTGCAAGATGAAAGTCATTTAAAACGAGATTTTGAATTTACAAATTTCGGTTTATAAATACATAGCTCCGGTCATAGTCCGTCCGTATAATTTAAGATAGTTTAGCTTATGTCGTAAAACTTACATACATATATTTTCGAACTTCAGTGTAGGGTACAATTTTGCAAGGGAGGGATCCCATGTATTCTCCCGCTCTTAGCGTGCCATCTTCTTACGAGGTTCAACGATCGTTAAAGCATCTTCTTGTTATAATGAACTAACGTTTGATCACAATCCCACCTGATGTTAAGTGGTGCTATGGTCGAGACATAGTACGCACTAGTTTAGAAACAGCCTATTCACTCTTCTCTTGAAGGTACCCACGTCGTAATCCAATCCTTTGCCGTTTGCACGACGAACGAAGATTCGAATCGCTTCATTCGAACGTGAGATTGTGGACTTTCTGGCGAACGTATGAGAAACCGCAAGCGCAGATTTCTAAGCCAAGATTTTCGATTTTCCCCTATTGTCTTTCAATAAGTGTGGGCCATCGCTCTCCCTGGATTTTGCCTTTTATGATGAATAGCAGAAGTGTATTATGTGGTTTTACAACATCAAATTGTTATTTTTATTTCTATGATCTTTACAACCATATTAGCAAGTAAATTTGATGAGTTTCTGTTGTGAAACAAATAAACATATAAGAACTTTCTGTTCGATTTAGTCCACACATCATTATGATTTCACATCGAATATAAAAAATAGTGTAAGTAGTATAAAAAAAAATAACGACATATTTTTCAAGGCATCGAAGCGTCAATCGGAAAGTAGGCTGCGATGTAGTCGTTAATTCTTTTATCTAAAATTTTCCACGTGGAAAGCAATTTCGGTTTGGTGACAATCGAGCGAAAGTGTCACACATCGAAGTAAATGTCAAATGAAAAACTTTTATCTTAAATACAATGTTATGACATCACTGGTTTGATGTCCAGCTCAAAAAACAAATTGTCTCCTGTATTTTTAAAATCGCAAATGTGTTTTTTCATGTCGCAAAATAGCTCCTTGATACATCATCATCTCCCTGCTCTTTTCCCATTTGTGTGGGATCGGTACATGATGTATGACTATAACCTATACTGTATAGGTTTTAACTTCAGTTTTAAGGCCACATGGACATACACCAGGATACATGAGACCCCAACAATGTGAATGTGTATTTTATAGAGGACATCGATATCTACAAAAAAGTCGGCGATACCATACGTCCAACTATAACAATTATATCACAGTAACTACTAATTTTCGTTTTTTTTTAAAATAAAATGCTTGTGTGAAGTAGGAGTCTGCCAGTAACCAATAAAACTGAGATAGTTAAGGGTGGAAATCCGTTATCATCGCTCGGGTTTCGGTCTACTTTTTTACTTCCAAACTGAACCAGGTAACACCCGGACATTTATTAACACATGGAATCGTAACAAAGTATTTTTGTAATGTTAAAATTTCTTTACGAATCACAACTTGTGATGTACTTGATTATCTCGGTCTTATATAAGTAAAATCTAAAACAGTGTATTCTAGTATCGCGTACATCCGTGTAAGTAGTGCACCGTGACAGTTGGATCTGCGTCAAGACTGCAAGGTATTTGGGTGAGATTGCTGACGGCAAGCAAAGTAGACGCCGAGCTTATATTTGCGTTTGTTTGCTTCACTCTTTTAGGGTCAACGCACAGTAGATTATAAACGTAGCTTAATGGAATAGACAACAATTTTAATTCAATTTTATTATTGTTTTAACTATTAATTTAAAACTTAATGACACGCAATGCACAATACACACAATAACTCCTAAAGGTATTCTCGGCTATTCAAGCATACATTAAACGGATATAGTTTAAAAACTTGTATATATGATACAAATATTACATATCGAATAAAGTTCCATCGCCGCGTCTGTCTGAACGCGATGAACTACTAAACGTATTTCGATACGGTTTTAAAGGAACGAAGGAGATAATCATGAATCATGAGGAACCTTGAGGTATAGATATAAATAAATAAAAATATATATAACGATAATAAATATAACGATGATTGTTGAACACAAATACACACACACCCACACACATACACACATGATACAATCAATGTTGACGTATATGGTCAACATAATTGGCTTATTGATAATAGTATCTTACTATTCCTTTTATACATTGTTGACAGCCGTGCTAAATGGATATATCTACCTATGCTTGCTTCAATGGTTTTTCATCAATACTCCTGAAGTCAAGTCAAGGGCAGAGCAATCTGTTCTATACTTAATCTATGTATTTATCAGTCTTCATTACATGTTAGTAATTAATAGTGTTATCTTGAAATATATGTCAAGGAATACGAAACAGAGTTAGGTATCTGCGGGCACGTCTGCGGACGGCAATAGAGTGGCTAATAATAAACGGAAGGTAGGTGGAAGTTGTCAGTTAGTATAGTATCGATCGCGTTTACGCAACGCTAGAATTATAAATCACTTAGACTCCGTATCGATTTACTGAGAATATACATTCATAATATTCAACAGCTAACAAACGCCAACGTATGGGACGGAGGCTTTCCTTATGAATCACCACGAAGAGCGGTCCTTTGTCGCCCTCATCCAATAGACTCTTGCAACCTTGACCAGATCGTCGATCAATCTTTTGGGTGGCCTTTTGCTTTGCCTGTTATTAGAAGCCATGCGCAGTGTTTTATAGAAAGGGGCAAAAGCAAGCGTAATCTGATATCAGGCGACCGCTATCTAGCTAACAAATTCGTTGTTTTGTCTTGCGGAAAGATGAGCCGTGTAGTACACAGGAAAGAGAAAAAGGAGGAGGCCATGGAGACATTATTCATCCGCCAAAACGCAGTATTACCTTTGCCTAGTATCGCTTTCCTGTGAGTTCCTAGTATTTGGCTTGAGAGTTCTTGCTCGATAAAGTAACGGCCCGAGTCGACGTTCCCTCTACGGAAGGAGCCCTCGAGCTTAGTTACTCTTAAAGAGGCTTAGGATAGGCGCCCTCTGCGCTTTGCCACCTCGACCTTTCAGACACAAAAAAAATCTTGCTCGAGTCGGCAAATTCATGCAACAGCTGATGATGCCGCAGGCTCTATTTTTGTTCTGGTCGCAGTTATAGAGCAAGTTGAGGTCTGTAACTAAGCTATTTTATTTCCACCAATAAGCTACAAATCAATAATGCAATGTAGCTCGACGTTGTAGGTGTGAACAAAATTTATTGTAAAGTGTTAATGGATCTATGAGTCAACCTCGCTCTTATACAATTGATTTTAAAATGCATAAACACAACCGTGAAAACACAAATTTTGAGGCGTGAGTCATCTTAACTGCCGAAACACAACAAGTCATTATGAGATGAATAGAAGATTTCATAAGTTACAGAGCATAATTCGAATATCACGACGAGTCACATTAGTGTTGTTACGTAAGAAAACAAGAAATGGGGTAGCACAGTACCTAACAATGTTAAGGTTGGAGTTGTTACGGTTACTAATGGTTTTTAGTTTTACCGTTGTATTCAATTTTTTCATGTAATTAATATTTGTAGGTTTATTAGGAGGTTTGGTTTATTATGAGCAGTTTAATCTGCCATTCGACTATTGCATGAACCACTTCCAATCACGTTTAAGATTGAATGGGAAGGGTCTTCAATAATCTACTTGGGATTTCAATAATCTACTAATATTTCATATATAAATGCTCGAGTAGGGTTGGAGTCAGACATGCGGCCGGCCGTAAAAAATATAGTCAAAACCAGTATGGCCTACGGTCGAATAATATTAAGTAGATATGAAAGCAAATTAAAATTGTTTCTTCTCTGGTTAATATCCTAATAATCTGGTTAGTATTTGGCTATAAACTGACACTATCAAATTTGAGACCTTATAAAGTTGTAAAAAAGTGAATAATGGTATCCCTGTTAGAGAGTTAATTTATTGTGTCATAAATCATGAACGTCACTCAACTGTATATTGACCACAAATCGAACTCAACTTTGAGTTATGAGTAATGTAGGTAGGTTGGTGGCGATGACACATTCTCTCATGTGTCAGTTACATCGAAGCTGATGGCGAGTGATGCGCCATGCGACAGCTATTCGAGCCCGGCACGGTCATTACTATTCGACGCCGAAAGAGGTCACTCGACGAATCGATTTCGAGAATTCGAATGGCATCTAGCGAAAATTCTCGCTTCTTCTGTGTCAATCAATCCCTTCACTTGAGACCTACTATGTAATAAATTCTGTTGATTCAATTGTAGGTGATAAATCTTTATGGAAGTACTTTGTCATAAACATTTCGAGTAAACGACTAAGCGATTTGCTAATGTGATTTCATAAAAAAATTATAATAACTAGACAAAATAATGATTTGCTTTGCAACAAGCAAAGAAAAACTTTCATTCAAGCAGAAGAGAATATGTAAATCCCAGTCAAAGGTTGTTGCGGTTACCAGGTTTATTGGTCTACTGGTAAAAGTTGATTTAATTATAATTAAACATTAATTTGTTTTCGTTCATATGAATATGTTCGATGCAGAACTGGTTTTTGCAATATGTTAAAGCTATTAATACATGTAAAGCAGTACCGGCTTGATGCAAATTTGGAGATAGGAAATTAAACATGAAACGCTCATAATTAACCTATGATTTGTAGTTGTGAAATCTTTGAATATAAAATTGTTCAAATATATATGTATATATATATATATATATATATATATATATATATATATATATAAATATTATCACCCCTTTTTATATATTAAACTTATTAAAATAAAACAATTATTATGAGTCTGTGGACTTTCTATTGCTGTTCAACGAAAACTACATATTAATTTATTCTGATCAATTTCTACTTTTCAGTTAAGTTTTTGAAACTATAATTTTTTTAAAACCTAAATTATCGTTGGCAAAAGTTCAAAATATTAGTAATATTAAAAAATCTCATTGTTATAGAAATATAAATTTCTCACCTTGAACAGAAAAAGTAGAAAGATTCCCTCGCAGCTCGCAACGCGCACAAGTCTGTGGACGATACAATAAACAGCTTTGAGCACATTCATAGAACAATGAAAGCGTACGAATACTAAACAAAGACATACTTAATACGATAAGTTTCCATTGCAGTTATAAAGATGAAATAAAATATATTTACACGAGGAGGTGGCAAACTACCAAGCAGTTCATCTGATATTAAGTCACCGTCACCTACCCATAGGCATCTGCAACAACCAAGATTTTTAATAGACGGAAATTCGATTATTTCCTTTTCATCCCCACCCCCGTCAAATCCTTTTCAAATTCCCATCCATTCCTTCTAGAAAACGGATAGGAAGGAGGAAAGGACTAGGATTAGGCCTCAGACGAAAGGCAGAAGTACATATCTACTTCACGCCGGTCTTCTGTGAGGTCGTGGTATTTAACCGCACAAGCCGGCCCACTCGTGGAATAGAAATGTTGTTGCGGGACTCTACCTCTGTTTATTTAATATTATTATTATTAAAGGATCAGCAATGACCTTAATTTAAAATTTAAATTACGCTTTACGCCTCTATACTCCGGGATGATAGATGCCAACGAATGATGTAAAGTCCGTGAAAGCTGCATGAGCTCTTTAGAGAAAAAAATATTTTCCTTAAAAAAGTTTCTACCTTGTTAGTGTTGAATGGATACATTGTCTCAAATAGCAAGTCTGACCTATGGATTATTAAACAGTTTTATATGATTTTTTTAATAATAACGTTGATAATTTTTTGTCTTGTCTTGACTTTGAATTTCTAGTGATTTTCCGGCCAGTCGTGTTTTTCTCGTCCACAAAAGTTCGGAGGAAACAAAGAATAAGTACAGTTTTTATGAAGCACAGGACACTAGGAACAGGACTAACAAGAGATTACTCTTAAAAATTATCATTACTTATAATTAGTAATAGCTTATAAATAAATAATACAATCGCTGTGATAAATAAATCTATGACATTAATAGATGCAGACAAGAATATTATAGGTACGACATTACCCATCCACGAGTACTCGTTGACAATGGAAACTCGCAACAGGTGCTACGGAAGTGTGTCGATATCTAGTAGATTTTCACTTGTTTTAGGAAACAAAGCGACGCCTGTCCGCATTGAGGCGAGCGCTAACGAACTAATTGGTAAAAGTGAAGCTTTTCTTTGTATACGGCTGATAAGAAAGGCAAATAAATGCACAACAGAGCTGTATGCTTTCTGAATCATTTTACAATTGAACGATCGGTTTCTTGCATAAATAATCGTTACGGCGGTACATATTAAACAATTATTTGAAGTGAAAACTCTTTAGGCGATGTAGACGATATTTGGTAGGAGAAATATAACATGGGTGCCAGCAGCATACTTGGAACAGTTTCGACGAACTTTCTTTATTAATTTTTCTTGTATTCAATTTTTAATTTTATTGTTAACAAGGGTTTATTTTTGTTGATAATCTTTTTTACTATTCGGGCGACCCTTCCCACCTGTTTTGAGTTTTTTCTTCTGTCGGCTGTCCTTATAACTGACTGTGTTTTTTTATTAGTATGATTACGTAAGTAGAAAGTTGATATTATGTTCGGTTGTACGAATAAAATTTCTCAGGTGCACAATTTATTATCAATTTAAAAATGTGGCTCGTTTATAACCGTTAAAGAATCCAGTATTCAAATTAAACCTCTTCTCTTACTATCTATCAAATTTATACGTAGATGTGTGGACAGTCCGCCGAAACCTCCGTCTTTTTCACTCTGTAGGAATTCAAATTACCTTATCGGCATGCAACCAAGTACAGGTAAAACCAGTATTATATTATAAAAATATAGATGTTCTTGTCTGCGAATGTATTTGTCGTGTTAGACGACAATTTTTATTAGTATCCTTATAGTAGTATCTTGTAAACTCGCGATGACGTTGCAGTTATCTCTCTCGCACGAAGGTTATTTGTATATATCTATCACATTCTCTCCTCCCACTTACGAAATGCGCTCAATGCTAGGTTCGTATGCTATGCTTCTTCCAGTCGCCGTCGAACTGTCGGTTGCGTTCTTTTACACATAGTTGCATTAAAATTGACGATTATTTACGGTAACGAAATAAAACGATAAATTATTCAATATTTTTGAATTATAACCCGGGTAAAACGACGTCAAAAGTTATAACCAAATATTACATGTGATTTTTTTAACGAAAAGAGCTATCTTTGTTTTTAATTATTTTACAATTTACGTTTTGTGTTGTGTGAAGTGTATTGTGATTCAATGAAGTACATCGAGTGGGAGCAGTTGAAGTTTAAATGAATCAAAATATATTCATTACAGAAGTGGATTTGATGCGACGAATGAATAAGGTACGAGAAACCGGATATTGTACTAGACAGTTGTTTGACTAGTTCAGACGCTAATAATTATTGTGGTCATTGCATAAAGAGAAGCCTTTTGTGGAAGGTTTAAACCTTACCCTGATTAAACCGTTAAAGCTTTATAAGCGTTTAACTCCGACCAGATTTGGTTTGGTCACGCAAAGGCATAAATATTTGTGCTTGTGAAGCAAACAAGGGTATATGCATACGACCACCAGGCCCAGGTGGGATATCAACAGGTGGAAACGATTACTTTGAGGTTATTTTATAATAGTATTCGTTTTTTTAGTGAGTAGTTCTTTGCTATATGAAGATAATAAAATAGAATTAAAACATGGAAATAATAGTACAGACGAAAAACAGTAGAGATTAGCGAGATTAGCTTTTATTCGAAACGGTCCAGTCTAGTCTTATCAACTTGTACTACTCCGTTTGATTTATCGATTATCGACTTTTTAAAATTGACAAAATATTGATTTGCAACCGACAATAAACAGCAATACAGTAATGGCGGACAATAGGATTTTTATTTATTCCGCTTACAATTTTTGTTATTAATTACTTATAAAACAATTACAAGGTAATTTATGTTTATTTTTAAAAAAATCGGTATTTGGGGATATAACTTATTTAAATTATTATATCATCTGCCTTCTATTAACCAAACGATTACTTATTCGATTTCGAAATTTTATGAAGAACTATCTGAATTCGTCCATTATGAATCATATTTGCGACAAATTAGCCGTTAAAAATACATTATTTATTAGGTATGGTGGTATTCAGCCTTGTGTCATTGACATCTACGAAATTTAATCTCGGTAAAGCCTTTGTGTGCCAGTCTCGGAGGCAGGTAGTTGTCGGTCCTTTGTAAGGAATTTTTTGCTTTGAAGGATCTTACGTCGATTTAGATTCAATATGTATTGTTTCAAACGTTAAGCTTCTTTATTTTTTTTGTTCACTGTACAGAAATTTTAAGATGCATGAGAATCGAATATTTTGTGGATGTTTGAAGAGTAGTGAATATTGAGGAGACAATGAAGGACCCGCTAATAATAATCCACATAATTTCTTGTTTCTTACTTATGATTCCCTACTTTTGTATTTACTGTGTATTGTTCATAAAAACTTTGATTATCTTTTTACCACGTACGACTTTTGGAAATTACTTAAGAGTATCAAACAGCGCCTTTTACACTCTGTTACGTATTTTAATATTTATATATATATATATATATATATATATATATATATATATATATATATAATATCGTTTAAAATAAGAAAGTATAAAGCTCCGATGCTCAGGGGAAGGATACGCATTTAATGCCAACTGATTCTTCAAAACAGGTCAGCCACCAAAAACATTACCCTTCTTCTGGGTCAATCGGGTTAATCGTTAAAAAGTAAGCGAAGTCGGAGGCCAAAACTTGTTAGAAAAGAAATAAAAGCTTTAGCATTTTCAGCGGATGATTTTCCTTGTTCAAGAATTCCAAAGATTTATAAAAATATGGCATATAATTCCTTGGTATCATTGGCTCGTGGGCAGGGTGAGTGCCCGCGCCATAGCGGTCACTCAAGTACGATCAGCTTTACAAAAAACAAGGAAGATATATATTTTTTAAACAATCTTGTTCGACTACATTCTTCCGTTTTATTGTTTGTCCACGTCGTAATGGTGCATTATTTGTGAATTTCAATTTAAGATATGTCGCATAGCTTATGTATTGAACAAAACAATTAGGACACTAAAATGAGACGCATTTATTTAATTCGAGCATATACTGACCAATAAAGTATACTGATAATCTATTATTTATCCTGGAGTATTATTAGCCATATTTAACGACATACAAGGAAAAACGTATATCTGAAAATTGTTACTTTAATATTTTCATCAAAAAGTTGAAGCATGAACCCGCAGTTGTTGGAAAAGTTCGAGAAAGCGTCGTATCAAAACTCAAACAAATATGCTTATAACTTTAAAAGCTCTGTACTCGGCATGTTAAAAGACTTGTAGAATTTTCAATTTTCTCGACTTTGACGACCGTAGTCAATGCTGTGATAGGTTTTGACTAGTTTTTTTACGGCCGGTGGCCGGCCTGACGCCAACCCTCCTTGGGCACTAAATATTTAAAAAAAAATACGTAGCTTAAAACCTCCGAAAGAAGTTTATTAAATGAGTGGGATACAACAGTGTACCTCCACTTAGTCACATTTATTCTATGACATTGTTAAAAAGCTATTCTTTTTATATAATCTGTGATTTACATAATTTATTTATTTTTATAATACTCTTTTGTGCAAAACTTAAATGGTTACAGCTGAGGGTTACACAGTAACAACACTTTTAATGAAGGAAGAAACAAAATGTTTTTTCCTTTTATCTTTTATAAATGACATTAGATTGTACTGTAGATTAAAAAAACTTCTAAGAGAGCTATGCCGTCAAATCTAAGCCGCTACATAAAACAGATTGTAAAGCGTGAAAGGAGGTTCGGAATGCGGCGGATGTCCCTGCGCCTTGCGAGACTACGCCTTTGAAACAGACTGCTTAGCATAATGTATACGCATCGTACAGACGAACAAAATACCATAGTAATCATTGTATGGATGCTTCAATTGCCACATCGATTAACTCACTTTTTACACAACTACTTCAGTAATATTAATATAAATGATGCTTATCTTTTCAATCTAATATTTTATTTTTAGAAAGGAATATAAGGAGTATCCGCAACCGAACATGTATGCGTAGATGTATGGATGTAGATCAACCGACAGCGATGTGGCAAGTCAGGATCGCGCCAAATGGAAACTCGTGATCTCTGCTACCCCTCTGGGTTACGGGCTCGAGCGCATATTCTTTTATAAATATGCAATCATTATGATATCTGTGTGGATTTACAAATATAAATAACTTTATAACATTTTTCTTAACCTCTTATTTTATGGAGTTATCAATATTCTAACTGACGTATCCATTTCTAAATATAAAATCCTAGATGAACTTATATTGACCAGATTTG
Organism: Papilio elwesi; assembly: GCA_029849275.1. Classification (NCBI taxonomy): domain Eukaryota; kingdom Metazoa; phylum Arthropoda; class Insecta; order Lepidoptera; family Papilionidae; genus Papilio; species Papilio elwesi. The sequence continues at coordinate 3,002,285 of CM056704.1, read as the reverse complement.
TAACATATTAACTACATTGGTTATTAAGTTTACTTGCGACTGACGGCGATATGCATTGATGTATGGATTTAGAAGAAGCTATAGAGGTGAGTTAGGACCGTGTCAAATTAAAATACGTAATCTTTTCCTACCTCTATGGTTTAAGGACTTGAGGCTTATTCATTGCCCAACTTACGCGTAATGTTTTTCGGGTATGGATGTATATACGTAGGGTATTGGTATGTTTGTTCTATTGTGACGTAGTCTAAATGGCTTGACTGACTGAAGAGTGAGTCGTCATTCGATTCGTACTCTACCTCGGAGTGTCATATCGGTTTTGTTAATGGATTTTTTAAGATTAACTATTGGTTGTTTGTTTTTATGAGAATCTGGAATGAGCTTTAGTTAATAAAGGTGAGGTACCATCTCCAACGAGTGTGGAGTGCAGTGGTTTATGCAGTTAGTTGACCGGTCGATAGAAGCCGCGGCCGTCGCCGATTGAGTAACACCTGCTTGCACCTAGCACGCCTTTTGAAGTCGTCGTCGTCGAAAAGCTACCACCCGTCTGTTTAATAATAGGACAGTCTCTTTTCATCTGTAATTAAACTAATAAATAAACAAATTTTAAGATATCTTCATGTTTTTTGTTAAATAAAGGCCTCTTAAGAGTTAAAAAAAACTTTATGCACGAATGCGTTTACGAAAATTTTGATTTATATTTAATTTTAAATACTTTGCTTTCTTAAGCGTTGCCCGGCTCTAAAAAATTACAATTCTATATTTCTCGTGTGTAATGACTATTATCGGAGCACTGTTGCTGATTTACAGCACAGTTTTAAATCCACTATCATTATATTATACCACACATCTTGCTCAATGATAAGGTTATCACCGATGTGGTATTATTATTAGTTAATAATCCCTGTAAGTATTCACAATGTCCTTTATTAATTTAAATCAACTGGTCACCCTAGCGTTATCTAGAAACTACAGTTAGTGCGTTTACCTTCACACCCACAGAGACAAGGCTGTTTACGGACAAATATTCGAAGCGGGCCCCATGGCCGCATTACTGCACGTGGTAGCTTGTAGGGTAGTCACACATTAGGAATTTTGGAACATTTCACAACTAAGTGTTAATTGCTTTGAACTCGGTGAAAAAGTACTCGAGATTGTAAACAAAATTACGGCTGTGTAGACTAAAAATGTTATTTGCTGTTCAAATATTTGATTAATGACAAAGACTGAAATGTGAATTGTAATGCACATGCACACACTGGAGGGGCATGCATAACGACACAACTATTTATCTGAAATCGTGTGACGGGAATCGAAATATGATAAAGCCAAATCTAAACATAATCATAATAATTTTAAATCATGCGCCATTAATATTTATTGAAGTGGATAGCCTAATGGTTAAGGGTAGGGACTGCGAAACATGCACAACATGATCGTGGTTTCGAATCCGCCATTCAACTATTGTACACTAAATCCAAACCAAGTTTAAGCTTTGTTGGATAAAAAATATAAGTAAATAATTTCTGTGTGTAGTAGTTAGTAATAATATTAAAATTCACCATTTCGAAAAGGATTTCAAAGAACTAGTTTTGAAGTTAATAAAAAGTACAAATTACAAGCGAGCGGTGTAAAAACAATAGTACATTTATATAGAATATAACTTAAATCCCGGTTATAAGATTAGTAGTACACTTCTAGGTACTAGCTTACCTTGTCCTGATTATATCAATGAAATTTGAACTTCACCGAAAGATTACTAGTTGAACAGTAAGCGCCAGACATACAAATCCCTAACACTATGGTCAGTAGCTCCGTAAGTAGTATTGCCAACAAAAGATTTCGCAGTAGTAATATTACTTAAGCTCGTTAACAAGAGCAAGGCTTTTGTTTGAAAGCTCATTTGCGATATGGTTTCTAGTGTAATACAAATCTTTATTTAGATCACGGTACCGCTAAACTTCACTTGTTAAGGTAATAATTTATTGATATTTTTAGTAGTTATGGCGTGAAACAGTTCTTTCGTGAATATCAGGTAAATGCCAATACCTTGTTTCATTACAAGATGTGACTGTTGTAAACAAACGTCATTTGATGCTATTACCCCTGATCTTACTCTAGAATGAAAATTATGTGTATGCAAGGAGTGGCAGTGTTTGCATACCGTGTCCTAGCCCGAAGGTATGGTTTATGGACAAGGTTATTAATAAACTGAAAAAGTGCGGTATTAACAGTACTCGTATTCGATGAGCAACCATGCAACATGGAAATCCAGAACTTGCATCTCTGGATTACGGATGTGTGACAGAGTGTTTCTGTACATATTACTTTTTCCCTGGATAACTAACACATACGTAGAATTAATAGTATGATCTAATGTGAAATTCTGGATAGTAATGATTCTTATGTACCCTTCCATGGACCTTGTCAAAGCCGCCTTTAGTATCATAAAAGCATTACTGGGATTCTCATCGTTTTTTTCTATACAAATCTCATCGTTTTTGTCCATAGAAGAGCTTTGGTCTCGTTGTTTTATTACGTTATCTGAATGATCATTAAAATGTTGAGTCCCACATCCTATATGTCGCACTTGAAATGATGTGAGAATCAACTTTAATGTTACTTTTATCTTAATCACTAGATATGTAATACCGTGGAAAAGCGGTCAGTTTATCATGGTGCTAGTAACTGTGAAACGATTAGTAAGTTTAAATTAGTCTTACGATGAAAGATAGGAAAAATGTCACTCTACAGAGGACGGGTGGAGGCGTTTTGAATTTCATAACACAAGAGTTCGTAAAGACGAAGCTAAATTTAGCTTAGTTAATATTTGAATACCAAAAAAATATTGATTATTCATTTGCTCAGAAACTTACTGTTTAAATGAAGAAATTTTAAACTACCAGTATGTACTATATCGTTCGTTCGTTCGTTTCAGCCGATATCTGTCCACTGCTGAACGTAGGCCATTGATCGCCACAAAGATCGGTCCCCTGCCACCCTCATCCAGTGGGCTCCGGCAACTTTGACCAGATCATCGGTCCATCATATCATCATATAACGTGCATTCATATATGTTACATAACGAATATTAAATATTTTTTGTTACGCTATTCAATATTAATTTTTATCAATTAAAAAAACTATAATTTGTTGCGTAAATGTTAAGGTATTGTTTACAGATTGCATAAAGCCTTGATACACAATATATATGCTCGATAAGGTAACGGAAATGAAGAAAATGAACTGAATCTTCTGAGCACCTAACTTACTACTCTCATTTGTTCGTAAGCCCCAAACTCTCCAATTGTCCGTAATTATATCGTTTGGTATATTACGAGAAACTCCGTCGCAGTAATTCGATTAATCTATCGATAGCCTAGAAAGGGAGAGATACGTAATCGCTTACTTGAATGTGGGACAGCAAAAGACCCAGTTTCTTACACTTTGGTTGTTAATGCATATAAAACAAGCAAATATTTTCTAGCACACTGCTATCAGTGTGATTTGTAATATCTATAACGAACTCTTTCAACCTAATTTCACACACAAGATGATTAATTAATTTAATAATTGACACACTATTTAGGTACTATATAAATCCCATTATAAACACGAAAAATATTATTAATACGAAAGTCTGTATGTATGGATAGTTCTTTGTCTTTCAGGCAAAAACTATTGAATGGATATTATTTAAACCTATAACTTATACCTGGCTGCGACAGCATGTATCTATCTTTAATGTGTAAGCCACGAACGCCAAAGTAGTGAACCATCTTTTAATTATAATAATAATAAAAATAATATCAATTTAAATTGAAAATTGGGAACAACGCCACCTATACGTTAAAACAAGAAACTATTTTTATTATTTATCTGTTGTAAGATTTAGATACGATTGCCATATGTTTTGGATAACTTCGGCAATCGTTTTAATATACAAGCCAATGATTGACGATTTCTAAATGAACTAAAGTTCCAAAATGTTAAGAACTACCTACCATCAAAAATTTCATTATCGATTTAAACACCGCCGGGGTTCTAAGGTTCTAAATTTGTCACAAATGTTTTTTATTCATTAAGATTAATGTCTTAACATTATACGTGCCTTATAGGCAGTAGTTCCAATTGTCACGCCAAATTGAATCTGTTTAGAGTATTGACTATAAATAGGCGAAGCGAAGTCATGGTCGGACATTACAAGAAGTAAAACAATAGCATTAAGCAACAACCGTTCACACATTCATGTCGTGAGACAAGAAAGCTGTTGTTGTGAATGGAAGCCAGTAAGAACGTGCTTTGATTCACTATGATGAAGGCGATAAAATGGCGCGTGAGTTTGAAGAAAGCTTAAACGTAAATAGTAGGTTAAAAAACTGGTTGTTAAAAGATAACATCAACAACGCGGGTTATAAGTTGGAGAGCATATTGAGCATGACCGCTGAGTTTCGATGTATAATTATGAAGCTTTTATTAATGTAAAGGTTGTATAAAATTGATAAATCTTTCCAACATCCAGAAGTGTGATTGTTGGATTGAGAAAGTTGTATTTATTTTAGCTTTTCGTCAGTGATCAAGAGATGTTGAGCATTCTGTTCCACACTTATTCGTACATAAAGAATCTTCCGTCGGTTATTACCAAAAATACACAAAGCCTTTACTCTGTATAGATTAACTATTTTAATCTGATATACATTCGTATGTGCCGACACGTGCCAATGCTATTATCCATGTAGTGTCAGACGTGCGTATCGACCTTTTGTATACATTTGACAACGTGATTATTTTATAAACATGAGAATAGATTACTCTTGGTGCAGACATCTAATTTCAACGAGAAGATTAAATAATAGCTCGCGACCTCAAACAAATGTAACAAACTTCAATATGTGAGTGGCTTTACATAATAATTGCTACTGAACTAAAAAAAGAAGTGCCATATATTCTTAAGAGTTATACCTAAAATGTTGCAAAATACACGTACATTAATCATAGACAAGTATCAAGTTATCACGATGTATAAAGAAATATTGGTTACATCAAAGACACTACGCTATCCATAGACTACAAGCATAGATGCGGCTCATTACAAAATCCGATATCGAAACTTATTCCGATATTTTATTCTATTGCACCATCATAAACAATGTTTATGATAACAAATTACAAGGCCTACGATTACACTACTCATCTTCCATAACAATAGAAATTGAATTCTATTCAATAACGACTATTCATAAATGTTATTGGATGATAAATGCAACAAATAACCATTCATTGTGAAATGTTTTCCAGGAAAACAAATACGCTTTCATCGAATGCTGGTGTAAACGCTGCCTCAGTTGTGTATTGAGAAATATCCAGGTAGTGTTCCCTTTCAGGTCGTTAAATAACTTTATAAATTTCTTATTTATGTTTTTTATTCGTTGCACACTGGGTCATAAGTAAGGCTAGAGCGGTGAGCGTGTTGTGCGCGCGCAACGCGGTTGTCGATAAAAACGAGTGAGTTATAATAACACCGCACCCCATATCTCTACATATAATAAAGAAGTAACTGATCGCTATCTGTACATAGAAGTTATTTGAGAAAAGCTAGTATTGGAGACCTTTATAAGCGCAAGAAAACAGTAGTGCAGGAGCGGCGGTGGCTCAGCGGTTTAGGCCCCGACTTACATACTGTAGGTTGCGGGGTTGAACCCAGACAGGCGCTTTACTTTGTGTAATTTATTTCATCACCACTGCTCCAAAAACGGTGAAGGAAAACATCGTGAGGAAACCGGCATGTTCTTAGAACCACCTGTGTCCCTGCTGCTGCTGAATTATTATTGCTATTAACACTGCGCTTTAAGCTATTACTTTTAAGAAGTATCAATAACCACTAAGTCAAATGTTGCCACGTCGATATATAACTTTTAAAGCCAGAGCATAAATAAATGAAATGCGTTAACAACATTATCGATGTAATTTAAAAGTAATTTGCAACTTGAGAACCATGAATGAAAATGTTAAAGTGACTAAAGTCCGTGAACCCTCCCCAGTAGTTGGCACCGTGACGGCCTACGCTCTGATACCCTCAGCAACATCGCGGTGTGGGGTGACACTTAAATACCTTTTTGTTTGGTGTTTAACATCTTGTTTTTTTACTTTATACTTAATACACATTATTATGTTAAACTTTAACTAATTTGATGTAATTAAGTATAATAATTCTCATAAGACACCGTATGGGATTAATCAATAACCGTCTCACCACAAAAACATCAACAACCCTAAGACAAGTGGATAACAGTTGTTTTGGAGAAATGGTACTACAAAATCGAAAAATCGCGTTTAGACGGCAGGTCTAAGCTTATTAAACCTAGGTTAAACAATGTTTAAATTAAAACATCGCCGATCCCTTGTTTAGCACATTTAAAACATCGCCAAATTGCTTGTGGGTGTATTGCAATGGATTTCCTCGCTTTTAGCGATTTGGATGACTTGAAATTTTTGGATAGTTAACATAATCGAGTGTAAAGGGTGCGATTGAACCCATTCGAATATTAAATGACCATTATTTAGCGAATAGTATCCGGACCCGCCACTCGGAACCCACTCGTTTGTTTCGATACCTATTCAAGGTCATCGTTCAAATTACATATGTACTGTTATTTTACTTCTCAGACAAGTCGTTATCGTAGACCCGTATGTAATCTTGCAGCACGCTTTGAGCAAGTCTTGTAAAAATATTGCGATAGCTTTAGCTAAGGAAACTCAATAGTTTATAAATGCCATCAACAGTTGATGAGCAGTTAGAAACAATTTAATTAAATCCCTCGCGCATTTGAGAACCAAAATTATTATGCCGACGGTCACTTTATATCATTGTTTACCGTTCATTCCTAACACTGAAGATGTTTTTAATATAAATTAAAACAATGCACCACCAATTAAATAAAAAAGTGTAATTTTATTTTTAAACAACTATATTCTGTGTTAACTAAATTAAGTAACTTTATTATAAAGCAGATTTAAAAGAATCGTGTTACCAAGTTATAAATTAAGGATAAGTCTACTTAGGCAGTATTTAACTAGATCAATGTTAAACATGGTTTTGTGGTCAGAAAATTTAAGCACACGTTTAAGTAACGTTTATTTCTTATACACTGTATAATATATATATAAATAAACAAGTGTTCAACTATTGATTTTAAATTCTTTTGTGGTAAGACGGATAAGGATCTAACAGGATCAAAAATCCAATCCTTATATCATAAATTATAATTTTATAATTACCATATTTCTTGTAAATATATTCTGTGCATACCGAATTTCTTATCGTACATTTAGAAAGAAACTAATGAGTATTCCGAGAATTGACGTACGGCTACAATACTACAGACTGAGGCAGTAGGTCTTTATACATAAATGTAGAGATGAGATTACATTCTGAGAATAACACAGCCACAAAGTAAACATTGAACCTCTTGGAAAAGGTGGACATGATATCCGTTGACAAAATTTACAGTATTTATAATTTTTTACTGTCGGTCTGTGTTCAGTGATATAGAATACTTAAGCAAAATTTTTGGTAATTATTAATTATTTGTTGACTCTCATATGTAACAACCATTTGAATTTCATCATCATGGCCGATAGTCAATGAAACAAATAGATTTAATTAAAAATAACTATAGTGGGATATGTATAGAATTTGATTCGAAGCTGAGGTTAAATTTGCGTTATGACTTTTACTAAAATAATTTGTTTTCATACGGTTGCTACACGTAATAATTCTTACCTTAGAAGTAAACGACTAATTCTATCACTTAGTTTAAGTTTTGAGGAAGTAACTGCGTGTTTTATATTAGTTAATAATTTTCCGACGAGGGCCGCTGATGTCGTAAGTGTCACAAGAAATACTCATTATCTGAGGTGACAACTTTTACTATCTTATAGGTTTTTGCTTGGTTGATTACTTCGCAAGACTTGATAGATTATATATAAAGTAGTAAACATTATGTTGATATTTATTCATACAAATACGTATTCGACGAACCAATGCCCATAACTCATTTATAAATTTGCCCAATAACCTCAGGATCATGAGGACACGAAAATTAAGAATAACGCCACCTAGTTAATTTTTTTAAAGCTTTAATTGTTTTATAGCCCGTTTAAACATTGTAATTATTTATCACTTATTGAATTAACGTCCAAAAATTAAATATTCTGGCCGACGCTGGGTAAGAAAAGCTGGTTTATTAATAAAAGTTATTAAATTGGGAAAACGGTCCCACAGTCTAACGTGTATATTCGTAGACAAAAATGGCAAGATATTTCGATAAAATTAATATTTATTTTTGCGTCTGTTCGTTTCAGGGTGGTGAGCTCACTACCTTCATATTTGGGTCTTAATAAGATAAATGGCGTACTTTATGTGACTGCCCTCAATGAGGTTAACTCAAAAAGTGTGTGTTTATTGTATCGCTTAACATCATTGTTCCATTTGGGAAAGTATAAATTTGTGGAAAAGAAACGCATTTCCCAGTCAAGTGGAACGTAGGTTTTTTTAGCGAGCGTTTCCCTTAGTTATACCGTTAAACGTTTCGCTCTTCGGTTTCTGGTTTTGTGAACTATGAAAAAGGTTTTCCTGTTTAACTCCGACCCGTGTCGAAACTTGCACAGTCGGGGAGTCGGCTTTGGAGCGTGGTTTATAAATGTTTCGCGGTACGGCAACTGTTTTAGGTGGGTGCTGTGTTACTTCTACTGTTAAAACTTTGTTTTGTGCGGAAGTTAGTTTGGAATATGTACGACTGTACATTGTTAGGTAGGTTAAAGTTTCACGTTTTTTTCTTTTTAGTAAATTGTAGATATAACAAGAAGGAAACAGAACTGCGGAGACCTTTATTACAGTTTGGACTTTAAATATGTATGTTACAAACGTGACCTCTGAACATAGAGGTTAGAATGAGCTGATGTGTACCTAATCATGAGTCTCAGGTTTGATTTCAAGCCTATGGTATATTTGGAGGCAAAAGAGCAAGCGGGTAAGGGTAAGTGACTAGATGTGGTCACTTTACACAGGCGAACTGCTTGGACTCGGAAAACGACTCAGTGTAGAATGGAAAAGAAAATAAACTGATATCTTTATGGTTTTCTTATTGTCTATTGAGCGGTTAGTTATATTATGGCCGGGTTCTGAAAATAAGTCATTATTTATTTTATTTTTTATTTATTTATTTGTAAAGAAACTTAGCCTAAATTACAGATTTATACTTCACATAATAAAACATCCAGGTGTAAATAATACGGAACTAAAATAAAAACTTATATAAAATTAAACTTTAGGCTAATTATTATTTTAGTCGTGTAATAATTACTCTTAATCGGCTTCTTATGAAATTAAGGTATGCGTAGAGTTGTCGAAGCATTTCCTGGAAAACGACAGTATTTTGTAGTTTTAAATGTTGTTTATTGCTTAGCGTTATTTTGAGCGCGAATGTCGTCATCAGTTGCACAACTGATGACGACATTCGCGCTGTCTGGAGGAACCTTAACAGAAATTATGCGTTAAAATTTCAATGTAAATACATTTACGGCTTGAATTTCCCTAATTCAAAGATAAAAAGAAAAACGATAAGACTTTTGTTTGTCGTATGATGCTTCCTGTCTTATTTGTGCCCAAATAAGCTTGGAGTACTCAAATACCTGTCAAGTTAAGGCACTATTCGTTACACGAGACATATAATATAGAGAGAATAATAAAAAAGTACAATGTAAATATATTATACTAATAAATAATATTATGTTTTAATGAAAAATTTGTACTGTTCTGTTTTTTTAGATTCCATTTTATGCATTATTTTCCACAAATGAATGAAAAAGCCACATTTAAGCCCAACACAAGATCATAGTAGGAACTGGTAATTGATAAGATTATATCTTATTTTTTATAAGAAGCTACACAACCTACCGGTTGGCGTAATGTAATGGGAACATCGCGACTTGTCGTTAGTGGTAATGACTGCGAGGAAACTGGTAGTACGTGACGATAGCCTGCTCTGGGCATCACTATAACTGTTCGCAATAACGCATATTGAATATATACCTATAGCTTCAGTTCAATTTGACAGTCAATATGAAACAAACAAACTGGTAATGTGCATGTACATGCATGGTAGTGTTTCGATGCCAATTACGACCTGTATGATCTACTAATTCGAAGCTGACTTGAGTACGATGACGTCAATGTATGCTTTTCAGTTTACAAATAAAAGATATGCAATGAAGTCTTAAATAGCGAGATACTTCCTAGATTTAATTAGAGCCTTTAGCAACGTGCAATTTCTGTAAATACCAATGTGAGATACATTCCTTTTATTTCCTTTTTTTCTTATATTACTAGGTGGCAGACGAGCAAGCGGTTCACCCGATGTCAAGTGATCGCTACCCATAGACATCTGCAACTAAATAATGAGTTGCAGATGCGTTGCCAACCCTTAATGGACAGAGGAGGGGACAAACAGAAAATGGTTTTTCTCCAATTCCTATACATATATCCCCTCCACCGTCATGTTCTCTTCCCCTTCCCATTCATTCCTTACAAGAAAATGGTGGGAAGGGGGAGAGAACTAGAATTGGGCCTCCGGCACCTCACTCATCAGACGAAACGCAGGATAATCTACTTCACGCCTGTCTTCTGTGAGGTCGTGGTATTTCACCGGTCGAGCCGGTCCATTCGTGCAACAGATGTTGTTTTTGCGGGCTCTACCACTGTTAAATCTTCCTTCAATCGTTCTGCTTATACGTTTACCATGTTCGTTAAGGCTTTGTGCTATTCAATATAATAAAACTTTGAAAGTCGCGATGCATACCACATCGAATGATATAAATGAATGAACCACTACTGCCTTTTTCCTAATCCAATATCGTTTCAATTATTTTGTTACGTACGTCACGTAATCCGATTAACAAGCTGTATATTTTCTTTTGAACTTATGGCAACTAGACGCACATTAGTAGATCCTTTCGTAGCTCAATGAAAGTCAATACACTCGTAAAATAAATAGACTCAGATAAACTAAGGAATCTCTTCGATCCCGCTAAAAGCTACGTATACGATAGAAAGTAATAAAAGACCTTAAATGACTTTTTTATTTCTCCTGCGCACAAACGTTATCCCGCTTTTATCTAAATTTAATGTTAGGTCCCTAATAATTTCTTGAAAAAAAAATACTTGAGAGTATTTCCCATCAATCAAATCTTTATTTCTGTCAAATAGTAAAACCGTTTTACTTTAAGGACCTCCGACAGGTCCGAAACTTGACGCTACCAACACTGTACGCGACCATAAGTCAGGCTTTTATGTAATTAATTATTTTTGTCATGTCCATTATTTCTGTCATAATGAACCAGGTTTTCAATTTGTATTTTATCTTCTATATATAAAAAGGATATGTGTGTATGTATGTATGTTCCCTATAGACTCCGGAACGGCTTGACATATTTCGATGAAATTTACAGGGAATGTTCAGATTGGCCCAGAGCGTGTTCCTGTGAAGTTTGGTAGAGATCGGATCAATATAATTAGGGCTACCCGTGCGAAGCAGGGGCTGGTCACTAGTAATAGAAATACTATTCGGACCATAATATACTGCACTAATAAGAAGAAAATGGCTCATTAGTCGTGATACACGTCATTGTGAACTAATTCTCGAGTACTTTCAATAATGGGTAGTGCCTTTACCTTGATGAAGGTATTATCTGTAATGCATAAGTAGCGTCAGTGTGGCGGCCATGTTTATGACGACGTGATTCTAGGACGTGACTCTGGAGGCGGAGAATGCGTATTATTACGTTTACGGTTTTGTTACTGGAAAACAGTTAGGGCAAATCTCGAAGGTTTAAATAAAAATATGAAAAGGTGAAGTTGAATAACTCTAGAAGTAAAAGCTCATGAAATGGGGTCAGCTGGTTTAATTAGTACTTTAACTTTTCTAATATAAAGTAATTGGAATTATGAGAATTTTTCTCTCGTACTGGCTACATATAAGGTGGCTTGTTAGCCAGTATATCGAGAGCAAGGAGGTTGTATAGAAAGGAGCACGCGGCTCCAAGGACGAGCGCGGTTCGTGTCGGTTGTTCACCTCGGTAGGAATGCGCCGAGACCCGGGACTTGGTCTTTTGCGGTCGCGACCACCGCCTATCGACATCCGATCTTACAGTGAATCATAAAATAGCAAACGAGAATTCGCCTTTACGAAACAACGCGAATGAGGCTCGATCGAAAGACTGGTTTATTAATTTTGAAATAAATACCGGTTCTTTATGGGTTTGTACAGTTATACAGGTGTTACTACGTAATGTAGCGTTAATTAGATTATAAATAAAACTCGTTTAGTTATTAAAATTGTTTTTTTTGTTATTGCAATCGATTTTCTCGTTTGCATACATCAAAATAAAGGTTATGCAGTGAGTCATTCCAACGTATCAATATATTAAATCGTTTTTATGTCTCAACCTTTCAGATGAGCACATAGTTCCATAGTTTAGGATTATTTGGTTTAAAAATAAAATGACGTAAACAACAAAGCTCGAAGCATAAACGATATTCTAACGCGTGGGAAGCCGATTAGGCGAACGCTGTTTGTAAAAAAAGGGGTTGACATCACCTTCCGATCATGTTCATACACGAAAGTACACTTGCATGCATTAATATTTTTAAGAAATAATCTTAAATGTTAAATAATTATATAATTGTTTCATTTACGTAATATCAGTAACTTTTGCATGTGACTGTACTGCCGTTTGCACGGACGGCCATGATTCTTTCTGCTTGTACACACTTCCTGCCAATTTAATTTCTATAATTTTTATACGGTACATTATATTAAATATTTTATTTTTCTCTACATTTACGTAAGTTTTTCCACTATTTTAAGTGGATAATGTTACCTAGAACTTGGACATAAAAGTCAAAACATACCCACATATCCCCACTAATATTAAAATGTGAATGTAAGCTTGTTACGAAAATTACTCAACCGATCATCATGAAACTTTGTACACATATTCTTGGAGGTATAAGAAGTGACATAGGATACATTTTACAAAAAAATAGGATATAAAAAGCGAAGTATGTATATGTATGTATGTTCCCTATAGACCTATAGAATCCGAAACGGCTGGACCGATTTCGATTAAATTTACAGGGATTGTCCAGATTGGCACATTCCTGTGTTTGGTAGCGATCGGATCAACATAATTGGTGGTACCCGGGCGAGGCCGGGGCGGGTCACTAGTCTGTATATATAGCCGCTAAGCTCTGTTAAGCTCTGTTAAGATTCTGTGAGGTTAGGTTAGACATATAAAAAAATGGTAATATGTAAATAGTATATCACCATATAAATATAATTATTGAAAAAAAATTGCTGTGTTTGATTGGATTTGGCATAAGTGCGATTTAGTTAAACGTTCCCATATTACAATTGCTTAACAAGTTGACTGGGCGATAGTAATCAACTACGTGTATAGATGAGATCAAAATACCAAGGCTGTCAGCCAACTCAACCGATGTCTACGAATGCAATCGAAGCTCGAGGTAATATTGAAAGCACTACTACGTTTTGCAACTGTAATATCATTGCGTTGTTGTAACAGTTATATATTCAAATGTAAATTATAAAGTGCGTGCTAGAGGTTCTAGTGAAAGAAGCACTGTCTCGAGGTCTACGACTTACGAAAGAAAATACTAAAGAAGGGCGATATAAGGAGTACCCGTAACCGACGAGCATGTATGCGTAGATGTATGGATGTATAAGAAGCGAGAGTTATGCCAGGATCATGCCAAATGGAAATCCATTATCTCTTCCTACCCCTCGGGGCTACGGGCTATTTTAAAGTGTAAGAACATCACATTTAACAAAATTAAGTAATAGTATGATATATCCTGAATATTTATACACAACTAAACATAACCATTTTACAATAACAATGCGACACCATAACATATTAAAAGTGTTGTCTAGAACATGACAAAATTATATTAACCCTAAAAATACAACGAAATATAAAAGACAAAAATCGAGTTTCACTTTTGAATGTTGTATATGTATGGAAGGAGGTTTCTGAAGGAATATAAATCTATGTGACTCTACGAGCGAGAGGACCGTTCCTTCACTGTAGTGCATGAAGTGAGGAGGGCACTTGGTGCTAAACCACCGCACAGTTTGTAAATGACCTTAAGCTTTTGCTTTGTACATGGTGAATGTCAATTGCCGCTGATACTGGTAGATTCTAAATACTGCTGTCGTTGCGCTAAATTCGATGTTAGGCTGTACGTCGGCATTCAGCCAAAAAACGTAAAATAACGTTTCGAATACTCAATACGACCAACTCAAGGTCATCGAAATAATGTTCTAGAGAAAACGCAACCAAACATTTTGGCAACGCCTCTGTTCTGCAATGCTGTAATTTTTGAGGTGCGGTCCTCGAATCGATTGCACGAAATGGGTTAGTGATGGTGTGGGAATTATGTCAGAATGTACTACCTATTTATTTAATCTAGACTTTCAATGTTTGTGCACCAGTCTATTGTTAGACAAACTTGTGTGTCGTTTTTCTTTTCAAGCATATTTTTTTAAATCTTAGTTCGCCGGGCAAAGGTTTTTTAATCTTTCGTCCTCGTGTTTTTTTTAAGTGTTGTTAAGTAAAGTATTTTTTTACGTGTTGATTTTGAAATGTGAAACGGAATGAATGAAATTATTGTACTGTCTCCCTCACGCATCCTTTGTTGTCCTCTCTTGTTTCTTTTGGTGAAGCTATCAAACTTTAGTATATAACAAAAATGAAATTAAACTTATTAAGTGATTTTAGCGCAAATCATAATAAATTATTGTAAACGGATTTCAATTTTAAGTGTATTCATTTTTGGTCGTGTTTACAGAAGAAATTCAAAGTAGTTCGACAGCCAACAGCCAACCTAATCACCGACCAGGTACTAATAATCCGGTTTTCGAATTGTCATAATATTTCTGAGAAAAATAGTTACCAATTACTACCTTTATCTATCCCAATAGGATTAAAAGGATTAAAAGAATGATTGCAAGTTTTGTATTCACTGGTGATTACCTTTAAAGTGAGTTTAGATCTAAAAAATTTTATAAAAAAAGAAAACGTGTTTATAAAACATATGCTAATCGTGTCGGTACACAGTTTGTTAATTCTATTTTTAGCAACATACTCTACTCTCCATGTTAAGAGCCTCCTAGTCGCATCCTTAGGAAAGTGTTAAGGGAGAGGACACAAGAGGTCTTTGAGCGGGGACTGAATTAGGGTAGCTTTCTCGACACCCTCCGACGCGGAGGTGCTTTAAGATGTTATTTAATTTAAGTGCACTTAAGTCTAGGTAATCTTATAAGAAGTAGATGTTAGTATTGATTACATTTATTAATGTTAAAAGAGAAGCGGGAAATATAGCGTATTTTATCTGATTAATTAAGTAAAATTATTGTAAACTTTGGTTACAAATATTTTGCACTTAATCTGATCTAACTGATGAATGATCAGGGGTGAAAATATTTAAAGAGACTTTATTAAAACCAACGTGTACATTACTAAATACCGTAAGAGCTGCGCCTTACTAGGATACCATGGCGACATAGCTAGCGACGCAAACCGGCCGACTATCTCTGACGTCGCCATGGCGTTTCGACAGTCAGTTCGTTTCCGTCAATATTAAGAAAACTCGGGTAGCCGATTGGCGACGAAGTGAGTGAGGCAAGCTGCAAGTTGTATTACACGCGTACATCTAATTCATTGTTTTCTATGAGATCCTGGTACTTCTCCAATTCGGCTGGCCTAAACATACAACTCGGTCTCAAAATGGTTGTGCTGAACCAATAATTGACAAAAGTATAGTGCTAGGAGTATATTGAATTGAATTTAATTATAGTAGACAATCGTCGCTGTTCTGAAGAAACGAGTTCGTCGCGTTTATAATGTGAATGTAGGTCATTACAAGATTGACATTGAAAGGCGAATCAATCGGGCGTCGAATGATCTAAATGCGAGTTCACCTCATTGCTGGCGTCGCCTGGCGTGCTGCCAAGGAGCGGTCACTCTGATATTATTATATTTTTAACGGCCCAGACTAAACAGTAAAGTCGACTTAATTGCAACCATTTCCCGCTTACCGTGAGAAATATTAGTGTTTCAGTAATAGATATGATGCGGTTTTTTACGCTATTCTTAAATTGCGCATTTTATGTAAATATTTAGCTTATTTCTTTTGATAATATTGTTTATCTAAAATTTCTTAAGTTGTACCTATTTCCAATGGACTGTAGTAAGGGGCGACTTTACCGCAACTCCACGACTAACGCGTATTTTGCGTGTGGGCGGGACATGGATCACTCCAGCCAGACCAACTTCCAATGGACTGAACGGATAACGAACGGAAACAAAATGACGCCATTTTGTGTTATAACGGATAGAAAAGTACTTGCAAGGACTTATTAATCTTCGGAAGTGTGAACTCAATTTATATAAAGCTAGTTTATATTAAAGATTGGCGACTTCGTAAAATCCAGCTCAGTCATGTGTTGTCAAGTACATTACAAAAATACGACGAAATATAAGAAAATAGATCAAAAAAGAGTTGTTGAAATATGTTGTATGTTATAATTTAATTTACATTGGAATAACATTTGTATGGGAAGCGGTGGAGATCTATGGTAACTAATATTTATTTATATTGTTTTTATTTTAATATTACTTTAAAAAGTACCGTACTATTATGACCATAGTATAGTAAGTAATGCTCCATATCGTAAACATCGTAAGCGCGGGGTTCTCTAGTGTGCACTTCACGTTGCCTGCCTCCTGTTGCCGAGCCTCTAGTTTCGTAAGTTATTTTAAGAAGCTGTCACGAGTATTCACTTAGTGACAAAGCTAATTTATTTATGAACGTATATATTTTTATATTGTATATCTAAATACGCCAGGACATAGCGTTTTAAGTTTAGAATAATGTAATATCTGGCGAGAAGACTGAAAACTCTTAATAACAGTATTTTAGTAGAAGACACTGTTGAAATCCAGTCCATCCAATAACTTGATATTGACATTATTAGACAAATTATACACGGACCAGTGGTACTAGGTAAATCCAATCTAGGTACGCTCCCTAATATTTATGTCTGGATCTTTATATTTTTGGGCTTACGACCCCCATTAATTAATATTCAGTGTGGTGGCGAATTTATAGAATTATTACTAAGTCTTTTTCCCCTTTGTGAGAGGGAAGATACGAGGGGTAAACACCCTCTTGAAGTTACTGCGCTGCGGTTGACAGCTAGACGTCTGCTAAGTTTCAATTGGCAGAAATTGATTCTGTACAATTTGAATGGATAATCATGGTATTATTCTGTGGCGTTATCAATAAGGTTTTGTGAAATGAATATAACCGAGCTTCTGCTCTCTGCCCATCCTCCACTTTTTTATGTGGCCTGACACCAACCCTCCTCGGACATGTATATGAAGTACTAGTAATCCGCCCCGGCATCGCCCGGGTAGCCGTTTCGGAATCTATAGTGAATATACATACACACATGAACTTTCATATACGCAGATATACCAGAGACCTTAAAAACAATGAAATATAAATTACGTACCAAGTTTAAACTTGATTGGCAATCCTTCACGACAATATTCGAACGGCAAAGTCGAACCCACGACCATGTTGTGAATGCTATGCAGTCCCTACCATTAACCATTAGGCTATTGGCGCTTCGACATTATATAAATATATTTTGCATACAATGTTATTGATTATTCGATTTTTCATTATAAATCGTAGATACTTTCTAGTTGTAAATAAATTGTAGTATACATATACACTGTCGGCCTAAAGTTTGAGACCACCTTGAAAAAATTACAATATTGAATAAAACTCCAAAAGTTAGTGCTCTACAAATTATTTATTTACCTTATTAAATAGGGAACTTTTTATATAACATAAAATAATTTAAAAACTACAATAATTGCCATTATTATTAATAAAAAATATATTATTTAAACTAACTTTTCGTCGAAAAATCTTCCCTTACTTTTTATAACTTTTTTGACCAATCTTGGTAACCGGGCTATTAGTTTATTGATAGTTTCTTGTGAAACATTGTTCCAACTCTCTTGTAAAGTCTTCCAGAGGTCTTCTTTCGACGTCGGACAATGACTACGGACGTTTCTTTCCATCTCCTCCCACAGAAGCTCTATCGGATTGAGATCCGGACTCTGAGGGGGCCACTCCATGTTTTTCAAAACTCCTTCCGTCTCTTTGTGCTCTAAATATCCCCTGCATAGTTTAGAACTATGTTTTGGATCATTATCTTGTTGGAAAATGAATCCATCTCCAATCAAACGTAGCCCGGAAGGAACAGCGTTTCGCTCCAGTATCTCTTTGTACTGGTCCTTTTTCATTATTCCTTCAATTTTAACCAAATCTCCGGTCCCATAGCCAGAGAAACATCCCCAGACCATAATAGAGCCTCCACCATGTTTGACTGTTGGCACTACACAGTCTGGCAACATCTTTTCTTCGGCACTACGACGTACAAAAACTCTTCTTTTCGAACCGAATATTTCGAACTTTGATTCATCAGTCCAAAGAACTTTTTTAAAGTCTTCTTCAGTCCAATATCGATGAGTAAGAGCCCACTGCAGACGTGTTTTTGTTTGTTTTGTGTCCGTAACAGTGGTTTACGAACAGCTACGCGGTTGTCTTGTATTGAGTTATTGCGTTATGAACACAAGTCTTCGATAACTTCAGCTTAGCGGCAATTTCTCGTTCAGACTTGCCTTCGTCGTATAGAGTAACGATAGCGGAACGAGTTCCACTGGAGATTTCACGGACTTTTCCTATTTTTGGAGATCTTCACTTGACAAAACAGTAGCTCAGACTGAATAGTTTTAACCAAGACTAACTCCTTAAGTAGCTATGCTATGAATAGGATTTATGGCTTAAAATGTTCCTAAGTATTTATCAACTCAAAACAATAACCAAACAAGTACAATATAATATAACGCCATATAATATAATGACAATTGCAACACCTGGGTCCTTACGCGGCACTCATCTGTGGTAAATAAACAATGCCCATTTATGGCATAGTCATTGTGTAAAAGATAAGAGAAATGGTGTTTAGACATTCAAAATGATTAGTAGATTACACAGGTGTTCATATTGTTATGGTTATGTCATACGCAGAATTAAAATATTTTGCAAATTATAACCTGTGTTCAAAGTGGTCTCAAACTTTTGGCCGACAGTGTACTTTCTGCTGTGTTCAGTGCGAGGACTGTACACATAATGTGTTCGTATCTTACTGCGGGATCACTGCAGATACAATGGCTCTTGTTCGTTTCACCTACAGTTTGCATATCTGCCGTCAGATCAAAAAGCGCGCGGAATATTTATGTCGAGTACAATTATCTACCAGACGCTATCTCTGGTCACATATGTACGAAGCTTACGAACTTACGAGGATAACGGTTTGATTCGACGGCGCGTTCGAATCACAATTAATTTGTGTTATAATTATAGTGCGATAGTAAATAACGCTTAAATTAGTGGATATCAGTCACTACAGTACTAGAAAATGTTCTTGTCGCCAAGTATCGAGCCAACTAGGCCACGACGTCGACAATCGTCACATGTCTTAGTTATAATAGAAAAAAAATATTTATAGATTAGAACGAAGGCCAGTAGTTGTGAGGTCCGGTTAGTATTGAAAAAAAGGCGATTTTTTAAATTTTTTTATTGAATTCGAGAAAAGAAAACAAATGGAGCTTTAAGCCTATGGATAAAAGGGCTAGTTTAATAAAAAAATGAAACGATTTATATTTAACAATATTTGGCGTTCCGAAGGGCCGCCTTTTGGCGATCCCTGAACTAGAAAGAATGATGGAAATTACAAGGAATTCCCAATTCGACTTTATCCGTTTTTGATATGTAGTACAAAAAATATTTTTCTGCGTGTACTTTGGTCAGGTTTTGGTGCTCTTTTTAACACAAAAAAAATCCAACCGGTAGTAATGTACATAGTAAAGCAGTTAATGTGTTACATATACCTGTGCAGAATGTGGTTACAATCTGTGTTATAGTATTGCTACGTTATCCGGGTCGAATTGAAGCCGTACGATACAACTCTAATACCAGAAGTACACAATTATACAATGACATATTGAACTTGCTGCCTTTATTGTATTAACTGTCGCTTCCCTCAATACATTTCTCTATGACCCGGCAACGTGTGTAGCGAGACAATTCTTTATTATGTTATATACATGGTGCCCTCGGGGCGATGGTAATACCAGAATACAATGTCACCGTTTGATCTTCTAGTGGAAAACCATAGTTTTTCCCTTAAATCTGTTCTAAGCCTGTCACCAAGCTCATTATGACTTCTAAATAAAGGTTTTAATGTATGGTTTCGGACCTTGCACATTACAAACAAACATTACCTCTTTACAACATTAGTAAAGTCGGATAGTCTTAACACGTATATTTTATACGCGTTTATTTAAATAAAGCTTAGAGATGTGTGACCGTCTCAAGAGGGAAATGGTGTTCATTAGAATGCATCCGTAGTTGTCGTCGAGCCGTTGATTGATGCGACTCATTAGATGCAGCCGGAAGCGGGCTTGTGCTTACGTATTGACTGACAATGCACCAGTACAGGCGTGCTCAACATTTTTAGAGATTTACTTTCTTATCGTTACACAACAGAGGAGGTCAACATTTTAAGAGATTTATCTACTTATCGTTACAGAGCAGATAGTCGATTTTTTAGAGCTTTTGCTGTTTACTTCTTTATTGCATAAAATGTGTCTTATCAAGTGTGTAGTTACAGTTAATATGCACGGACAGATATTAATTACCTTGAGGCTGGGCCGATAACCATCACGTGGGCAAGTCACGGCTGGTCTATCTTTTCTATGTTTATATAATTTATAGTTAGAAACTTCCTTCCTTTTATAGTTAGAGAATCCTATAAGCTTGTACACTAATGACTTCCATATTTTTTATTTCGTCGTTTGTTTTTTTAATCATGTATTTCATTTAACCCAACAGTTAGCTTCGATCCAGGTTAATGAGATCATTAACTTTAACCTATACGTGATCTATAACGTTGACCTTGAAACAAGGTGTCGAATACTTTTTGTACGGTTTCAAACAGCCTACGGATATTAGCGGTCGACTTGGGGTCAATGACACGCAACACTGCGTTTGGTGTCTGATCACAGATTTGTGTCTTATTATGATAAAAAATGTAAACTTTAACGTATTTACTCAATCGTGGCAGACAGAGATAGCAAGTATTATCTATACGATACATCTTAAACTTGATAAAACTCGTCGTCACACACAAACGACTAATGTCACTGGGTCATAAGTTAAACTCACAAATACTTACCTCGCCTTAGAATCTAATCCATTTCCAACGAAAATCATAGTTTTAGTTATTCACGGATTGATAGGATCTAATATATTAATTAGAATTTCATTTTGTTAGTGCAAAATTGTATTCGATCAATATCTATCGGTAGACAAATCCGACACAGATCTACGTCATAATGTTTTGGATGTTGTCGGTTAGTTGATTGATGCGTGTACGTTATTCTAAACGACTAATTTGGAGATACACAACGTTTTAGGCGACATAACTTTTATAGTCACTGATATAAAGTGACAATGGGTTAGGTAGCCTCGCGGGAATGAGGAAGACAAGTTTCAGGATGGAGGTCGCTTATTGGAAGTGCAATATCTGATTAAAATATAATGTACAGGTTAAAGATAGCGTTATAACAAGTGAATGTTATGAATAGAATTCAATAAGATTATGCTTCCGTGGTTCAGGTATGTTGAAACGATGAATGAAGAGAGTAAAGACAAATGTGAAAGAGTTTGTATCAATCAGATTAGTGGCATACTAAAAAAACTGAAGTACGGAGTACCCGTATGTTAGAGGTCTTCCAGGATTGCGCCAAGTGAGAACCTCTAACCTCTGCCTACCCCTCGGCATTACGGGCGTGAGCGCATATTTACCAATTTATCTGATCTGATAAGGTATTATCAATGCCTGCTGAGTCGGACAGGTAAATAATTAAATAATGTGTATACTTCATAAGTATCTTACTTGAGTAGTTCTCACGGGGCTCTAAGCCTTACAATTGATATGCGTGGGAACAATTAACCCCGGGTAGTTCTTTTTTGTGTAGTGTCGTTGTTTTGGATCATGTTTGTGAGTCGGACATCCCCTACCTATTGAGGTGTTACAAAGTAATTATAATACTACAAATAAGCCATTATCTTTCATTCTAATTTTGTGACAAATATATTGCAATGTACAGGCAGGGCCTGAGCTCCCGTTACACCGAACACAACTTTTTACAAAAAAAAATTGATATGTGATAATTCGAAGCATGTAATAAACTTTCTCCATAATAGAACAATCAGAACATCGAATTACACCACCAGTATTATCTTTGTCACAAAAGTGAAACAAACATCTATATAAACAAAAATGTATGTATGTTTATTAGTTTATCCTCTATGCGGTCCTAAACCTAGATTGTGATGAAACTTTGGTAAGGTGTATCGAAGACGCCCGTTAAGGTTTGTGGCCCAAAATAATATTTAAAAATAATAAAAGAGATTTGAACAACACGAAAAAAGTTTTTACTTATTTGAAAAGACGTCAATAGTCCTACTAATATTATAAATGCGAAAGTTTGTATGTATGGATGTGTGGATGAATGGATGCATGGATGTTTGTTACTCTTTGACGCAAAAACTACGGAATGGATTTTATTGAAACTTTACAATAATAGATTATCTATTAGAATAACAAAAAAATGAACATAGCTGTCCAAAATACCACAATAGTATAATGGAAATGTTTACCTTAAATAGTTAGTAGTTCATTTATTTGCTTGTTACTCTTTAACTACCCAACTCATGAAACTTTGCACACACATTGTCAGGTATACATAAAATGACATGGAACCTTGTATCCCGAAAATGGAACTGTTTCCGAGGTACATTTAGGTGCGGTATCGGTTGCCATGTTTATGTTTTATATTTTTCAATAAAAACTTTTTGACACATGTTATCTATAATTTAAAGTTATTATACGCAGAATGTAATCATCTTACAAAAAATTCTAAAATAAGAAATGAATGCGTGCGAAACCGCGGGCAACAGCTAGTCTAATAATATAATAAACTCAAAATAAAATACTACTTTAAAAACCCTTTAATAATAGTAACATTTTTTAAGTAAACAAAATAAACCGTAAACATTTTTCATCGTTGTTAATTTTTATAATTAATTGCTTATGGTTAATTTAACATTACTGAGGTATAATTAGCTTGTGATGATGAACATCAAGCAAGTTTTGCGATAGTAATCTAATATCGAGCATTACGTGTTGACTTGTAGTAACTGCGTTAAAGTTCTCAGATCACGCACCTTATCACAAGGGCGGCGATAACGCTTCTCCGATTAAGCAATTCGAATCGAAACGCTTCGCTTCGCGTGCACTACGACATGCGATGCCTTTCTATATAAAGTGAATTATGTCACAATCTACGGGTCAACAACGATAACTACAATATTTATAGCGTAACTTTTGTTTGTTTCAGGCTTGACCCTCCGATATCACCGTCCCAGTTCCCGATGGAGAACAAGAAGACAGGGCCGGCTACGCAGCAGCCGCTCACCCAGCAACACCTCATGGCTCACCATGTCCACCCCGACCAGATCTATGCGTCGCAGCACACTCAAATCCCAACCCACGTTTCCACTCAAACCAACCAAATCCAACCGAATGGAGTCATGCATCAACTCCTACAAAGTCAATATCAATCAAACATGAACGCACGCTCTCCGCTTTTAGAAAATAGACACGAACTATACGGCACTGGACATAATCGAGATTACGCCAGGCGTTATGGAGCAAATGATAATTATAATTATCCTCAGTCCCCGCCCGGACAAGAAAGGACTGAAATTCACACCGACCAAAATGTCAATCACGACCTACTTCACAATATACCCAAAGGATATAACGCTGAAGTCTATCAAGATTATTTGAAACGTAACCCACCGAAAGATACCAATCAAATATACCAAAATCATCAACCGACGTACAGGCCTAACGCGAATCAGTACGGTTCAAAACCGTACCTTCCTTATTCTAATAGAATTGGCCCGCACAGTAATACAGAATTGTTGAGAAAACAATACAACGAAATTCAACAGATGAAAATGCAACAACAGTTGCATTATCAAAATCAAGCGCAGATGCATCAACAACAAAAATTCGCCGAACGTCAGTTGCTTCTGCAGCAGATGCATGGAATCCAACCGCCTCCGAATTTACAGAACAGCATATATTCAGACGGTTCATACAGGGACATAGATCGTAACAGTAGTAAAAATGACTTCAAAGAATATGAACTGCAAAGAGACGTTGAGGGTTATGCTAAGAGCAATGAAATGCGAGAATCTGAAAAGCAGATAAGGCAGTACCAGGATGCACAATGGCAGTCTAATCAGCCATCTGATTTTAGGGAAGCCGAGCGATACAGAAAACCAGAGGACGAAAAAGCGAAGAGTCAATCCCCACCTTCCGATTTTAATAATCAAATTCCAAGAAATAACGTAGGCGTAGTTTCACCAATGAAATCTAGTGAATCGACCACTCCTAGTGTAAAATCTCCGTCTTCCGAAAGCCGGAGAAGCAGTAGTGGTAACCAAGCACTACGATCTCCGATCGCACAGAGGATTCCCTCCGCGCCTGTTGCCATGTCTGGAATTTTATACAAGCAGGGTTCAGATGGCCTTAAAGTTTGGAGAAAACGATGGTTCGTTTTGTCAGAGTATTGCTTGTTCTATTATAAAAGTAAGTATGATTTATGTATTCACAGTAGGCAATTTTTCCCACAATCCCACTCGAATTTGGTAATTCATAATAGATAATCGTTGCCTGCCTTTTGCCTTTTCCCTCATTGAATGGTCGGAACAGATAGTAATTGTTAGACGTTTTACATTCCATTAGGTAAGCTATTCTGGTTGCTGAAGTATAAAGACATTTTACTAGTCTTGTTATTCTTGTTATACTCGTACATCGTAGAATAAAAGAAACAAATAACTTAGGACACATGTACATCAAGAATATTGTTGACAAAAGAAAAGAGTTTTGTTCAAAAAACAAAATTTTTAAGAGCTGTAAAAGGTCAAAGATCGACATGAGATAATTTTAAATGTACAATGTTAAATATCATTTATTATGACAGGTTAAATAAACAAAATAACAAATTATTTTAGGTCATGACGAGGAAAAGTTGTTAGGGTCTGTTCTGCTTCCGTCATATAAAGTATCTGCTTGCACTGCCGAGGACAAAGTTATGCGAAAATTTGCATTTAAACTGGAACATGCGAACATGAGAACTTATATATTGGCAGCTCTGGATCAGGAAGCTATGATGAAATGGGTGAAGGCATTAACAATGGCTGCTCTTATGCAAAACTTTAAGTAAGTAGAATTAGTTATTGGTATTTATTAACTAAATAAAGTTGAGTCTAACCTTTTTGATATTATATACGTATTACGTAAACTTGCTGGGGTAGACACTCGAGAATTCATTTGTAAAACGTACGTAGTAATAAACGACCGTTTGTTACAGTGATCAACCACAAAAGCAGAGTGATCAAACGGCTGTTAAAAACGAAGTAAGTATTATCAGGTACCCGATGCGAATTTACAACGGTGCGGGTGATAGACAATTAGTTCGTCAGAGCGTGTCCAAGGACAGTTTTGTTGTAACAGAATGTAACGGCAGCCATACTAACTAGCCAGCCGCCGCTGGCATTACGAACACGTTATGGACAGAATTTTCTTTGTAGGCTTTTATGCTTTTGGAGTCACTAACCTTTCAGTAATTTTGCAGGATGGTGAAGAAGCAGGTCCTACATACGCAAATGCACCGCCTAAACCTAGACGATCGAACGATGGCTACAACTCACCCAGTCCAGATATGTAAGCTCATATTTATAATAAGTATAAATGAAGTATGATTAATATGACTAATAAAGCATATAAATAACATATATAACCATTAAAACATTACAGGTACGATCCTAACTATGACTTACTTAAAAAGCCAGCATCACACTATAGCCAAGGCACTAACACTCGTTATCCGGATCATACTAATTATCCGAGCAGTCCAAATCAAGATGCAGCATATACACGCTCCCCACAGTCACCACCGGTTCAGCATCAACCTCAGTACCAAACAAAACGACCATACGATACTCATAGTCTTTCCTTGCCATTGACAAACACAATAACGGAAAGACTCGGAAGCAATCAATGCGGATCATCATCCATGTATCGATCTAATCCACAATCTCCTTATTTTGATAATAGGAACAGAAATCAGCAAACGCAACAGCAACCTATTCAAGATCCACAAGCAAATATTGATATGAAAACTTATGAACAACGAATGCAGCGGAATCCGTTCCTACAAGATGCTGAACAAATCGAAAATCCTGCTAGGGAAAAGGATTCGTATGTTAAGAATAACATTCCGATGACAGAGGAGAGTCGTCAAAGCTCTGGATACGATGAGAGCTATCCGGAATCACGCACTGAATCAACACCCAATGTATCTGCCTCTTATAATAAAGACGTATATGGGGAACTAAATAGACCCAATAGGTCCGGTAGCAGTGTCAATGAAAGATTAACAGAAAGAAGAACGCCTGACGCTTATGGACGAGCAGCCTCAGTGGCGCACAACAAGGATAGAATTGAAGATTATGAAGATATTTACGAAAATGAATACGGGAAAACTTACGCGAAGTCACCTAGGCAACATCAAGCGCGGGATAACCTTAGCATATCCGGTCACAAGCAGACACAGGATCAAGGTTCCATTTATGTAAGTGTTTTTTACATTTTTGCGATTTACGTTAAATGAGTTTACTTAGAATAAAAATTTTTTAGACGCAAGAGAAGACTTTTAGCGGGCCAGCAGTTTTAAGAAGAAAAAAGATGCAGGCAAGCGGAATCCAGCCTCCAATGCCACGACCTCACAGCGCAGATTTTCTTGAATACGAATCTAAAAGCGAAGTTTTAAATAAAACAGTCCCTACGAGGACTGCCTGCGATCCGCTCCGGCAGCCGCAGCGGCCTAAATCTAGTCTCGATATCAATTCATACTACGACCCGAGTTCCGACAGATATTACTCTGAAGAAAGCTATGCGGAAAAAATGCGACAGTCCGCCCAATATTTGCAACAACAGGCTATGGGGTCGCGCAACATTCAAATTCCATTAGCCAAATATGCTAGTGGATTAGCTGAGAAACAGCTGAGCTCGGCCTATTCACAGATGACCAATAATAATTACGAAAGTGATTTGGGAATCAATAGAAGCAGTCGTGACAATGTAAGTTATAATTCAAAATATAGTGATATCGAAGGTTTGAATTCTAATTGGACGTTGAAAGAAAAAGATAGTCAGAAGGATTACTTGAACAGAAGTGGCAGCGTTATGAGTGACAGCTCCAACGTAAGTGGTTATGTAAAGGACGTTAATAGATTCGATCCTACCGCAGATGGTTTTATGAGATCTGCAAGTGCGCGTTTACCGTCGTCGACTACAGAGAAAGATGGCGAAAAGAAAATACAACAGGTATTTTTTCGCCACAAATTATAAACTTTTTCTAAATTGTATTAACGCATTGATCTGTAAGTTGGTACAAGAAATTAATGTAAAATATGTGTATTTTTAATTAAATGTCATCATTGCCTCGTTTAGTGTCAACAGTACCAATTATATCATTCATAATTTTTTACTTTACAGCGAGAGGAATCTATGAAACGACTACTTGAATGGAAGCAAAGAATGTTGCAAAGTCCTCTGACAAGGAAAAGTACACCAGCGACTATATCTCTCGCTCGATCTCTCAACCATAGCCGCCAGTCTTTGAGATCAGACCAATATAAGCCCAAAACATATACAAACGCTTCCTACAACAGCTACTCTTCAGATGACGAAGGTATGAAATCAGCTATCTTCCAAGAGTTTACAGTAGATTGAGCAGCATGAGTAATAGAATACTTATAGATTATATCAAACAAGATTTTCGTTATTTTAGATTTTAAAGTATGCTATAAAAGCATGGTGTATTTATTTTCGACGATATTAATTCCTGCATGAACAAAGATAACTGCTTAATAGGAGTTATCTTTGATATTTATGATTAAAGTACTATTATATTTACTTAAATTTAGTGGTGTAGTAGTGATGAGTTACGTGACATCTTATAATATTACTTACATTCTTTTTCAAAAGTCGTAATCAAGTATTTATCTATTAAAAGTAATGATATAAAAATGTTTTGTATATTTTTGTAATATAAAAATGCCATTGAATGTAACACCAATTTGTTTTTAATCTCCTCATAGTTTTAAAATTTTAGAAGTAGTTTATAATGACTTTGCTTTGCGGAAAGGTACCTTCCTGCCTGCTGGGACTATGTCACTAACAAGATTTAATATTGGTATTTTGTCGGTGGTGGGTTATAAACAATATGTTAGTGGTGGTTTCTGTAATAAGTAGCCTATCTTTTTCTAACCTCAAAATATTTAGGACCTACTAACATGGAAAATTGAATGAAAAATAATCAAAAAAATATAAGTTTGAATCGAATAAGTAAAATAAAATTTTATACCTCAGAGGAAACAACGGGCACTGATCTGCAAATACCGAGAGATACGCAGGCAGGAAGGTCCCAAAAAGTGAACATAAGCCCCATTGTAATGCGACCAGATACGCATGCGCCCTTCGTCGCTCAGCCTACTGAGAAAGTCCTTTCTGAACTGAATAAAGAGAAAACGGACGAAAACACATATGAAAATATTCTTTGTCCAAAAACAATCACTAATATTGACTGCGGTACAGTTGCGGAAGAAAATGATATGCAGAATTGTGACGAATTGTGTAACGAAAATACAAGTGATAATAATAGTGGTTACGAAAGTCATGATAGTGAAGCAGAGTCAGAAACACATGCTGAATACACCGATAACGATTTAGACGAAGTTTTATTAGCTTCTGATACAGATAGTAAAAATGTTGAAGATATGGTTTTTAAAACGTCTGAAAACATAAATGATGGAAATAATACTGAAGAACACGCAAATGAAAAATCGAATACACCTCCAGTAAGACCTATAGGGGAAGATCATTATCTTCCCATGAGTCCACGGAAGTCTTCAACTTTAGAGCCTCCTCATAAGACAATACTACAGAATCTTAGTGTGTTTGATAACACTATGCCTCAAAACTACGAAGATAATCCATACGTTGAAATGAGTTTAGGCAACGAGGACGAAGATATGCAAACATATGAAATAGTCTGTGTGAACAATGGTAAAGTGGAGCCCGTTTATATGGAGGTAAAAAATGGAACAATCGAAGAAAATGAATTTGAAAGTGTCACTATTAGAGATAAATCTGTATCAGATACAGCTTCGAACTTTGCTGATACTAAGCAACAAACGTTAAAACGGGTCTCCAAAGGCGATAAAACGAAAGAACGATATGATTGTTCGGACGCAGATGACGAATCATCAAGAGACTTGTCACTCGATACTCCTTTTAATAGAATGAGCATTTCCGACACCTTCAGGCCGGCATCGTACTATCTAAGTGATAATAGAAATACTTTACACCGACAAAACAGCTCTGACAGTGAGGTATATCCACCACCTCCAATCCCAAGTTCGTCACCACCTTGCGAAGAACTTTCTGGTGAAGCTTTATCTAGATACATTTTAGATAAATTGGATAAATCTGATATACCGCAGGATAGTTCAATTTTAAAGATGTTGACTAATGAAAATCAGAAAAAGATTAATGCTAAAAGAAAAACCACTTCATTAATGATTTATGGTAGTCGCACGTCAATTCACGACACTCTTACAAGAGGCGAGAAAATTCGAAATAGTAGAGCAAGTTTGATTAACGAAAAACAAAATTTTAAAGAAGGATCTTCTGCATTGCGTAGTAATTTAATTTTTGAACAAAA
Organism: Papilio elwesi; assembly: GCA_029849275.1. Taxonomy (NCBI): domain Eukaryota; kingdom Metazoa; phylum Arthropoda; class Insecta; order Lepidoptera; family Papilionidae; genus Papilio; species Papilio elwesi. Next base: position 2,972,135 of record CM056704.1, on the reverse strand, counting down.
TACTTGTGGTTTAGATACAGACTCAGTGCAGAGCTTTAATGCTGATAGAGGATCGTCAAGATTATCCTTGGATTCTGATATAAGTAGCAAATTTGATATAACACCTTCAAATATTGCCTCTGAAGTAACAAGTCTTGGAAGCGATTCAATGGTGGACTTAAATAACGTTAGTGGACTTAGAGATATAGAAAATATAATCAAAAGACGGCCTCTCTCCGACGACTCACTTTTTGAGCTATCTTCATCTCAACTTTACCAGCATAATGATCCCATGTCAAACACAGACCTTGATAAATATTTAGAAAATTTACAACCCTTTCCAAATAATATTGTTAGCGAAAATAGTTATGAAAATACATATATCAGAGATTCTGCCCGCGCTGGACAGTTTTTAGTTAATAAAGACGATGCCATTCACACGCATGCTTGTACCGTAGCACACCAACGTAGTTCCAGTACGCCAGTGTGTAATCGTAAGAGTAATACTTCGGACGACAGAGTAAATATTGGTATTCAGTACAGGATTCTTGAACAACACGTATCGGGCTACATAGGATCACAAAGTTCTTGTAGTTCTGTAGGTGCCACTAAATCCCCAATATCATTTTACTGTAAGAATAATGATGAAGGGACATTAATAAGAAAAAATCTAAATAGCGATTCTACTGCTAATAAGATAAAAGAATTTGAAAACGAAAAATTGGCGCCTAAAGCGGAAATAAATACTAATGCTTCTTCAACAACCACGGGCTTTCACAGTAGAGAAAGTTCTACAGAACACAGTGCACCTTATTATTATTCTGATCTTTCTTCGCAAGAGCATTTAAATGTATTACCTACTTCTCATTTTTTGAAAAACACTAACCTTCACCGTAAACTTAATAATCAAAGGCGAAGAGCTCCCTTACACAAGAAAAATGAAATATCTCATATTCATAATCCACTTCGTAATAACCATGTTTTGATGTCTGATCGTTCTTTTGAACTAGCTTCGACGGCCAGAAGCGTTTCAGTAGAATTTTTAAGCGCAGCTGACAAAGACTCGGATATTGATAAAAAAAATATATACGAATCTACTGGTGGTAAAAGTTCTAAAATTCCTGAATCCATGAATCTAATATCGAGTCTTGGTTGTAAGAGAAGCTCCAATCAGAAAGGCAATGATGACAGTCGGTCATCGGGCCTGAACGTTTTAAATAATGCCTCTATAAACACAAGTTCAATACAGTTATCTTCTACAAGCATGTCATCGCATTGTAGTGGCAATTCATCGAATACTGTTTACTACGATGCCGAAGCGGAAGCTGGCGCATATGAAAACGTGTTATGTCAAGGAGAAAAACATTGGGACGAGGATTCTCTTTGGAGAGATAATTTGAGACGAGTATCACATCGGCACGCTCGATCTATGGACGACTTAGATACGGTGCAGGTGGAAACAGAAACTAACCGTGTTGGATCGGACTCGTGTGGAATGCATAGTATTAAGCGTTTAAAGAAATGTTCAACAAGTAAAATAAATCGAAATGTTACATATGTCAATTGCGATATACAAGAACAGGTGCAACGACGCAAAGATCTTTATTTAGATACGCATACGCAATGCATGTGCTCGGAGAAAGATGATAAAGTCGATGATAACGATGTTTACGTCAGTCTAGCTGAAGATTCTGAGCAATGTAACGACCAACATGACGAGGGAGTATATGAACAATTAGCCATTGCTTCCTCTGAGAATTCAAACTTATTACCAGAAACGAATGGCCAAAAATATGGTCTAGATAGTAGAAGTACACGAAAACAGTTTGAGATAGATAGAGAAAAGTTAAGACAGTGGGACTTAATGTCTAGTGGGTTAATGAAAGGTCGGGCGGGAGGGGCGCAATGTGTTGGGGCCAGTGTGGTTGTGGGTGAAGTTTTGACGGACACCGGGACAGACAGGGCAAGCAGCGAAGGTATCCTATAACATTCTAAGGTCCCGTAAGGTAAACTATGTAAGTTACATTCCTATTACAATTATTAGCAAAGCAAGTCATTTAAACGAATTGTAAATAACTTGGCATTTTTATGTGAGTACACAGTTAAAGCTCTTCCTATAAGTTGTTCTGTTTGTAAAATGGGTTAAAACAAGATAAGGTGTATAGCAAAATTACTTAGCATGCAAAATTAACACATCAAATTGTAAATAGAACAATGGATGGAAATAATGTACTAATATCCAACCTTTGTACACTTTATCATGTTTGTACCATGTTTTTTAAATTATTTGAATACCTTCATTAACCATAATGCATGCAATTTCTGTAAATGTTATTATTATTTTAGCTTCAACGACAATTCCCGGCGCGAATTTGGAATCGACTATTAATAATAACACAACTCAACAATCATTATCAAAGAAAGCTTTCCTCGGGAGCAACACTTCAATCGGCCGAAGCAATAGAGATGCCAACATACCAGTACGCGCTGTTAGTCCTAGGGTAAGATGGGTGGAGGAAAAGCAATCAAATGATAATTATAGCTTACAACAGCTGTCAACGTCACAACAAAACGTAAGTTTGCCAATTTTTAAAATTATCTTTTGTTTCTTCCTGTATTTTCTGTTTCATAATTATAATTTCGTAATCCTCGTCGCAAAGAGAGAATTTATATTGTTTAACGTATCGTAACGTACGTCTAATCAGTGTATGTGTTTGGCTGCGTGTCTGTTTGTAGCGTCGTAGCCAATAATGCGAGTATAACACAAAAATGTACCAGATATGTCATTACCGGTCGACAAGTTGCCAATTGGCACGTTTTTTCTTTAATTAACGCCTGGTGTTACATTCACATATATGTGACAAATACTAGTTGTCATCTTTATTCTTATAATTTTAATAACACTGTCCTTGTTACACCATTCTACATGTGAGAATATTGTTGTCACTGTCTGGAATACTTGTAACCTGTAATTTGGTATGCGTATAACAAATCTATAATGTAAAATATTGGTCGTAGCTACAAACTAATTTTTGACCGTTTGTTTGTTCTAGCTGCACACTTTAAATACGGGACAAGATACGTGGGCTATTACAAGGTCTACTTCGAGAACATTACAGCAACCGATAAGCGCAGTCAGCCCTCGCGTTCGGAGGAATATTGATACTGATGATTTGGTTTGTATGCACATTATTTTAGAATCATTCCGTTCAAATAAGTCTGTGGCTTGTATTTGTTGGTCGATTTTTATTTTGCATTTCTGTTAAATGATTGTGTTGCCATTTGGTTTTGTCATTATGCTTTTTGTATTCACGTCATCAGCAATATGTGACGCCGAGTCAAGACCAGTTGGGTGAAACTCCTACCGCTGGAGAATTGTTGGGACGGACTCACGAAGAATTGGTATTGCTTCTGATACAACTGAGGCGACGGCATACGGCGACTCATCGTTCCATCGAACAATGCTGTGCACAAATTAGTAGTATAGAGGTGCCTTTTTCATTTTATTTTTGTATTTACCATAAAATTATGTTACTTATATATCTTTTATTAATATTTTTGTGGTTGTGTTTGGGAATTTATATTTTTCCTTTTTAATCAGACTAACTATTACGTACATCCTTGTAATTAGCGGATTCTACCTTCTAAACAAGACTGCAAGGTTTTTTCGTTTTTCTCTTTACAGTATATGTATAAGGACTGTATATATTTATATCACCATCTTTAGTCAAACCACGCGACGCGATCGATCTATTAAATTAAGTCCCTAATAAATACCCGCGTTTCTTAAACATAATCTCGGTTCAAAGATTTTCACTATCGTTTTTTTAAATGCCAAATATATATAATGGTATGTACTCCTTGATATATACCGGCTAATCATAGCAACAGTTGTACTGCTAACTGCTAAAACTTCTACTGATTTTGCTTTCTTTATTTTTTTTCTTTTTACCTCACTGACATCCTATTTGTTTACCTATATGTATTTTTTAAATAAAATATTGGTAGATTCTAAAAAAAACTGTCGCCGAAACCGAAACCTCGACTATCTTACAGCATGGACGGTTGAGTCAGAGAGTCAGAGAATACTGAGCCGACCACGTGGGAAAATGACAGTTTTTCTTTAGTAGATTGTTATAGTTTAACTAAGCTTATGCTTTTGTGTGGCGGATTTGATCCCACGGCCTCGTGTTTCGCACTCAGTACCCTTAACCAATAAGCTGTTGGAGTTTCAACATGATACATATGACATGGTGATTCACAGGATTGTCTTAGCTCTCTCAAAGCGACAGAGCGGGAGGAGAGTCTACAACGCTTGGAGCAACTAAAGAAGCAGCTAATGGACCTGGAACATCAATACGAGAAGAGCAAGCCCTTGGTGCAGCTGGTCGACAACATGGTGAAGCTCGGCTCCCTTTACAACAGACCAGGGTCCACCATAGAACGTCTAGAGAGGAATCAGAGATTGAGGCAGAAGGTGTTGGCGGAACACGCTTTGGAACAACAAAGGTGAACATTTTCTTGATACAACAATTAATGTCTACTATGGACACATACCATAGATACTTCTGTTTCTATATATTAATACGTGAAGCGAAACTTCGGGAATATTTTTGAGAATATTGCGGGCACATATTCACAGATTCACGTACACACAGAGCGGGCGGGCATTGAGCAGCCCTTGAAGAGAAATTTAGGATAAAGTATATTAAGCATAAGTATTTGTTTAAGATGGTTGGAGAGTGCGGCTGCTGGTAAATCCTTAGAGACCGAAGCCGCTCGGGCCAGGGTCGCGGAGCTGTGGGCGTTAGAACAGGAGCTGGCTGACGAGGCAGCTATACTGCAGGGACTGAAGACAGATAAGGACACCATCGATACTTTACTCACTGGTAAGTTTTATAAATTTAAACAAACATGTACTTGAATAGCCACAAATACCTTACAAGCTTGTGGGTCGTATGCTAAAAAATGTATAGTTTTGGAAACTAAAAACACGCTTAGTTCCCTACATATACTATCTTTTTTTATCAAAATTTTAGTATCTAGATGGCGTTAACTCCTATGTTAAAATCGTGAAGATCCTGGTAAAGATAATGGGTAGACTAATTCAATTATTGCATTGTCATTGGTCCTTTATAAGTGTGCAACGTTTTTAATCAATCCGATCTTTTGAAGTGGTTCAAAACCACGTTCATTAAATAAACACACATAAAAATCAAGCAAATAAAGCGTATCGGCTTCTGTACACAACTTAATACAAACATATTATCGACCTAAACTCGATTTACGCGTTTAACGGAGTTTAGAGCTCTTAATTGCATTTCACCAACATAACCTGAACGCAGTTCTGCACTAACTGAGCTTAAAACACGAATGGTCGATTTTTGGCGTTAGGTCTGTAAACGCGTTTCCAATTTGACAGCTACATATGAGATAGTTTTCACGTTGACAAACTGTATAACATGACATCTGCGCTTAGATTGAAAATGTTTATGCTTTACGTCACTGAATTTCGTTTTCGTAAACCAAGATTAGAATCGAGCTACAAACGCGGTTAAACAATACGACGTATTGATAATCTTGTTTGTGAAATCGCCCCTTAACGTTAAAACTAAATTATTGTAAAGAAGTAATTGTATACATATTTGGTTCCAGGTGTACGCAGCAAGCTGGACAACGCGCCGCGAGCGGATGTGCGCGGGGACGTGCGCGCGGCTGGCGCAGGGGGCGGGCTGGAGGCGGAGCTCACGCGCGTGTACGCCATGCTAGCGCACAATTCTAAGGTTTATAAGGTTTTCATCTATACCATGCACTTATATTTTTTATTTATTATTTTATAAACTGCCCAGAGTGTGAACAACCTTTATTTTTTATCACCAGCTTGCACTGCATGTAAATAATATTTGGTACATAATGTAATTTATATGTAAGTGTGGAAGATATTTTATAAAAAGCTATATTTAATTACAAGATAAATCATACCAAACCAGTCTATACGCATCAACTGTATCGTATTGCATAATTATAATGATACTGCATAGTTGAAGAAGTTTGAACTGGATATCCTTAAAGTGCTGGTAGTCTGCAGCAGAGACAGCTATTGCATGAATGTTGCTCTGAATTTCGTCTTCTGTCTACCAGACAGAACAGACAAAACATCTGTAATCATTTGCGTAATACAGATCTCTGCGGCGTTCATTTAACGTGACTACTAACGTAATTGCTTTTTTCGTCCATTATACTAAAGTAAAAATAAATGTTCCTTTCTTAGAAATTGGAGCAGACAGTAGCGGACAACGCGCGGCTGGAGCGGGAATTGCAGCAGCTGCGGCGCGCACTGCAAGCAAGACGTGCTAACGCACCACCCGCGCATGCGCACGCGCACACCGCTCATCCCACCGCACTACTCGAAGATGGTATGCATCCAGCTCATAGAAGGACCAAAATGTGTTTTACGTTTTATTCAGTACCTACGTAGGCAGCTGCACGACTTTGTATTTGTTTTTATTACATTAGAATGTATTAATAAATAAAAAAGATAAAAGTACTCCTATTGTATTCGTCTTGATACTAGGACTACGTTTGTAGGGGTTAAATACGTTTGAGTAGACTAGATTGGCATGTATTTATCTGTTTCCAGAGGTGACCCGCGTCCAACAATTAGTATCAGCCCTACAGCGACAGAGGCAGGAGTTGTCGCGGGCGGTTCGTCACCTTACACAACAGTCGCGAGTTTTGCAGACGACACACGATTCCATGCCAGGTGAACATAGAATTTTCTTATTAAGATTGGTGATAGCAAACGTGTACACGGCTAACTTGCTATTATGTGACTGCCCTTACATGGGTAGGCAAAGATACATCGACGCATACGTGGTCATCGGCTACAAGTACTCTTAATATTTCTATACTTTAGTATGTTATTATAATAAAAATTGGTTAAGTCGATTAATAAATTAAGTTTCAGGTAAGCATCGCCCAACAACATCGTGGCAGGAAACGAACTTAGATACAGGGCATACGATAGATCACGGGCAGTCGGACTACGAGTGGTCGCGGTCGCTGCGAGCGCCGGGACAGCGCGAGTACGAACACCCGCACGAGCTCGAGCGACAACGCCAGTACGAACACGAGCGTCAACGCCAGTACGAACACGAGCGTCAGCGTCAGTACGAACATGCGCTCGAGCGCGAGCGTGTGCATGACCAGCGTGCACCACTGTACGTGGACACGAGGCCTCCGGGCGCAGAGCTTACCACGCTCACCTCGCCACTCACCAGCGATGATATGCAACACACCGCCTTCAGTGAGTACCCTAAAATGTTACTCTGTAATAGCACTGACAACCTTTTCAAACCTTACTGGGATAGTTAGATTTCTGACGAAGACGAAGCGAGCCGATCGCGATGGGATCCGATCGTACGCAACAAAAAACAATTTTTAACTAAGCAAATACCGCCACGATATTTGTATGTCATTCACCATAAGACATGTAAAATTCTAGTTTTATTACTATAGTGTAGCCCTTTAAAATAGATCCGTTTTTTTAATAAAACTTATACTTATCACCTTTATCTTTTAGGTAATTTATCAAATGTCGAAAAGCAAGAAATCAAAACGGTCCGTATCGTTAAACGCGAGAGCGAGAGGCGTCAGAGAGATAGAGAGAGATCACTGCAACCAATGTCTGATTGGCCGAGCGCCAACATAACAGCAAACCTTGACCAATTTCTAGAAGAGGAACTAATCCAACCCACAAACTACACCCGCGCTTCCTCCGTACCACGAAACGACTTCAAATACGATGACTATTACAACAAACCACAGAACGTAGACCCACCAAGCTACCTACGTTTTAGCGAGAAAAACATGGAACTCAGTCCCAAATTTCCTTCGAGTCCTTCACTATCCAACTACGATTACTCTCGCGATGTCTCTTCTATGAGTAGCAGCTACAACAAAAGCTACGATAGATCCGGCTATGATAGGACCATTTCACTGTCAACACAATACTTGAACAGTCCGACCGATAGTTCCCGGACCTTGACAAATGATCCATTATCAAAGACAAGTAGCATTATGAGTCTCACCAGGTCGAATATAGAACTATCGCCGATATTCAAGAGCGAAGCGGCCAAGCAGATTATAACGGAGGTTTCTGATGGACATAAGAACGGCTCCCTACACAGAAGGCAGGTACCGAAGGAGAAGAGGCGTCATTACACCGCCCCCCACCACCTCAGTGCGAAGACCTTAAACGAAATGCCAAAGGATGTCTTTAATCAAGATGTAAGTATTTATATATTTACTTTTCGATTTTTTGCGTGTGTAAAAACCTTTTTCTAAAATATATTCGCAAAAATATATCCTGAAGGCTGAGGACAGCGTCACCTACTGGGTCCCAATATGAATCTAAATCTAATCTATCCCCGACCTACTCAATCCCACAGAAATATATACATAAAGATTAAAGTACCACCAGAGCAATAAACATATAGAGGTGTCTGTGTTCAGGGGAGCCGGTCATTAGACGACGCGGACATGGAGCGCGCACTCCGCGGCGCCGCGCCGGACGTAGTGCGGTCCGCGCTCCCGGCGCGCCGCGCGGAGCACTCCATCGACCAGCTGCTCGCTGCGCCGCAGAAGATACTCATACCTGAACGGTATATACCGGAAAAGGTACGCCCGCAAGCACACGAGTGTCAAGTGTTCAGTGATGCTCCCCGCAATAACTATATTTATTGCACCAATAGATCGCCTCGACCGATCAAAAACCACGACCTCACAGAAGACAGGCATTAAGATACTAATTCGTCTGATTAGTAAAATACTGGAGGCTCATTCTACTCCTCGTCTCCTTACGATCCATTGCTATTAAAGGGGAGGACCGCTTTCTATTCTGTCTTTATGAATTGCCATTCAGAACCCGTAAAACATCTGTTGCGCGAATAGAATAGCCGGCACGACCGGTGAAATGCCACCTCACAGAAGACAGGCATGAAGTGTTCTGCGTTTTGTAAGATGAGTGAGGTGCCGGAGGCCTAATTCTGGTCCACTTCCCCTTCCAATCCTTCCCTAATAAGGAAAGGACGGGAAAGGGAAGGGGATTTGACAGGGAGGGGATAATAAGGTGAAGAATATACTTTTTTTTTCGGTTTGCCCTCTCCTCTGTCTACAACTCATTAGCGTGTTGAATATACCTATGAACTGCGGTCACTTGATATCGGGTGAACCGCTTGCTCGTTTACAATCATCTTCAACAAAAAAAAACACCTGGTACACTCTGCACAAAGCTATTGTGTTACACGTTATGCTTATGAGTCATTAATTTTTTTTTCCCACGTCTAGCCTCCGGAACTCTCTCCCGAAGAACAACAGAAACGACAAGAAAAAGTCGAGTCCATTAAGAAAATGCTTACTGATTCTTCTGCGGACTCCGCTAAGGTTAGTATCAAATATGTCTCTTCAATTCTCTAAAAAAAAACTTAACAATTGTATATAAATTATATGACATGTGACACAATTGGATCTTTAATAAAATTGAAATTTATCAACTATCATGAACTTGTTTTTTCTATTCTTTTCTATTAACACCAAAAAATCCTTAAAAAGAAAGAAACTCGAAAAGCATTTCCATGCCGTTCACGTTTCCATTGTATTAATGTTTTGTTTTCCTTTTGGTTTTTGTTTTTAATTCATTGTAATATAAACAAGATACCTTGTACTTGTACTATCATTGTACATATTATCAGACATTTTTAAAATAATGTCTTTCTGTTCATACACTTTTGAAATTCTCGTAGTTTCATACGTCGCATCTTGTATTAGTTAGTATACGCTTTTCTTGTCGTTCTACAAATGCATGTTCATCATTTTTTCAATCTCTTTGTAATAGAATAAAAATGGTTAATTAAATTACATAACTATATATAGTTTACTGCTATTTGTAGATACAATTTTATGGTCTTTAATTTGCGACAAAGATTATAAATTACTCTCTCCCTTATTTACTTCGTTGACGACGTTCTATAAGAAATTATAACGATTATTTTATAATCATTATGAAATCATATAAAGACCATTATTTTGGATTAATTTTCTAATAAACATTACTAATACCGCAAAATATTTGTTTTGTGTTTAAACGACATCAAAAATGATCATAAATTCTATATTTTTATTTTAAAAGGTTATTCGTTATTCTCTGTAAAATGAGATTCAAGTCTTTTATAAAATATCTATAAATAAAGTAAAAGCAGTTGTAATATAACTGGTTATTATAAAATTGTATGAAATAGACATGACTATCACGTTGTATCTACAAACTGGTCCAAGCTTGGACGATAGCCGCTTGGAATGTTGGCTGTACATACGTTACCGGCGCAGTCATACATTTGTGTGCTTTGTTATGACGCCGGTTAGAGCCCGGACGGGGACGAGAAGCGGCAACGCGAACATTTGCTCCAGATGAACCAGATTCTAGCCAAGCAGGTCACAGAGATGAGCAAAATTATTGCCGGTGAGATATCCTACATATTAGTATGCTAATGATTATCTTTATCTATCATATCTAGGCAACTGATGTATTAAAACTTGTATAATAGTGTATTTTACCCACTGCACACAGTCATGAATATATACATAGTAAGACTAGAGTGGTAAGCATGATACGCGGATGCCACGCCGTTATTGATAAATACGAATTAGTCATTATTGCAACGCACCGCGCGTGCGCGGTTCCGGAGAGCGAAATACCGCTCTCATGTTTTACGACCCAGTGTGCAGCGAGTGAAAAACAGTACAATTGTATTACTTTCGACTGTCTATTAAGGTTTATGCACACATTTATAATATTCATTCGCATGTTTTTAGTAATAGTATGATTGGATCACCTCTACCGTCTTACTTTCACATACTACTAAAAGGTCCGAGAACCATAGAGAAATTCTTTATTAACACTAATCAATTTTAAGGTGGAATTCCATCATAGGTGGAAAACCGTAATGTGTTTTTTTTAAGATAAAAATATTATTAATAATAACTTGGAAAACTAGTACAATGTAAATTAATGATAAAGTATAGTAGTAGAGTATTCATGATAACTTCCATATATTGGTATAATTAAATAAATTTATAAACGGTATTGGACGATCAATGTGGCGATTAAATTATCGAATTTACATAATCACTATTTTTAATTAAAGACCACAGACAATTTAATTCGTTTTCATGTCATTCATAAAAAATCATAAGATGTAATTTGTCCTGTAAAATAAATCTAGATACATTTTTGTAAATGTGTTGCATGTCCTTGTTTAATACATCAGACAGTTTGCGTAAAACTTATGTTAGAATAATGGATACTGCGTTTTTTGCTTGCTCCTGAAACTTTTTTTTAATGTTAATTTTTTACATGCTCATGAGGAATGAATACGTGTTTGTGTCAATAGTTCGATATAAATACATAACGCCCTATTAGCTGAATTAAAAATCACTGCATTATTAATCTTTTATTCAATTGTTACGAGTGTTTTTTTTATTTTACATTTGCAACACGTATTTTTGGATAGATTTAATATAATAGCCTGTCATTTCAATTTCTGTTCGTATTTTTTTAAACTATCAAATGTTCGATGTTTAAAAAACTATCCAAAGATGCAGGCATGTGACTAACAATCACGTGTGTCCACGCATGTAACATATAATTAGCTTGATGTTGTTTGTCCCCTTCTCTGCAGGAACCAACACTGAACAAGGACCGTCCAACGCCCACAACTGATTGGCCAATCATTCACCAACCTACAGCTTCATTAATTAATTAAGAAAAAAGCTAATTCACCAAATACCCTACCCTTTCATTTACTACTCCGCTAGACCCATAGTTATAAGCAAATTGGCCCCAACTGGGCGGTCCTTTGAAGATTGTACGTGCCGGAGCATGGTTTCCATTTATGCGTTGTGTTGTGAGTAGTTTGTTTTTTTTAATTGTTTTTTTGCATTTGTTTTTAAATAATTATAATTTTGTTATCAAACTCATTGCATTATCTAATCAATTTCTTTTCATTAATAGTGAGGGCTTTAGAAGAACTGCCGTTACGAGATAATACCGAAGATTCGGACGAACTCTCACCTGACGTGGAGTTGCCAATTTATCAACAAAGAGATAATTACTTCACCTGACTTCACCCGGTTATGTTAGTACAGCCTAGTGCTCTTAGTAGAGCCATGACTTAAAAAAATATCTACAACTTGATTATGAAAGTGATTGATTGATGATTGTATAATTAATTAAAGGATTTATGGAAATTTAAAGACGTTGTGAACTCGTAATTTAAACATCGAAGTGTGGATATCTCTGCGTCGCGTAAAAATGAAGCGTAACTTGTCCTAACCGTGAGTTCCTGCTGCCGAAACATTCACGTAAAACATTTGTGATCTCAGTTTTTTGTGAATAATCGAACATCGAATGTAAATAAAGAAGATTCGAAACGAAAGTTCCTTATCCTAGAATTTTTCTACCATTTATTGTTCGATTATTGACAAAAAAAACTAAAAACATCAAAATGTTTTGACGAGAACGTTTCGGCAATGCGAACTCGCGGTTGCATATAATTGTCGTTACACATATTTTAATGTTTGTGATTTAATCGACGTTTTTCCACATTGTGTCCTATTCCTAATGGTAGTAAAAGCTTTTTAAAATATTCGGCGATGTCTATAAATAAAATGTCTTGTTGCCGACTTAGAAAAACTAGAAATGTCTTAATACTATACACAATTATTAAAAAAATGTAAACCTAAATAAAAAAAATACCTTAGAATTGAATATTTATTCTAAAACAAAACAAATATCGTTAGTAAGTCATAGAACTGAAACTACAATTAAAAAACTTTCAAACCATAGACATTTGGAAAACTTTTTTTTTATATTTATATTATTTCATCCGACGAATTCTATGCACTATTAACTACTAACTGTAAGAAAGTCAATTCAATTATTGAGGGCTGTTATTAACATTTAAAATATGAAAGTAAACTTACTTAACAAAATAACTCGTAGATTTTCTTCGTAGACATAATCTGTGACATATCACAACAAGAGGTCATATCTCCTATATTTAACAAGAGATTTCTGTATATAGTCCTTGGATCTGGAACCGACTAAATAGGAATTGAGTTGAAATTCCCAGTGTTTGCTCAATAGACGAACATTCCTTTAGCAGTGATTTATTTGAACTAAGTATTTATTTGTTCATAACTTAAGTACGAATAATTTGATGCTTAGGCCAGTTTGTATGTGAAGTACAGTTTTCATATACAGTCCATAGAAAGGTCTTCAATTTTTCTTAATAAGTAATTAAACATAGACAATAGATTGTATTTTTAACGTTGCCATGTTACTGATGATAATTAATTTTTAGTTTTTTTTTAAATTATTTGATGTGTAATAAATAATGCGTTCTAGTATTTCGTTAAATGTTTTATATTTGTTTGTATTATATGTTTTATGTAATTTTGTAAATTAAGCTAGATTATTTCTTTAAACATTAGGTTATGCACAATGTTTACACATTAGATTGTCAATTGTAATGAACGAAAGATTCTTCTTATGAACGTACCAGATTTGTACTGAGGCACGTCACATAGAAAGCAACGAATTGTTAAGAAATTGATAAAAATCTTTTCCAGTGTGAGACAGTTCACTTGTAAACTTGTTTGAAATGATTAATCGTTAGTCAAAGTAATGGTAACTATTTATTATCATCAATATGCCTATAAAAGCTTTAAATAACCCATATTTTGTAACTATGATATGAAACAAGTACTAATTAATTAACACGAAGATATATCTGTCTCGCTTTTTAGTAGATTGAATTTTTAGGAATAAGACGAACCTAACCTATCGATGCTGTATTACTGAAAGTATATTGTTCTATATCACAAAGCATAGAGGAGCTTTGCTTGCAGTTGCGTGTATACACGGAACTAGACGTGCTTGTGTGCGTGCGATCCTAACTCTTATTGGCTCTAATGATTACGCACACAACGTGTTTAGACTACTAGTGATCCGCCCTGGCTTCGCGCAGGCTACTAAACTTCGCCGGATCGCTATACCAATACGACTGGGAAGGGAATGGAAATTACAAGGAAATATCGTTTTTTTGTTTATTGTCTCTCCCCCATATTATCCCCCTCGGTTATAGATACCCACAAGTATCAAATACTGTATCTTAATTTAAAGATATTAAAAATATATTGATTTTTAACCCAGCGTCAGTTATATCGGACGAATGCCTGGTAATTGTAATATTAGTATTGATTTGGTCAGATTAGTTCTTTATCACAAATTTATCGGCATCAACAGCAGTTTCAGAAATTATTTTCAATAAATAAAACACATGAAATTGTATAAGTGTTGCATCGATAGGGAGGGTGATTTCCCCATACGAGTAGATTATACTTACGAATTAGTATAATTCAAATATCTTGTATAACATCTGAATACCCTTTTTAGAAAACTTCTATTGTATTAGAATGTATAGACTGAATTAATTTTGCCTTAAACTCCCTAAACAGATTCCTCAATTTCTATATATAATCTGTACTTCGATAGGTAGTCAATTATGTATCCTATCCTAATTATATAAACTTTTAAATATTTATACTGTCCTAACTATAACTATCTATACTTCTTGCTTATAAACGTGTTCCATGATTGAATATTTGTTTCAAGTAAATTAATTATTTCATACATTTATGTAGATTTTGAACAATTCTTAATAAGATTCCCGCCAAATTGCCATACGACGCGCAGCTGTCAGTTGCAAGTGACGCTTTGTCGGGAAAATTTAAAAAGAACAGTACGTCAAAATATTCATTAAAATAATGTCTTGTACATTTTAATAGAAATGAGTTTTTAATATTAATGATATTAATTTATTATTGAAGTGTAATGTTTAATTTAATTATTTTGTCGATTACATAATTATTTTTAATAAATAATACAAGATTACCTGAATTAATTTGTAATGTATTAAATATGATTAATGTAATACTTTGTATTTTTTATGTTTCATGATTTCTTCCATAATAGTGGTAACGATTAATTGAATTTCCTTGTAATATGTAATGGTATAACGAAAAACATGCAATTGTCTTTCGCAAACAATTAAAAATATATGCGACACTTTATTTATTGGTCGTACATATGCACCACACTTAAATAACAATATAACCTATGATAAAACGAATTTAGTTGTATATGAGCTTTATTCACCTTGTTAAATTCTTATTTGTACGTGTATACTAACCGTGGGTTTACACTGCCGAAAGTATTCACATAAAACGTATTGTCATCTCAGTTTTCAGATAGCTTGTACCGCGACACGATTTTACGCCAGTGAATAACCAAGGTTTTTTATGTATATTTACATATTCGGATTATATTATGAGCTCTGACAGCTGTCAAATGTTCTGTTCCACGCAAATAACTTTTATTTGCTATAATATTATCTACAATTTACGATTACGTTACAAATGTTACGATAACTTATTCTGTCTTTTCGTTCATAATGGTGTCATCATTTTTAAGTACTTAATGTATTTAAAATTTTAAAAATTGTAATTTGACAAAGTAATAACTGCACTAGAACGAAATGAAAAACTTAATGTTTTAGTAATGTCAGTGCTCATCATATAAAGAACGTAACTACTCACTATACTGTGTTGACTTAAGCCTTAAATGAGTTGTTGAGTAACATACAGGGAATTGTATATTATATATTATTTAACCACTAATACAATTCTTTATATACTACAAACAAAACCCTTTCTACGGCGTGTATGTTTATCATAGCTGATTAAATAGACATGTTGCATAGTATATGTTTTATTTGATGTTTTACCTATTTCTTTTAAATTTGAACGAGGTATTGTCTGCCGATGCTCGCAAGCGCCACGAGTATTGATACACTCCAGATATAAAAATCAATAGCAATCGAACATAATATATAACTTTATTGCTTAATAGGCAAATAGTTTTTTTTATTAAGCAATAAAACAATTAACCTGACTGACTATTCCTATGACACTTCGGGAAAGAAAACAAATTTTTCTTTTATTGGAGAAGGTGGCAAACGAGCAATCGGTTCACTTGAAATTATATGACCACTACCCATAGACATCAGGCAATAAGCTGAGTTGCAGATGCGTCCCAAGGTATTACAGAATAAAGAATATTTGCTTTTCCCATCCATCCCGCATCAAATCCTTCGCGAAGGGGAAGAGGGCTAGAATTAGCCCTCCGGCACCTGACTCATCAGACGAAACGCAAAATACTTCAAATTGACGACTGTCTTCTGATATTTCAACTGTCGAACCGGCCCACACGTGCAACAGATGTTGCAGGTCCACCTAAATCTAATGACCCTTTGCTCTATAGGCACAAAGTCAAGATGCAATATTCCATAACTCTAGGCTTAGACCTCCTGAGACTAGTAGTAGAACAATTAGCAGACCTTTTTGTCTTTGACATTTAACAGTTGCTTTACCGCCTCCTTATCTGTCTCAGCTATAGCTGTTGGCGAGAGGTGGCGATCACAATAGCAACTTGGACCCTTGACACAGCTGGTCTGTGTATGTAGTTATGATTTCGGAACCAAGATGTTTTTCCGAGATTTAGACAAATAAATATGCGCTCACGCCTGTAGCCCAAATTGGTAGGCCGAGATCATGGATTTACATTTGGCGCGATTCTGGCACACCTCTTTCGCTTCTACATTCATACACGCTCGTCGGTTTTGGGTGCTCCTTATATCGCCCACAAAACTATAAAATGCATATTTGACATGTTCTGAAACTATTCTGTAGCGCCTGTATACCTTGCTTTGTAAACATTCAGGCGCTACTAGTAATACCGTTGTCAATGAATATTGAAATTTAAAAATATATTTTCTAAAAAATTTACAGAAGAATGTTAAGGACCCGCATAGGGCATTCCGTGTCAAACAAGACCCAGAAATCAAACGGGGAATGTGACACGGGAATGCCATTGCATGCGACAGGCTCCTCGATGCGGGCAAAATAAGCGCCACATACAAATCAGATATTTGTAAACAGGGTCAATTTACAAACATTATGGTCTCATTAGTAAATATTACAATGTCATCAACGTCTGTTGTATCCTTTGCTGCATTTTTTTTATAAAAAATCTGATGTTAAGAGAGGGCGATGTTTATTTTTGGCGTAGGGCGGATACTTAGCTAATTAGTTCATTTCCTCTCATTAGTTTAGTTTCATTTCCTCTTAATATAGCTTTACTTGATTAGGTACTCTTCTTAATAAATATATTTCTACTTTTCTTATGAACTATGTTGAACTATGAACTACATTATGTACCAAAATATTATGGGAACGTTTCAAGTGGGCAAGTGAGTCACATTATAGTCTTAGTTAAAAAATTACTCATATTTTTTGGCAAGCGGTTCACCCGATACAAGTGGTCGCTACCCATAGACATCTGCAAAGTTGCTGCCTGTTGTTGTTGCCCACCTTTATTGGACTGGGGAGGGGAGAAACAGAAAATGGTTATTTCCAATTCCTATACATCCCCTCCACCGTCAAGTTTTCTTACAAAAATAGGATGGGAAGGGGGAGAGAGCTAGAATTAGGCCTCCGGCATCTCACTCATCAGACGAAACGCAAAATACTCTACTTCACGCCTGTCTTCTGTCAGGTCATGATATTTCACCGATCGAGCCGGCCCATTCGTGCAACAGATGTTGTTGTGGGCTCTACCACTGTTGAAAAATTATAAGTAAGAGAACTGACAGCCTTCGACAACTGACTGATATATAAACGCAAAGCCCAAACTACTAGGCCTAGAGACTTGAAATTATGCACAAAGATTTCTGTTATTACGTAGGGGAGCAATAAGAAATGATTTTTCTGAATTCATCCCCCAAAGATCTAAAGTAGTGGATGAAAGTTTATATGGAGAAATAATTATAGTTCAAAGTAAGATCCAGCCTAAGGATAATTGTCTGTTAAATTCAATTGCCCGGCGGCGGTGAAACAGGATATACTTTAGACTTTTTGACTTTTACTACCATTTTGGAATCCAGACTAAACGCGCGAAATTTTTTTCTTACTTGCGAAAGTAGCGTAGTAAATTTTATTTTGCAGTACAGTCAGCTGAATTTGGGCAATATAAAACCTTTAGTTCTTTGTGTTTTAATTTTAGAGTGTAATTTACATAAGAATTATTTAGGGTTACACAGTACAAAAAAGAAAAGCACAGATTTGCAGTCACAGTACTTGAAATATTAGCACAGGATGTGATTTTTTTTAAATGCCTTTAACTTAAAAAGTACGTGGTAAGACAAAGAGCTTTTTATTTTTATGATAACCGTCACCACTTGGGCTATCATCCCTTTTAGGCTTGACGTTGATATACGGGACAGCCTGTATATGTATGTACTCATGACAAGCATATAAATAAGTACGAAATAGCTTGTAATAAAATGAGATACGTTCAGCTTCCTTTCTATATAAAAGAAGACGCGAGGAAAATATTCCTAAAACTGCGATGAACTCGGATTTTACGACATGATGTTTTAAAATTTATGGCGGACATAACGCACCTTTACACGATTTTACTGACAAACAACGAAGTAATAATATAAACGCGATATAGACAGAATGATAACAACGCAGGATAACGAACTTATACACTGTAGGAGGTAAATGCACAAGCGACTTAGCTAATGTCAAATGACCCAGCAACATCCGACAGCACACAACAGTCACAAGGTTTACGGAGACATTTGCTGTCTTTTTGGGGAACATTTACAAGATCATTGTAAGACCTGGCATAATGAATGGATTCTAGTGTTGTACGGTTGGAAATAGAATGCATGCGGCAGAAATGCGAATGTTGAGATGGATGAATGATGATTGAAGTAATACGTAGTATGAGGTACAAAACGAGTTTTATGGGATCCTTACCCTTTTTTCTGTTTATCCTCCTCCGCCCTCCTTTGTCCGATAAGGGTAGGCAACGCATCTGCAACATATTTGCTTGTTGCGGATGCCTATGGTTAGCACTCACTTAACATCAGGTGAACCGCTTGCTCGTTTGCCACCTGCCATAAAAAAAGCTTGCTTTTTTAACAGTGTATTTAAAATTTACCATATCCATGAGGTTGGTACATGTAGAATAGAATAGGCTCAATAAATAATCTGAATTAAGACATTATTGACATTTAATTTCGTCTATCTCATTTTAATTATCTCAACCTACAACGATTAATTTGTTTAATGTTACCATCATTTATAAATTGGTTTTACGAAAGTGTAAATATAACCATAAATCAAGTTAATGGAAGTAATTAAAAGCGATTGTGCTGACCTCTCCCGTGTAAGCACGCCATTAAAATAAGGTAAAATAGAAGTATTAAAATAATTAACCCACACATTTTATGCATACATAAAACGAAACAAAACAAAACACTCACACCTTTCATTAAAGCGAGGAAGACAGAAATAGCTGCTACACCTCTGACAAAATCCAGAATTTGAATAAACGCAAAACATAGGACACGACATCGAAAGTATCACGGCGAGGTTCCGGCACTTCGGCGTGAAATAAAGATACTTCTCGCTTTCGTCTAGTATTTTTAACAGTGGTAGAGTCCGCAACAACAACATCGACTGCACGAATGGGCCGAACTCCACTACGACGACTTCAATGCGAGAGGTATATATATAACTATATATAAAAGGTTATATATATCAACGTAAAAGTAATAAGTTTTCGTTATATTGTATTTGATTCCCGCGTGTAAAACGTAGCGCGAATTGTGGCCGGTGAGTCCACCGGATATTACGCCGTGAGGTTTGCGCCGAACGTTTAATTGTCTCGGTTTGGACGAAAAGGTTTTTCGAAAAACTCAATGACCTGTGAAATGCTCAGAAACCTTTAAATAAAACAGCAACAGATTTTTTAACGATCATACAGTTTGGTTATCGAATTTGTACTAAAGATAACGTTTTTGCTTTTTATGGTATATTATGTCATTTCTACTAATGTCCGATGGACGGCACAATCGTAAGATTATTTGTTCTCAATGGATTGACGATTTGAAATTCGGTTGTAAGATTTGGCCAGAACTTACATACACACAAGCATTGAATGTTAAATAACAACGGACCCCTACCATTGCTTTTCACGCCGCAGGTCGTGCGTTCGATTCCCACAAAGGACAGACATTTGTGTGCATGTTCATGCATGTCTCTTTGTACTGAGTCTGGGTGTAATTATTTACTTTTTTTTTTTCTCTTTATTTATAACAAAAAAAAAATTACATAGTACATTAGAGCAGTGGTGTAAACCTGCAGGGTTTTTATATCACTGCTAGTCGCTCAGTTGATATATACACTACTTATTTTATAAACTTATTAAAAAATTAAGGCGATAGTCTTTTGTGAGAAAACTCAAGCAAACCTATTGTTTAAATTTCCTCAGATAAGAAGGCCAATTTTAAAATCCTTTTACATTTGTTTGGGTATGTATTTACGAAAGAAAAGTAGTATATCAGTTATCTGGTTTCCGTGGCACAAGCTCTGCTTAGTTTGGGCCGTGTGTGAATAAATGAAAAAACAGTGAATATTATAATTATAGGTTGCGTTCCCTAGCTTGGTAAAATAATTGGTATCTTAAAAAGATTATGACTTACTCTGCTGGTATAGCGACCCAAAACCGACCTTAGCCTCCGACTCAAGAGAGCGCCATCGCCGCCTGTCTTACACATCTACCAGTTAACTGTTTGGAGCTCATGTAGGTTCTGTTCCACGGCGTCTTTCCAGCGGTATCTGGGCTGGCTGACAGGTTGCCATTCAGGGTTCCGAGACACGCTCTCTTGATCGTACGGTCCTCTCCGATCCTAAGCAGGTGGCCCTGGTTCAGGAGGGTGGCTTCTCATGATATTCGGTTCACCTACCAGCCTCTCGATTTCCAGGTTTGATCAGGATTCCCAACTCTCTTCATATCTGACTCAAGTCCAAGAGGGAACAAGATTTTTCTCAATTTGCTAAGGGTTTATAATATGCCCAGTTCTATTATTAACCAACGAAGTTCACAATGGACATTGGGCGCGATGTAAGAATATCGATCGAGCACGGAAGGTGACGTGATAAGAATAGAAATGGTTAGTGACCCAGTAAAGGTTAGCTTTAAATATATTTCTGGGAATTAGTCTCACCTTTGACACGAACTTCCATTAATAGTTACACTGTTGAATGTTTAATCAGGAGGTATTTTAAATTTCAAACGTAACTCAGTATAATGCAGTTTTGCAGATTACCTATTCTGCTGTCAGTACGGCGTCGATTTTTGAAAAAAGCGATCGAAATCAAAACAGTGGAAGGTATAAGACCAACGATGAGGTGATAAGTTGGGATAGCTTAGGTTGGGATTTATTTTTAGGACATGTAGCTTTGTAATAGTGAAAATATTATTAAAATTGGGTTACTTTATACAAACAAACAAATGGTTGTTCTTTGTACTATTAGTATTATAGAAACATGAAATCGATACACGTGTGTGCCCGTTTAGGTTAAAGGGGATAGTGTAGGTCGCCTCCGACAGATGTGAACATGCAGCCGAACCTGTTTCCTTAATCCAGCTGATTGCACTTTGAATAATGAAGCCACGTCTCTCTCACACTACTGATAAATATTTGCTTAGCATTAATTGCATGCATTTAGAAAACCAGTCTGCATATCTTTGTATAGGTTGAAATAATTGAGGTAGATTTAATTGTAACATTTTTAGGTTTTAAACATAGATTATTTTATTTTATTATAATATTATTTATTTTGCCTGTTTTTAAGTGACAAAAAGATTCACACTTGTTTAGTGCAAACGTACGTACGTTTAGTAGATGAAAAAATCGCTAATATTAGCATAAAATTTCCTCCGTGTTGTATAATATATAATGTACTTTTGTTATAACGCGACTACAATTACTACTATACAAAAATATAATGGTTTTTGATTGGGTAAAATCTCATAAGTTCACGTGACTGGCATTCTATTGCAAACAGTATATTTTTATTCTAATAGATGGCGCTAGTAGACTCATAAATAGCATAATTGAAGAACAAATGATTACAATATATCCCATAATTATAAATGTCACGTCTCTAGGAAATCGTCAAGGATGGCTTATTTTATTTATTTGTATTATTGTAACATACATATATTGATCTAAGATGACAAGGTGTAAGAAGGGTGTGGATTCAGATGTGACGGTTGATAAAGGGATATGAGAGAAGTGCCTACTGTGCCGACCTCACATAGATGGGAAAAGGACAGGATGGGTATATTATTACTTCTATATAATGTAGCTTTCAATGTATTAGAATTAATAAAATCGTTCAAGTCGTTACAAGCTAATAAATCTTTTATTATTATTACATAACCAGCATTGTGTTATTGATATTATTAGTTGGCTGTATGCTTTTTGGTTTTATGGATTACAATATAATAAAAAAGTTGAACTGTTTATTTTTCTCCCTTCCTTTTTCCCATTCGGAGATTGGCAGTACTACTGTAGTCTATAGTCTAGGCAATGCGTCCTGCAATCGGTTCTGGCTGCAGTTTACTCGGGTGTGTAATATATGAAATATTAGTAGGTTATGGGAATAATCTATTAATATTTATTTTTACCATGCCAACTCAGCTTAAACATGGTTCACGACAATATGTTTTATATAAATGTTTTCAGTAGTGGAAGCCCACGTACCGTGTGTAAATAAACATAGTCAATTAATTCGTCTTACCAGACGAATTAATTGACTATGTTTATTTACTACTTTTACTAGGTCTATTTTTGGTATTGTATTGCGAACGGGAAAAACTATACAATTCGTGGACAATTCACGTCACTATTCTTGCCACTATTTCTGACAAATAAAAACCTTTTGGAATACTATTAGGTGACAAGGTTTCTTAAACACATCCCCTCGCTGTCAGATATATTTTACCGGAAAACCTTTTGAACAAAAAATATATTCTAAGTCCCGCTAAGAGATATTTTCGTCTAAATAATGGTTTTGTTTCAAGATAACACTGCGGTTCTATTTCGTTTCGTTTTGCGATATAACTTCAATTTTATTGGATACTATTTTATATTCTATTGCTCTGTTTGTTACTTTTTTGAATTTTATTTAATCTTTACACGCGACTTAACCTGCCTAATTTATTTATGCATAATATATTTTTATTTTTGATTCTGATGAGTTCTAAGCCTAGATATTTTTATGTTTTTACTACATGTAGATTAAAAAAAATAATAAATTTACATATCGCTATGCAAATTTCGGAGTTAGGTCTTGTCATTGAACGGATAGTAACATCGACTGTTAATTTTCTGTGAGGTATATATTTGACTGATGACCCGCCCCAGCTTCGTCCGTACTGTTGCAGAATCTATAGGGAACATACATACATACACACATCGCCTCTTATATGCGTAGATATGCACCCGTAAAAAATGTATCCCACAAACTTTCGCAATTGTAATATTAGGTATACATAGATCGAATATTAATTTTTTACCCTTTTTTATATTTAGACACTAGACACATATATTAGCACTGAAAGCTACAATTAATCTTTTAAATGATATTGTCGTAGTAATTTTTACTCCATTTATAATTTCTGCGTGATGTTAGAAGAACTGTATGTAATTTTGCTCACGTATGGCCTAATCATCACAACATGAATGCACCATAAGTATTTTTCTAAACAGTTTCTGTCTCTTTTTAAAGTGATAACTGTTGTAGCCGCGTTAGACTATATTTGGTAGGTGGACAATTACCGTGGGTTTGCACTGCCGTTTCACTCTTAAGACACATTGATGTTTTTGTTGATCATTTATTTACTTTTTGAACTATTCTCGCGCCTTCCTGTTTTGAACTCTCACTTCTGTCGGGAATTCTGTCTGTCTGTGTTTTATTTTAATTCAACATAAAATGATAAAGGATAAGTTGCACGAGACTGAATTTAGTCTTGGAGTTTCTCGCCTATGCTCAAATGAAGACGCAACTTCGCCCGCTGCATGTAATTAAGACAATGCTAATGTTTGCCCTGGAGTATGAATGTGCATTTAGATACTAGAGCGGGAAAGTTCAGGGGCTGTTTGAAACATTATAGTTAGCTCTTTAAACGTTAAATTCAAAACTTAAATTAACTCTAATTATATATACCGTAGTTCATAGCTAAATATGATTTGTGTAAACAAACCAAACGTCATTTACCATACATGGCGGCCATTACACTTTTTATACTTTCATCGAAAATCGTGATAAGTGCTACATAGATAATGTTATAAGGTAATATGAGAAAAAAAATGGAATGTACGAATATTTACGTAAAAACCTTTGTTTATAAAAATCACATCTTGAAAAATCTAATTTTAGTGATTTGAAAAACTGATTTGTCAGTAAAGCTTATAGTTCATTTTAGTATATTGCTCGTAAGAGGATAGGTTATTTTGTATTTCGTATAACTTGTCGTACATTTATTGGGATATTGAAAAAGTTCGCAGACCGCTCGACACATGCTTCTGTCGATTAAACGAAGAATTGTTGTTTGTAAGAAATAGTTTGTATGGGTCAATGTATGTCGACGAGACAGAAACGAGGTCTTATAATAAAACTTATACAGCGACTCGCACCGCCCTCATGCGGTTGGTAGACGTTTCTATTTTCTAGGCTATTTGGTCTTGTTTCTAATACAACCAAATTACAGAATGATATATTAGACATTTTCTTATTCGTCTTTTGACGAAAACCATACAACAATTCTCTAAATAGTTTGTTCATCGCGTTCGGACTGACAGACGCAGCGAGAATTTATTTGCTAATGACTAAAATTTATTAATTTTAAATATATATCAATTATATTCTCACTTTGTTATACAAAGATTATAAAAAGTTAAATGCTCACGGCCGTAACCAAGAGGCGTAGGCAGAGATTACGAATTTTCATTTAGCGGCACACCTCTCGCTTTTTCTACATCCTTAAACCGACGTAATTCTATCCTTGAGAGGTATATAAGTAAATAATAAATACAACTGATCTGTAATATTAGTAGTATTTAAGTACCTACGACTGAAGGGTAAAACTTTCATTACATTTCTCAACATATTTCGCTCTAAAGTTAAATAGTGTTACGAAATAATTAAAATAAATAAGGACTAAACCTAAGGATATTTAAAAGTTAATTGCTTGTAAAGATCAAAGAATATCCGCGCTTTTAAATCTATTTCACATTTATGATATGAGATTATGTGTGGGATTTTATTTCTCGGAGGCAATAAAAGTTCCTGTATCACCACGTCCTTACCTAAAGTCACAGTATGCGGAGTTGCACAGAAGTTAACGCGTATCTGATGCGTCCTATAGTATTAAATTATTCACGTATTTTCCTCTAACAAACAAACGTCTCGTATAAATCGTTGGTCGCGTACAAAGCACCACAACCTCGAATGCTCTTTGAATTTTTATATTACATTATCATTTGTAGTTGTTAGTACTTTGATTAGTTTCATCTTGAACCTTTCCAGAATAAGAAATGTATATTAAGATGAGTCGCAGAACTGATGGTCGATGGGGCCGTAAGGTACATTAATGGCGGCCATGTAAAGCTGAATGCAGCGTAGGAAGGACTCCCACAATATGGACCAAGAGTCAACCGGATGGGGGCGGCACCCCTGCACCGATCTTTGTGGCGATTAATGGGGAAGGTGTAGAAGTGGACGAATGTAGGCTGAAAGGAAGGAAGGAAGTTAAGGGTTCCCAGTTCTAATAGCCCAAGGCCCCGAAAACTTCCGATTCGCCCCTGGGACACAAACAAGATCTAATTAATACATTCCTTCAGAATTCGATTTTGAACATAAATAATTCTAAAAACACAATAAATACAATTATAAAAAATCGAAACGGCTTAGCTTTAAAAGCGTGCCTAAGGTTCACTGTTTTACACAAGCTTTTTCAAAGTGAGGTTAGATAATCTATCCGGTTACTCAGCGCTTGCCAAAGGCATGTTACTAAAGGCGAATCTTAGAAATTCACAAAGGGATTGCGCGTCTAGCTTCTAGAAACTATCAATCTGCCTTCACTACATAGCACATACAAAAGCAAAAAGGCCTCCCCTTTTTGCTTTCAACGGATAAGCGTATTATACCCCTTTTATTTCATTTACGGTGACGTTCCAGGCAAACTATCGATGAGATTACTAACATACTAATGAAAGGCACTATAAGGAGTACACGTAACCGATAAGTGTATGCGAATGTATGTATGTAGAGGAGGCTAGTGAGGTGTGCCAGGATCGCGCCAAATGGAAATACGTAATAGCCCCTGTGTTAAAGGCATGAGCGTGTATTTATCAATTTCATGTTTTTATCGTTTTAATGTTATATAGGATAATTTCTATTATTATTGCATTTTTATTCCTATGTTATATATTATTTATTACTTTTACTTGTGAAGTCATTATATATTTAAATGTGTAATTGAAAATCAGTTAATAATTTATTAAATTATATTAGGAGGTCTGTCGAGGAGGCCCTTTGAACATTGAAAGCATTAGGCATCGGCGACAGTAGTAATAAATAACATTTAAGAGTAAAATAAACCGTGCCACCCAAGGAGAGTGGCCAGTGTTAAATAAATATGAAAACGAAAAAGTTTCTCCTAAACATTAACCTCATTCGTTCGTCTAAATTCCGAACGGCAACAAGATATAATCTGTGGGCCGAGTCGCCAAAGCATCCGGTAATGACGGTAAAATTGGCGCTAAGTTCGCGATTTGTATCGAATCGCGCGCCTTGATTGATTGCGCATCTGTGAAATTGTGAACTGTTTCCCCCCATTTAACGGAAAGCCTGAATGGATTAGCTTAGTTGATGATTAGTCGGGTTTTAAGCCTGAAGATCTAAAGTTCAAAATATTGTGTTATTCGTTTTGAGAATTTGATGGAAGAAGGGATGGATAGGAAACAAAATATCCATTTTTATGATTCAATAATCTTACACAGTAAAACTTGCGATCTTTTGAAGAAACTTGACATAGTTTAACTATGTCAAAATCTTCAATACCCACTCCGGTTGACGGGTTTCCTTAAAACTCCTGATTATTGACACTAAATTTAAATTTAAAAAGAGAGGTGTTTTATGGCCACCCAGTTGTAACGGAGCTCGCAAAAAAACTAATAAGGTAAGTTATAAAAAACATGTTACAAAATGACAATGCAAGGTACCAGGCAAACATAAACACGGAAGATGCAACACGTGTGTTACCGTGCAAGCGCTTTGTGTGCCTTAATCCATTGTGTTTGTGATGAGATGATAATTGTGATTCAGGTCGCGAACCGCGCCACGTACGTATGCAGATTAGCGGAACGATCTTCCTTCCGTTAGTCCGTGACAATCAGAGATACGCCCCCGGACCCAAATGCCGGCCGATTGTGATTCATTTGGACGATAAATCCGCCCAGGCCGAACGCATTCTCTTGAACTAGATCATGATATTATGGGGATTGTTGAGAGGTAAATAAATTTTAACAATGATAAATCGAAAACAAATCGTCAGTCAAACAAACGTCTAGTTTCCTATACCTCATTACAAGATCCATTGTTTTTTTTTAATGTTATATATGGCAAACGAGCAAGCGGATCACCTGATGTTAAGTGAACGCTACCCATAGACATCCGCAACAAGCAAATGTGTTGCAGATGCGTTGCCTACCTTGAATGGACAGAGGAAGGCATAGACAGGAAAGAGGATATTTCCTCTTCCCCGTTAACCCCTTCCCCGACCAATCCTCTTCCCGTTCCCATCCAATCCTATCCTTATAAGGAAAGGGTGGAAAGAAGAAGAGGTCTCAAATTAGGCCTCCAGCACCTCACTTATTAGGCGAAACGCAGAGTACTTCTACTTCACGTCTGTTTTCTGTGAGGTCGTGGTATTTCACCGGTTGAGCCGGATCATTCATACAAACAGATGTGGTTGCGGACTCTACCTCTGTTAAAATCAAAATGATTTCATTGCAATTTTATGTACTGACTAACCATAGCGTCTGGGGTGTCTTGTTACGTTTAGGTTTTGTTTTCATTGTTATTGTCGGAAGTTCTAACGACAATAACAACTTATATGCACTTTTCATTTTTAACATAAAAGGCTGACAACAAGCAAGCGGCTGACTGTTAAGGAAATCAGCAAGACATCAGCAACATTCAGAAGACTTACGGGTTCTTTGTGTAGAAAACAGGAAAGGGATGTGAGAAAAAACAGAGGAGGAGGAGATGACAAGGGGGAGGGGGCGCGCATCATCGTACGAAACGCAGGATTATAAGGTCGTCAGGTCGGATGCCGAGTGGATTTAATGATCTGAAATAACACTACTTTGTTCCATGTATTATGAGACATCGTAACTTCCCCGGTTGACTCAGCCCATTCATCCAGCCATCCTGATTGACTCAAGATATCAAGACTCCAATATACATATTCGCTCAGTCCCGTAAGCCAGAGGGGTAATCAGAGGTCTGGACTTTCATTTGGCTCGATCCTGGCACACTTCTCTCGCTTCTTCTACATTCATACATGCTCGACGGGTAAGGATGCTCCTTACTCTAACATTTCAAGACAATATTTTTTGTTAACAAAGTCAAGTATGTCAAGCAGAATATTAAAAAAAAACTTTAAATAATGTTTACGGCGTAAAACAGCTGCATAATTTATTGGTTGGTCGGGGTTATTGTGCGTGTCTGTAGTCGCTGAGACTTCTGAGCCTTCATTTATTGTTATTGGTTTATCAAAGACACTTTCTTTATGTTTTATTGACGATTATTTTACTGGATAAAGTGCACACAGCAGATATTGGATTGATATGGTCGATATGTCAATAACTCTGACAATTATTTTGATAAACTAGCTGCTCCCGGCACACATTGCAATGCCACGTATAGTAAAAAATGTTTGGTTGCATTTTCTATTTTATAAAGTCTCTTCAAATACGATAAAAAACAGCATTGTGCAAAAAAATTCATTTTAAACTTTAACTTTCTATCTATAGCGCCAATGACATGTATACAATACAAAAAATAGCGGACGAAAATTGAAGACCCGAAAACGTCGCAATCGGGACGTGTATTCTTAAGTTCAGCTCGCATGTTATATTACACGATGTAACTTTGTCAGCTTGTATACAGGTAATTTTATTTTATTGACGTTTTTTCAAATATGCCGAAATTATTTAAGACTTCAAATAAGTCCAAACATTGTGCAAATTGTCTCATTAAATAAAATAAAAATCTATGTATATAGATTATTTGGTCCACTAACCTTTGCCTCCTCGTCCTCGGATTTTTTTCCTTACAATATGATCAATGTTAGAACGTATAGAGGCAAACAAACAAACATAAAATTTTATTTATATAGATATACAACGAATTCCGGTGAACACCTATGACAATTCCGACTATTGCCTCTGACAGCGCTTCTTGCTTCTACACTTTGGCGTGCTTTTAGCTTGCTTGTTTTAAGCTCTGTACTTTTGAAGCAGACTTGACAAGCATACAATCATGTACCGGACAGAGCCATATAAACATTTACTTCAACAGTCAGTTCAAGATGCTGGCAATATTAAAGCGAAATTAAATAAAGTTTAATCATTCCACATCGTAATTGTTGGATCGGAACGTTTTATACCAACCAGTTCTCAAGCAGTTCAGTGAACGCTTTTAAAATATTGGGATGAGGGTATGAAAAGGTATATCGAGCATTCTGTAATTAAAATCTCCGAATTTGATTTTTATTGGTTTTAAATTTTGTTACTGAAAAAAAGATATGAACACGCAGTCCCTAATTTATTTTATTTATATTGGGGCAGTTAAGACGCAGACAATTTTCGTTTCTAGGGTTAAATATTAAAGGAAATTGGAAAGAAGAGTCTAAGCCAGTAATTGATAGAACTTCGAGAATGGAATTTTAAATTTCATATCGTAATTCACATGTCCCCTAGATATAATATATCAAAATCATAGATTTATATACCTCGAGATTCCGTATAAATTCAACATACAAAAGTTAAGCTCGGTTTTTGGCAGCGCAGCGTATCTATGGCAGCTCGTCGGCGATGTCCCAAAATGGGGAGTATGTTGGTAAAAATACTTTCGAATTCATAAAAATAATATTGATTTGTTATTTAAACGGTACTAATAAAAAAAATAATAAGTATTATTTTAAATTTCAAATAATCCGTCGTCTTTTACAAGATCTGATACCAAACTAAGCAGAGCTTTGCTGTAGAAGCCAGATAACTGATATACTACATTTATGTATTTCTTTTGTAAATACAAACTTAATTAATTATTACAACCAGACTCAGGACAAACAGTTCATGAACACAAAATGTCTGTCCTGAATGGGAAACGAATCCACGATCTGCAGCGTGACAAGCAAGTATCTTACAAACCACGCGAGCCGGCCCGTTAAATCTTTACTTAATATAATCATTTTAATGTATGTCTACAAAGCAAACATTGCGGTTATTGTAATAGGCGGTATTTACATATGTGATTAAGGCAACGGGACGTTTGGTCCATCGGCATAAATTGTGATAAGACGTCGGTGACGCTAAGGAGTTGGCAGTACCTTTCCCCGTATACTGGTTTCCGTTGTTCCGTTGCTCGACCCGGCCGCTCTCCTTGTCATACAATGCACTTTTTCGGTTTGTCAATGCTCTTTATTATCAATCAACAACACTACAGAGTGTTCGAATTTAATTTGCTTATAATATATTATAGAAGCTAAGCCCCGCGGTTTTAGCCGCCGTGCTATTTAACGGTCGATTGATATATAGGGGGTTACGATAATTCTTACCACGTTGGGCAGACTGGTTGGTGAGCGCAGTAAGCTGTCTAGATTTAGTCAGCAATCCGTTGTCCGGAAGTTGTCCGGAATCTGTAAGAAAGGTTCCGTACCTATTCCTCGATGTCCCTTCCCTTAGTCAGTTCTTATGACTCCTTTGGGATGAGATCAGGTAGAATCCGAAGATTTTATTGCCGCCACTGCAAAGAATAAAGGAATATAATTATCTTTAAAAAATAAGATATTTAACATTTATTTATTCCAATTTTGCTAATTAATAGCAAGTTAGAAGTTGAATTAAACAACGTACATAAGCTCAGTAACCTCGTAAATTAAGGGATTTTTAATGTTTAAATAACTTTAAGTAAAACACATAAATTAAAGAATTAATTCTTAATTAATTTGTCCATTAAATTAGTTAAAAAGTCTTAATTCTAGTTAATACACATATCTAATCAAAATTATTTTAATTGAAAACTTGTTTTGGGTCAATTAAAAAATAGATGGTCTTATATTTGCATAGATTAACCTATACTCGAAGACAGGTCATTGGTAAATTTATTTCTATTTCCTTAGGCTGCGACAACAGACGTGTCATTAAAGGAAAATTAGACTAAAACTAAATATAGTAATACTGTGATAAACAGACTGTGGCCGCATGCTATGATTCCTTAGATAAGGCATGAGGAAGAGTTGTTTATTTGGGACACCCTGTGTAGCCGCGTAGAGTGCTCACGCGCATATAACTGCGGTGCAACGGACGGACAGACGCACTCGCACGCACGCCTCCGTCACAAACGTGAGTATTTTTTTTGCAAATTTATAACAGCATGTGTTTTTCTAAGGGTAGTTTTTATTAAGTTTTTATAAAATATTTTAAAAGTGTTATAAAGTGATAGTGATTTAAATTGGTGATATTTTAATTTTCTAAAATTATTGCATATTTTTCGTTTAATCCATAATATTAATGATTTCCAAAATTATATTCTATTAAATATTTTTTATTTTGTTTCTATGATAAATACCAATAAGTTTGTTCTTTATACGTCAACTTCCTTAGGAATTGTATTTTGTGTTAATACAATTTTATTAAAATCCTAAACAAATTTTATACAACTATTGTTTACTTTTGCTCGAAGACGACTACCAGATTATACTTTTATTATTAAGTTAAATTCATTTTTAGTCCAAAACTCAATTCATAAATATTTATCACATAAATATTATTAAGTAAACATCTTCAACATACCGTTTCAATTCATTATGTCTGCGTTTGAAAAACACTTTAAAATAATTAATTAAATCAGTTTTCGCGTTTATTGCTCCCACGATCTTCGATGATTAACTGGAACATAATCAATATCTTAATTAAATGTGAATTCGATGAAAACGTTTAAGACAGTGTTCTTCGAAGTGGAAAATATTTTCTGTTTGCCTAGATATAATAAAAAATAAATTACTAGCAACAGTTGACTACAAAAATAATTTGAACTGATGATGAAAAAATAATTATTTTTAAAACCAAAAAACACGATACATTCCATTACTTATAGGTAATATTTCAATATATAGATGGCGTTGTTCTCAGACTTCAAAAAATCGCAAATCCTTAAGATCCTTGTAAGGATAATGGGATAAACTATTTAAATTATTGCATTGTCATCGGTACTTGATCAATATGCAACGTTTAAAATTAATCCGACGTCAAAATTACGTTCAAAGATTTCATTACATACAAATAATTTTTGATTGATTCAAGAAATCTGACTGTTTACCCAGTTTAACCGAGTACGAAGTGAGAATCTATTACTGAAATTAACAATTAAAAATAGAAACCTTATTCGGCTAGAATATCAAATGCTTACAATTTCCAACATTGTATAAGAGTTGTAAAGGTAAACAAAAACATTGCTAGCGAAATGGTGTTGATTTATGACAGATTAATCTCGTTCGAAATGCCGGCAGGCAGATTAGGTTAGATTTAGTGAGTGTAGAGAGGTTTAGCGTGATTACGTATAATGCCGCGTCACGCACAATCAGCACGCCACGGAGAGAGAATTATTTTCTTTCAGGGGGATCAATCAAGCGATGTTCATGTATTGTTTAAGTCGGCAGATATCTTATTATTCCTACATATTTAAACTGTAGTACGGTTTATTCTGCATTTAAATGTGCGATATATTTGATTTCCCGCGTGTTATTATCAAGCGTGACGAATCGAATGTGTCTGATTTACAATTAAAGTTACGGGGTTTTATCCCAGAGCGCTTCGATTCCTATTTATGTCCCATGTATGTATATAAAGCAGGTCCTTACTAAGCGCGATAAGAATAATGATTGTTATGTATATGTTATGTAACGCGAGAAAAAATTGTATTCTTTTATATGTTTTATATTTTCTAAAGCGTAAATGAAGATTAGAATTTTGAATGAATAATATTGTTCAATTCATATATCTTAAAGTAATTAGGTTTAATGAATATTCTATTAAAAAGTTCGAATTATATATCTTAGATTTCGAGTTACTTTAATTATAAATTGATAATTTTTTTGAGTCTTTCTAATAATTTATTTTTAAAATTTAATATAACATTTTCAATCAGATTAAATTAAATAAATAATTGAAATTATAACGAATTCATAAAATTGAAAATATAATTGTAAGCCAGACAATATCCCAAAACCATCCTTCTAATAACCTTTACGTAAATTAGAATGTGAGATAGATATATCTTAGTTTGAGATGACCCGAGCTAAAATTACTTCGGATAAGGGCCGCTTAAACCCAACAGACAACATTAGTCTTCCAGTTCGTTGCCGTACAGAATATAATAATTGAAGACGCCTGTTAAGGAATATCGCACCTGAGGTACAAATTTCATTAACGTGTGTAAACGCTCGTTATTGAACGAAAGTAAGAAAAGAAAGACTAGTAGTTTTTGACAACTGGCCACTTATGTCACTTCAGAAATTAATAAAGAAAACGTAATAGGATTAAAAAGGAAAAAGTTAAACTTACAAAATTAAATTAGTTATTAAATAGGCATCTTGACATTATCATTATATTTTTTTAGTGTAGTAGAAATAATTAGCTAATTTTTTATTTAGAAAGACCTACTGTTGATGTGCTACAGAAGACTGAGGCCTAGGATGATTCGAGACGGTATCGCAGTTTATAAGGATCGTAACCATGGTGGATACGGTACGGGAAGGTTTCACTTTCAAAGTTGGTACAGGATAATGACACTTGAATATGAACTCATCGAAGACGATTTGTATGCCTTATACGTGGCCACCATATGCACCCAGCACCGTCCAGCGCGTTGGCTTACGCTGCGTGACCTGCAAACGAATTAAATGCAGATTTCATTCAAATTATTGATACCATTTTTTTTAATCGTATAGGTACCGTTTTGTTTTCCTCACCGATCCTTTGCTTAGATTGTCTGGTGTTCTTCAGAAGTCATTCTTTTTCCGTAATCTATTACATATATGAGCTCTTGTGTCCCTACATTTCAGTTTTTGGTCTAGATAAAAGACAAGTGCGTTGGAAATGTATTAGAAAAAATAACCAGCGAACCAGCTTGTAGTCAAACTAGTAGAGTCGAGGTGATTAGGTTAACAGGCGTCGGAATAAACTTCCACAGGCCTCAATACTGTTATTCCAAAGGTTACAATATTGTTTTATAGTAGAGAGTTGAATTTCTTAACTGGTTTGAATTTTGTGTAAGTATATGCGACAGGAACAATCTTAAAGAACTAATGATAATAGATTTCAAATATTTTTGTTCTACCAACCCGATTTTTTGTTATTTTGTTAACCTTATCATTTATGACGAATAAACATACAACGTTATATTTTCATTTTAGTTCGCAAAATACTTATGGACATAATTATGTTTAAGATTATAGTTGTGTCTAGTAAGAATTAATTTACGTCAAGAAATGTTGTCTGAACTTTCTAGAAATTCAGAAAATACAAGTATAAATAATGAGGCAGACTCACACTAATTGTACCCTTACAACTGTACACCGTATTTACTTCAATTCAGCCTTTTTCAACCCCTAACCGTTGAATTAAATGTAAATTACATTCAAAAGGAATTTACGTGTACGCACATTGTGTTTAAAAACTAAGCTTAGTGAGACGAGGTTATGTTCGGGTGTTTTTATTAAACTTAAAGTTTTTAAACAATTTATGCCAATTCACATTCTATATCTTATTAACATGTGCTTATTATATATATGTAGATATGTATATTCTTGCACGTGAATAATATCTTAATAAGCACAAACATTTTGTAATGAATAGACTTGTTGTCATGGCTTGTTGTGTGTTATTGAGTAAATTAACAAATAGATAAAAAAAGAAAACAAATAAAACAATAAGATAGAGTGACAACATGCGTACAGAATCAACCCTAAGATAATTATATATTTACCAACTTAAGCGACTTCATAAGAGTATGTGAAATGGTGTAAAGAATTTGAAAAGTCAAGAACGATTGTACTTAGTATTCAATTAGATTTTTTGTAATATTTTTTACGTATGTCCAGCCTAAGTTAAATCGTATTTGATATAATTGATGAAATAGATCACAGAACAACTTCCAGTGTATGATATTATTTCTCTATACAAACATTCATCTCCTACTTTAGAACTTTAGGGGATGAATTTAGAATAATCCTTTCTCAGTGCTCGCCTACGTAATAATAGAATTCTTTCCAACAATTCAAGTCTGTAGGTCCAGTAGTTTGCGATATGCGTTGACATATCTGTCAGTTAATGTATACAATTTAATTTATTTGATCAATATGCGGGCTAAGCTGAAGCCTATTTAATATGACTGACAATGTAGATCGGAGATCAACATACATTGGATTTATATTATCCTTTCTTAATTTGTTAGTGCTTGCTCGTTCGCTCGTATTACGTAGGCTAGTACTAAGCTGGAAGAAAGGGTTAAGGAAAAATAAACCTTTCAGCTTTATTTGTATTGTCTGTAATAAAAATACTGGCTGTGAATAAAGTTATCGAAAAAATTTTTTGAGAAACTTCAGTCAAAAAACAACCATAAATATCCGTCGTGTACTTTCGGGGTTAAAGTTTTGTACACACTGAGTCAGGGACCGGTATTTGTATAGTTTATATTAGCATCGCAAATCATTCTGAACTTGATATTTGCTTTCGATGTACAACCGGTTTTATGTCTTGCCACTTTGAGTGTTGATTTACTTATAAACACATTAACTAGGCGGCTTTCGCTAACTTTCTTATAGGAGATAATGTTATTTATGTTAGAAATCGTAAATTAATTTGCGTCTTGTTTTTTGCAAATTAATTCAAACGACGGTATCACGTTAATATGTTGGTAGAAAACAGTTATTCGCCATGTTCACTATACGGACATACGTGGAATACGACGCATCTACAACTTACAACTTCAAGTTGAACTTCCGCAAATTCATATTTTTCAGCGAATATCGAAGCTACGAAGCACAGTTTCGATGCTGTGGTGAATCAAGCTGATAACGATGATGTCTTATAAATATATAAAAGCACATATGCGCACACGCGTTAACAGAACTTATCTTCTTACCATACGTTCTACAGTATTAGGCATAAAAGCTGTTATCCTTTTCTGTATCCTTCAGCTCATAAATCGGCATTTATAATATTAGTTATGGTAATCAGTTAATACTTTCCTGTTGCGAACATACATCTCTTTAGAGCCATCGGATCGATGCGAAAGTTATGTCGAATATCTATTTGCTCTGGAAGTTGTTGACGACCTGGGAAAAACTGTCCAGTTTCAGAGGTCAATCGCCAAATCCGACTCGGATGGCTAGCGTTCGTGAAGTTTTGAGATATATCTTTTAGTCCCTATATCTACCACAGTGGCTCAAGGTTACTCAAAGGCCAATGGAGTGGGCAATGTCTTAAGTCTCTCGCATCGGAAAAAATGAAAATGGCCGATGTGACCGGAATGTTCTAGAATGGCAGACATAGGACAACGCAGCGCAGACCTACCTGGTCCTATCCCACAAGGTGGATCGATGGTCTGGTCAAGATTGAGGGAGTCCACTGGATAAGGGCAGCCGAGGACCGATTTTTGTGGCGATCAAGGGGGAGACCTACGTCTAGCAGTGGACGACTTTTGATTTCATTGCAAAATACTTTGTTAGCACAAGTTAATTAGACGTCTAATTACTTGGAGTCAGTGCAAGTATAAGAAAACGTATGAACGCGTGTTTGAATAGGCATTGTGGGTAGACAAAGGTGTGTTGTGTTGGGGTGACGCCGTGAATTTCAATTGATGAGTAATAAATCGACGACTGTTTATCCTGCTTTTGAGGTCTCACCGCTTGTGTTCTTTGTTCAATCACTTCCTATAATTATAACTAAAACAATAGTGTCCGTTATTTTTGTGAGACATACAAGCTAGATTTTTTACGTCTCTGAATAATGAAAATATTACGTAAACTTTTAGTGACCACGTGTCGAAACGGTGTGGGATTTGTATTTGAAAGCGACATGGTAATTAATAGAGAAAAAATAATATATTAATATCATACGATTGATTAGGACACAATAATTCATTAGGTTACTTTACACAGCAGACTTCAATGTATTTTACACACTTTACTGTCATTTTTTCTACGGAAACTTTAAATATTAGCCGAATCTGATACACCTCGGTGATTGCAATATTTCTAATTGTTCCCGACGTTTTAGCTTCACATATTTTCTTTTAGCTATTTTTTCTTTCATTATACTTACCGCGTTTGGGAAACAGGATGAGAGTGAATTTTTACGATGCGTAAAAGCGGCACCAACTTCATGGTGTTACCA
This sequence comes from Papilio elwesi, assembly GCA_029849275.1. Classification (NCBI taxonomy): domain Eukaryota; kingdom Metazoa; phylum Arthropoda; class Insecta; order Lepidoptera; family Papilionidae; genus Papilio; species Papilio elwesi. The sequence goes on along the minus strand of CM056704.1, from coordinate 2,934,363 downwards.
TGGCAACCAATATCAACTTTTTAAATTGACCTATAATTCCAAATTGTTTAGTTGAATCGTTAGCAATTGTATGTATTTTTCACAAACAAAGAGTAGAGACACACGAGATAAAGGCTTTAGCTATTTTTGTTTTTATACGCTAAAGAAGTAATTTACGTACCTTACGTGCCGACCTCATTTCTTTTAAATATTACAAAATTGTGTAGATATTTTTTTATATTATATTATTTAATATTCCTTACTACTCCAATTAAGCTTGTGTTAGCTAAGTCAAGCTCTCAGCTAAGCTACGTTTGTCTTACCGTGGGCTTCCACTGACGTATAAACTTGTCACGATGCAAGGTTTCTCTCTATCTTTCTGAAAAAACTACAGACAATATGTTTTGCGTGAATGTTCTCGGCAGTACCAACCCACGGTTAGGAGTTGGTTCACAATAATAGTTGAACGGAGGATTCCAACTCACGTCCTCATGTTTGGTAGCCCGTGCCTTAAGCCATTAGGCTTTGTATCAATTAATGAATAGAATAAATCTGGCGACATCTGTGAAGATATATCGGATTGCGGTCATGTTAGACGCGACCAGGTTAATGGGTGAGTGTCGGAACTCGAGCAGCGGTACCGTTATCGATAGTGCCGTTACAACGCATGTCGATAGGACATGTCCCCTCTCTAATTATTCGCAAGACTCACTTAAATAACGTCGTTAGAACGAGTGCTCGAATTTAAAAACTTTTGCCAGTACAATATTCTTAGCATTTGTTTGAGGTTGGTTGTGAATTTTTATTTGGCTTTGCATTTTTATTTCGTTGTCTTTTTATGTTTCATTTTAAGGAAAGTTACATCATTTGTATTTTAATAAGTCTTCCAAATAGGTTCATTATTGTTTTCATTACATCCATTTTTCATTAATATTTTATTTATTTATTTATTGACAATATAAGATTAGGTCAATGTTTTAATCTATATAATATAATATAAAAGTTATTAATAAATTTAACTATTATATAGTTCACTATTTACGTTTTTCCCATATTTTTTTTGCATAGGTGAGTTTAAAAAAAAACGTTTTTTACGTTTCAAACAATATCTTTATACCCTAAATTTGGGGTATAATTATTGAAAACTAGTTTCAAAGCACCGTACAATATTACTAAGGAGTGCTTAGTCGAAGATACTTCGGCTTTTTATAAAATTTTGCATCTTTTTATGAACACAATAGATTAATTTAATAATGAGTTCCTTTCCTTGTTGCAGGTTAAAATGCGTGTTGTACTAGCGGCGTTGGCCGTCCTGGCTGTCGTATCAACTGCGAAACAATGTAAGTATTGATTACGTCCCTAACACATAGACTATATATACAGAGCAAACATAGACTAGGCATTAAGCACTTATCGTTGTTACGTCCCCAATTATAAAACTACCTACACTTTGTGTATTTAGACCTAATTAGTGAATCTCTAAGGCATAGGCAATTTAACTTGTCTGCACAATTATACGGTCAATAGTCTCTAAGCTTTGCTTAATTAGGCTAAAAACTCACAGAGTGATTTTCACTCGCGTTCTCCCTAGACATGTATGTGAAAAATTGAATACATTTTCACGAGACGTTTTACGTCCCACAAGGTGTGCGATTATTTGCGGTTCCCGCAGCACCGGCGGGCCACAAGTAGAATCGTGCGGGACGCGGTCTCCGGTTCAGGTGCCGGCGACAGCTTCGGTGGGCAACGCTCGTAGGCTTTGCGATTGGTTGGCGGGTGAAATCCACACAATCATATCGGTCGTAAATAACCGCTTTGCGACAATCACCCGCCAAATTTGCGAATGAGAATCGCAAATGCGACGTCAGTGCTATTGCATAGAATTTCGGTCTCGTAGGTTTAGACTTAAAACCGAGGGCACGCAATCTTGGCGGGTGCGGACGAAAATTGCTCTGTGAATTCTAAGTCTCAAGTTTCTAAGTATAACACATGACAGTTAAGTTAATATAACTTGTAACTTTACCCAGCGGACAGCAGAGCGCGCATAGTATGTTACTTCAGCAATTGGGCGGTGTACCGACCCGGCGTAGGCAGATATGGCATCGAAGATATACCCGTGGATAAGTGCACCCATATCATATATTCCTTCATCGGTGTCACCGAGCACTCCAAAGAAGTTCTCATCATTGACCCTGAGGTAAGAATCCAGAACACATTTATTAACAAATTAACAATATTTATTACAATTCCAAATTTATATCGTCAAATAAAACGATTAGCATAAAAAATACAATATATAAAAGATATTTTTTAATTCAGAAATTTCTCCACAATGTATACAGCCGATTTTTTACAGTTAGTATTATTTATTAGTATTCTGATCTAAATTTGTTTTTAATTGGTTTAAGGACAGTAGTTGCTTTTATACCTTAATAAACTTCACACGTTCAACGTTTTATTCTGAGAAAAAAAGGAGGTGATCATGTAGGCTGTTCTAGTATACCCGCATTATCATCCACAACCAAGCTTATTTCTTGACAATGCAACGAACGCCGGGCACATATAGTACAAAGTAAATTTGGTTAAGATGAGATTTATTTGAAGCAGCTCTCCCCTACGAATCTCTAAATCATTTAGTAATAAGAGGCGCCAGACAAAACGCTCAGCAATCTTTATTAAATTCTGAACCTGACTCATTTCCATACGAAATACTTATAACTTACGAACAATCCGCTTTTCATTTTTATTATTCACTTAATGTAATTATGAAAATTGAATCATTACAATACTGCTAGACTTATTGGCTCTGTGATCGATGTCACAAGTTACTGCCTACCAGAACACTGCATCTAGTTTTCCTCCATATATTTATGAGAAATTTATGTAGCGAAAGTGAGTGTAGGCCTGAGTCGGCCTAGGCGTACTTATACCGAACAGATTGGTCATGCGCTAAAGGAAGGACGTATTAAGAGTACAGTAGTAGTAGATTTGGGTAGATGTATGAATGTAGAAGAAGCGAGAGAGATGTGCGAGGATCGTGACAAATGGAAATCCGTAATCTCTGCCTACACCACTGGTTTAGGTGCGTGAGTGTATATTTATACTTATCTACTCGAAAACTACCATACTTTTCACACGAATTTAAAAAAGAATTGGTCAATTTTAACTTATGACATCTGTCAAATGAGAATTTTTCTGTTCATAAGTTGTCTTACTGCTGTGGAAGTGACCTGTTTATCTGTGTGTACGCTAATATCTTTTGAGTTATTGTCTGGACGACAATTGAAAGGAAAACAATAATAATTGTCTTTCTTTCTCTATTGTGTCTAATATTCAATGCTTTTTTATCCGTGACCTCGTTTAAAAATGAATTTCGTTATTATTTGTATTATTAACTAGAGTGGTACAGTAACCCAAAGTGGGCCTTGGCCTAAAGGCGTAGTAGTTTGGGCTTTGCCCAAGTTATTTCATGTTCCTATTAAAAAGATAAATAAAAACCTACTTCACTAATCTTTTACTACTTCTAATGCTTGTAGGGTATTGCTAAAACTAATTATTTTAAGAGTAATTCTGATAGTTAATGTGCAAGCTATAGATAAACTCGCTTCTTTGCAGATAACATCTCGCTAGACGGACCTTTCTCTTAATGAAGGATCCTTATCGAAGAATTTTATTACACTTCTTCGTGTATTATCAAAACAATTTCTCTACAGCGCTACGACGGTTCATACTATTTATCTGAAAGGAAATTACCATGTTAAGGAGTATCGGACTTTTGTATAATCTTATTGCTAATCTTTGTTTATAGAAGGTTCGCGACATATTTATTGAAAATTATCATAATCCGCGCTGTACGTTATGTATTAATTTAAAAACATTAACCTGACAACAAATATTGAACAGGACGGAGATATGAAATGATAAATAGAAGTTTTGTCAGTTTTGATAATTTGAAATCGACCGAAAATTTAAGTTTACATATCGATATACATAGATACAAGAAATATCGAGTCGAATAATTATCTTCTTCAAAGCCGAAGCACATGTTGCATTTCCAAATGTATTGTTACTAACATTAAAAATATAATTTCGCAGCTAGACGTCGACCAGAATGGCTTCAAGAACTTCACATCCCTGCGCGCGTCCCACCCCGACGTCAAGTTCATGGTGGCGGTGGGCGGCTGGGCTGAAGGGGGATCCAAGTACTCGCACATGGTGGCACAGAAAAGCTCCCGGTTGAGCTTCGTACGAAGTGTAGTTGGTGAGTACATTATTTTTAAAATGAGAATGTGAAATTGTCTGTTAATCACGCTTTTGCTTAATGCCTGAACCGAGCATCATAAAATTAAGAATACATATTGTCCTGGCCACAGAAAACATACATACACACATAGGGTACCCTTTAACCCGAAAATAAACTGTTCCCTAGGGATAGAAAAACATAATCTTCATTTAACAAATCGCTTGCCATGGTAATGTTATAATAGATAGTAACACCTTTTTGACATATACTTCCTGAATATAATAAGAAGTACGCGAAATCAGATTACAAAAATTCCCGATGACCAAAATGTGAAATTTCGTCCCTTATTTTCGTATGTACATATTAGGTAACATTTACTTCTCATATATCTATCTATCTGTATTTATAAAGTTGTGCATGAGGAAAGTGTTTATATTATTTTATATATGTACTAGTGACGCGCCCCGGCTTCGCCCGGGTACCACTAATTATGTTCATCAGATCGCTACAAAAGACAGGAACACCCGCTGTGCCAATCTGGACATTCCCTGTGAATTTCATCAAAATCGGTCCAGCCGTTTCAGAGTCTATAGGGAACATACGCTTTTTATATATTTTTTTACAAAACAAAGTATCCTGTTTTTATTACTTCTAATACCTCCAAGAATATGTGTACAAGGTTTCATGATGATCGGTCGAGTAGTTTTCTCGTGAAAGCGTAACAAACAAACTTACATTCTCATTTACAATATTAGTAGGGATCGGGATAGATGAATAAAAACCTATTCTCAGACATACCGAATGTATATGCAAAATTTCATTGAAATCAGTTAAGCCGTTTCGGAGGAGTATGGCAAGTAACACTGTGACAGGAGAATTTTATATATATATAGAAATATTAGACTATGTTTACAGACTGACTGCATTATTGTTTTGCGCTGCCAATCTTTGTTTTGACACTGCGTTAGTTCTAACCGCAGTGAAATAAATTAACTATATCTCTTTTATCGCTAATTGAAATAGATAGTCGTACAAATAGATATAAATGTAGTACTTACAATCATTATACATGTTCATAGTACATTTTTAATAGCACTGCCTTTCAAGTATTCAAAGCCGTTGACTTCTTACACGCGATAATTCATTCCTAGCCCTTACTAGACGCGGACAAAGAACGATAATTCTGCATTCGTACTATTGGACTTAGTATCTACACTAATATTATTATATCTTTGTAACGTAATGGTTTGCCAGTATGTTATAAGATCTAATACATTTCGAAGGTAACAGCTTTTAATTAAGCTTTTAAGCTACTTAATAATTTTGTCTCCGAAGCTCATGTCGCTAGTTTATTAAGTTTTCAACTGCATTTTATATTTTAATATATATTTCATACGAGTTCATGTGCTCGCTACTCTAACATGTATATTAAAAATATCTTAATAGTTTTTAATTTATATTCCAGCAGGCTGAAAGAATGTTAGATACATTTTAATATGGAGGTAATATAAACAAACATTATGTTATTTTACAGTCTTGATTTTAAAATGTATATGTAGATTATATCATAATCTCAAATGAATTTGCATACATTCTAAAATTGTGCATTTTATAGTTATTGACTTTTCATTGATAGCTCAATATTTAACTAAATCTTAAAATCATCCAATACAGAAGAAATATCATTTTTCCTGTCTATCTTCTGTTCGTTGGTTTGCTTGCTCGTTTGTCACCTTCCATAAAAAATACAGGTATAAATTATTAAAAATCAAAAAGAAAATTATTGTATGCATGAAAACATTTCCAGTCGGGCCTCCTCGACCGATCAAATGTTCTAAAATTAATTAAACAGGAGAGGATTTTATGTTTTAAGAATCCCTTGTAACACCCTATTTTTAGAAGTTGACACATCACTTATCGTTAAGTAAATCTCATTATTCTCTTATCCTTAAAACGCGATTATTAAAATTAGTCTGGAAGTGGTAGTAGTAGATACAGTCGTCAGGCGCTTTAGAATTACTTACAAGTTATCGCGTCTTTTATTAAGATATTTATGTAAGGTAAATATTATCTCAAATCATTATCTCCTTGCCCACTCATGTGGTGGGGTCGGCATATTATGAACGCAGTCCATACTGCATAGGTTTTGGCTATAGTTAATACGACCGGCCGCCTGCCTGACACCAACTATGCTCGGGAATATTTGGTTATACTAAAAGTCATGTTTTGTCAGTGTGGTCATGGATCGTTGCGGAGATAGTCAAAAGTCGCGGGGTCTGTTATTGGTCGGGCGCAGCCCTCCTCTCCAACTTCGTCGTTACCTGATCAGCATTCATTTCTTCTGTGTTAATAATCCTGTGCTAATTTCAATTCCCGTAGAACCAACTCCCTCTTCCGTCTTTATGGAATCTGCCAGTATCTCTTCTATGCTGTTATACATATGTACATGTTAGACATGCATGCTTACCCATGATTTCGAAACGATTGAATTTAGGATGAGAAGACAGTGCGCAGGATATTCAACATAACATTTACATCACCTTTCGAACAATTTTCTCGTTGGAAGCACCATCCAGTCATTGTCCATCGATGATCGATTTGACAATGCACACTGCCTTTAGAAGCCGCCTGGTCATCATTTTTATACATTTGTATAATATTTACAATATTAAGAGTACATCCTGTATAGAAAGTATTATATCAAATCTAATTGCTTAATTTCCTGCGGTCTAAATATACCGCCTAATTACAGTTTTGTCGTAAGCTGCATAAAAGTCAAAGAGAACGTTTACGTGCGAATAAAGGGAAATGTCGGTTGAGAAAATACCGGTTCTTTGCACGAGAGGCTTCGCTGCAAGCGTGAGCTGAAATTCAAAAAGGATTTCGTGCAGGTCACACACTAAGCCTATGTAAGAATGCTCACGTGGAGCCAGCATATGAAAATATCTTACTTTACATTTTATTGCCTTGTAAGGTCGTATTTTAGTCACTGAATGGTGAAAACGTGTAGTGGGTTATCTTATTTCCGGATTTATTGCTTTTTTTTGTATGAACCTTCTTTCTATTTTCAGTTGAAGTTGACAGTGAAATTTATTTCTCAGAAACAATCTTGCACGTTTTTGTTTGATATTTTAGTCCGGATATTTCCTTGTACATTTTTTTCCTTAAGTTAACACGACATTCTTCTGAAAAATTTACTAAGCGCTCGTGAATATGTCCGGGGATGCGCAAACGATTTCGGTAAAATATGATGACAGGAATATAGTTGAACTCGGGTTGATTTTATATGGAGTATGAATAAATATTCTATTTATATTATTATTGTTTTAATAAATAAATATACGCTCACGCCTGTAACCCATAGGCCTACCCTTATAGGTTACAGGCGTGAACGTGTATTTACAGAGATTAGGGATTTCCATTTGGTGCGATCCTGGCACAGCTCTCTCGCTTCTTCTACATCCATACATGTACGTATACAAGCTCGTCGGTTACGGGTACTTCCTTAATCGCCCTTCTTTAATATGTCACTAATCTAATCAACATAAGTTCTCCTTGGACGTCCCCTACTAATACTGCCATTCACTTTTGCAACATGAATTTGTTTCGTTACTCTCTCTTCATATGCATGATGTAAATCTTCTGTTAGGTCTCGAATTAAGAACCAAGAATTTTGAATAAGATCTTCGAAGATTCGACCGAATTTTTAATCTCTCAAGAATTTCAGATTGACCACCTGGCTACTTTTAGGTATCCTATTATATATATTATTTTACAACCAATAACTTTCAATAATTATGAAACGCGGTGTTGATAAGCTGTCGAAAGCGAATAATATACGAAATAGTAACAAAATAAATTGCAAGCAAGATATATAGTATGCAATATTGTTCATGTGAAAAAGCACAATAACTGTATCACGTTGCTATTTAAAATATTATGTTCTAGCGTACTAAATGTTACTAAATAATTATATTTAAGTGATAACTTCAGACGGATTTCAGATTTTCAACCTGAACAAAATATGTGTGACATATGTTAACATTCAAACATTAAAAATTAAAATAAATAATAATAATTAATAATATAACAATATGAAGCAATCTTTTCGTCCTTTTGGGTTTTGTTTATCTTATGATATGGTTTTTTCTAATGAAATAACTTATAACTATTTTAAGAACAAACTAAGTCGGCGAGCACTAGTCCGCATTACTCGACAGCTTCACTAGTACTGACATACGTCTATATATTAGTATAGCTTTCAGAATGTTTCTCCAACAATTTAGTTTAGACAGACACTTTAAGCGATTCCGCGAGAGGAAATGGTGAGTTACGCCCCGTAGGAATTACCTAGAGAGCTTGGAAATTGTGATTTCCGGATGGATGTTTAAGGTTTGCCAAGCAATTTGCCGACGGCTTGGAATTAACTAATGCTATAAAATGAAACAAGGATATGTTTTTATATAATACTACCGTGAACCGCCCCCCCCCCCCGGCTTCGCCCGGGTACCACTAACTATAACCATTATTACAGGAATGTCCCAATCTGGACAATCCCTGTAAATTTCATCGAATTCGGTCCAGCTGTTTCGAAGTCTATAGGGAACATACATACTTCGCTTTTAATATACTATTTTTTTCATAAAAAGTATCCTATATTACTTATACCTCCAAGAATATGTGTACAAAGTTTGTGATGTTCGGTTGAGTAGTTTTCGCGTGAAAGCGTAACAAACAAACTTACATTCACATTTATAAAATTTGTAGAGAATACAAGAATAAAAAATACAAGAATTTGGTAGACGTAACCAACGCAAGTTTTTCCATACTTATAAACAATAAAACATAATTTTCCCCGCCATTTTCTTAGTGGAGCTTACTCCAAGAATTACATGGGAATGTGACTGCAATCCCACAGGATAGTGCGGCCAATCCACAACCATTTGCTACGCTTTAACTGTTGACTGTCGGTTCTCGACAGAGCTCTAGGAGCTTTCCATTGCGGATTGTTTTCAGTCAAATGATTACTGGAAGAATAACTTTAAAGTTTCGTGGTTTTTACTAGTTAAAAGGTTAAGGTTTGTAAGAGACGGGTTTGGAGATCGGGAGCTCAGAAAGTCTAATCGTGGTAAGAAAACCGTCTCTTACAAACCTGATTACTGGAAATGCTTTATTTTAAGTCTCTAATATCAAGCATAATGTAGATGATATATAATAAACGGTGACAGAAACCGTTGAGAACTTATCTGAAACATATTAAGGTATAATGCGTAGTTCTTTGTGTAAGGACGAAAATAAGGGCAATATTTTAATGCGACCTCAATTAGTGTCATTGCAATGTAGCGGGCCGGGGCGCACGGGCCACGGGGAACTGTTACTGCAAATTGCTTTTTTGCTCTTCTTAATATGTAGTTACGGCTAATTGCGTTATTATTTTATAGAAGCCTTCTCTCTAATTGCGGTAGGCATTACCAAAATTTATTGTCTCCGTGTGCTTATAAATTGTATTAGAAACCCTTATATCGTGCGAATTAATATTATAAATGCTAAAGTTTTTATGAATAGATTTTGTCACTCCTTATCGCCAAAACGGTTAAACAGATCTGGGTGAAATTAGGGACAAATATCTATTGTAGTCTGGAATATCAAATAGACTACCCGGGAAAATGTACAGCTGTATTTTAAGCCGGTACGTGTACGGTAGGGTCTTGGGTCGATTGACACCTAAGACATAATATTTAAAAAAAACTTTGTATGGTTATGTGACATCTAATGAGGCCATGGGTATTAATGGAGATATTTACGAATTTTATGCTATTAAATTAAAAAAAACTTATAAAATTTACCAAATTTCGACAGTAACTTAACTCTTAGTCCTATTCTACCAACAAGGGCGATTCGGGGAAGTGTGGAAGGCAGTTAAAATAATACGGAGCGTTTACACCGTGACATGACTACGAGTTATATGTGAGAGGAACATTTTTATATCCCCACATTACCCGAGCTCGGCTCTGAGTATGCAAATAAACGTCATATTTCCAGGGGACATATTACGGGATGAGTCCCGGCTCGTATGCGAGGCACGACGTCCTCGCGTTTAATTATTTTCCATTATCGTTTTAGAAGAATGCGACGCGGCCGAATGAACATCATTTAAACTTCGCGTTTTGATGTTTTTGTTAGCTCACTTTTTTATGATTCAACGTTTTTGATTTTCATTAAAAACTTTTTAAAATTGCTTTGAATTTTTGAGTGGAATAAATAGCTTACGGACTTGATGAAAGCGATGGCTTTTTTGGACTTTGATTGGCTTGGCGACCATTAATAAATAGAACCTTGGCCGGTTTTAAAATTTCCGGATCCGTACAACACTTCTTATATTTTTTGAGTTCTGATACGCTACGAAAGGGTTCCAACTTTTTAACTAACCTTTTACGAAGCTTACGAAAGGGCCACAGACCCTCGGAAAAATTATGGCACGCAATAAAACGGGTTTGTTTCTGGACAATAAAGTAATCGTCTGTATCTTTGGTATTGTAGCTTTAAATCTAAGAACTATGGATATTGAAAGAACCAGAAGCAATTATATTAGAAAACATATATTATTAACAAGATTTTAAGAGTATTACTTTAATCTTCTATCATTACAGATTTCCTAAACAAATACGATTTCGACGGCTTGGACCTTGACTGGGAGTACCCTGGCGCAGCAGATCGTGGCGGCTCATTCTCCGACAAGGACCGGTTCCTGTATCTCGTGCAGGAGTTACGGCGCGCCTTCATCCGGGAGGACAAGGGCTGGGAGCTCACTGCCGCAGTACCCGTCGCCGCCTTCCGCCTCATGGAGGGGTACCACGTACCTGATCTCTGTCGGTTAGTCGATTTTAACGTTTTATGATTTTTTATAGATGTAAGTGGATTCAGCGACTGTCAAATCCGAAGTCTGTATAATAAGGTTTGTTAAAGCCCAAAGCGAAATAAGTTTTTTTTAAGTCTGTAATTTTCATTGGATATTAGTAATTAAGGATGCTGTCATATTAGAAGCTTATGGGATGAATAAATATATCTTTCTATTGCGTTACGGGTGAAAAAGATTTCATATGATGAAAGTTTTTAATTGAAATAATTATGAACATCTCTTATTTTTAATTTTACAATATTCCATTAATTCTAGGGAATTGCGGTTTCGTTCAAAATACTTAAGATGGTGGTGGTATTCTTTTATTTCATTCGAACAATTATAAAAACATCAATTTTGAAATTTCCAATTTTCGGTCAAGTCGAAAAGCTCTAAGAATAAAATCAAAAGCTCAGCGGAGCAATAAAATAGAATATTACCAAAGGGTCGTTTCGTCACCACATTAGCGTCGTTACGACTCTTATAAAATTGGAGAGAGAGCAATTGAAATTGTAACGGCCGCAATATCGGAAACCTCTGCAAACATTCCCCCATTCCCCTCCACAATGTTTTTAACATTTTTCCGCGCTCGAATGAAATAATTTCTCATCTTGTTTGTAAAGAAATTTTCACAGCGAAGTGAGTGAATCCGAGTGCCACTTTATGAATAAGCGATTAGCACAATCATAAGGCAATTCGTTCTCAATTCTAAAAGATGTTTCTTAAATCTCCAAGTAATTGAATACTTGCTTATTAATAAATCTGAAGGTATATATTAATGGCTTACACATAGGAAGAAATTCTCCTAATTGTAATCGTTATATTGAAACATTGATCAATTAAAAATATTAATTAAAATATGACGGATCGGTTGGCATTGTTAGTAAGACACTTGCTTTTCACGCCGCAGGGCGTGGGTTCAATTCCCACCCAGGACAGATATATGTGTGCGTGAGCACGTTTGTTCGTCTTGAATCTGGGTGGAATTATCTATTAAGTAGTATAAGTAGTATATCAATTATCTGGTTTCCATAGCATAAGCTCTGCTTAGTTTGGGATCAGATGGCCGGGTGTGAATAATGTCCCAGGGTATTATTATTATTATTAATAATAATGGCTACTATCTCCAAGAAATTGTTTCTCAAACTGTTGAGGGGTATAGGTAATATAATTACGAATAACGTGTTTATAATATAAAATAATATAACAGGGAGTTGGACGCCATACATGCGATGACTTATGATTTACGAGGAAACTGGGCAGGCTTCGCTGACGTCCACTCGCCGCTGTACAAGCGCCCCCACGACCAGTGGGCTTACGAGAAACTAAACGTGGTGAGTAAGATAACGCCCCAAGCCGCCTTTACAATACTCTTATTTATGCTACTAGACCGGCGCGAACCGACAAGCGAAATCAGGGGTCGGCAAGTTTTAGTATGCATGTGTGATAAAAATTGTATTCAAATTTATGTATACCTTGTTTTATAGCAAGACTCTTGTAAACAAACAAACTTCGTTTACATGGCGGCCATTGCACATTTAATACTTTCATCGGAAATGTAATTTTATGGAAATCGTGAGATAAAGTGAAGTGAAATTGTGTAATATGTACGATATACATAGCTAATGTAAGAAAAACGTTTTTTCGAAAATATTTTTCGGTATTTACGAATATTAATGTAAATATTTTTTTTTAATATAAATTCCATCTTGATGTGTAACAAGGTTTAGATATTTTTCAATATGTGACAGTTGGGTTTCGACCAGCCGCCTGTAGCTAAATCTTCACGTCAGATCGTTCTGTTGTATTTCTATGTATTTATATTAATTGTGAGTTTCGTTTGATATTATACAAATTATTATAATATGTAATACTTCGCTATAATAGCCCCCGAATTTAAATGACAATGTGATATAATGGTGTTAAGTCGATTTGGATTTGGTTTCCTTCATGCGAAGAGTGGTTCTATATTTAAATGGCTGAAGCAGCCAATTTAAGCCACTCATTACAGAGTAATTAGAATAAATTGAAACGTATACAGTTGATTAAATTATTATTGACGACATAAAACTAGCAAAATAATTAATCTTTCAGAACGACGGACTTAATCTTTGGGAGGAAAAGGGCTGCCCATCCAATAAGCTGGTTGTAGGCATTCCGTTTTACGGTCGTTCGTTCACATTGTCCGCGGGCAACAATAACTATGGTCTGGGGACTTATATCAATAAAGAGGCTGGCGGCGGCGACCCGGCCCCCTACACCAATGCTACCGGCTTCTGGGCTTATTACGAGGTAAGGTTTCCTTTATAATATTGAAATGGACTTTAATACAATTCTACGTGTTTGTATAATTTGATAGCCCTGTGGAGTAGAGATTAGAATCCCGAATTGTTATGTTTTATCCTAGATTAGACTTGACTAGACGAGACAAAAGCTACTGTCATGTTTTTCATAAATGTGTTTGCTCGGACGTTGTCGCAGACCAAACACGGATTGTAAAATGAAAATGACAGCTTGTGATTTATTATTATATTGGCAACAATGTTTTACGTCATTATTTCTGTTATGTTGGTCAAATTATTCGCCAGTCTCAATGTATGGAAGTCACGAATGTAATTTAAAATACAATTCGATTATTATACTTGAACGAACGAACGAAGCAAGCAAACGCTTGTATCAACTTGAGGGAGCTTAATAAAGAACAAATATAAGAATCAAGTATTAAAGAGTTTCGAGAAATCCATTGTTTCAAGTCGAAAGTTTTCTAAAGTATATTTTGTGGAATTTCATTGAATGCGGTTCCCTCGAGTTTAAAATGATTGTACGCAATAAAGTCTCGCTGAATTAAATGTAACTATTTTCAGTATTTTCTTATAATATTAAATACAACCAAATGTTTAACGTGGTAGAGTGCTATAGAATTATTAAGGAGTGTTTTAAAATTTATTTTGTGTTTTCTTAATGCTTTAAAGGTACACTTTATTCTTTATTTAATGTTATCTTAAAAAGTTCTTTTAAACTTAACTTTCGAGCAGAGAGGCGTTTTTCACTCCTTGACAGAATTGTGAACATATATCTATTACCTTATTTTATTCAGTTTTAAGTACAAGAATTCCATTTTAGTTTATTTCATGTTTTATTTATAATATAACACAACTGAGGTCAGTAATTTGTTGTCGTACGAAAATAATTGTATCCTAATTTTAGATCTGTACTGAAGTCGACAAAGACGACTCCGGTTGGACTAAGAAGTGGGACGAGCACGGCAAATGTCCCTATGCCTTCAAGGGCACACAATGGGTTGGATACGAGGACCAACGCAGTGTGGAGATCAAGATGGATTGGATCAAACAGAAGGGTTACCTAGGGGCAATGACCTGGGCGATCGATATGGATGACTTCAAAGGCCTCTGCGGGCCCAAAAATCCCTTAATTAATATCCTCCACAAAGAAATGTCCGACTACATCGTTCCCCCTCCTCGAACCGGACACACAACCCCCACTGTGAGTATCAGAGTTAAAGAAAACAAACCTCTCCAGATTACTCGCCGAGCTCCGGAAAATATAAGCGAAGTTTGCGTACGAATTTATTAAGCTCAGGCCTAGGGACGCACAGTTCTTACTTTTTGTATCGATACGTTGGATCGTGTGTAAATCGATTCTATTTAATCGAATAAGTAAAATCGATTCGATGCCACGTATGGGGCCCGCGTCACTACATGGAGCGGCCGCCGAAACGACCTAAAGGCTCGGCGACTTCACAATCCGGTTATAATAATAAAGTAAAGATCCAAGCCGAGGTTTCCTCTACGGAGGGAGCCCTCGAGCTAATTTACTTTTAAAGAGATTTAGGCTAGGCGTCGAGCGTCGCCGCCTCGAGCCCGGTGTAGCTGTAACTGTTTCTTCTAGGCAAACAGTTACCAGTCAGTCACAAAAAAACCCGGCAGGCGTGCAAATGTCTATTTGACATGAGTAATACATCATTTCCTTTGTCACCCACTCTCATGCATAATTTTATATTTTAAAACTATATCATAACTTATTAAAGAACAAAAATGCAGTATCCATTATTTCCCAACGTAATAAATCGTTTTCTGATGTTCAACCCTATTTGTATATCGCTGCTTAACGTAACGAGAGAGGGTATTTACTGTCAAAATATGTTGGCAATCGAGAGGCGATAAATCCTGAGGCTTGGACAAATGGAAATTATTAATCATCGAGATAAAATCTTTCAGCCGGAGTGGGCGCGGCCGCCGTCGACATCTAGCGACCCTGCAGAGGGCGCCCCTGTAGTGACTACTACGACTAGGAGACCGACTACTACTGTGTCTACTACAATGTCTACTACAACTACTAAAACTACAACAACGCGCGTGACGTCAACAGCAGCCAGCGAGACCCCCGAACCAGAACCAATTAATGATCACCCAGAAGAGCCCCCAGCGGTAAGTTTATTACCTTTATTACCACTGGTTAAATAAATGGCTCAGATTGATTACAAAAATAACAATGTTAATTTCACTATCTTGTAAAATTCGATTGCCTTTCGCGCATTTACACTCATGACTAGGGTCTATTTATCTAAACAAACAATAGACAATAACAAAAATAAATATATTTTAATCCTGAGTAATTGTAACATAGCGCCGAGTGTTGCGCGCTAGCTTGTTTCCACATTACTTAACAATTCATCATCACAGATATATGTCAAATAATTTAATTCCTTCCTTTAACAGGAAAACGAGGTCGACAACCCTGATATCTGCGACTCGGAAGACGATTATGTGCCCGACAAGAAAGCTTGCGATAAGGTACGATAGTACAGACAATTTCATATTATCATAAAATAAACATCTTTCTTCTTCCCACGTCCGCAGTTTTTTTTTGTAATTTTCAGAATTACTTTTAATGGACACAATACGTACTTTAACTGCCTCTATTGGATATAATTCGTTTTAATAAAGGCTGAACATTTATTCAGATTCAAAATTGCATACTTAACTTATATGAGATTAGGATGGGCCTCGTATAGCGCTAAGCGCCTGACGTATGACATTACATTACCATCGTGAACGTTACGACGCCTTGGATATTTGCATTTAAATTATTGTCAGGCCCAACTTCGACTTTAAATTCATTCTATATAATAATCACTGCAAATGTTTTTATCATATTCATAGCAGCTTAAATTTACAAGTTTATTTTGTTCAAATTAAAACCAAATACATCCCTCTGTGGAGTTAAAGATTGTATATTTGATATAAGGGAATCTACATGGGTACACAACGAAGTTTCCCGGAACAAGTTAGTTTCTTTGAAAACGAACTAGTGGTTCACCTGATGGTAACATGACTTAAGTGAGTAGGATATGCATTGCTTAAATAAGTCAGTATTTGAGTTTGTTTTAAGTAATAATTTTGTTTTACAGTACTGGCGATGTGTCAATGGTGAACCAGTGCGGTTTACATGCCAACCGGGGACCGTATTCAACATCCAATTGAACGTTTGTGACTGGCCACAGAGCGCTAAGCGACTCGATTGTAATTAATATCAGTAACAAAATGATTTACACAACACGCTCCAGACATTAAAACGTACGAATATCATTTTTTTTAATCAAACATGTGCCTTGTAATTCTTGAGCGTGTCGGTAATAATGGCGGGAAAGTTTTTGCATTTGATTTATTGCTTTTTGTTTTTAATTTGCAAACGTAATTTTCGTGCAAGTTATGTGAATAGATCACTATAACTATAACTGTTAAAATGTGACAGTTCGTTTTGACAGCTATCAGTCTAACTTTATTACTACAATTTCTTTACTAAAATATATAAAAAAGCTTTAAAATGTCTGTCTGTTTGAGGTTGTTTGAGACGGATGTGATGTGTTTGTAATCCAACCAAACACAATTTATGAACTGTATCATTCTGTAGATATTTCCAAGTCCAAGTTTTTCTCCTTTGTCAAATTTTTTCACTTAGCTGTCACAGCGGCCTTTCATATTTTTATACGCTCGTTTCAGTATCGCAATTTTGTACAATTCGAAGAATTGAATATTTTCGCTACTGAGACTGATCTACTCATAGATTTATATGCCTCCCGATACCGCGTTACATACAAATTCAACATACAAAATGCGAAGCTCGATTTTACCGCGAATGTGAAATGTGATCTTCGTACACTTATCTTACTTTGAAGTGAAGTTTTTACACGATTTGATAGCACAAACCGTCATTTGTTTTTCAACCCGGAGATTTTGTATTCGTTAGGCGGGAAACAAATAACTGAGATCGACTTTACGAAGTCGCCAATTGGTGACTTTACATTTGGGCCCCGGGCGTTCCATCTGGAGGTATGTAACATCTTTGGTTATACTATGCCAACGTTTATTAAGTGACTGCTGCTCAAACTACACCCAAGGAATTTATATTTTAAGTCTACAAAGCCTCGAGAGCTTGTAACATAAGTAATCCGCCGCAAACTAAAGTATTTTGAGACAAGTTTGAATATTACACAAATGTACGAATTTTGATATTGTTTTTCAACATATTTGTGATTACTACTATATAGTTATATATTTCTGAATTAATAATAAGAAATTGTGACTGCTCATTATTATAAAAATGTTTTAAGGTTTAAAAATAGGTTGAAGAATACTTTACTGTTTCCGTTTGGAAGCAAAAATTATGTAATAACTTGCTTCTAGTACTTAATTCGCTCGGAGCTCGAAGCCAATTATAGCCCTTGGCTTCCGCTGGACTTAAATGGAATCCTCCAACCCCCACCCCCACTCGTCGGAAATGGACTCTGCTACCCTCAATTAGGTTAATTTATTTATTTTTCCAATAAAATAGTGCATAAATATATTGCGTTTTATTCCAAGAAAATATATTTAATTTGCGATTCAAATGAATTTACAGTATTTGATTCGCATAGAAAAATATTTCTAGATTTAATAGTACGTAAAGACAAGACACAATACCCCTAACGACAATAGTATAAAACTAGTGAATGGATGCCATATACCAGATACGAACACCAGACCACATGGATGTTCAGCATCTCCCTGAGGATAGCTATTCAAAGGATTTTTGTTATGCTATTATATTAAATTGGGCCTCCAACAAAAAAACTAAATTATAGACTTCTCTCGATTTCGAGATCGAGATTCAACAAAGGTACGGTAAAGGTAGGTAAGGTTAATATTTCATATAAGAAATCTTTTGAAAATAAGCTTGGAGAGTAATTGGAACAAATTCAGTTTGGAAGAAATTTTAAGAAACAACCTGCGTGTGGAGCTTTCTCTGAACTCTTCGAGTTATCAAATTCCACATAAACAATTTATAAAATCAACCGGGGCTTGTAAAAAGTGTCGTCAGCTCATTTTCCCGACACTTCAAAGGGGTTGTCAGCATAAATTATATTTCAGACCTCGGGTAATGTAAAGAAAAACAACGATTCAATTTGTTATCATGTACAAAAATGAATCTATTTCCCTTGGTTACGGTTGGACCAATTTTGCTAATTATTATTTATTCCGTTTGTCAGGAGACGATTCTTACGAAAGAAGCAATGAAGTAAATTTTTCGGAAGATTAGAAAATTTACGACGACCATATAAATCTTCAAATAATGATATTGGTGCGATTGACGCTGCAAATAAAATTATTAGTATTAATAAGACATAATAACAAGTAGTAGTTAATATTAAAATTCCAATGATCTAAGGAGGGAACTTATTAGAGACGCTTTCAATAATACAAAACTTTTAGTTAAGGTTGAGAACCATGAAAAAGTGTTACACGTGGCCATTGACATGGGTAGCGGGTTACAAGCTTATGAGAATACAATGTTATTGTAACATTTTATAATGAAAGTTATATAAAGTTTGTTGCTTGTTCGGTGTGTAAATATTTGCTCGGATCCGTATTGCTGGTGGCTGTTTTTCGAGAAGGTTCTAATGATGCCGGAAGGAATGAGGTTATATGAGGAAATAAGGGACTGCTCAAGGCTTATTTTGAGGTCATGCAAATATCGTATTATGCGAGCGATATTGTTAGTTATAAATCGCGAATTTTACAGATAGGTTTATCTTGTGAGTAGTATGATAGTATCCTTACATAAAAAAATATATATCGACAAAATATTATAAATTTTTGGATCATACATTTTATTTTCAACTATCACAAGAGGATAAGCAGTTGTCACGCGCACTAGGATTTACCTACCTTGCTTAAAAATATTTAGTAATTTTTTTTTTGTGACTGATAGGTCACTGTTTGCTTTGAGGAGGCACCGGGCTCGGGACGGCAGGGTGCAGAGGGCGCCTAGCCTAAGCCTCTTTATTTATTTAAAAGTGTATAGCGATCTTTTTATAACATTGATGTCTCTGAGCATGTGTGCGTAGATGTATGGATGTAGAACATGTTAGAGGGGAGAGGTTACGGATGTGAACGCATATCATTCGTTTAAAGAGATGTAAAAAGTTTGGGCTCGTCCGGGATTTGAACCCGGGACCTCTCGCACCCTAAGCGAAAATCATACCCCTAGACCAACGAGCCGGCTGTGTGAAATCGTTAAAATTAAGAATCTTATCCAACACGACTAAAGTAAAGTGAAAGTTCTTTATGTTTACGTTACTCAAATACGTGTACGACGAGTGATACGAAACTATAGTCCGATGACCTCAAAGCGGCAACAATGTAAGGTGTACAAAAGGCTAACGCCGTAAAATATCTTTTCATGCCGGTTCTATATTCACTAAAGGCAGCGACGACTGTGATGTCGAATGATAAATCGACCAGGACGAAAACCTATTATGCCGACCCCACATAAGCAGGGCAGGGAGATGACACACTAACGGGTTGTGAAATTTTTTCTAGTGCCTTATAATAGTATGTGACAAGGAGAGTCTTAGAATTTCACTGTAGTTGAGCCCGGAACAACAACATCTTTGACCGGTGAAATACCAGGCCCTCACAGAAGACAGGTGGAACTAAGAGTATTTCTGCATTTCGTCTGATGAGGCGAGATGCCGGAAGTCTATTTATTTTCTGTTTATCCCCTCCTTTGTCCATTAAAGGTAGGCAACTCATTACCCTGTTGCAGATACCTATGGGTAGCTGTCACTATATATTAGGTGAACAGCAGAATGTGGAGGGATATACCGGTTGGGTAGCCCTAAGAAAAGATGGATGGATTGCGTGAAAGATGACATTTTTTATATAATATGAGAAGGAGGCAAACGAGCGCTGGGAACGCACAGGTAAACGACGCCCATGGACACCCGCAACACCAGAGGAACTGCAGGTGCGTTGCCGGCCTTTAAGAAAAAGATAGTCTCGCTCGCATGATTAAGCGGGGAGTGGCGATTGATGATTGATTGACATGGAAGTTTAAATCCTGTAACGCTAAACCCATAAAGCGGGAACGGGGCTGGGAGATGAATACCTAAATATGTAATTATTGAATTAATTTTTATCCTTCCGTGTTGAGCTGGATAACCGATTTCCTGAGACATTGTCAGAGGAACGAATAGAGCATCAAAGGAACATAACCGAGGTAAAGGCAACTGAAGAAAATCCATTGACTTTTGTTAGTCTGTTTTGGCCTGTTTTAAGTCTTGCGGCTGAAATAAGTTGTTTCTGAGCCTCGAAGTCGTAAGATTTTTTCCTTGAGTATTATCTATCTATTTTATGGGCTATTTGTTAGCATAATTGTGTTTATAAATCATTCGGTGTTAGCCATTGGGATTCGGAACAAAAATATTTTTAGCGCCAGGGATATTATCACAAGGAATTCTCGTAAACGTTTGAATGTTTCGTCTAAGCAACATTCGTTTGCCGAATAAAATATTATCAAATTTTATTTCTCTGTTTTTATTGTAATAATAAAATAACCATAGAAATGTATTTATGGTAATAACACCTCACTCATTTATGATTAACGATTGTTTTTCCAAATTACCAGCCAACAGAAAAGTAACGTAAACATCTTGTATATTTATGTCATCAACTAGGCTGAGTTTGATTTCATCATCAGCATCCTGCTTCATTCCACTATGGACAGAATTTCCCCATTCCTTACACAATATGCGGTCTTCACATTAAATCATTTCCCGTCTCTTTCATGAGGAAAGGGAGCGCCCGACACATCTTCCATTTTATCTTTCGTGATTTGGTCATTTGAAATACTATACTCTTATGCAAGACATTAAGTTTAGATATTTTACACATTTTTAACTTAAATCGATCGCATCGCATCAGCTTTCTAACATTTCTGTTGGAAGAAATCATCAGAATAGACCCATTCGGTTGGTGGCTACGACGCACACGCTGCATTTATAACTTTTCTTTGTGTTAGATATAAAAGTATCAGTAAATATGGTGGATAATTTTTCTTTTAAGTCCAAAATTATTTAATGTGGTAAAAATTTTAACAGTGGTAGAGCCCGCAACAACAGACATCTGTTGCAAAAGAATTTGCCGGCTCGACCGGTGAAATACCACGACCTCAAAAGCCAGGCGTGTAGTAGAAGTATTCTGCGTTTCTACTGATGAGTGAAGTTCGGGAGGCATAATTCTAGTATTTTTCCTGTCCTTTTCGTATAATGCAAGGAGAGGGTGAGGGGGATATAACGGGGATGGGAATGGACATGAAAATCACTTAATATCGGGTGAACGACTTCCTTGTTCGCCACCATTATTTATTATTAAAATAATTACTGCTACCTTATCTGAAGAGATCGTAAAAATTAGTATATACATTATTTCAGAAGAAAAAAACTTGGGCTCGTCCGGGATTTGAACCCGGGACCTCTCGCACCCTAAGCGAAAATCATACCCCTAGACCAACGAGCCGGTGCGATAATCAACAGTATAGTCTTGTATAATCGGCTATAAGAGTTGTGTTAAAATGTGAAAGGTAGACCGGAATGTGGATACGAATACACTGTTGTCAGATGTAAAACTTTCATATCTAAATAGTTTTTAGCATGTCGTTGAAGCCATTTATTTTGACAACGGAAATATTTATCAAGACTGCCTAAAATTTTGCCGAATAATTATGTGAGAAAAGGTGACCAATTTAGAAGATTTATTGTGTGATTTATATTTGAGCCACTCGTGTTTTGTGATTTTGTTAAAGAAAATTAAGAGATCGATTCTGTTAAGGAGTTATGATTGAAATATATTAATTTTAAAAGTGTTCTTTGCTTCTTCAAGTTTCAAGGGTCGGCAGGACTAATACAATAGTGTGACTGCCGCCGAGTCTCTTAAAACAGAGAGAAGAATGGACTACAAGGTTATTATTTTTAAGGTTTATGTATATGT
The DNA here is from genome assembly GCA_029849275.1 of Papilio elwesi. Taxonomy (NCBI): domain Eukaryota; kingdom Metazoa; phylum Arthropoda; class Insecta; order Lepidoptera; family Papilionidae; genus Papilio; species Papilio elwesi. Next base: position 2,911,913 of record CM056704.1, on the reverse strand, counting down.
GTGTGTAGCAACGCAACTGAGTTGTCCCATAGTATTACCAATCTAAAAATAAAATTTACCAAATATTATCAATTCCGCGCTACTTAATGTAAGCGCACCCTTATTTGTGGTTAAAAAGGTTCACTATTATATAGAATTGTGAATGAAGCAATTTTGTGTTATAAAATAATGACCGCGTGAACTATAAATGTAGTTGAACACCAAGGAGTTATAAAAAGTTAGTGTTGCGTGCATTCAGGTTATTATTCTGCAGCAAAAGTAGGCTAACTTCTTAAAATTTGCATGTTATTAGCATTAAAAGTATATTCCTAATTGCGTTGCTTTATGGACACTCCTTACTAAACCTGTACAGAAAATCTGGCGAGGTGAAAACACGCATTAAAAATTCAAATAATATTTTCGCTAGAAATTGACTTACTACTTACTGAACGAAAAAAAATAATGTTATTTAATAATTTAAGAACGTATGTCACAATGTCCTGAATAAGCTACTTGCAACTTATCTAACGAATAAAGTCAGTTGTCGTTTCACAATCTCTAAAAAAGTATAACTAGTTGATAAAGTGCCAAGTAAATTATCAAACCAATATTAGACCAACGAGCCGATGACAGATTTTTTGAAATATTGTAATATAACATAGTGACTAGTGTGAAAATTGAAAGGCTTGATTGCAGTGCAATGTGGTTTGACTGTTACCGTTGGTATCGGGCGTTACGGGCGTTCATTCTATAACATATACTATGTTCATCGTATCAAAACAATTTGATACACCGTTTTAGTTAATAAATCATTTATCAATTAAAACATAGATCACTGTAAATTAAAAAAAATATTATATATTTATTTATTATAACATTAATATAATTATAATATGGTAGTATGTTTTAGTATTTAATAGTGAAGATTAGAATTAATATTCAAACGGTAGCTTTATTTAATATATTTAAGATTTATTACGTTAGCCGAGAGACGAAAATAGCCGAATAAAATGGAGCGTTTTGATCGTAAAACGTGCAATAGCCTTGAGCAACCAATACTGGCTACTTCAGCATACAATCTGGCTATAAAAAGGATAATATTGAAGTGTTCAAATTAGATACGAATGAAAGTTATTCAGGCTCAATTTTATTGACCTGGCCCAGAGTTCAGGGGCTTCAAGACGTAAATTAATAAATGTTAATTGATTTTTATATTGTACTGATGCTATGGTAGACCAGTTTTATGCCTGCGTTAGCACAAACACCAACTGGTTTCGTCTTCTTAAGCAATCATCGTTCAAATTTAGCCAATGTACAGATAATGTGTTGTTATGTATGGTATGAAATTCATTCAGTAGTTTTCGAGTTAATAGCATTTTTAGTTTTTGTCTCACTTAAACATAGATTGAGACTAGTTTCAGGAGTCATTTCCTCTTCAAAATTAGGTCAAGACCCCTCTTTCAAATAACAATCCTGGATTCGCGACTGTTTTGAATTATTATATATGCAATAGATTTTCGAAGTATCTAGGTGCGTATTTAATAGTAAAGCTTCCAATTTGTAATTACATATGAGGATTAAGCTAACGTGGCTTTTCTGTAAGCATAATATACGAGACGTGCGTGTTGACTCAAGGTATAATTAACGGGAAAACGCGGTCGCCGCGAAATTTAATTACGTCTACGTTGACACGTAACCGAGATAACTTTGTTTTTTGGGAAGAGTATTTTTTAAGATAATAATTTCGTCGGTAGTTACTGTCGCAGGTCACTTACAATTTAATAAGCAGTAGGCTCACGTGACCTAAGTGACCTCACCTGACCTACGAAATGGCAGATGCATAGGAAATTAGGTAAGTATGAGTAGGGGAAGGTAATTGGAATCTGGCTTCCAGCACGATACTAATTGGAAGAAACGAAGAAGCATAAAATACTTGTACTTCCTTCTGTGAGGTCGTGGTAGTTCATTGGTCCGGACACCGGCATATCTTAGAACCACTAAATTCAAACACATGTGACATCAACCAACCCGTACTCTTTCGGTGAGGAGGTCTGTTTCCCCGTATTGGGGAAACATACTAAAAAGACTGCTTTATTATTATATATTATTTATAATTCAAGGTTATTACATGCGGAAGTAAATTACAAAGATAATAACAAGCGAATGCGTGTAAAGCCGCGTTATACAGCTGCTAATTAAATATATAATTAATGTATATTATTGTGTTTTGTTTTTTTTGTGTTGGACGCAAAAAGCAACTTAATTATATGGCTTTTGCTTTTACAGTGTAAGGATTTAATTCCATTACCTTGTGTCATATTCGTAACAGAATTGTTGGCGCGGCGGAACCATAAACGTAAATTTGCATACAAAACCTCGTCCGCGAATTATTTTCTCTGAGCGGTATGTTGTGAATTTCTAAAGTTAATTAATTATTCGGAATCATTTTATTTATGTGTTTATAACAACACGCTGAGCCCTGGGGCTTCACGCGCCGTGCAATTAAATTTAACCGACGATTGTTCAGCCTAATCTGAAACCTATTTAATGTGATGAATTATATAGATTTGAGGTCAACTTACATTGCATTAAAATATTTCTCTATACAAGCTTTTATTCCCCACTTTAGACGTTTAGGGTATATAGAAAAATCTTCTCTTAGTGCTCCCCTACGTAATAACAGAAATGTCAAATCAAAAATTAAGGGCAAAATGTTATACCTTAGGCCTGGGCATAGTTAGTGCGTTGATGTATCAGTCAGCCAGTTCCTTCGTTTAATATTTAAGGAATACTTATGGTAATAAATTCACGGTGAAAAATTATTTCAAACAACTAATTGTTTTATTATTTCAACATTAGCGACAATGAAAATATTAATGACATCAAATTACAGGTGAAATCCACAAATATGCGATTTGTAATAAATATCCAGTGTTTTCTAAATAATTGGCTTAAAACTTACCGAGGTGTAGCACAAACGGTAAAGGCCTAACGGACGCCTCGATAACATGAAATGGACTAAAGTAAATAATAAATAAAATAAATAAATAAATGATTTATTGCCATCGAAAACAGATCTACATAGAAAAAAGTAAAATTACACTGTTACAAATTATGGCAATAGGGGGTGATTCAGCTTTGTCCACACGGAATGACGATCCCGTGTCACGCTGGTTTTCAGCCACCCCCTTCCCTTAGATGTTGCGTGAATCAAGAAGTCCGAGGGGTCGCCTAAAGAGATTTCTATTTACAAAAATACTGAGCATCCAGATTTTTAAAAGCTTACAGAGTTACCGAAGAACTCTCCCGGCGCACGTGAAGATGGTCTCTGAGGTTTTGGTGAGGATGATGTCATATGACCTTGTTTAACCAGATTTAAGTAAAAGGTCTTCTTCAATAATAAAGTAAATCTTTAGTGCCTATCACTCCTGGTGCCAAAAAGAATATCACGGTATCTTATTTTACCATCATCACTTTATACAATCAATTGAACAAAATGCTTTTTACATGTTTTATGAAAAGACCCTTCGTATAAAATACTTTGAAGAGTCATGAAGTATGCTCACAAGATATCTGAAAGACTTCGTCTAGCCGTCACCACATCCATAGCTCGATCTACCTAATGTTTGCCGCTACTCAATTGTCAAATATAAAATTTTATATACACCAAAATATCAGTAATTCCTCTAAAGTATACAATCTTTCGACCAGGCTCAGGGAGTTCAAGCGTTATCTAAACTAATATTGGAAAGTGGAATGATTTGTTTGTTTGGTTGAATTGTTTTGCAATTATTTCATCATTAGGATTGTACATTATCCTTGTAGAACATAGGCGATTAAATTTATTATATATAATTTTTGATAAATACCCGCGCGAAGCCGGGCGGGCCGCTAGTTCAGTATAAAGAACAACTAATAAAGATTTAACATCTTTAGAGGTACCTTTTTTATAGTACTAGGTGGCAAACGAGCATGCGGTTCACTCGATGTCAAGTGATCGCTACCCATAGACATCTGCAACTAACTAAGTATATAACTAATAATATATAAAATAATATTCTACTTATATAAATTATTATTCTACTTAAATTTCTTAAGCAACTTCCTACCTTATTAAACGCTAATTTGAATTAGGATTGGATTGAATAAAACGTGTTTTTTTTAGATTTCTTTGTTAAGCTACTTTCAAAGGGCTCAAGCTACTCCCCCCAACCGCCCAACGGCAATCTGTCACCAGGTATAGAGCCATCATCACACAAAGACCATTGTTCGGACTTGTCACACAGATCAGACTCAAAAACGTCACTTCTTTTGTTAGTAATTCCTTCTAATTGCTTGGTTACCAAGTCGTATAACATCATATAATATTTTTAAAGCAGCTACATTAGTACGTATTTAAACTGGGTTACGTTGTATCCTTAGTATGAAGTCGACGAATAAAGTGTTTTTTCGTTATACAGTAATCACCGTTTCAATTAACAACCCTAACAAAACACAAGGTATTATTAATTGTAAGGCGCTTTGCGTGCAACCGGGTTATTTATTTCCTGTCAAAATGTAGGCTAGCTTCGTAAAGCTTGCTTCTTTTTGATAAAAGATACTTGTAGTTAATGCAATTACCAATATTAATTAAGTCCCGCTTGGTTTTCGGGTACACTTAGCGAGAAAAGAATCTCAACTGTTCTTGGGTGAAATGCAACAATTTAGTGGCCATATCTGAAATAACCGTAGAGTTTTTCACAAGAATTGTGCGTTGGGAGAACCTAAGTACTCATCCGCACGAGCGCTTTTTCAACGGGCGTTAATAAAACGTTCAAATGACAGGCTGTTTTAAAGCGCGGTGCTTTTTTAATGAGCATTTTTGGATTTCCAAAGTTTAACGTTGACTTCTTGAAATTGAGCATAAAGAACTCGTGTTTCTGTTCTAACGGGAGTTAAACTAGCGCCGGCGCTGCAATCCATTGCCCGTGAATTCATAATATAATATACATATGTGCACGCGGCAGTGAGTCTGATTTATATTGATTTTAAGCGGTCATATGAACACATATATTGGGAACGGTATAGTAGCGCTATCGTCGGTTTGTAGCGCGACGTTCTACTCTAGAGAACCGGGAACCTAATAATTTAGCCCTACTAATTATATTAATGTTGTTGGCTGCATCTTTATATCTAAAACAGGTTTACTCAGTTAATCAGATGTTTAAAACTTGCATGTCGCCGACCAATTGTGAACTTAGTCAGGTTATAATCGGACTAGGAATATTGTAAGCTGTTAGCGAACTGTTAACGGAACGAATCATTTACTATTTTAATTAATAAATAATAAACTCAGAATACTTATACTTCACGCCTGTCTCCTCTCGTCTGTCTCGTGGTATTTCACCGGTCGAGTTGGCTTTCTTATTATTGCTGGCTCTACCATGGTTGAAGCAATTCTTGATATCGCCTTTTTAGTATGCCTTCAATCTGGTCTATAAGTTCGTCTAAGGTCCCACCCAACTTATATTGACCTATTCACAAGTTCTCTTTTCATCAACTCAACATGCCGAATCGCGGAAGTATAGCTTTCACAATTTAAGTTACAACGTTCCATTAAGTTGCAGATTACCTTTAAAATAAGTAATAATCTGTTCAATTTAATCTCTAGCCTTCGGTAATGTGACTTCCGTTGTTTACTTTCATATTGACCTCTACGAGGCTGCGCATTAGCTGTTACTTTCAATGCCATAATAAATATTATAGCAGGTATATCAATAAGCTATATAAGGAATAAAAACTTTGACGTTTGATTTATGTTCAGTACAGTCAGCACAAGCATCGACTAGTGCGCAAATTGCAATATTTTATTTTGTCAAATCTAAAATTGATTATTTGAAATCGCTTCCATGTGTTGATGTCTTAGATCGACTAAGCATTTGATTTGCAATTTAACGTTTGGAATTTGATGTTTAGATAGTTGAAACTGATGAGTTTTTTGTTCTTCATATGTTACGAACATGAAACATAGTTTGTATGTTGATAAATATCTTCTAAATAATTATATAAAGACAAGTTTCATCTCCCGGCTTGTCGAAGTACATCTCCAAAGCGGTTAGTTACCGCAATCTTGATAATAGGTTACTCGTCATAACAGGGTTCACCGCGGGTAGGCTGAGAGGAGGAATTGGTGAAGTGGAAGAATTGCGCATCTTCCACCCTTGGACCCAACTAGACAATTTGGACTAGTTGTAATAGTAAAGACCACGAGACCACCTCGTGGTCTTTTGCCTTCTACGACGACGAAGAAGAAAAATTATTTAGAAGTAATTCTACATTTCGCCTGGTGTGGGAGATTTCGGTAAGCCGTGATATTTCAGAGCTACTTCAAGTTACTCTCTCTTCCTATCGAGCCGAGTCTACGATAAATAATGTTGTGACATTGTAATCCAATAATCGCAAAAAGATCTTTACACTTTAAAAAATTGAAACAACTTCCGGTATAGGTTTACTATTGACCCATATCGGCCGCAGTATGTTTTTTATCAGCGCGTCAATAAACACTAATGGGGCGTTATCTGCACTGCACTCGACAATAACATGGTATTGACCTCATTCTCATGTTTTATTTATATCTCATATAAGCCGAGTCAAGAACAGCAGTATTATACAAATATAATCAATTAATAAAATGAGACATCAGGTCCATTGCACAAAGAATTTGACTACGTGCTTCAGTAAAATTAAGCTTATAATCTCTGCCTATCCACGTCTTTCCATACCATCCGCTACCCATAGCAACTTGCTGATGAGCTGCAGATGCATTGTCTACCTGTGGACAGATGTGGAAAAAATGAGAGGATATATAGGATAAGGAAATATTTACTTCTCCCCGTTCAAATCCTAATTCCCTTCCCATCAATTCCTTATTATAAATGGATGGAAAGGGGAAGTAGAGTAGAATTGAGCCACTGCCACCTCAGTCATCGGAAACGCAGAACACTTCACGCTTTACCCGCCTGTCTTCTGTGAGGTCGTGTTATTTATGGGAGGTGATTATATTTTATTTTTACAATAATAAAGATATTACATACGTTCTTTGGGTTTATTCTACATAAATACCTCTACCATATTTATCCCGTAGGGTAGTTTTGAAAGATTTCCACCCTCAAAATTGTTTGTTGTTGCTGAATGTAAAAATGTCATACCGAAATCCAATCCGACGGATCTAATAATAAATTATTCCAATAACATGTATTTAATTTGTCACGTCATGGCGTCATACAGTGGGCGGTACAGCGAGGCGTTATGTCGCGGTTGAACGACTGACGTAAATGGAGATCCAATGTGGTTTAATTTAGACCGAAATTACAGACAGAGCTAAATACACATCAATAGGACTAGAGGGATATAATTAACTAGCGCAATTTTTGAAGAAAAGTTATGAGAGAAAATATTAATAAATACTTTTTACTTGGATATTACAACGCGCTCCTATTGGATAAGGTTGTAAGTACTTGCGACTCCTTTATGTACCATAGATATTTATTTATCCTCTATTTCTATATTGAAAAAGCCCGCAACAATAACATCTGTCGCACAAATGTGCTTCACCAGGGAAGTACTACGACCTCATGAGAATAGGCGAAAAGTAGAACTATTCTGCATTCGTCTCATGAGTGAGGTGCCAAAAAGCTAATTCTACTCCATTCCCCGACGATTTGACGGAGGGGGAATGCATAGGAAAAGGAATTATCCTTTTTGCTGTTTATCCGCTTTTTATCCATTAATGGTAAGCAACACATCTGTGATTCATTACTTTGTGGCCTTAATGCTTATGGTAGCGGTTACTTAGAATCGGGTGAACAGTTTGCTCGTTTGACACCTTCTTCTATTAAATAAATTGGTTATTGTCCAATTCCCTTACAATTTACTTTGTAATTTGATCATTGAGTGCGTGTTGGGCTTGAGATGGTAGGTGGGTATGTGGAAATGAGTGGTAGAGATAGGTAACGGTGGATTTGGTGGGTAGAGCTGGGTATGTGTGGGTAGAGGTGGGCACATGTAGGAAGAAGTGGATAGAACTGGGTAGATGTGGGAAAATGGGGATAGAGGTGGGTAGAGATGATGATGGGTTTATATAATTAGTAGACTGTGTTTTTGAAACGTTTGTAAAATTCTTCTTCGTCTTGTCGTATTTAATTTTCGTTCGTAATGCACATTGAAAAGTTAAATTAATATTATTTACTAAATTTGTCCCGAACATACAAAAAAGTTCTAGAAAAATATCGCTCTAGGGACAAAAATAATATGAATAGAATATAAAAAAATATGAGTACAGCATGTTATCCTCAGATATTGAATTTTGATATAGTGTGTGACATTTGAAATAACAAAAATATAATAAGAGTTCATGTCAACACGGTTCGCTTGTACACTAGTAGTTGTCCGCGGCTTCGCACGCATTCGCTTCTTATTTCCCTCCTTGGAAATTTTCGTAATTTGATTTCACGTATAATAATTTGGTATTAGTAAATGTCATAAAGTTGTTTTCGGTCGCCATGGTAATGTTGACAGGACAACTTTATGACATTATTTATTGTCATCGGACTTACTATGACATATTCCATAATATTCAAAATGATGTGTACAAAATTCAATAATGATTGGCCGAGTAGCTTAACAAACAAACAAACTCACATTCGCATTTAAAATATTAGTTAGGATGATATTATTTACATAGATAATGAACATAATGGCATTGACCGCTTCCCGATATGCTTTACAATTTTGTAATTAAACCAATAAATTTTATTAATAGTTATTTTAAATTATAGCATTTGTTATTTATAGCCATGACGTAGGATTAAAAAAGGGTGTTTGTTTACATGGCAATTACCACTGAAAATAGGTCAACTGTATATGTCTGTGTATGTATATATATATATGGCAAGCGTCCTCGACTTCACTTACTATATGTTCAAAAACATTATATACTGCGTAGTTTCGCATTTATCACTGCTTTGGACTGGTTTTGTTGCACGCCGCTAAAGACAGCTTCATTATCACTACACTTAAATCATTTCGGCCAAAGTACTCATAAAGGTGCAATACTAACAAATAATTATGAAACAATTCATTAGGACAGTATCCTTGCTCGTTTGCCACCTTATTTCAGAAAAAAGGGGGTCGAGTTGGACTGTCAATTTGGGGGCTTTGGTTTGAGGTAAAGACTAAAGTATACAGCATTTTATATAGTTTATATCAGATCAAAGTGGTGTGGATTGATGGCTAAAAATTTATTTAGAACAATAAGGAAGCTCAAGCATCTTTTGGAGATAATTGTTAAGGCATTGAAAGACCATTATGTCAGTAGACGTGAGGTCGTCTCCAACGACCTAAGAAACAGAAGAGGGACGTAATGTATCATAGATGTTTTTTTATTCCATGTTTATACTAAATATTTTAATAATGAAATATTTATTTCATGCTTTTGAATGGAGATTACGTCATCCCATTATGGTCGTTAAAATACACAAGATTTAATTTAATAAATATCAGGGTTAAGGATTTAATATAAGGAACCTATAAAAAATGGTGTCATTAATTAAATAGAGGTCCCGAAACTGTCTTGATCACGCGCCTAAGTTAAGATGGGCGATGCGACATCTATCAATCATTATTAATCCCCTCAGAACCCTGTCAAAATATTACTGAATTGGAAATAAACTTTTTTTATTGAACCATACAAAAATATTTGACAAGCCTACGTGTTCATTTTGTCCGCGGATTTTAAGGCTATTGAAGCGAACGTATTTATGGAAGCTGATTTATATTCTAACAACATTTTGCTGTTTGCTTGATTAAAACGTCCACGACTGTGTTAGACGTAGGCGGGTTGTACAAGTTATTTTTAGCTTATCTCAGAGCTTGTCTTATTCTTATATTAAACAAAAGTAAGAAATTGTAGGGACTTATAAAAGGAAAATAACACTCGAGATGTTTTTTTTATTATTTATTCTACATAAAGTAACATGTCGTGATTTTGTTATTCATTAATAGCTTGTGATCTGTCCAGGCCTCGCTCGAGTAGCACTAATTATGTTGATTCGATCGCTATCAATATTTAATTTAAGGCCAATCTTAACATTTTCTGAAAATTACATCGAAATCGGTCAATACGTTTCGGAGTCAAACATACATACACATCACCTTTTATATACATATATAAATTAATGTATAATTATTAACTACCAGCTAATCTTTTTATTGTATTTTAACGTCCTACATTATATTACCCAAGCTTATATCAATAAACATAGTCATAGTTGTGGGCTCAATATAAATTGAAAGTTCAAAGTAAAAGTAAATAAATGTTTAATTCTTTATTTCATTCGAGATTAACTACCAACAGACGGAATTGGCGATATAAATCAAAGGAGGTAAGTAAAAGAGTCGGTATATTCCTCATTTAGTTTTACTGCTTCACACATTCGGCAGTGTTCGAGCTAGATTGCACAGCTCAGACTTAGTGTGTGTTTGTTATTGCTTCAGAGCGAGACGCTTACAGTTACAGTGCCAATACTTTTTCTAGATTAGAAAGGCTTGTGTCGAAATCCGTCTAAATTCTGTGTAAAGATTAGTTTCTATACTTTGAAGCATTTTACATATACTCATATTCCATATGTACACGGTTTTGGTATATAAAACTTAATTGAGGTAGATATATCAATCAGTATACGCTTTCAATTTAGGTATCAATAGGCTGAAATGTAATAAGGATAGGCCTATACAACAACGGCTCAATTAATAGTAAGTTACTTTTTGTTCACAAGAGTCCGTAAGTTTAGGAACTAAAAATGATAAAATGTAACAAATCATAGACTTCAGGCCGTACCTATCCCTCCCTCTTTTTCTGAGGAAATGCCTTGGCAGCAATATGGTTTTTTTGTGAAGGTGAACGAACGAAAAAAGGTTTTTATGTTAAAATTCGAAATTCGGACGGTTTCCACAAAATAACAAAATTTCCGATGAAAGTATAAAAAATGTAATGGGCGCCATGTATGCTAAAATGTATGTTTGTTTACAAAAATTCTATCGTGCTGTGAAAGAAGGTTGCGGTAGCAAGTGCGGATAATATCGGGGCACGCACCGACAAAAACCGTACAATGTTCGTTCCGCTCATAGCGGCGGGGCTACGCCGACATTCTCACACACATTCGCAGCACCGCCTGTAACATCCGCAAAGGCATCCCTAAGTAGGACGAGCGTCCCCGTTTCCCGTCTAAAAAAAGTGGCACCGGAACACCGAGGACTTTATTTATAGGTGGCGGATTCCCCCTGACCTGCCACTAGGCTATAGGAGTAAGGAAAGCCACTCGCTTTTCTTGTGTGGCCACTTTTAGCCGGTCCTGCACCTCGGACCACCCGTGTGGATTCCTCTTAGTTCATCGTGGCTAACCAGCCCTCGGCTTCTAAGCCCTAGCGCCTCTCATCTGTACCTATCTGCCAGTTTCAGAAGCATTCGTGTTTTAATTTTATTTATATGCACTTATATATAATATAGTTTTACCACAAATGTTATGTAGAAGTGAGAGATTTTTCTTAAAGGTGGCTTCGGGAAAGGAATCTATAAGAATACATACTCTTGATACTTTTATCACGATCCTTATCATTATTGCTGGGCTATAAAACCTTATGAGTCTGATAACAATATATTCTTTGTGAACTTTAAGGTCATAGTTTTTAATATACATATTGCACTTCAAAAGTTTTGCTTTAGTACCGTTAGCGTACTTTTTTTATGAAAGAACGTGGAAAACGAGCAAGCGGTTCACCTGATGTTAAGTGACCTAAGTGAGATACCTATGGCTATGCATGCAACAAGCAAATGAGTTGCAGATGTGTTGCCTACCTTTAATAGACAGAGGAGTGTGATGACAGGAAAAAAGCTATTTCCTTCTACTCTTCATCCCTCCTCCGTCCAATCCTCTTCCCCTTTCCATCCTATCCTATGTAGGAAACGATGGGAAGAGGATGCGGATTGCTACCAGCCCTCCGATATTTCACTCAGACAAAATGCAGTATACTCCTACTTCACGACTTTCTTTTGGAAGGTCGTGGTATTTCACGAGTCGGGCTGGCCCATTCGTGCAACAGATGTTGTTGCGGTTTCTATTACTGTAAAAAGCTACATGATATCTAAAAATAATTATAAAAGTATTCCTGTAAGCCCCTCACCAGCGAAAGAACTTTTCTATAAGTCTGTGATACCACAATACACTGATTATAATCACAACTGTAGTACAGCTCCATGATATCAAACAAAAAGTTGAATTATGTACATTTTCTACATATTATTTGGTTACTTTTACAATCCCAAGTACACAGATTGCAATTCGACATTTAACCAATACGCTTCGCTTTCAATTACACTTAAGTTCCAAACGACGTTCACCAAAATCCACCGTCACTTAAGCTCAAAGTAACATTCAATGTATACAAGTACAAAGTTCTCGTATTTCAGGTAACCGAGTTACGAGTATGCCAATGTCGATTTTCCGGCTGAGCGATGATGATCCGCGCACCCATATGCTGTGAAAATGGAACGAGCTTGAGCTTGAGCGAGAAAGCCTTTTGATCACATTTATTTCGTCTATAGTTTTCGATGAATTTTTTGGCAGTAGAAATTTTTTACGCTTCCGACAACAGAGGTTTCATCTGTTTTATGTACTACTAAAAAAATAAGTTTTATGTATTCAACGAGTTTTCACGGATTGGACAAAATTATATTTTCATTGCTCTGAATTAAATCCGATGCAACAATGGACACACGCACCCACACGCATAATGTGAAAAACATAACTAAATACACTCTAAAAATCAATAAAATTGATGTCGGAATAATTATAATCGGAGCAAGGAATAGGTACTTAACTAGTTTGAATAATTAAAAACTATATCAGTTATTTAGTTAATTATTTAAAAAAATTGTATATAATATGTTATTATTTAATTAAAAAAAATTGTTTCTAGATCATGAAATATATCCTTACAGATCCGTACTTCAAGAACTGTCTCTAGGGAGGGTACTCTTCGCCTAAATATCCACCTATCCATCTCGACTTGAACTCCGTCAAATTTCTAAACAATTATATTGAATTGTTTTATTTTATCTCCCTACTCTTCTCCCGTTTTATACAGCATGTCAGCATAACAGATTTTTGACTTCCACATCGATGTAATCATCCGTCATTTTAGCAGTCACTTTCTTAACCATGTCCCCTTCCACTCAATCCATCTTTTCTTATGTCTACCCTACCGACATATTCATACTAAACTCTCTTTGTTACATGCCATGTTTTCCTCTTCATAACATGCTCATACCGTTCTAATCTTTTGCTCCTTAACTTTTCCATACTAGTGGTACTTTCAGGCTTTCCCTAATATACTCGTTTCGTAATTGACTTATAAACTTGTATTTATGACGCAGTATAATAAGTTTTTGTACAGAGCTAAATTAAAACAAAAAGTGTAAATCTAATGCAATGGTAAAAGTTCTGATGTAAAATATGACTTGCGCATTGAACGGCGCATTTGCTGTTAACCGTATGAATCGCCTACGCGCCAGTCAGTTCGTAGCATTTGCGATTGTCGCGTCACTGCTACACTTCTACGCCATAGCGATTTGCGCGCGTAAAACTTACTTTAATTCCTTGATATAAAAGCTAATAAATAACTTTTAAGTGTTTAATAACTAAATGTAAAGTGAGTATTTATCAATATTTATTTAAAATACATGTTAATATTTGTTTAAAAACAATTTATTTTGTATATAATTTTGTGATGACGAGTTAATAATGTGGTGGTTAGTTTAATTTAAAATTATGTGTGACTTGTAAGTTGTGAAAGTGATAACCTTATGAAAATAAAGAGCGGAAGTTTTCAAATATAAACACTTTACATTTCAAGTAAGTTGTTCTAAAATAATATGTCAAAGTACACATATTGTTAATAAGAAAACAATTTTTATACATTTCCAATTAAATAATATACGATGGAATCTAAAATAGTTCTTTCTTCCGACACCGGATCTAATTTATTGCGCTTTAATACAATATTATTTAATAAAAATCAAAAATATAAATTATCATTTTTAATGTATTTTAATAATATCTTTATCTTATTGAAATATAAAATCAAATTAAAAATACTCATATTCAATACTTTATAATAAAGCAAATAATTAAATATTTGTCATTTAAAGTATTCAAATTATTTTAAACATCCAAAAAAAATTTAAACAATTTTTTTTAATTAGATATAAAGAATACAATAATTCCATATATAACCTTGATTATCTTATAAATGATTAATAAATTATAAAACATGTTTAATTAACCAAATAAATTCATCGTTTGTGTAAGATTAACTTTTAGATTAGTTCAATTACAAGAAAAATTCTATCTGTGCTCCGTCATTAAGTGGTAATTGGGGAAGCGAGGGGAAGGTATAATTTCGTGAAACATTTAACGGGATAGCTATTAAATTTCCAACCAATAATTAATTACTATCCGTCACTAGCCCACGTTTCGAAATAATGAATTGTTCACCTGATGTCTGACGCTGTCGGAGCTTATTGTGTTCGCTAACCCCAATGTCTGCTCTTTGTCTCCTGTTTCTATTCAATCCGGTTTGAAGATATTTTGGATATGAATTTTGCTTCACAATTAATTTAGAATATCATAAACAATAACATAATTCGAAACGAAGTTTTTGATCATGGAATAATCTAGATTATTTCATGATCACCCGACGGCGGCGTCTCTTACCAGATCCAAAATCTTAACTATCTCATTACCCGCTCTAACACGAGAAAAAAAAAATCATCACATACAGATTGAATATGTATACACATAAATTCTTGCACAGCGGCTATTGTGACTGGCTCTAACACTATTCTGCTCGCAGTTAGGTAGGTATTATGTATGTATGTCCGTTACATTGTTACCTCCTACAACTTAAGCGGCTTGATCGATTTTAAAGAATGAGGTATTATTAGATTTGTATTCTTCCTCAGTGTCATAGCGCAGATGACATCATCATGAAACCCATACAGTGGAAGTAAATTATTAAAATGTCAATAATCATACAGTCAGTCGGGTATTATATATATATTCAATGTTGAATTTTATTGTTAAGATGCCAGGGTTTTTTGTTGATTATTTATTAGATACATATTACTGATCTACTCGGCTCCCTGCCCGGGTAGCCGTTTCGGAAGCCATAGGGGACATCGCCTTTTATATATACATTTTTCCGAGATAAAAAGTAGCCCATATGTTATTCCAGCGTGTAATCTATCCCCGTGCCAAATGTCATCCAGATCTATTCAGCCGTTTTTGCGTGAGAGAATAACAAAGATCCATACATCCATACTTACAAACTTTTGCATATTAGTATGATTAAGCTATTGCCGCCCCCGTTTTGAGTTTTCACTTCTTTCGGCAGTCCTTATAAGTGCCTGGTTTTCATTCAACTTTCAACAATAACGACTACTCGTATTAACAATTTATATTTTAAAATGATGTAATTTTTCATGCTCGGTAGGAACAATAGAATCTTTTTACGGTTATTATATTCTTTGTGCTAGGACCGATGTAACCTACAGGACAAAATTCCAATTCAAAAAAGGGAGGAATTAATGCTGGTATGAGCAAAAAGATAGGAGAGTCTTTCAGTCATCATTGATTGTCACGAATGGTTATACTGATTTGTTTAAAAATACGGGTTAGACTAATATGTTAAAAGATAGATAGGAAAAAATTAAAAGTAAACTGGAACAACAATAAAAGATAGATTAAACGATATGTAATAACAAGAATTGAAAACATGTGTTTTTGGACTCGGAACACACATCGAATAGTTGAATATAAAAATGATAAAATAAGAGAGACACAACGAATAATTTATGTTAGGGAAGTGAAAATATATCACCCAAAAGGAGCGAAAGTGTAGCCAATGAAAAGATATAGATTTGCAGTGAACAAAATAATTGTATACAGACCGTTTAAAATCGAATTCTTATTCTCTCTTCTCTCCTCTTCAAGGAAATGGGAGGGGGGAGGTTAGTGTATACGTATATGTATCTATTTATATCGGATATGAAAGAAGAAACTAACGGACTGATATAAGGCGCACAGCACAAACTACCCAGTAGAGACTTGAAATTAAGCACAAATATTTCTGTTATTACGTAGGCAAGTACTATCAAAAGGATTTTTCTTAATTCATCCCCTAAAGGTCTAAAGTAGGGGATGAAAGTTTGTATGAAAAAATTATACATATCCAATGTAAGTTGACCTTATATCTATATGATAAATCATAATAGGGTACAGTATTATCAAATTAAATTATAGCGAGGGAAATCGCGGAGATAAGCTTATTCGTTAATAAAAAATAAAGTAGTTAAAAATAACAAAGCGTTGAATGGAACATCCATTCTGCGAATTCGTGTTGTATTCAACCCACAAACTGCTTTTCATGCGATAAAACTTTGCGGAATAATATGATTGAAAATTTTAAATAATTAGACGAGAGGGACTTTGCGGGCGAGACTGGGATAAAACAACAAAACTCGAACACGCAATCAACTGGAGGCAATGACGTTTAAGAGACAATGAAGTTTAGACGAAGACAAGGAAACTTTGAAGAATAATTTATTTCAATTAAATCGAAGCCCGCTTCGTTCTTTGCTGCAGTTGCGAGGATATTTTAAAAGAACTACGGCTAACTAACAGTACTAACAGTTTTACTAAATAGTCTAACTTCAATCGTAGGTGAAAAAAGTATTTGGAGAAAATATCTTCTACGAAAGTTACACATTAGTGAAAGGTGCCTTGGGTGAAATACTGATAGGCTTCGAGGAAGCGAGGTTCGCCCACTTCTTCTATAGAAATTAACGAGATTCCGTTGTTATTATTTACATTACACATTAAGTTTTATTATGTAGAAAAAAATAAACGAAATACAGAGAGTATTTCGAAGACTTTTTGCCTCACCTTCTAAGATGATCTGTCTTCGTTGAGTTGTCTGTCTTAAGAGCGTACTCCAACTTTAAAGGTTGGCAACGCATCTGCAGCTCCTCGGGTGTGGTGCATACTCATGGCAGCCGTGCTCACTTATGGACAGATTCGACATAAGAAATTTATATCCTCATTTGTTATTTGATCAGGTCCTAGATTATATGTTAGATAAATAAAAAAGCTAAATTTGGGACCAACACTGTTAAATTGTAAAAACTTAATTAGGTTGAACCTTTGAGTAACTCGCTGTTGGCGATTGTAAGGGTCGAGTTTATATGGATTACAAATCAAACAGATGAGGGTGCAAATTTCTTATGCCGTGTCTTATACTATTGATGTCAGGTGATTATTACTTTTTTGTACCTTGCACTATAGAAACTATAGACAAGCAAAGAGAAACTTAAAGTGTAAAAGTCGATGGTGGTACCACTAATGTAACCGAGCCTTATATTATATAAGAGAAAACAAAAAATATTCCAGAATTACGATAATTCCATTACGTTGCCTCAACACATTATTTATCACAGTTGATAGAGTTACTTCCTTTATTTTACGTTATTGCGTAAGGACCGATTTGGAATAGCACTTGGAATAGATGGATTATAAATTGTAGGGATTACATTCCGAGGGAATACTTGTAGATGTATGTTCTATGATAATAATAAGGGATAAATGGTCGTCGGCAGCTGAGTAGTTGGACGCGATCCTATATCTTCAATTTTACATAATGTACAAATACAAAAATCTTACGACGAAAGTTTCACCGATTCAATATTCTTTATAACTTTAGGGATAAAAAAGATATAACTATGTGTATACAGTCGGGTAATAATATAGTAAATGGTCCATATATAATTGTATATGCGGTCAATATACTTGTAAGAGAATGTATTCAGTGAGTGTTGTCTTCTCCATTAATACACAGGTCGTGATGATTTGGGCCATGAACAAGCTTTGTTGTCAGTTGTATAATACGAGTTCGCTTGCTACAGTCTATTTGTATAAATACGCCCCGATCTATTTTGAACTTCGTTAGTTTATAAATGAAGCAGGCACATAATAAATTGTCAGCGATTTTTAAAAAAAATTCAACGCATCATGTCAAACGCAACGAACCTATTATTCTTTGTTACATTTGCATATTTCTAAACATTACAATGCCAAATCAACAAACCTAACCTACAATTATCTGTAATTAACGTAACATAATAACAGTTAACGATTTGTCTTCGACAGTTGATTATCTGTCCAGAAATTGCACGTAATGAATGATTCGTTGAGCTCACAAATTTCTAACAGTTTTCAATACGCCCAGCCCCACTAAAACTAACGCTCGGTGACATATGTAACTTCAAAAGCGCTTTCTAGACTAAAAATAACGAGTTAAAAGGTACTTAGGCAAGTGAACTATAGAGAATAACAACTAAGTGACTAACACAACCGAAAGATTTACGGAGGCGTCGATCGATTAAGTTGCGTAGAAGCTTTCTGTTGGCCAACAGCCAAATTATTTTGCCAAATTCTGTGACATTCGAACGAGGAAATAAATCTAATCAATGACACAAAGTGCTCTGTAACAATAACATATAAAATGGTAATCGTACGAACGGAAATTGTTTATAGATGTAAAAATGGGCTTGTCATATTGTAATGGCTGTGAGATGGCTGACGGTGACATACTATAATCATTTATACGACTATATGTATACCTTGTTTCATGGCAAGATGGGATTTATATAAACAACGGTTCTTACGTTAAAATTCGTAAATTCCAAAATATATTCGATATTATTGTAAATCAAAATTATTTTTTAACAATCAAAATGAAAAACCATGAACATCCGCAACAGATAAATGCGTTGCAGATGCGTTGCCTGCCTTTAAAGGACAAAGGAGGGCATAGACAGGAAAAAGGATAATTCCTTTCCCCCGTAACCCCCTCCCCATCCTATCCTCTTTCCCTTCCCGTCCTATCCTTATGAGGAAAGGGTGGGAAGGGGAAGAGCGGCACCTCACTCATCAGACGAAATGCAGAGTACTTCTACTTCACGCCTGTTTTCTGTGAGGTCGTGGTATTTCACCGGTCGAGCCGGCCAATTCGTGCAACAGATGTTGTTGTTGCGGGCTCTACCAGACTCTGGCATATGCCTCCCTTAAGATGGACTTACGGTCATGTTAAGGTCGACTGGTCTTTGCTGCGATCCTTGAAGAGGCCGACTTCCTATAGTAGAAGTATATTAGGCAAGTATATAGTGAATTGGAGGGTTCTTTGCTGCCCTTGCCTTCATCCAGAGGTTGACTGATTATGGACATTTATTTTAAGATCACTGTGGGTCGTTTAGATTGGGTACCAGGCCCACATCTATAATTTAATGTGTTTGAAATTTTCAAATAGTCTATACTATATATCTTTTCTCGGCTGGGAATCGAACCAGAGGTCCACGACTTAATAGCGATATTCTCTGACTACAAACCATTTCAATTGATTCAATTTATTATTTTGTTTATCGATACTCTGTTATATAATAAAAAGATAGACTTGTTTGTTTGTAATGAAGAAACTCTTGAACTAATGAGCCGAGTTTTGTGATACTTTCAGTTCATGATACGTTATTCAGAAATTTATGGGTTATATTTTGGTATTATTATCGAACATTATTAAGATCCATTCAAGCAACGACGGGGTAAGTATGTACATTATTGCCCAGTATGTGGTGAGGGAGGGGGTTAATACTCCCCTCGATGGGAAAAGTTCGGAAACCCCCCTTTTTTAAATATTAACGTCATACTGACTGGGCAACAGTATTCAATATTGACCAATGACGGGCACAAACATATATAGCATGCGTTTAAGCACATTCTTTAAAAGATAAAGGAAATAACTGCAACAGTCTAAGGGAAACCACTGGAATACTTTATGAGTTTTGTTTCAATATATTAAGTTGTTTTGGATTCTCTCCAAGGACACGAGCGGCATTTCTTTTGGATGTGTTCTGCAAATATTATTAAAGCGGCCAAATTCGCGATCTGCTTGCCAAAAACATCACAACGCTTTGTTTTCATCAGGGCTAGTGTTAAGGTTAGCGATACGAAATTACGAAATTATTTTTTTCATGAAATATAGTTTGTTAAACAAAAAAACTTTTTCTTTCCCCTTATTTAAGTACTAGCTTTGCCCTGCGGTTTCACCCGCCGTGCAATTTAATTCAACTAACGATTTTTTAAATAAGCTGTACCTATTATGATTGACCAGAATATTAGGTAGCATGTGGCTAAATTTTTTACTTGAAACTTATCGTTATATTTTAGACAATTCACATAATATCGTTATAAATTATAGAATTATTGTTATTTTGATGTATAAGCTATATTATTATAAAGGTTCACTAAAATCCATTCAGTAGTTTTTGCGTGAAAGAGTAACAACATCCATACATCCTTACATACACACAAACTTTCGTATTTATAATATTATTAGGATAAGGCGAGGTTACAATTAAACTCGTATTTTTGTTTTGTGATTTCGGCGTGAGATTGTAGACTAAAACTCCTTATTATTTTAGCCACTCATTTTTATGTGTTATCTAAGTAAAAACTTAAAATCCGAAAGTATCCCAAACTTTTATTTCGGATTCGTATACGATTTTTTTTTATTTTGCGTTCGAATCTCCATAACATCTATGTATGAAAGTATGAGCTCACAAATCGTGTGTATCTCTTATCTACATGCCGTCATAACCTACGCAGCTAGATTCAAACTCGCCGACTAGATCTATCTTGATTTCCTAAGTCTTTCTTACCTTGGGCAATGCTAATAGTTCGATAGTCATAGCTACTTACAATTTTGGCTACAATGATCTCCACCGAAGCGTTAACTGCGAACTTAAAGTATACAGTGAAGCAGAAAGATTCTTTTTTAAGCTTTTTACTAACCAACGTTTCACCCGGTGAATGAAATGTAGATCCTCGACTATTTCAGACATCTCTTATCTTGTTTACTTAGGAATATACAAACAACTTTATTCGTCGCTGGTATTCTTAAAAGGTTGTATATGTGTAAACCGACTAGCTTGTACAACGAAAGCTTTTTACGTTTAAATAGCTCAGCAATATTACTACGGAACCCAAATCAATTGGAAGAAATCGCTTGACTGATATCAAAGCAAAACGTGGAAAGTCGTTTATCTTTATTAATAAATATATTAGTAATCATTTTAAATAATAAACCAAAAACATATAGCAAGCAAGACTTTATATAAAACATATTCGTCTTTGAAAGCTGGAGGTGAATTATACCGCATTCGCTAGCGTTCTTCGCAATTTGTAAAAAGGGTAAAAAAGATGATCCAACACTTATACTTATATTAAACAAACCAGCAAGGCTGAATTACTCATTCCTATTTTCACTGACCTTATGAAATACTAAATATGTCAGAAGTTGTCAGATAATCGTTGTAGTAAAACAATACATTACACAGCATTCGTCTGTGATTTAAGTTAGATGGGATGCGAACTTCTCTAGATTGAAATCCTTTTCATTTAAGATCGGTTGCCTTTTAGACAATTAACCCTTCTTCGGGCATTTGGAATAAACCAATTATCAAAACTAAATCAAACGCAAAGAAGCGGTAGACTTATCCAAATAAGATCACGAAGTGGATGAAAATAATTCCCTAAAAGGTTTTATGCCCTTTAATGAATAGCTACTTGCTCATCTCCGCGAATAAATAATCTGAAACGTTTTAAATTATTTTTGCTGAACTTTACGTCGTAATATTAAAATATTTTCGGCCTTTGGATGTGTACTTATTTTTAATCTCTGCGGACTGTTTTATGATAAATATAAAATATCGCTAATAACTGCGTAATTTGGTTGGTGATTTCCGTTAGATTAGAGCTCAGAAAAATGTAAATAATTGTTAAAAGTACACATAGAATCCTAAGCCGAAAGGAGAGAATTCGGATGTGTTCCAACTGAGCACATGTAGACTAGATTAAATATTTCAGTGAAACCATTTGAGTCCCTGAAGATACCTATGTATAGATTCTAATAATATTAAGGTTAAGCTCTTCCGCTGCATTGATAAATGAGTTCCCGGTAACTTCTTGTGACATGTAATATATATACACCCACGCCCTTAAAGCAGCGTCACGGTAGTCAGCATTTGTCACGGTCCTGGCGCACCTCTCTCGCTTATTCCATATTCATACATCGACGGTTACGGGTACTCTTAATACCGTCTTTCTTTAGTATGTCACCAATCTAGTGGGTATAAGTCACTCACTATTGCAACTTAAATTTCTTCCCTTTCCCTTTTGACATTGAAAGGGTGAATAAAAGGAGAAGAGAGAAGAAATAGAGTAAGAAAACATAGGGCATGTGCCCGAACCGCCGAAGCACACCTTTTTCAATTTAAGTCACGACGTCCTCTTTTCAGCCACGCTTTTCCCTTACAATGCTATTTCTCTCTATCATTCAGTGTCACGCCTAGCATACAGAGAACGCATCGAGGTCCTGATCACATAAAAATTAGGTTATAAATTCCTTATACAGGATCTTAGACCATAATGAGTCCACTTGAAATTGAAGTAATAGTACGTTATAAACACTTCCTGCGTACATCATCATAGGTAAATATTGTCCTAGCTAATTTATATTCTAGATGTTAGCTATGAAATGAACTCTGTGTTGTCTTCCGCATGTAACTTGTGTTTTGCATCAAGTATTTTGTTAGCAATAGATATGTAGTATTTGGACAATGTAACGCCATCTAACGAAAATAAGAGATATCAGTAAGTTATTCCTCACAACATTCCAATAACTTTATGCCGTCCATATAATTTTTTTGTGAGGATATAATAGATTGCTGAAATATACAAGGATTGATCGCTTTATATAACAAGAAGTATTATAAAGTAGTTACATCTTATTTCATTTCATAGTACTTAGAACTCTTGTATAATCATTTTTATTCATTACTAACGGACCGCCTCGGCTTCGCACGGGTAGCAACAAGAAAGAGACA
This sequence comes from Papilio elwesi, assembly GCA_029849275.1. NCBI lineage: Eukaryota > Metazoa > Arthropoda > Insecta > Lepidoptera > Papilionidae > Papilio > Papilio elwesi. The sequence continues at coordinate 2,888,845 of CM056704.1, read as the reverse complement.
AAAATCGAGATTACAAACTATGCTGTTTTTTAAGTTGGACGAAATTAGCCATTGTGACCCAATTTCAGTATGATCGGTTAAATACTTCCGAAATTTATCTCGGACAAACATCGAGACACGATTTTTATATGAGATAGCACTCAGGGATTATATGCCTTTCTAACACTGAAAGAATTTTCAAAATAGTTCAGTAGATCCAGAGATTACCCCCGACAACCTCACAAACTCACAAACTTTGTTAAGTATTTTATTTGCTAAACAAAGCAAATAAAACAATTTTAGGAATGTAATGAATTCCATATATAATTTTAAGCGTAATCCATTCGTTCCCTAAAGCATACTTTCTGTTTTAAATATTTCACGAAACGCCGTGAATGAATGAAACCCTGAAACACCCATTCACCGCAATAAAGACCACAAATTGTGCGTTTTATTTTTTAGTGAGCGTTGAAACGTGTTCAGGTCACTTAACATTATTTCTTTCATATTTTTTAATATCAAATTTAATAATTTTTGGTCCCAAAAATTCATTAAAACCTCATCAGTACTAGAATCTTTCTCAATAGAAATGAATACGTGAAAAGTAGTTTTTTTTAATTCGCTTTCATACACATCTTGACATCTTGGAATTTATAGAAATATTTTAAGCATTTTTAATTAATTTTATTTGCTAAAAATCTTTTAAATATATATTTTATCTGTTTTGTATCCGAAAAATACAAACTTCCTAAGGAATATTATAAATTGGAATGTGTGTTTGTTAGTTACGCTTCAACTCATGAACGATTTAACCGATTATCACGAGGATCAACATTTTCGTTCGTTCACTGGTACACCCTTGACAACAGGGTACAGAATACAGAAGAAAACATAGGGTATTTTTTTCCTTAAAAATAAACTGTTCCCGAGGGAAAGGAAGATACGTAAAATCATAAAATCTTTATTTACATGATCAGTTGCCATGGTAACGTTTTATGTTTTGACAAAACTTCTTTTTGATTGTGACCTGTAATTTGGATAGGCGGAATCGAATTACAAAAATTTTCATTCAGGAAAATGCGAAATTAATGCTTGCGAAGCCGCGGGCAACAATTATTAAATATAAAAGTCTCTTCGGCACGTCAGTCTCAATGCGATAAGCTTAAAAACTACTAAAATAAATTTCTTATGTTTTCAAGACATAATTGGATAAAGTTGGATAAGACGTAATACCCAACATATTACGATGTTGCGATAAAAAATGATGGCGTATTTGCTCTGCTACTGGTGCGTAAATTTTGTAGTATGTTTGTAAATTCCATAAATTCTAAAAATCTGTTCGATAGTATTTATTTATTTATATACACTTTTGTATAAGCATAAATACATTTATGTCTATTAATCTAATTAAAATGTAGAAATAGTGCAAAATATACTCGGCCTTTTAAGGGTAAAAAACAAAACTTTTCAGTCTGTAAATTCGGATAGAGATTTAAACTTCCTGACTGCACATAATCCTCTACTTTGCCTTCGAACAGATCGCCTCTTTACGAAGTACTCAGCTTATATATACTACGACAGATAACTCTGTCGCCTGACCTTACCCATGCATGCACGTCGGTTACTGGTACACACAATGTCTCCCTTCTAAAGTTTGACAATATAGAAGTGGATTCGAGCTATGTAATAAAATAATCGGGGTTTATTTAATCAAGCTATTGTCACATTTTGCATTCGCGTTTTTTGCATAAAAGCTATAGGTAGCAATCAGGTAGAAGTGGCGACAGGGCGCAGAAAAAATAATCACACGCTTAGAGGTCTGCGTGTGATGCACGCTTATCTGGACCAATGTCTCGTCCACAGTACAATTTCTTATGTAAACAATACAACTTTTGGTATGAAGATTTTTTTAAATGTAAGGAATTGTCTCTTTACAGGTTTTTTTTGTATTAACACGAGTAAGGACAACGGGTTCAGTAAATTTAACCTGCTTCCTTTTAGTAGAAAGTGTAAACAGTACATTTTTATTTGAACACGATTTGTATCTGCTGGCAAATAAATTTTATGTCCGAATTTGAGTAAATGTAAAAGCGAACGCTTTCAGAATTCAAATCTCTATTCCAATAGATTTGGCGAACACGCTTCGCGAAATGTAAAATATGCCGACAGAATGCAGTGGATTTTTTATAAGCCGGATAAGTGTTTCTCTCCTATTCAATTGCAGTTATTTTACTTTAAAGCCAAAGACGAATCGTATGTACTGGCAACTGAATTTTGTAAGTGAAATTCGAAAATTTAGAAGTCAGTAAATATATGTACGATAACAAATATTGGTAATCGAAGTAAAGGAGCAAGCGGTTCACCTTATACTAAGTAACGGCTACCTATGATCATCCACAATAAGCTAATTGGATGGATGAATGGAGAATCACATGGATTAAAATTAAAAGGACAGAGGAAGGGACAGACAGGAAAAAAGGTTACTACCTCTTCCTCTCGGTTTACTCTTCCGTCAAATCTTCTTTTCCCTCCTCTACCTATCCATATTATAAAAGGGAAAGGAAGAAGAGTAGTGGAATTAAGCCTCCAGCACGTCCCTCACCTGACCAAACGCAGAATACTTATACTACTTCTGTGAGTTCGTGGTATTTCAACGGTCGAGCCGGCCCATCGTGAACAGATGTTGCTGCTGCGGGCTCTACAACTGTTAAATTCCTCTTGTTACTGTTAAAAAAGGTTTCCTTTCGAAATGTCCCACCTTAATAACGTAAGTGTAATAAAAAAAATCTCAACTTTTTTTCTCAATGGAATATACATATATGTGCATACATATCATGTTGAATAACTTCCTCCCTTTTGTATTCTAGTTCAGTCCGGTTCAAACAAGTTATGAACTGCTTCTTGGCCTACATTTGCATTTGCTTGTTGTTCTATCTCGCCTCTCATTTTATATCGGTTTATACTGTGACAATATTTTCCTATCTTTGTTTAAAAACATATAAACATATAGCTAAAATATTGAGGCTAAAATGGTCGTAACAGAAAAGAATTTTGGAATCGATAACTGCTATTTACAGCTATGTGTTAAACTTTAACTTTTAGGGTTACAAAGAGCGTCTTTGGTGCATTTAATTATTCAAACAAGCAAAGCAAACGAGTTGTTGGACGCTCAGACACATGACAGTCACATTGGACGCTCAGCTTAACTTGTGTGGAGTCCACAACACCGATTCTCAGTGGCTATTCCTTTTAATTATTGAGATCAATCGTTGCAAACAACAACGATTCCGAAAAAAACATTTTAAATACGAATCATATGCATTATTTACTTACTTGTGTAATATTATATTGGATACTAATATAAATTTATAAATAAAAAATTAAAATACGCCTAATTGTATTGTTAAAAAATCAGTAATCGCTGATTAGGACTCTCCGGTCGTTGGCGTAAATAGTGAATCAACAACCAAAATTCCTTTGTGTAGTAGAATTTTTTAGATATAAAAATAATTATCTTCTTAAAGTTTTCTTTAGAGCATGTTGGCCACAAGCGGTCGCTGTCAGTTGCAGGTCTCTTAAGTTGCTTAATTTGACTTTAACGACTCTGCGACCGAATGCAGCGATAAGCGTCAGCGCCATGCCACATTAATTAAGCTCTCACGATCGTTTAACAGTACGATCGAAGCTTACTTGGGTAAATATTATGTGTAGTCCATTGTTGTAGTGAACAGCTTTTGCATAAAGCTTTCAGTACATTTTACATTTTTACAGATTTTATGTCGATACTTTGCACGTTAATTTATTTCTCACTAGTGAATCGTCCCAGCATCGCACGGGAAGTTTCCCCATAAAATAGTTACCTACATTAGAAAAGTTAATATGGTGGTTTAGTTTGTTTATTTTTAGTAATTTTCGGCGTAACTTTCTTTTTTTATAAGAACCAACCAACAGAAAATAATTGCGAAATTGTTCCACGCGTGAACGTCAAATCCAACTGGAGTCTAAAATTCTGTTCCTGATCAAATAACAGATGAGAGTATGAAGTTATATACCGTATCTTACACCAATATAAGATTTAATGTAAAATTTATTCTCTTTAAAATTAAAAAGACAAGAGAAGCTGCCACTTCGCGTCTCTACTATTGTTGCTATAGGAATACGCAATGAAACTAATAAATGAAGGAATGATAATGATATGAAATGATAACAAAGCACATGTTATTGTATATATTAGAGGTTTCTTTCAATGAAAGGCGACTCAAGATAATCGTTACTCGTTCTATTTTGTTGTAGTGAAAATACACCTTAAACTGTCTATAAAAGAAAGCGCTATTCCAGAAAGTGGTCTTGTAAATAATAAACCCAGTTCCAATTTAGCTGCTTGGTCGCTGCGATTTTCTCTTGTATTTAGATTTAATATTTAAAGTTATTTTAATGAAATGATATCGTGGTGCTTAAAGTGGCTATTTAATTTGTTTTTATTTAAAATAGTCTTATATATCTACTCACGTGAATTCAGAATTGTGAATTAAAATAATAACAACAATATTTGATATTATAAGAGGGTTAGAGGGTGAGGACGGGACATAAAATAATTGGGAAGAGGCATAGGAAGAAGCCAGTAAGAAGGTACCTAAAAGGTACTCATGTTTTCCGGTTACGAAGATCGTCGAATTTTTCAAATTTAACTCTTAAAAAATTAAGGTTATTTTTTACGAATTTTATCTTTTGCTTTTGAAGAGATCATATCAAATTATGAGTTTAACCGGAAGTGTACTCCGTATTGACCTTATTATTATACGATTTCTTTTGTTTATCAAGGTTTAACATAACCGTGATATGATAGGAACCTAGTAAGAGACACCAGGCAAAAAGATTCAAACCTATCGAAGGTAAATTAAAGGGCTTACCTAATTAAGCTCAGTGGCCACTGTGTATTTATTCATTTAGCTCTAATGCTGTGTGTAATCAAGATAGTGCTAAAATTAAAGCTAATTTAATAGTAAACTCGTTGCACGATGGCGTTCATGCGTGGCGTACAGTAATAAAGCTAACTCTATGCCATTATAAAACATTACCCATGTCTGTGCATTAGATAGATATTTATAATTAAATTATTAACAAGTCACGTTAGTCAAGTTGTGTAGTGTGTTAGATTTGATGAAAAAATCAACGTTGTAAGCCTTTTAACTCAATTCAATTACAGGTTCTCTATTCTGTTCTTAATAGGAGGTGAAGGTTCCTTGCTGACTCCATTGGAATCCTGCAAACTTGATTAGGTTAGCTACTTACTAGCTTAACTTTTACACCATAAGGGTGATGTTTAGTGAATTCCACTTCGTATCACCGTCCGTAAATGAAATAATAAAGGTTCTTTAACTAACTTGCTTTTTCTTTTAAAGTAAAAACTTCTTTTGTCGCGTTTAAGCATTTTTGGTAGAGGAATACTTTTGAAAACCTCACGGTCGTCCTCGACGCCTCGGCTCATTTAATTTTACGGTGATCGACCAAAATAACACCCTTATGTCTTAATAATAAAAATCAAAATTGATTACAAGAAAAAATTGATGCATCACACCTACTATAAAATATCAAAATGTTAGATTTCAATTTTCAATTGCGAATGCTTTAAACATTTTAACAGACTTTGTCTAGTCAAGCAATTAATTACTTTGATAGGTTTTTTCGGCTGTTCATTCAGTTTAGAACATACGGTGAATATTTTAGAATTATTACCGCGTCGCCTTCCTGTTTTGAGTTTTGACTTTCGGCAGTCCTTATGACTGTCTTAAATTTTTATTTTTTTAATAATAGCTAATCTTTTTCTACGATGAAAGTTTATTTTAATACAATGTAAATGTCAGTGGTATGGCATTCAATACTAAATAAAAAAGTTTATGAAAATACAACAGTACTAATATTTTTTATAATGGAAAGGTTGCAAACGAACACGCACGCAGCATGAGGGTATGGTGATGACGTCACTGTGTCATACATGTTTCTATATTCTGTAACTATAATAAAATGTAATAAAAAAATAAATAAAAATAAAATAACTTATTTGAATAAAAATCTAATACATAAATAACTGCTCAAACTTGTGGGTTAGACCTGGAGTTTTACTAAGAATACGTAGGCATCAGTATCCTTGGGTATAGTCTTCAATCACAGAGATATTTTCGTATGCTATTTGAACAGTAAAATTATATAATAAAGGTCTACAATCTAAGTATGTATATAATATTAGTTAAAATAAATCTTAATGCCGTAATTAAGCAAAATGCCTTAGAATTATATATCAAAGATCCTGTATATTATTTTCAAATCTACTTCTAAAATATGTTTATAATATTATTTTTGTGAAATTCCGGTGGAAAATAAATCATAAATTATTGCATTTGTGTCTAGTCGGTTCCCGGCGGTTCCCGGTATGGCGACAGTTCCATCAGACAGAAAAAAGATTATTTACAATGTCAACACACATTGGGTTATGGAAATGTCCTTCACATTTCCTTTAATCTTTCCATAATCTTTGATAAAGTTTATTATAACTTAGTTTTATGTCGTGTGCATTATATTCCATTGATACTAAGGGATAATCCGAAGAAAAACTTAATTTTCGTCAACACTGCTAGAACGATTCCTGTCGGTCACTACAGATATTCAAATGAGACTGTTGGAACTTGTAACAAAAACATCAGTTACCCGACCGGTGAAATACTACGAACTCACAGAAGATAGTCCTTAAGTAGAAGTATTCTGCATTTCGTGGGACGAGTAAGGTGCCGGAGGTTTAATTCTGGTCCTCTTCCCCTTCGCATACTTTTATAATAAGGAAATGGGAAGAAAAATTGAAGGGAGAGAGGGAAAGGAAAAGAAAATATATTTTTTCCTGTATATGTACATCTTTCTTGCCTATGGACAGCGGTCACATATCGGGTAAACGGCTCGTTTAACACCTTCTTCTAGAAGAAAAAAGATTTCATCCAAGTTTTAATGGGAGGTATGGGCAAAATAAGTTTTAATGGGAGGTAAGGGCAAAATAAGTTTTAATGGGAGGTATGGGCAAAATAAGTTTTAATGGGAGGTATGGGCAAAATAAGTTTTAATGGGAGGTATGGGCAAAATAAGTTTTAATGGGAGGTATGGGCAAAATAAGTTTTAATGGGAGGTATGGGTAAAATAAGTTTTAATGGGAGGTATGGGCAAAATAAGTTTTAATGGGAGGTAAGGGCAAAATAAGTTTTAATGGGAGGTATGGGCAAAATAAGTTTTAATGGGAGGTATGGGCAAAATAAGTTTTAATGGGAGGTAAGGGCAAAATAAGTTTTAATGGGAGGTATGGGCAAAATAAGTTTTAATGGGAGGTAAGGGCAAAATAAGTTTTAATGGGAGGTATGGGCAAAATAAGTTTTAATGTGAGGTATTGGCAAAATAAGTTTTAATGCGAGGTAAGGGCAAAATAAGTTTTAATGGGAGGTATGGGCAAAATAAGTTTTAATGGGAGGTATGGGCAAAATAAGTTTTAATGGGAGGTAAGGGCAAAATAAGTTTTAATGGGAGGTATGGGGAAAATAAGTTTTAATGGGAGGTATGGGCAAAATAAGTTTTAATGGGAGGTAAGGGCAAAATAAGTTTTAATGGGAGGTATGGGCAAAATAAGTTTTAATGGGAGGTATGGGCAAAATAAGTTTTAATGGGAGGTAAGGGCAAAATAAGTTTTAATGGGAGGTATGGGAAAAATAAGTTTTAATGGGAGGTATGGGCAAAATAAGTTTTAATGGGAGGTATGGGCAAAATAAGTTTTAATGGGAGGTAAGGGCAAAATAAGTTTTAATGGGAGGTATGGGCAAAATAAGTTTTAATGGGAGGTAAGGGCAAAATAAGTTTTAATGGGAGGTATGGGCAAAATAAGTTTTAATGTGAGGTATGGGCAAAACAAGTTTTAATGGGAGGTAAGGGCAAAATAAGTTTTAATGGGAGGTATGAGCAAAATAAGTTTTAATGGGAGGTAAGGGCAAAATAAGTTTTAATGGGAGGTATGGGCAAAATAAGTTTTAATGGGAGGTATGGGCAAAATAAGTTTTAATGGGAGGTAAGGGCAAAATAAGTTTTAATGGGAGGTATGGGCAAAATAAGTTTTAATGGGAGGTAAGGGCAAAATAAGTTTTAATGGGAGGTATGGGCAAAATAAGTTTTAATGTGAGGTATGGGCAAAATAAGTTTTAATGCGAGGTAAGGGCAAAATAAGTTTTAATGGGAGGTATGGGCAAAATAAGTTTTAATGGGAGGTATGGGCAAAATAAGTTTTAATGGGAGGTAAGGGCAAAATAAGTTTTAATGGGAGGTATGGGGAAAATAAGTTTTAATGGGAGGTATGGGCAAAATAAGTTTTAATGGGAGGTAAGGGCAAAATAAGTTTTAATGGGAGGTATGGGCAAAATAAGTTTTAATGGGAGGTATGGGCAAAATAAGTTTTAATGGGAGGTAAGGGCAAAATAAGTTTTAATGGGAGGTAAGGGCAAAATAAGTTTTAATTGGAGGTATGGGCAAAATAAGTTTTAATGGGAGGTAAGGGCAAAATAAGTTTTAATGGGAGGTATGGGCAAAATAAGTTTTAATGGGAGGTATGGGCAAAATAAGTTTTAATGGGAGGTAAGGGCAAAATAAGTTTTAATGGGAGGTATGGGAAAAATAAGTTTTAATGGGAGGTATGGGCAAAATAAGTTTTAATGGGAGGTATGGGCAAAATAAGTTTTAATGGGAGGTAAGGGCAAAATAAGTTTTAATGGGAGGTATGGGCAAAATAAGTTTTAATGGGAGGTAAGGGCAAAATAAGTTTTAATGGGATGTATGGGCAAAATAAGTTTTAATGTGAGGTATGGGCAAAACAAGTTTTAATGGGAGGTAAGGGCAAAATAAGTTTTAATGGGAGGTATGAGCAAAATAAGTTTTAATGGGAGGTAAGGGCAAAATAAGTTTTAATGGGAGGTATGGGCAAAATAAGTTTTAATGGGAGGTATGGGCAAAATAAGTTTTAATGGGAGGTAAGGGCAAAATAAGTTTTAATGGGAGGTATGGGCAAAATAAGTTTTAATGGGAGGTAAGGGCAAAATAAGTTTTAATGGGAGGTATGGGCAAAATAAGTTTTAATGTGAGGTATGGGCAAAATAAGTTTTAATGCGAGGTAAGGGCAAAATAAGTTTTAATGGGAGGTATGGGCAAAATAAGTTTTAATGGGAGGTATGGGCAAAATAAGTTTTAATGGGAGGTAAGGGCAAAATAAGTTTTAATGGGAGGTATGGGGAAAATAAGTTTTAATGGGAGGTATGGGCAAAATAAGTTTTAATGGGAGGTAAGGGCAAAATAAGTTTTAATGGGAGGTATGGGCAAAATAAGTTTTAATGGGAGGTATGGGCAAAATAAGTTTTAATGGGAGGTAAGGGCAAAATAAGTTTTAATGGGAGGTAAGGGCAAAATAAGTTTTAATTGGAGGTATGGGCAAAATAAGTTTTAATGGGAGGTATGGGCAAAATAAGTTTTAATGGGAGGTATGGGCAAAATAAGTTTTAATGGGAGGTAAGGGCAAAATAAGTTTTAATGGGAGGTATGGGCAAAATAAGTTTTAATGTGAGGTATGGGCAAAACAAGTTTTAATGGGAGGTAAGGGCAAAATAAGTTTTAATGGGAGGTATGGGCAAAATAAGTTTTAATGTGAGGTATGGGCAAAATAAGTTTTAATGGGAGGTAAGGGCAAAATAAGTTTTAATGGGAGGTATGGGCAAAATAAGTTTTAATGGGAGGTATGGGCAAAATAAGTTTTAATGGGAGGTATGGGCAAAATAAGTTTTAATGGGAGGTAAGGGCAAAATAAGTTTTAATGGGAGGTATGGGCAAAATAAGTTTTAATGGGAGGTATGGGCAAAATAAGTTTTAATGGGAGGTAAGGGCAAAATAAGTTTTAATGGGAGGTATGGGCAAAATAAGTTTTAATGGGAGGTAAGGGCAAAATAAGTTTTAATGGGAGGTATGGGCAAAATAAGTTTTAATGGGAGGTATGGGCAAAATAAGTTTTAATGGGAGGTATGGGCAAAATAAGTTTTAATGGGAGGTATGGGCAAAATAAGTTTTAATGGGAGGTATGGGCAAAATAAGTTTTAATAGGAGGTATGGGCAAAATAAGTTTTAATGGGAGGTAAGGGCAAAATAAGTTTTAATGGGAGGTATGGGCAAAATAAGTTTTAATGTGAGGTAAGGGCAAAATAAGTTTTAATGGGAGGTATGGGCAAAATAAGTTTTAATGGGAGGTAAGGGCAAAATAAGTTTTAATGGGAGGTAAGGGCAAAATAAGTTTTAATGGGAGGTAAGGGCAAAATAAGTTTTAATGGGAGGTATGGGCAAAATAAGTTTTAATGGGAGGTATGGGCAAAATAAGTTTTAATGGGAGGTATGGGCAAAATAAGTTTTAATGGGAGGTATGGGCAAAATAAGTTTTAATGGGAGGTATGGGCAAAATAAGTTTTAATGGGAGGTAAGGGCAAAATAAATTTTAATGGGAGGTATGGGCAAAATAAGTTTTAATGGGAGGTATGGGCAAAATAAGTTTTAATGGGAGGTATGGGCAAAATAAGTTTTAATGGGAGGTATGGGCAAAATAAGTTTTAATGGGAGGTATGGGCAAAATAAGCTTGTGGACTAATCTACATGCGGCGTAAATTCCAAATTAATCATACTTACTACTATTATAAAGTCACGATATTCCTTCGCCATTCAAATAAGCAATTTATATAGTATTTTCATGCCTCGAATATTAAAAATACAGATTTCAAATTTCTTTTTGAATCACATCATTATAATATATCCTGAAGTGTCTTCCGGAGAATCTCGAACGACTCTCGAAATAAATTGAGGTGAACCCGCCCCTACGAGAATGGAGTTTATTCTTGTCCCTTTATATGTTGAGTTCGTACACGATTCACTTCACAGTAGATAACTTTGCCTAACTTCCAAACAATATATTCAACTTATATTCGGATAACTTGTGCGTGTTAAATTAACCACATTACTATTTTCAAGTTATCAGCCTCGGAGTTTCTTCTTGAGTGGCTTGGAACATAAAAAATGTTTCGTTAAATTAAATATTTCAATGAAAAACTTTTACAAATCATAAACTATCATACTTTTCTATTTACTGAGTATGGGCAGATACATACAGGCGTAAATTATTGGTGTTTAAACGTATCTATTTATGTACACTTTATACATAAAAATACAATTAAATTTCTATGTATCGTAGGGCAATGAGTTCACAAAGGCCCAATCCCCTTCCCTCTTCTTTTATTCTTTTCTCCCTTATTTAAATCCTCTCTCTGTCCCATAAAAAGGAAGACAGTGCTTCTGCAACTGTCGTAGATGTCTATGGATAGAGCCAAACCTCTTTATGCGATTCAACTATACGTTTGCAATTTTTTTGATTTTCTTCTATAAAAATATATTCGAATATAACATTTGCTGATGAAAAAAAAAGTCAAAACGCGTTAAAAATTAAACGCAAAACAAACACATTTCACCAAAAAACGAAGGGTAATTCTTTTATAAGCCTCCACAACGGCCGCATCCATTGCGTTGGGACGTCGAAAATTAAAATTTAAAATCGAATTGCATAAATCGAATACGGAAAAGCGAGCATACATTTTAGCGCATAGTAAGCTATTAGCCCCCGCATTCTCCTGGACTATTTTGAAATTCAATGCACCAAATATCCATTTTGATCGGTATTTGAAATTTAAATTCTTCAAGACTGGCAAGGGTTGCCCTTAGTTTGAATATGTAAATATTTTTACAACTTTTTTTGACCTTGTTTACATCCTGTTTTGAGCTTTGACTTCTGTTTGAAGTCATTATGACTGCCACCGTTTTTTTTATACTACTTGTAGGTAGTAAACGGGCAAATCCTTCACCCGATATTAAGTGACATTGGCATCTGCAACAAACTAATGTTGCAGATGCGTTGCCAAACTTTAATAGATAAAGAAGGGAATGAACAGAAAAAAATCCTTTTTCTTTCCATCCCCTTCCCAATCAAGTCCTCTTCTCCAATAATGGACGGGTAGAGAACTGGGATTAGACCTCCAGCACCTCAAACTATGACTACAAAAGTTACAGAGGTAACAGCACCTAATGCACGAATATAACGGTTCGACGAGGAAATTATAACGACTCCATCTACGAGCGTGAAGTAAAGACACTTATGCTTTTTATTCCATGAGCGAGGAGCGGTGGCTTTCTCTCATTAGCATCCCCAACTTCATTCTTTTATATCCAATCAAGACAAATGTCTACTCTTGTTTTAATCTCTTCGAAGCAAAGTAATAAAAACGAAAAGCGGTATTATATTTTAACATGAATAATTAGTTGAGATTGATAGGTAAGTTCTTCATGCTGTCATAGTAGAGCGTCGATTATCTGAACTGATTGGGGGTCATGGATTGGTAATTGGTATATTGGGATAATCGAAGAGTAAGTAGGAATATATGAAGGACGATAAGTGAATGCACAAGCTTTTAATAATCAATGCTTCATTTGTATATAGTATACCTATAAAATGAACGTCAATAAATGAAAAAGTTCTTACTTTTTTATTTATACGGAATCTATTCTTTCGGGTCTTAAAAAAAGTTACGTTTTTCATTATATTTTGTGAATCTAAAATAATTTCACAAAAGAATGTCTTATTTGGAAAGTTATTGAATTCATACAACACAATGAGGTCAACTGCCACAAGAGTACTATTGAAAATGGAACTAGCGGTCACCCATCCATTGTACGTTCTAGCGGACTTGCAGCTAGAAACAAAATGTGGTGAATGATGAATAAAAAATAATCAAGTAAAAGCTTCTAATACAGAAAAAGGAGGTTCCAAAAATTTCTTCTTATAAGTGCTACTTCCTCGAACGAGTGAACAAAGCCGCTTCTTTCTAGAACTAAGTTTATTAAAGAAACTTATAATTGTTTTAATTAAAAACTTATTCAAAAGTGTCAGTGAGCTCTTCTCGAAGGGTTAATGATTAATTATATTAAAATCATGCGTTACTTTTGTATATATTTTTCATCGGATATTTTGCTACTGTTAATTAATACAGGATATGGGATATTAAAATATAAAGTGCAGACCAAATAATACAATTTACCAGGCGCCAGCTCGACTGGTGTAATTTTATTAATTACCGTGCAAACGTGCATTAATATGTTCAACTGAGAATGAAAAATGATCACTGTGACGTGTAGAGGTATACAGAATAAAAAGTGGATAGAAGAAGTAATACATTTACACTAAAGGTCACTTTATGAGTGAGGCTTATGACCTTTTCCACCAGAAGACGAGAGCTAGTATTGCGAGACTGATTCGATACCAAGGCAAAATTTGTGTCATATCTATACATAGAAAATATGAACCTGCCTGACTTATCCATCAACGCACTACCGAAACAAGTATGTGAAATTTAACATACTTCTGTTTTTAGCTTGTACAAAAACTCTTTGGAAAAGCTGAAGCTTTTGATGTCAAAATTCATATAAAACTAACGACACCAATTTGCAATTTGTAATAAAAAAATATCTTATTATATTTGTTAATTTTTATTTTTCTATAAAAGACTGACTGATTATAACAACGTATAGCCCAAACGACTGGGCCGAAAGATTTACTATTTTGCAAAGAGATTCTGGATCTTTCTAAATTCATCCCCTAAAGGTCTAAAGTAGGGGTTAACATTTTGTATAGAACAATATTTATAATTCAAAGTTAATTTCAGATCTATTGATCAATCATATTAACTATTTAATAGACCTCTATGGTTATATAACCTATAAAACACATAAACCCGGTTTAATTCAATTGCACGGCGGATAAAACCGCGGGACATAGCTAGTTAAAAACAAAATCTAAATGGATTTACCGCATGATACTTTGCAATATAATCGGAGTGTTGGGCCGAGAGGTTGATGGGAAGAGAGTGCATACGGAAGAAATGCGAATGTTGAAATATGTTTGGGGTAAGAATAAGGTACGAAGAGAACCTTAAAGTAGCACCAGTGACTGATATATTAATGAGCAAAAGGTAGCATGGTATAGACATGTTATAGGGAGTGAATAATGGCATATATGATTCTGATAGAGGTAGACCTAAGAAACGCTGGATAGATTGTGTAAAGGATGACATGAGCCAGAAAGGAGTGCCTATTGAGATGACGGTTGATGGGAAGCCGTGAAAGAAGGAAACGTGTAGTGCCGAAACTGTGAAAGCGGGAACAGGACAGCGGAATGATGATGAATTGTATCACAAATTATGCTTTTGTAATAAATACCCTTTTTTATTTGCTTTAACTTCAAAGATTATTGATTAAGGTACATATTATAAAATTGATATTTATTCTTGCTACTCAAAACTTCGGTCGTGATAAAACTTTGCGGATGGCTCTCGTACGGGTAAATTTCTTATTGGCAAAGTTAGAAACGAGACCGAATTTAAAAGTTATCGCATGCGTCACACTGTTTGAAATATTGAAGAGGAGATGGACTGTACCCAGATAGGAGGGAACAGGGCGGGAAAATTATGATTTATTTATCTGGTACATCAACAGTTCAATCAATTAATACATATCATTATATATTTTTTCAATGTATGAACAAACATACAAACAATACAAAATAAAAACTAAATAAAGAGAAAAAAAACTATTTTGACTTAGCTATACATACAATACTTGACGAACAAACGTTACGTTTTTATCATTATGTCTATTGGAATACCTATTTTAAATTTTATAAAATGGTACATGTAATATGTCCCGTTCATTATTCGAACCGCAATTTGTGTTTGGTTCCACGACATTTTAGTAAGTGGGGCATGATGACTTGCCTCAGTACGGCAAAAGGGAACATTGAACAGTCTTTTGACAGGTGATCTAGGAATTCTGGGTGGTATTGAGAAACCTACTTTCTCTAAATTGTTACTACAGTCTATCCGACCCCATATCACACTACTTAAGAACAATATAAAATGCAATGCACGCCGGTCACTCAATTGTCTTGTATTAAAAAACATAAGACGTTGTTCATAAGGAGTCTTATGTGAGATACATTAGGCATAAAAGGCTAAATGTTTAAGGAAGAAAGAAGGATTCTTAGGCCTCTAACCTTCGAATAAAAATTTAATGCACAGATTGATTTACCATTTTTATGAAAGACACAACAGAGACTTTTGAATTGATTTATAAATGTTTTTCATTATTGCACTTTTAAAATAAAAGTTATGAACAAACTGAAAATGTCTATTTTAAAAACAAACGTTCCAATTGGAAAGTGAAAACGCCTGTGTAAGTTTTATGAACTTTTCCGTACCGTTGGAACTTTATCTAGCTGTTTGCAGCTTCTGAACAATAAAACGAAAATTGTTTACAACAATGTAATTTAAAAATCCTACGATTACTTCTTTGTATATTATTTCCCTTCGTTTTAATATGTATCTACATATACAAAAGATGATGTATGTATGTATGTTCGTTATAGGCTCCAAAAAAGTTGAACTGATTTTGATTAAATTTTACGGAAATCTTGAAAGATTGGCATAGCGGGTGAAGTTTGACAGCGATCTTATCAGCAGAATTAGTGCCAGTTTACAGTTTTTAGTATATCTTTTCAATACACATAAGTAGGCAAAGACGGTAGTCGCTATTCATTATTCATTGACAACCCATTCACCGGTCGAAATGCAGAAACAAACCTCTACTCTACTGTCTTATCTACAAGATCTAATCAGTTTCGTTGTGCTACGGATGAAACACTTCGTTACTCTAGCGTACACTCTTATAGATGCAACTTCGTTCCCTAAAATTAGGTTGAATAGAATTAAAAAATGGATTTTGTTTTAAGCTTATAATATGAATTCAAAGTGCTCAATGTGGAAAAAATTTAAGCAGTGGAAGGCGAGAAAAGTATAAACAGTATACGAGTATATCAGCGGAGCGCCCTCATGCGGACGGCTTGCGCACGGCCCATAGAACACAATTCGTTTGATCTTTCCGCCTGCTCACTAAACGCTATTTATAGCTGATTCAAACAAGAATATATTCATTGTGTCATTGAGAATCATATTTAATAGTAATAATTTTAATTCAATTATCATTTATCGTAATACTAAATGTATTTCAGACGCAAAAACAAATAGTGTTAATTAACCTCTTTCATATTTTACAGTTATTAAATAAGTTCGACAAAGGTCAGGTTATAACTAACTCATAACAGTGACTTTTCTATTTGTTCCAGAGAGCAAAACATTTCTGTAATGGAAATATAAAATATGCAAATGGAAGATGCATTTAAAATTGAAACTGCGAAATTCCGCCGCCAAGAATATAATATACAAATGGCTGCAAACAAAACAAGGGAAATATAAACACAGACCATGGAGCTAGATAACGAATAAAAATATTAAAAATATGAATGCTTCAGAACCAGAGATATTGGTGGCAAACGGCCGATATGGAATTTCACAGTTAGGACCAGAATATATATGGGACTCAAAGGCATTGGCTTACAACATTGGAATAGAAATCAATACAACGTTTGATAACAGCTCGGTTTATAATAGTACAGATGAATCAGATGAGCTCTGGAAAGAATATATACATTTACTCCAAGATCGAGCTCTTCTTGTGACCTTTCTTCTTCTATTTTCATTAACTACTGTGTTTGGTAATATGCTAGTCATAATGGCAGTGGTTCGAGAGAGATACTTACATACATCTACAAACTATTTCGTAACGTCACTCGCCGTGGCAGATTGTTTAGTTGGACTTGTAGTAATGCCATTCTCGGCTCTATACGAAGTACTGGAGCATACCTGGTTTTTTGGCGTCGACTGGTGCGATGTTTGGAGATCTCTAGATGTTCTGTTTAGTACAGCTTCCATTCTTAATTTATGTGTTATATCACTGGATCGTTATTGGGCGATCACAGATCCAATAACATATCCTATGCGTATGAGTGGTCGAAAAGCCGCTTTTCTTATAGCAGCTGTATGGGTTTGTTCTGGAGCTATATCCTTTCCGGCAATTGCTTGGTGGCGGGCGGTGCGCTTGGAGGAAGTCCCAGATTATAAATGTCCATTCACGGAAAACTTAGAATATATCATATTTTCATCTACTATATCATTTTATTTGCCACTTTTTGTTATGGTATTTACGTATTATCGGATATACCGCGCTGCTACTATTCAGACACGATCTCTAAAAATTGGCACGAAACAAGTTATGAGGCCGAGTGGAGAACTTGAATTGACCTTGAGAATCCATCGCGGTGGTACGGTACGGCAAAGAGCAGATGTCTGTCACGGAGGCTGCACACCTGAAGAACATGACCAAGAGCCTTTGACCGTACTACAGAACAACGGCTTATCAAGGTCGTCAACTCGTCTAACGAATGTGGCCCACAACAAACATTTACCAAAAAATTTCTCTCTATCACGTAAATTAGCCAAGTTCGCAAAAGAGAAGAAAGCAGCAAAGACTCTAGGAATTGTGATGGGTGTATTCATAGTATGTTGGCTGCCTTTCTTCGTGGTCAATTTACTATCTGGAATATGTTCTTCGTGCATCACTCACGAGGAAATTGTCAACGTGGTGGTGACATGGCTTGGCTGGGTTAATTCATCAATGAATCCAGTTATATACGCTTGTTGGAGTCGTGATTTCAGAAGGTATGTATTTAAATAAGTGACTAATTGGAATCTTTACAGTAGTTTGAAATACTCCGGTTTTGAAATTATGTTAATATCAATTATGATGCTTTGGAATTTTATGGGACCATTATAATTATTTTAACTGATTTGTATGTCTTTATTGCGGCTAACCGAATCCCATTTGTTTTAAACGGGGAGAAAGAGTAGGAGCTTACAGAAATCCATCGTTGTATATTGAACTCTCTAGATGGTACATAATATGTTTAGAAATAACTACGATAACAAACTTGCTGTACTTTATTCGGTTGGTTCCTAAAGTACTCGGTAGGGTAATGCTATACTTTCTATGTAGTCTATTTGGATAGTAAGTAGTACCTTTGAGGATATTTGTGCTGCGTAAAATTGACCTGAAGACTTGAATACCAACATCGCATTCATATAACAGAGCAGCTTCGGCTTATGAATAAGAAAAGTCGAATAGATAAAAAACAAGTAAAATATAGTGTGATGACCTCAAATGGTTGTCTGTCTCGAATATTCTTTAGTAAATATGAGAATCTGATGTTGGCAACATATATTGCTGATCCATATGTCACAGTCCAATATACTTGTCCTGACTTTTTGTATCCGTAGAGCACGCTCGATTGACGTCGTTACGTCCGGATGTTACGGGATTTTTCTGATACCATGACCCGACGATATATTATTTCGCTTGAAGCCCAAGGCCTTTCATAAATTATAAATAGAAGCGGTTCGTTTTCGACCTTAAATTTTACTTGAAGACTTCAATTGATTTTATCTTAGAGCCAACAAAGAGAAGATCTGACATTTATAGATCACTTAAGATCGCATCTCTCGAAAGCAGCACACACTTCTATGTCGTAAAGTTTTCGAAAATGTTTTATATTTAATACAAGAAATTGATTTCTGTGCTTTTTAATCCAAATAATCTAACGTTGTTAGGTCTTATAAGTGATAGGGGGCGAGCCTGTCATCAAATTTTGTCCTGAACAAGAAAATTAGCAAGTTATTTATCACTTGTGAAATTTTCTGTTACAACAATTATTTGTATTGCACTTAGGAATAGGCGAAGTGATGATCATAGGTACACTGTATAGGTATTTACATATATATATAGCTACAGTTTTTCGGACTGGCGGCCTGTCGGACGATAACCTTTCTCGCTGTCTAAAGTAAGCCCAAGTAAGTACTGGCCAGCAATAAAGTAAAAGAATTGAAAGAACAATTTGGTCACCGTTTGCAAGGCATTCAAAGATTAAAGTCAGGGACTTCACCGTAAATGTGGGAAAAGGGCAGGGTGATGAGGATATTAAGAATAGGAAACACTAGTTCAAACATACAATGCTACCGGGAGAGGGGTTACTCTAATCTGGACTTTTGCGATTCTAATTTAAAGGTCTAGGACGTGTAAACAAGGACCCTATTTATTGCGTAACTTACGGAATTATATTCTTCTCCAGTATTAGAGAAGATAGTAAATCTAACATATAGCTAAGCAACTAGTTATTTTAACTCCATTCCAATTTTTTATTTAAAATTAGTTAAGTATTATTACCGACCCGGGTACTAGTCGTTAAACTGCGTCCAAACCACCAGAGGACGGGCAGCAGCGTCCCTTTAAGTATATGGTGGAACATACTGCGATCGCCAACCCGCCTGCCAAGCGTGGCGATTACGGCATAACCCCCCTAATGATTGCGGCAAAGAAAACATGGCCCCCAGTACCCGGCGGCTCCGCCGCCCCTGGCCACGGTAGCGGTCAGGATAACGGCGGGGCAGGGGGTGCTAAGAATCCCCGGCGGAGATACGGCTACCACAATCGACGACAACTGGCCCTGGCAACATTAAACACGCGCACACTGCGGACGCACGAGAGGATCGCGGAGTTGGAAGAAGAATTGAGCAAATTACGATGGGACGTTATAGGGTTATCTGAAGTCCGAAGAGAGGGGGAGGACACGATAATCCTCAAGTCCGGTAATTTGCTCTTCTTCCGGGAAGGAGACCAACAGTCTCAAGGTGGTGTCGGGTTTATCGTCCACAAGTCCCTTGTGAACAATGTGGTGAAGATCGAGAGTGTGTCGACTAGGGTGGCGTACCTGATACTCAGAATAACCAAACGGTATTCACTGAAGGTCATACAGGTTTACGCACCGACTTCGACGCACTCCGACGACGAGGTGGAAACTATGTATGAGGATATATCACGAGCCATACATAGTTACAAAACCCACTACACCATTGTCATGGGGGACTTCAACGCGAAAATAGGCAAGCGGTATGGAGACGAGCTGCGAGTGGGTAATTTCGGATATGGACACCGGAACCACCGGGGCTGCCTTCTGGCCGGCTTCTTGGAGAAGGAGGGACTCTACATGATGAACTCCTTCTTCAAGAAGCAAGAGCACAGGAAGTGGACCTGGATGAGTCCCGATGGTGCTACTAAAAATGAGATAGACTTTATCATGTCGACGAAGAAGCAAATATTCAATGATGTCTCAGTGATCAATGCGGTTAAAACCGGGAGCGATCACCGAATAGTCCGAGGCACATTGAATATCAACGTAAAGCTTGAGCGAAGTCGGCTGATAAGGTCTACGCTCCGGCCAGCACCCATCCATATCCAAAGTCCCGAAAGCTTTCAGCTTGAACTCCATAACCAGTTTGATTGCCTGGGGAGTAGCGTGGACGATCTAAATGACGGATTCGTACAGGCTGTTCAGACAGTGGGTTCTAAGTTCTTCAAGGCCCACCGTACGAAAGCATCCAAGAGGCTCTCAGACCACACTCTTGAGCTCATGAAGGTAAGGCGAGATATGATTCTGCACTCTTCAGATGATGCGGAACGATACCGGCGACTAAATAGGCAGATTTCGAAGAGCATTAAACACGATATACGGCAATATAACACAAACCGTGTTATAAAGGCTATTGAGCGGAACAAGGGCTCCAAAGTGTTTGCCCGAGATCTGTCTATTGGGAAAAGTCAGATATGATACGATATCTTTATATTCGGATTGTAAATATGACGACGGAATATTATTATTACATATATTAACAATTCATTATTTTGTTACAGGGCTTTTCTTAGAATTTTATGTACATGTTGTCCAAGAAAGTTACGCCGGAAATATCAACCACAGTTGCGCTTCAAGCAATCGCAGGTACGATACGTTTGCATATCTGTGTTAAATCAATAAAGCATTAGAAAAATGATAATTTATATTTTTCGTTATTTGGATTTATTTTCTTTTTAATTTCAGTTACGTACAACACGTCGATATTATTCGTCAACTGAGCTCGTGGGCATACAGCAAATTAGGCAAAACTCATGCGAACAAACTTACATATAGCGATATAAAGGCTGATCTAAAATTCCTCATTTCCTAATGCCACTTTTATATTGCCATCAAAAATTATTAAATTTACATAAAATACTTTAAATGTCTAAATAAAATGTATATTAACTGTTTTATGGAGCGTATAGCTGAGTAATTAAGATATTGAAGAGGTATGTGTGAATAATTGTTCACTTATTACTTCTTTTGCACTTATATTGGATGTTTCCTTTGGTGAATTCTAATTTTCCTGCTAACTTATATGAATTCTAATCACCCTGTGTATCTATACATTTTTACATTTAATTCTGACTTTTATCTTTGATAATTATATATAATTGAATCATGGAGTATAATATTATTACTCTACTTTTGTTTTTTAATTTCTCAAACGTTGCATGGAAAATGTTCAATATTTTTTTCGTAATTTTGAACATTGTTTTTACTGATTTTTTTATCGTTTTAATTTTAATATTTAGAAAACTTTTTTAAATTAATTCGTTTTAAATACCATTTGGATGTATAAATATTATCTTTGCATGAACCTTTAAATGTGTCTTAACTGAATAATTAATATGCTACCAGAATTAAAACAAATAATAACAACAACAAAAAAGCATCAATAGCCTAACCTAAAGGTTTAGTGATGGGCAAACATGGAACTTAAGGTGGTGGATTCGATTCCATTCTGTTATTGTCGCGAACCATCCCATAGCGCAACAAAAAACATACTTTTTTATTATGATAGAAGGTGGCAAACGAGCAAGCGGGTCACCTGGTGAGTGACCGCTACATAGACATCAATAACAAGTAAATGAGTCGCACATGCGTTTCCTACCATTAATGCACAGAGGGGATGAACATCAACAAGTATATTTTCTTTTCCTATTCATCCCCTCCCCGTCTAATACTCTTTCCCTTCACATCCTAAGCTTATAAGAATGGATGGGAAAGGGAGGAGGGACTGAAAATGTGCCTCCGGCATTTCACTTAAGCCAAACGCAGAAGAATACTTCTACTTCACGACTGTCTTCTGTGAGATCGTGTCTTACAAAAGTCGAGCCCATTTATTCGAGGAACAGATGTTTGCTCTACCACCGTTAATAATTTGATAATAATCAGAGAAAATACTTGAAAAATTTCCCAAATTAGTTTACTGTTAAAAACCTGTATATATTCGTTTATGTTACAGTATCCGCTATCGACGATGATGTATTCTTCAGTATCCCAACACGAGATGTGCCGGTTGTGACATCAGGCGCGTGCGGGCATTTGTAGGCCTGCGCGCGCACGCTGCTCTTGATGCCAACGTCGCCCCGGACGGCGGGGCGACAGGCACATAGAGTCCTACCCCATGAGAACTCTAGGCCATTCAGACTACGACGAACAAATACGTTGTGACGAAAGAATAACGTGCGCCGACAACATTTGTCCAGACTCCGCATCTATCAGTGAAGTGAGTCTAGAAAGTGATAGTCGACGACAAAGTTTAAAGAAAAACAAGAAAAAAGTTTCGTACCAAATAAAAGCGGAAGTGAACAGTGCCAGTTAAATGTGTAATATATATATGTAAATTTTTATTGTTGATGGTCTATTTCCTAGTCTAATTTCACGTCCGTGAAAGTTAATATTTTTTTTC
This sequence comes from Papilio elwesi, assembly GCA_029849275.1. Classification (NCBI taxonomy): domain Eukaryota; kingdom Metazoa; phylum Arthropoda; class Insecta; order Lepidoptera; family Papilionidae; genus Papilio; species Papilio elwesi. The sequence goes on along the minus strand of CM056704.1, from coordinate 2,866,127 downwards.
TATCTGGAGCTGTGATTTATTGATTAGCCGTGTAAATATTAGTAATTTTTGTAAGTAACATAATTTTTCAAATAAGCTTTCGGGTCCTGTATTGTAAGTAGTGGGAAGTAAAACGCTTCTATTTGTATATACCTGTAAATCGTACATGTGATATTCAAGTATGATTTTTAATACTTTTTGATACGCTTTTAAATAATTTTTAATTTCATTTCTATGTACAACTTGTGTACAATAACACGAGACACTCACGTGACACCACCGCGTCCTTATTTGTATACTGAGCGACCCCAAGGTATAACTATGTTCGTTAGATTCAATAGATTATTTCAGAACCGAAACTTTATGTATACTGTACAATAACGCTGTTTTAACGTCATCGGACTCAGATCTTATGTTGATGACCTGAAGTAGTAGTATGTGTCTATTTGTAGTTTGTATATTGACAATATGTTAGATTTATTAAACCTTTCGATACCCTACAATCGCTTTAAATCTCTCGTGGAGAATTGCATCAAGGAAACAATTACTTAAACAACTTTAAATGTGACTAATCATTTTTTTTAAAACTAAGTCATTAATATCAATGTTATCAACATTCATTGATCTTTATATTCATTGATTGTTAATTAGATGTTTAAAAATATTTAATAATCTAAACTATTAGAAATAGGAAACTATTACAAATGAATTTTTTTATGTAATACCCTTCTCATTGTTGTTAATAAGAACGGAGCCATTTTTAAATAGAAATTTAAATGTTTATAATATGAAGATTTATCATTAAAAACAAAAAATATGCTTTTTTAGTTATTGTTCAGTACCGTTGTAAATCGCAACCTGTATTTAATGTAGGTAGTTAATACATTCAGTTATAGTCCCCTTGCGGCGAAACCGATTGGAAGAATGATTACGGATAACAGTATTCACTATGTCATCAAACAATACATTTTGGTGGCCTTGGTAGGTAGCTAAATGCCTTTTGGACTGATAACGTCCCCAAATTAAAATGAAATCTTTAAAAAAACGGGTGGTTTCCGTAATTCCTCCTCCAATGGGTGTGTTTCTCGACCCCCCTCGACCCACTCAGCCCTCTAAACATCTATATTAACGGGTAACATCATACATTTTGGTGGCCTTGTTCATGTTCTAAAGGACGGTTCAGAGGAAGATCCAATAGTGAATATATTCGTGTCTTACCTTTCTGGATTGGTGGGAAGCCTCGATTTTGATCTTGTGGTGCCGGCTAGAAGGCATGTGCTGCGACTAGCAACTCGCGATTTGCGAGGATGAACCGCATCGTAATTAGTTACGTTCGATCTTCGGAGATAAACTTCATTAAAGAGTCCACGAACTTGTTGTTTACATGATATTTTTGCAGTATTCACTTAAACTTTTCGATGAGCGCGAGCGCAACGCGGCAACGCTCTTTCAATGTTTTTTACGATCTGAAGCTAGGTGCGATACGGGGACACTACGTTCCAGTTGAAAACACGCATGCGCGGACATACGCGCTTCACCATTGGTTTAAAGTTCGAACCGCGACCGACTTGAAGTTGGACTGCTTGTCAAAACAAACGCCAGGAAGATTCGAATAAAGTTTGACAAGTATGATTATTATACAGATATCATTTAAAGATAAAACCAAATATTAATAATTAATAATCTATTTTCTTTTTTTAACATATTTGTTATTAAAAATTGGTAAGTATCTTTTAATAATCCGATGTTAATATCCATCCTGTGATGAAGAATAATGAATACTGGCTTTGTAAGTAGGTTTTTTGACATCACCATGATTTGGTTAGGATTATTTTAATCTCATTCCCATATTTTCAATATCCATGATCAATTGTGACATTGAATGGTTTTTTACATTTTAATAATAATTTCACGAGCACGACTGTAAACTATTTTTCTACTCATTTTAAATACAAACACACAAACAAGATGGCGTTGCTAATAGTACTGAGTGTCCATTGTCACGAAATTACGTCACTAAAATGGACGCTAGTCGCATTATCAATTTGCGGGGGATAGGCCTAGGTTATTTTTGCCATGGGTTGCTAGTTTCTAATAAAAGTAAAAACATAAATTTTGTTATAAAATTAAGACATATACACGTGTGTATTGTTTATTACATCTGAACTATATGCTACAAAAAATAATGTCTTCTTGTACATATATTTTGCCAAGATGTTAAATGTCATTAAAAAAAATCAGAGCCATGTATTAATCTTTACCAGAGTGCCTGTCTCTTACTACTGTTGAACTTTGTAAATAGAATTTCTCGATATAAAAATACATGCAATTCTTATCCTATAACTAATTGTTTAAAATATATGATAAACATGTTTAGATATATATGTAAAACGTGGATACTTCTACTGACTAATAAATGTAATGAAAATAATGGGTTGTCGTATAAATTTATATTAAATATTTTTTTAAATATATATTACGTTGTTTTATTAATGAACATCTAAACATTTTTATATTAAAAGATAAAAGCGAATATGATAAGCATTTAAGTTTTCAGCAATTCCCTTGTCGCTTGTATGTGCTAAGTTTCCTCTCACTCACTTCTAGCTTCAAGTTAGTTAATTAAGCGCAACACAAGCTGTAGAGAGACAACTTGAGAATCTTGGCGATTGTTCAAGTTAACTTTGCATCAAATTCTGTGCCGAGGTATTCGGTGCCTTTGAGTCCAAGGTTATAAGAAAGTTGCATTTCCTCACATTAAAAAAAGGTTCCGTCGGAGGGGCGACAAGGCATGTAAGTGTTAAGGTATAAATATAATAAGTTACAGTTACCGCACTGCATCCCCCTGTTTATTTATTTTTTTAGTATTTTTTTTTCACAAGCATGTCTGCGGCCCCGTTTACGGCTTGGCACGGTTCACTTAACATTATTTTCATTTTTTTTAAACAAAACAAAAACATTAGGTCAACTCGGTCAAAAACGTTTTAGAAAAATTGATTTTGTATTCAAATAAAACCCCACAGTGGCACAAGCATTCAAAATTCAAAAAACAATTATTAGCATTGGAGTGAGTGCCATCGACGTTCGGAACACTAATAAAACTTTATCGTGTCTAGCTCTATCGATTGAGAACAACGAGTATCAGGTCGCATAACATTTTACGATCAACGAATGAATAGCTTACAATTCAAATTTCAAGCCGACATATTTTTACCTTTTCGTCAAATTTAAGAGATTTTATTATATATATATATATATATATATATATATACACCTTTTGGCATGGCACTTGCAGCTCACTCGATGTTCAAAGAAGGCGCAGATCACTTTACTTAACAATAAAATGTTGATCATTATATGGTTGTTGATCGCGGTTTCGCATTAACTTCTCAGTTGCCGTGCTGCAATTATTTGTAAGATGATTCCGCAAATAACTTTAAATTATTGATGTAGATATACGTAATAAAAACGTTATGTAATATTTATATGAAACGTATAATTTTACTCGGTGTAATTTTTGTACCCTAACTAAATGTGAATACAATATTTTACGATTCGATTTTTTTTTAGTTATTTATGATTCGAGCCAATATCAAAAAGTATTTTTTTCTACTAACAAAAGAAAGTTTTTGCTTTGTTTGTTACGGAAACATGGGTTGAGAGTTGTCTAATTAATTTTACAAAAATGTTAATAAAATTCAAGAGCAAAGTTTCTGGTATCATTAAGCAATGAAGGGTTAAAGGTCATGCTCCAAAAAAGACGAACCATTGGGGGCCACCGCGTGGGTGTCATTTCAAACAAAAATGTCTGAAATAAGTTTTAGCCTTTAGCCTTTTGAGATGAACAAAATGAAGTTAAGGTTATTATAATAACAGACTTCTATTTTGTGATCAGATATCTCTAAAAGATTGATTGATTGAACGCAAAAAAGAGCCTTAAACGTTGTTGTGTAAGTACTCAAAAATTAAAATTAACCTAATTGTTCTTGGACGTTCTTTGACGATCTCAAGACGCTTTAAAGGTATGCATATCCAATGTACACGATCCAGGGGCCGGAGGCCTAATTCTAATCTTCCTCTTCCGATCCATTTCTAGTAACAAAATGATGTTAACAAGAGGAAAACTTGACGGGGAATTTTTAAATAGGAAACAATTTTTTTCTGTTTGTGGTCTGTCCATTAAGGGTAGGCATCTGCAAATAAATAGGTTTTGCAGACGTCTATGGGTAGCGGTCAATTCATATCTTGTGAACCGCTTGCTGACGTAGGCCTTCCCCATTGCCACAAAAATGGGTCTCATCCCGTCCTTATCCAGAGAGCTCCCGCAACTTTGACCAGATCATGGGTCTATCTTTTGTGGGTCGACGTGTTTAATTGTACGTGCTATATCTACGAATTATGGCATGGCAACCAATAGGAGAAAAAAACTAATTTTTAATATCCCGTCCCGCGTCGCGCTTCGATTGTTCATAGACTGATATTTTCTTCTTTCATTTTTACATTATTTAAAATAATAATGTGAACTAAATAATGGACATTTATTAACTTAAGTTTGTCTGTCTCTGTTTTTAGTAGTAGACTAGTAGTAGTAATCAGTAGTAGTCTCGTATCTTATTTTTACTGTTAAATAATTTAAAACATTTATAGTTTCATAAAAGACTATTTAATTTTAAACATTTTCAACAATGGAAGCGGGAAAATTGCAGAAGGGATGTACCGGCACGTACGTACACCTGCATTTCTCGAGGAAGACGTAGTAATTTCCCCTGAGAATTTACAAATTGCAAATTTAGCGCTTTAAAGAATAGAGTCCTTAGGAATTTGATTTACAAGTATTTTTTTATTTTTTCATATAGGGTATGCTTTCCTTAGCTTTCTTTACCTATAACATTTGATTAAATTAAAGAGTTTGTTTGTTTGACTGCGTTAATATGTATGTATATATATATACATATATGATATATAGGATATTGATATAGGAGACGAGCAGCGCGGGCAAGGAATCGACGCAATATCAATTGTTGAGGTTGATCATCCGATCTTCATTACGAGCTGAGCATGTCACATTACCGTGAGTTCGAGCTGCAGAAAACATTCACATAAAACATGTTATCTCTGTTATTTTAGAGAAAAAGAACGAGACAACAACACGTTTATCAGTGTTTTAGACAACGCGAACTCACGGTTAGCGAGTCACCATTCGCGACAAGTGAAACCGTAGGGCACAATCAGTGTACTAATATTTTTACCATTAACTGTATCTGGTCCGTTCTTCCGCGGACACAGGACAGGAATCGAGGGGCGGTGGTATTACGACAGAAGAAAAAATGTGTACGTCCATGCCCTACTCGTGCGAAGCCAGGTCGGGTCGCTAGTTGCATATAAATCGATTTTATACGTGCTAACCTTTGAACGAAATCGGTCCGCCGTCGCTTGCAAGATTGATGAATTCTCTGAGAAATGGTCGCTTTTTGCCTCTTTCCTCCGGAACTATTAATACTGATTTTTTAGTGGCATTCTCTTATTGATGTAAAGTTAGACATTTTTATAGATACACTATGTCTATTGGTAAGACTGCAAAGGGTAAGTAATCCACAAAAATTGCGGTTGCTTGCTACTAACCAGTGGACTCCAAGAGCCTTAACAAGATCGTCAATCTTCCAACGTTGCTTTGGACTTATATAAAGCCTTTGTCTTGTCAGACACTGCGGCAATTGTGACAAAATTCTCAAACGCCGCCTAACGGAGTCTAATTAGGGAAATTGATCGGTCTTGTATTTAGATCTACGTAGTAAAATTAATTATCGTTTTCCGGGAAGATATCTATTTATCATCAACTTGGTAAGCACAACGTCCGAATATGTACAATTGTAATATAAAATCGTATTTGTGTACCGAGTTGAAATCTGTACCTGTACATAGATAAACTGACCAACTTGAGGTTAATGTTAAAATGTTGAAATTACATAATACAAATTCGGCTTCGTCTTGGAATCGAGCCCAGGATATGTAGCGTAACTACCATACTATTGGAACATGAAAAAAAAATTGTATTTTTCATTTTCTAGTTGACATCATTTTAATTTAGCCTGGAGTAAGTTCGCGAGGTTCCCCGGGGACTCGGTGATCAAATTGAGCGGAAATCGTTCTTACAACCGAAACTTTATTCTATTCCCTTTATAAGGGTTTCGCACATTTACAATTGATAACTTTCGACAATTGTTGAACGAAATATATGTTTTGATAATGTTTCTCTACACGTTTATACCAGAGGGGATAGCCAGATATAGAGTTAATTTTAGAGCCTATCTAGACTAAATTAAAACCTAAAGTCGTAACAGTAAAAATGTATAATGAAATGTAAACGCCAATATACATTACATTTACATACGCAGAATACTCGGAGGAAAAAACTAAATACAGCGCTGTGATAAAAAAAAAACATAATATAGAATTTACATAAAAAGGCACATGATGCCAATATACTAAACTTTACGCATCAGTAAGGATTCCGTGGCTTCGCAATAAATAAATATCCTAGGACATATTCACACACGGCCATCTAATCCCAAGCAAAGCAGAGCTTGTGCTATGGGAACCAGATGACTGATATACTATATAAACTACTTTTCTTTTGTATATACATATTTAAATAGATAATTACACCCAGACTCAGGACAAACCGACATGTTCATGCACACAAAATGTCTGCCCTGGGTGGGAATCGAACTCACGACCAGCGGCGTGTAAAGCAAATATCTTACAAACCACACCAACCGGCCCGGCAATAAATTGATACTTTACATTGAAAGAATAAAAATTGTAGTGAACACGTATGCAGTATAATTAAAATGTCTCCCGTGATGTAATTTCCTGACGCTGAACTGCGCCGGCACGACTCATGCTATATAATTAATTGCTGAATCAACAGATATCGAATTCCATATCAACAGAATATTGTAAATTAATTACATTCTACAGTATATTAAATACTTTAATAAAAAACTGTTTTAGAAGTGAAAATATCTTTGGCTGCGTTAGAGGAAATTTTTGCTACGGGAAAATGTTATATGTCCGCGTGAACAACATGCTCAACATGCGTCAGTATCACGCGTCAGCAACATTCTTATTTGAATTTTCGTTGTCTCCTATGTCCTTAAGTTACTGCCTGAGTTTTTTTTGTTTGGTTTTCCTGTGGGTCCCAACGAAGATTCTATTCCAGTTTGGGCCGTTGCCATTATGTTCATACATATTCTGTACGCAGCTTGGCATCACCCGGATCCCTTTTCTTTGTTAATTATTGAAACACAAATTAAAAGTCTATTTTATGAAATTTTATCAATTGATCCAATATTTTTTTTCCCATTTTGATCCATCATTTCTGGCAAATGACATTTTATCTATCACATCACTGAAAACCGGGACGAGTTTACGAAAATCATGTTATAAATTTTATTATTCTGAAATTATTATTATTATTTATTTATTATTTGCGGAAGAAGCGAGAGAGGTGTGCCAGGATCGCGCCAAATGGAAATCCATGATCTCTGCCTACCCCTCTGGGTTACGGGCGTGAGCACATATTTATTTATTTATATATTTACTATAAATATGTTTGTTTATATGACATTTAACCATTACGCGTATAGATAAGATACACAAGTACATTCACGGAAAATATGTGTAGACAATTTTTAAGAGTCCTTATCTAAACTTGTATTTAACACGATAGTATATACATTTTAAAGGAAAACTATCCTTAGATTTTGAAATATTTATATCGGTAAGTAAACGTTGCAAAGACTGATGGGGGTTCTCAAAAAGGTTGGCCTTCGTGAAATTCGTCCATCAATTATTCTAGGCCTTAAGAGGGAAAACAACCCATTTCGGACAACACATAAATATAAATTCAATTTATGGTTTAAAATATACACATATTACCTTAACAGTTACTTTTTAATTGACATCGAGTTGTACTTCTGAGACTTACAACTCATTCCACTTCTATTATTAAATACAAATTAATTTAAATATTATTATTTTGTTAATAATCTCAGCCTATAAGAGCACTGCTCAATAATTGCGTAGTTTTTTTTCTACAGCATTTTAATTTATAATTCCTTATCCGTGTTTTGAGTATTTCATTTTTTTTAATTAATAGGTTTTATTGTTAATTTGTTTTTATAATATTTCATAAGCTGTATTATTTCGATGTTCACGCCAAGGGCAAGAAAATGACTACAAATTTTACACGTTAGCTACATTCAATTAAACGTGGACGAAGTCGCGGGTAACACACATTTGTTATTCGATTACATTACATTGTAATATCAAAAAAACACATATGTAGCGAGAGTGAGTGACAGTGTTGGTAGGGGACGCCCTAGGAGAACTTATATCGATCAGTTTAGTGCCTCACTAAAAAAGGTCGATATAAGAGCACCCACAATCGACGAGCATGTATGCGTAGATGTATGAATGTAGAAGAAGCGAGAGAGGTGTGCCGGGTTCGCGCCAAATGGAAATTCATGATCTCTGCCTACCCCTCTGGGTTACGGGCGTGAGAGCATATTTATTTTATGAATAAATAAATGTGAGACATTTTTGCGACTAAGTTAAAGCTGTTGGCGTACTCGCCGCTTAAGTAGACCTCGTAAACAGGGTAATGGCAAAGTTGAAGTTACTTAGGTAAAGTTTAATGATGCTTTTAACGTTTTAAACACTTCTTAATTACTTTCATATCTTAAGCATCTTTTGGTGGCTTCAATTTATAACGGGAAGTGGTATGAGTGGCCGAAGTGACGTCATTCAACTCTCTCGTTATGAACCAGTAAAAATCTACTCATAAATAACTACAGTATTAAAGTTTGACAGTGGAAGAGCCAGTAACAAAAACAAAACTTTAAACCAAAACAATCTAATTTAAAAACAACAACTGCACTGAAAAGTAATTAATAATTTTACGCAATTAAACATAAGAATCAATTCTTAATCATGTTTGTTTTTTGATTAGTTATGATGAGATAACCGAAGAAGAGAGAGATATGCCATCGCTCACTTTATTAACAATTCTTAAAGATCGACAACTCTGTCATACGTCATTTTTATGTACGTCCTATACGTAAGCCAAGAAATTAAAACTCAAGTGTGTCATATTCATTATTAAGAATAACTCAAAAACTACCGGTCGTATTTTGACTAAAAGATCACACCTTCACTTGCTGAACGAGATCAAAAAAAATGTAGAGTGATTGGGTAGCGCACCGCTGCGCTCGGCCGTCCGCGACATTTATTTGTTTTTAAGTTAACAGTCAATACAGCACTTACGAGCTGAAAGCCAAACATTTTGCACTCCCTCTTCGGAATTTGGCACCGATTCATTTTTCAAACTCGTTCCGAATAGTTACCACGGAATTGAGCAGTCGAATGGAAATGGTTTTACACTCAATTATTTTGTAGGCAGAAATTTAATCACGAGTGTAAATTTTGTTTCTCAGCGAGATGTGAATTACTACTACTTCCCGTCCCATTGACAGAAGGAGGGATAATAAAATGGAAAAAAGACACAACCTGCCGCACGCAGGTTTAAATAATTATAATTAACACTATTTCACGTTTGCAACACTAACAGTTCTTACAGAAACGATGTATTTCCTCAACTATAATATCACATATTACTGACCACATATTACCACTGTGGTGAGGTTGATATCGAAAATAAGAACTATATATACCTTTATAGCAGGTAATAGAAGTCATGTGAAGCCTTCCAAGTGAATAGTTACTACAGTTTCGCTTCTTACAAACTGTTCAAACATATTCCTAGTCGTAAAAGTTTATAACACACCTAGAAATTTTACATGCACCTTGCTGCAGTCATTTTGCATGCCAAGGTGAAAACAATGTTTGTACATCGTATTACAACCATAAAGATAAACGACCTGCTGAGATTATTGACCTTTGGTGCATTAAATTTAATCTCATTTCATCTGAAACGGCTGGACAGATTTTGTCGACCGCGATTCCCCTAGTTGAGTCAGCTTGTGTTGGCCAAACAGTTGCTGCTCCCGGCTCTACCGCTATTAGATCAAATATGACTAAAAAAATCTTTCGTTTATAAATGAAACAGGTAGTCATGTATCAACGCTTGAAACTTTCGAAAGCATCGCACGTGCTTCACGCAACACTACCCACACGACTCGTTGATTTCACGAACTAACGGCCGGCATGCGCGCCACGTACTATTGTACTTTGTCAAACTCTCCTGTCGGCTTTGGTATTCGATGCAATAACTATAGATTGCTCTCACAAACTATGGAATTACAAATATTTTAAGAATTATATATTAGAACTGGCTTCATTGTCGCATGTTTCCGGGCTGAAGGCCATTGCGTAAAAAGTATTAGCGTAACAGTAACATCTGACCTCTGACTCTGGCTATCCCAGAGTAATCTCATTTCTTTTTTTTATTAATAAATGAGTATATATAGGTACATTATAAATTATATTATATATTACAATTATAATTGTGTAGTAGAACTTTTTAATTAAAAAATGTGTGTTTGAAAGTAAGTTAACAGAAATTAAAGATAATAGAGATAATTTAAAGTAAGTCAATTACCCTGTAATTTAAATAGTAATGCAATACAGCAAAAGAAACTCCGTTCTAACGGTACGTATATTAAACACCTCTCGCTTTTTATCGAAAAGGTGATAAATATCAAACAATTGACCTAGTGTTATTCGGTTACCGCTATTCAGAGACATCCGCAACAAGCAAGTGAGTTGCAGATGCGTTAAGTACCTGTATTTTGAACAGAGGATTTGACTTTATTTTAAAAGGATGGGATTGGGATCAGGATTGAAATTAGGTCTCCGGTACATCACTCATCAGACGAAACGTAAAATAATCTTTTACTTTACCCATCTTATGTGAGGTCGTTGTATTTCCCCTGTCGAGCCGGCTCATTGTGCAACACATGTTGTTACGGGCTCTGTCGCTGTTAAATTCCTTTTTCTAGAAAGCCTAATTATATCAATTGTTATGCGAGGACTTCTTATATTATTTTCATTTCAATAAGGCCACTTTCATACAGTTAATACATGGATTTGGAAATGTATGACCTTTCTCCTTTCACATGTAAATTTTAGTGTAACTTGTCAGTCTCGTCTTTCTTGCTACAGCCGGCACTATGCAAACTAAGATAAGATGCTTACGCTTCACGTTCGGATCGACTTTACTTATCTTGCATGTGAAATAGAATTAACTGTAATAAGTCACTCAGACAAATCTTGCTTATGGTTACGAATAGACGCAAATGCATTCATTTTAGTTTATATGAATTTCGTCTAGACTACAACTATCTTGATCTCGATAAACAAACATTCCAACAATCTATTAATAGGTAAAGCGAAAACTTCAGAAACATTTTTAAAATTATTGCAGGCAAAGAAAGAAAGTTTTTTGTAAATATTTGTTTCATACACTATTCTCATTTATTCTTTTGTAGATTTGAGGAATTTTGCACGGAATAATATTTTTAAATAAGGGAAACCTAGTGTTTTGACCACAATCCCACTTGATGTTACGACAAAGTAATCTAAGCATGTTAAGGTCGTCGTGCTCGTCTTCGCTTCAGCCGACATTCGCCCACTGCTGTACGTAGGCCTCACTCATTGATCGCCAACTCCCCTCAACTTTGGCCAGATTGGTCAATCGCGTGGATACCTACCTACACTGCGTTGACGTGTACGTAGCGTAAATGTTAGGTAATCATTTATTATTAGATAGTCTTTAGATATTGATACTATTTGTAGATAGAAAGTAAAAATAAATTAGAGAAATTTTAAGTTATTGGTTAAATTTTGATCAATGCATTTATTTTGTACAAGTGATCCGCCCAGGCTAGTTCTAATTATGTTGATCCGATCGCTACGCAAACTTCACAGTATCGCCCGCAGTACAAATCAGAAGATCTCCAAAAAATTTCATCGAAATCGATCAAGCCGTTTCGAAGCCTATAAAGAATATACGCATGGACATTTTTATTTGCTTGTATTATCTGAAATATCTCAGGTTGGGGGATAGCCAAGCGCGGAGACTATCTAATGTGGAAGAAATTCGAATAGCTTTTGAGTTCTTCGGCCACCAGGATTTAGAGAAGTGTGTGTCTCTTACCAGTAAGGGCAATCAATTCTAAGGGCAATGTCGATTCCTTGTTTCACACACAGAAAGAGTCCAAGCGTAGAGTAGTGAAGCTCATTTAGACCTGACACGTCAATGCTGACAGACCCGACACGTCAATGAACATAAAAAAATAAATAACTCTATATCCCAATTTCTCAACAAAAATATTTCATTTTTGATAATTAAATTTTAAAAGGTTACTAAAAGAAAAAAAATTATTGCTTACGTATAGGGGAGTGATCGCACAAAGGCGCCAGACTGCCGGAGACGAAAGCTCGGATCGTATTATACCGTCTCCAATCACTATGCCTTTAAGAAGCTTACAGTATAATTACGATAGTGAAATATTACTAACTACTATTATTAATACGGTCTTGAGCTTATCGACTTATTTGATCGATGAACAAAAATTACTAGCAGCCCGCTCTTCTTCGTACGGCAGAAGAAGGTGGCCAGCGATCGAGCTACAGAGTTGCCGATGAACCTACCTTTTAAAGGACAGAGGAAGGGATAAAGAGAAAATAAGACATTTTTTTTCCTATTCGTCCCCTCCCCGTCAAAGCCTCTTCCACTTCCCATCTTTTCTGTGTTAGATAAGATTTTTAAAGCCATCAGTCTTAATACGGAGTAAGAAATAAGATAATTTGCAAAACATTCCTACATTGAGAAAAGATTTCCTCGCCTACTGCGAGTTCCACTTTCATTCTATTGCGGTTTGGCTTTACAGGCTTTTAACTAATTCTAAACTTCATTGAGGTCGAGATTTTTTTTGTACAATTAGCTTATGGTCACATTTAATTTTACAATTAAATATGTTGTAATATATTTATTACATATTTTTCGATTATTTAGAATATTACGTTGTAACGGGTATCTTCGTGGAGTTTTGTGTGAAGTGAGAAAGAGTCTGAAAACGACAAAGATTTATTACGTACACAGAACAGAGTACAAGTTACACGTACAACTTACCACTGACACATACCAAAACTAACACTAATTAACCGAGATGGTATCAAAAAACTTATACTGGAATTTAGTAACAAAAAATAAGGTAAAAGTCTAGTCTATAAGTAAATAATTAACACGAATACACGAGGAAAACATAAAAGCATACGGGCTTTTATCAAGACGACAAACTTTTCTCTTACATTTAACGCACGAGAAAACTCCTGCCTCTAAGTATTAAGGCAGGTGTTTTGAGATCCCGTAATTGCGAGTAACGTTTGTCCCTGTTGTACCGATAGAAATAAACTCATTTTGCTGTTCTGTTCGCTCTTTTTGTTCACCTTACCGCAAAATGATTGTAACGAAACACATACGAACGAGTCGACCTGATTTGGTTAATTTCAACTAAAGACATACGTACTTCGTTTTTTTATATACTATTTTTTTTATTAAAAGTATCCTATGTTACTTCTAATACCTACAAGAATATGTGCACCAGAAGGAACCAGGCGTATCACTATTTTTGTTAGTACATTATTTGTCAATGCCTAACATACTTTCATTTTCATTTTTTCATATCTAAGGCAAGATGAGGATTCGCTACTGCCGCTTTGACAGGAAAGATAATCGTAAATTTAAAACTTTAAAATTTACAACATGAAATGCAGGCCACATCTCAGAACGAAAGGCTCCAACAAAGCTCTTTCCGTTTAGTAAGTGGCTCACGCTAACAAAAGAAACTTTTTCAATGGTTTTATTATCTCAGGTTTTCGTAAGACATTTTAATTTACGTACGTTTTGTTCTTAAATTGGTTACTTGTCTTATCAATATTTTCAATCTGTTGCTGGATATTCTCAACGTCTTTTACACCAATCGAAAAAGCAGAATGCTTTTCGCATTCTGACGATCCATCAGGACACATGAAAAAAGGACTTCTGAAACTTCGAAATCTTTTCCTTTTTGCTCTACTTCCTGAGATTAGCGCCTTCAAATAAACAAACTATTCAACTATATTATATTTAATCTAAAAATAAATTTATAATAAACAATATTTTATAAATCTTTGTATAAAATCGTATTTTGTAACATAATCTACCGCATAGTGACGATATGTAACGTAATACTGTTTTATATTATTTTTTATGGTAGAAGATGGCATATGAGCAAACGGATCACCTGATTTTAAGAGCGCTACCCATAGACAAGCAAATGTGCAACACATTAGTTGCCTACTTTTAATAGACAAAGGAGGTCGTAGACAGGAAAAACGATATTTCCTTTTCCCCCTTAACCCCCTCCCGTCTTATCCTCTTCCCGTTCCCATCCTTTTCTCATAAGGAAAGGTTGGGAAGGGGAAAGGGACTGAAATTAGACCTCACTCATCAGACGAAATACAGAGTACTTCTACTTCGAGCCTGTTTTCTGTGAGTGTGTATTTCAAAGGTCAGCGTGTAACAGAAATGTTGCGGGCTATACCACTGTTAAATTCTTTCATTAAATAACGAAAAAAGACGCAGTTCTGTAAAATTCCACATAACGTTGGGGCACATTCACCTTATTTTCAATAGACATGACGATTGGCGCAAGACTTGTAACTAATAGTCATTTTTCTAAAATTGATATTCAGTTATTTGTAAATGCTTATGAAATTATTTTCTAACGCTATTTTTTTAACTACAGGCTCTACAGCCGCAGGTGGGCCTGGGCCTGGTCAAGTACATGTTTCCATGTTTACTTTGGGGCCTTTTGTCGCCAGCTCTTGACGTCGATATTTTTTAGATCTCGCTCGACGTCATCCAGCCATCTTATTTTCGGCCCACCCCGTATTCTACGACCATCTGGCTGACTATCCAACAAGTGCTTTGGAACTCTGTGATCCCCCATTCTCACGACATGTCCAGTCCATCGTAGCCGCCCAATTTTTATAACTTTGATAATATTATTTTAACTACGAGTATATGCTAAGGAGATTTATTACTGTTTCAAGTAAACACTTTACAAAGTAATAAAAAAACTGCAAACAGCCTTTTCGCTTGAATAAGTGTAACTTTAAAACAAACAAAACTCGATTGCAGTCAACTAGAGGCTGCGACCCGTGAAATGCTCGCTCCATTGGTCGACGATTTGCGAACCATTTTATTAAAGTTCACTAAGCAATACGTATACCATAGTATTTTGTATGACATCAAAAAGTCTCAGGGAGGGGAAAAATTGCAATTTGTTACTATTCGTTTCTGTTTGTAAGATTTTAGAGATAGAAGATTAGAAGATATTTTTAAGTCATCGTGTCTCTACCTATTGGGGTACACTGGAATACGAATAAGGAAAGAGTGAAGAGGAATACGGGAAGAATAGGCTTAGGGATACAAGCGTCCACTGAGATACACACACGACTTCAACAAAGGAACAAACAACTAAAGGAAGTTGTTAGCCGGAAGTAGTGTGCGCGTTAGCAAAATATTTGAAAATATTAAATAAATTATTCTAATTTAATTTTAATTCTTTATGTAATGGCCAAAATTTAAATGCTAAATTTAAACAATATTTAATGAATTTGTGATTGACACATATTTAAAAAATATTCTTAGGCAATTTAGGGCATGATTCTAACAATTACTAGTCTATATAATACAGACTAATAAAATATAGCGTAATAATTAAATTAATAATGAGTGCAGCTTGTGACAGAGTTCGCGCGACTGAATCGGATTTTTTTTGACATTTGACAGTTCCGCGATTTGCATCGCAGCGCAACAGTCCTTCCTTCGTTGTTGTTGTTTCATTTGCGTCGCGTTGTGTACTGTGCTTGTTGTGTTAGTTTAGAAGATAACTAAGTAAGTATTACTATTTTATACTAAACTTTGAGCTTTAATAATAAGTTGTAGTACATATATTTCTTTATAATTGGTAACGGCCAATTCTAACCTAACAATTAATATTAATACTTTTTGTACTTCGTTAAATCGTTAAAATTATTATATAACATTATTTTTTTAACTTATACATAGACTTATACATAGTTTTTAAATAAACTTTCAGTATCAGGTTTTAAATGTATGTGAAGTGGGCATTGTTCCTTGTGGTAACTTGATTTCGCGTATATTAATAGCTTGGTATTATAGGTAAATGACATAAATGTGTTATTGGTTGCCATGGTAATATAAAAGATAATAATAATTAGTTCTACTTAGTAATGTTATTAAAGTTATATTTTTTTTCACCCACGACCATCTGATTCCAAACTATGCAGAGCTCTGGAAAACAGATCGCTGATATACCGCATATATGTATTTCTTTTGTAAATACATACTTCAATAAATAATTACACCCAGACTCAGGACAAACAGACATATTCATGAACAAAAAATGTCTGTCCTGAGTGGGAATGGCGTGAAAAGCAACCTTACAAACTACGCCAACCAGCCAGTCAAAAAGATGTTATCGTCGTGTCATATATTACCATGGCAACCTATATAAGGATTGATTTTCCTATCCCTTGGGAAGTTTTTTTTCTTAAGGATAAATTGTATATATTTATGTCATTATTCATGTTATATCGGTATCGAAGAATTTAAGCTTTGCAAACAAACAAACTCACATTACCATTTAGATTATTAGTTAGGATCTGCAAAACACTCTTAGTTACTTAAATCTGTCGACTTCAGAGTTGCCCGGTCAATGAGTATGCGTTGCTTAGTACTAAAATAATTTAGCTGCTAAGTTTCGATGCGGTCCGAATACATTTCTAATCGACAAAGACATGACTGTGAGTACGGTGAAGTATAATTTGTTACGATCGAGATAGGGATCGTCTAGGTATATATTATTCTATCTCATATCTAGCGGTTATACTACAAAGATATGCTACTCATTATCTTAGATGCAGACAAACGAGCAAGCGGTTCACTTGATACTAAGTGACGGACAAATCTGCGTCAAAACAGACTTGTTGTAGGAAAGAGAAGGTAAATCGATTGTTAAAAAAATATCTAAATAAATCGATTTGATTTGATATGAAACAAAAATAATAGAAGCAGTCACCAAACATAATAAATCTGCATATTTGAGGAACTATCAATAAATAAAAAATACAATATCGATATATAGGATGGGGAAGAGGGCCCTATTTGCACTTCATAAAACAAAATGCACCTATAGCATAGACAATAAAAAAGCGATGCTCGCATCTATGGTAATGCTACAATTGGCATAGACAGTAGAAGAATGAGGCATTGGTCTGTGGTGGTTCCACAGACAGCGGTCTGTCAACTATCACCGAGGAGTGCCGACGGTCCGGAGCTGTGTACTTCTGCCGACTTGACTACAATAAAAAATTTAAAAGAACATTTTGGTAACCTCGTTCTTTCATATTTAGAACATATTAAACATAAAAGAAATACCTAACGTTTGCAATTTCTGCCTAAAGGTTTTTCTTTGTTATTAAAATTCCAATGCATAAAACACTAATGGTGCGAAATAAAAAACATTCTAAAAAATGTGTTCCATTTATCTCGCAGGCCTACGCTCGATTGGTATCGATTTTATCACGATCCATTGTTCTCATCCATTTTGCTTTTACGCTTTTGTCTTATACTCGTTACGCTCCAGACCAACAGAGAATTACTCGGATATCAGAGTCGGGCGTTCGGCAGTTTGAATCTAACAGTGTGTGTTACAATAAATATTAAAATTTCGGTTGGTTATTATAAAAATAATCACTTGTATTACGAGTATATTACTTATATGATTGCTTCAGCTCGAAGGTCCTAACGGTTTAGTATTTTTTAAAGAAAAGTTTATTCGTATTAACACTTACATATATGCAATTCAGGACGCTTAGTACAGATAAACGCGTAATTCATGATAGATTATACTAGCGCCATCTATTAATATAATACATCAACATTACAATGTCAGCAGTACCGGAGTATTTTTCCTACCTGTCCAATATTGTACCACTTCAAACTTTTGTAAGCTCGTATTGGAAGAAAACGACCATATAATTTTTTTAAATTCAGATTAAAATTGCTTTAACAGATGGTTTAAAAGCACTAAGGATTATGTTAATAAAAATGTTTTACGTATACATTTTTATTGGCGACTGTACAAACATTCGACAGTAGATTTAACTGAGTGGGTACGATAAGGTAAGGGTTGACCGAGGGCGAAATTATAATATTTTTCATGGACGAAAGAGGCAAACGAGTAAATGACCAAAATAAACATCTGCAACATTAAAAAGGTTTTCAATATTAAAAGCCATGGCGATTTCGCTTAGGTATATATAACATGAAGATGCAAATCAGTTTTCCAACAAGTAAGTTTTTCGGTTCATTGATGTACCAGTCAGTCAGTCCTCTTTAAAAAAATAAAAGGTGTAAATTATGTAAAAAAAGGATTTCTAAGCTAATGCCACATGGATACAGCTTCTTATCATTGCCTATCCCTTCATGTTTAAAAAAGATAGTGTGTAAATTGAGATATAAGCTCAACCTCTTGCGTACCGTTCACAGATCTTTCATCAATCTTCTCGACGTTAACAAATGGAATCGATTTCACCGTAGAAGATAGTTCGGCTAAATCGTTATAAGCTACCATCAAGATCTGTTATTCAACTTTATTTTTTATTTGGTAAAGCCCGCAACGACAACATAAATGTTGAACGAATTTGCTCGACCTCACAGAAGATAGGCGTCAAGTAGAAGTGCTCAGCGTTTCGTCTGACGAGTGAGGTACCGGAGGCTCAATCCTAGTTATTATCCCCTTCCTGTCCTTTTCGTCCATGTAAAGGATGGAAGGGGAAGAGTATTTGACGAGGGAGGTGATGGATAGGAAAAGGAAATATACTTTTTTGTTTGTTTGCCACCACCTGCTATAAAAAAAGAAAGGACCCAAATGGGTTGCTTGACATGTGAAGACCGTTACCCATGAAAACATCAATTAAGAAGATGCTAGCCGCAGGTGATGAATACTTAATAGAATGCGGGGTGAGGTGTACTATCTAACCCGTCAAAAGAAAGGCTGGTGTATCTCTTCCCTATTAATATTATAAATGTGAATGTAAGTTTGTATGTTACGCTTTCACGCGAAAACTACTCAACCGATCATCATGAAACTTTATCCATATATTCTTGGAAGTATTAGAAGTAACATAGGATACTTTTTATGAAAAAAATTTTTTTTTACGAAAGACAATAAATCTAAAAATCTAGCTACTTCAACGTCATAATATTATAAATGTTTATATGTGTGGACGTATGTTTGTTACTCTTTCACTCAAAAACGGCTGAATTAATCTGGATGAAATTGGGTACAGGGATAGATTACAATCTGGAATAGCACACAGGCTATTTTTTTATCCCGGACGGTTGCTGTGGGATGCGTTTTGTTTTTTTACGGGTGCATATCTACGTATATATATCATATATAAAAGACGATGTTCCGTATAGATTCCGAAATGGCTACCCGGGTGAACCCGGGGTGGATTACTAGTATATAAAACATCTATATCATGCCTTATTTGAGATCCAGGTACCTTCCCAGTGAAAACAGAGGTTCAAAAGCTTGCACTGTTTCTACGATTGCTTCTCTTTTCTTTCAATCCAAAGTTTTGTACAATCTAAAACTTAAAGCTCGTCTTTCTGGTTTGGGGGAGCCAGTGAAGTACACATCGAGATATATAAATCTCAAGCAACGAGGAAATCTTTGAAAGCTACAACACGCAGCTAAAGTTTCGTACAAACGTACATTTCCGTTTAATTTAAATCTTAATTTTATAGTGTTATTCTCAAAATACAAGTATTGTACTCAAAATACAAATAAAGTGAGATATACCATTTAATCTAATCGCTCTGTTTATGAACAATAGTATCGCATTGTGCGTCTATTGAGATACCGACTTGCGAAGTGTAATCACTCGAAAGTTAAGGATTTCATTAAACTTTGACAACCGCTTGACTAAAACTAATTATTTATAGTCAAAACTTTGCTTACTTAACGTCTTTCAACATAAATAAATTGTACGTAGAAATTATTTATAACATCAGATATAATTCCTATTATTTTTCAATAGTGTTTTTATTGTGAGGTACATAACTCTTTAAACTAGCTTTTTTTATCAACACATTGAAACATGTACCATAAAAAAATGATTGATCCTTTATCAAAGACGGACCTGACTGAACTATTTCCACACAGCTAAAATATTAGACCTAGGAATGTCTAATTTACACAAAGCTTCCGAAGAAGAAGGCGTGTAAAAAGTGTTTTAATTTTTTTCTCTTTCTGAATTGTTCTGGCTTGATAAAGGATTCTATCCATACAAACTTTCCCATGTATTATATTAGTAGGGTATAAAATCAATTACGTTTCGTTAAAAAGCGGATAAAGCCGCAGACTTAGCGAGTTATATTTTTATATATTGTTTATATTTTTTACCAGTTACCGAAATGAGATGAATGAATCCATTTATTCTAGAATCATTACAGATTATTCATTGGAAAGATTTAAGACCATTAATCAAACCAACGTGTCCTGAGCTCGCTCGTACAAAAGGACACTGTTCACGATGTGGATAAATGGAGCGACTTACGAGAAATGAAACCGCTAAGAGTTACAAACTAGTTTTGTGTGGATTTCAACACGGACATTTCGCATCAGAAAATTTGTAATAGAACACAGTTTTTATAGCATGGATATCACAGAATAAAGTGACTATTAAAATCACCGTCAATGTTCAATAACACTGGATAGTAACAAGACAACTATAATTTAGAATACTGAAAAAAAAACATTCAAATCTTCTCGTTTCTTAAAGTATTATTTTTATTATTTCACTATGCTGTATTGATCACATCAAGACATGTTAACAAGACATTATGTTTTATCCTGATGATCTTGGGCATATATAAGAAAGTCATCGATCCTGTCAATACGAGTGCTAATTCTCAAGTCAACCGTACTTCTACAAGTTGGGGAATACATTGAAGACTCAAGCTACATACTTACGGCCAAAGCTAATTGTTAATAAATTTACGCTTCATGTCAGGCAGTGTTGGAAATTAGTGGCTAATTAAAAAGGTCGATATAAGGAGCACCCATAGCCGACGAGCATACGCGTAGATGTATGAATGTAGAAGAAGCGAGGTGTGTCTGTCATGTCTCTTGATATAAAATCACACCTTTTTTGCATTATAATCTGGTATTATTCGTGTTTTATAATATTAACACATGTTTATACGTATAGTAAAATACTTAATGAAAAATCAATTTATTAGTAATTGTATGGATTTTAAAATATTTTTCCAGAATTGATTAAATTTAAAACTAGTCCAGATTAAAAAAAATGTGAGCAGAGAACACGACACGCGACTGCTGAAAGTAACACGCAAGATTTATGTAATGTTCACAGTGACCATTTTGTCAGCATTACTGCGAAGAATACTAGACCGATTTTATGCTCCTCGACACATTTGTTACTGATGTCTGATCCAAGGAACAAGATCTAATAACGGGCTATGTTACAAAAAGAAATCCAAATCTTAAAAAAAATATAGAGTATGACAACGTGCGATACAAAACTCCATTCTAACTGTTTACAATGAAATAAGGTTCATTTCAGTGTGCAGGTGAATTAGCGATAGGTTTATTGAAACGCGGCTTCTTGGTGTGAGGATTTTTTATTGGCTGATTTACGTATAAAAAATAATTAATAATCAAAAGAAATGTCGTTAGGTATCGACACTAACAGTTCCTTGCACAAAACGATTTAGTTTTCGTTTTGAAAGACAAGGTTAAAAGGATATTTAAAATCTTTCTTTTTTATATTTGCATCTCAAGCTAAGAAACTTTAAATCTGGGTAAGTGGGATCACATCGTCTTATTCAAGATATTCCTATTGTGGTCTTCCGTTGTACACGTCTTTCCCGGACATTCTGATGGTTAATTAGTACAGTACATGCTTAAAAAACTAAAGTCGATAAAATTATAATTTTTTGTTATGTTTTTAAGTTATAATCAATGTTTGTTTAATAATGTTTTAAAATACTTTATACGAAAGAGACAATTCGCCGGACAAAGTTGTATAAGTAAAGCTCATATCGCTAACTTAAGGGTAGAACTTTTGGCGGGTGGTTTACAGCGCGAGGCTTTGTAAACGAGAGTTTGTGGTCGGATTAGAGCTAAGTGGCCCAAGATTTAGTAAACAAATTATGTGTAAAGTTTAAGGGGCTATGCAATAAAACAAAGCCATTGTTAGAAACCGGTAAAAAATAATATAAAAGTGTTGGGTAAGCCCAGTAGATGTTGTCTTAACTATGGCTTGCTTGGTGTTATCTTCTGGAACCGAATGGCAGCGCCATCTACAGGGTCTAATTATGAATTTAAACCTTTCACTAACTAAAACTTTCATCGAAATCTGTCAATAGTTTTAGTGCAGTTCATATTTTTTACGGCTCAAGTCGCTTAGATTCCCAATTTCATTTGTGGAGTAATGGACGATACATATTTAAATGTTGGAAAAATACCATCCGTTTACCGGTAGAGAAGTATTAACTAATTTTCTGGTTGAAAAATCTTGGGATGTCGTTAAAAGGAAATTAACATGCCGACCCTTGCCCGTGAAAAGGGTTAAGTATTAACTTAAGGATATTCCGGGATCAATTATTTCAGTTACACGCACCTTGATTTCCATTTCAATTATCTAAAATGAAAATTTTATTCAGGTAAATGTTCTCTTCACATCGAATAAAACATTACAATTTCTTTTTATCTAAGACCTAATAGCGTATTAAGGAAAATTACTTGTTTTGAGATTAGAACAACGTCGAACAATCACGTGTAATTTGTTCATTACAGATCATTCCAGAATAATGTATGCAAATAATAGTAATAGACACATAGGATCTTTGCGGCTTCCCACGATCACAATCGTTCTATAATGTGTAGTTTTAGTTAACAAGTTAAATATAGGAAAACGTCCATTATTATTGTAACATAATAGATAAGCACGATACTAATAAACTAAACTGATAGCTATTCTATATACCATCAGATAATGCCACTATCTGATCAAATAGATTAAAAATATGTCAATAACAAGTGTTGGGAGTTGAGTACAATGACGTCTACGTAATGACATGGCGACACTCGCCTTTGGCTCCGTTAACCTCCAACCTCTGTGGGCGAAGATCGACCTCACAACTACGAACAAAGAGTCGATACCGGCTCTTAATTAAATCTTTATAGGTAGCTAAGACACGAATTAAGTGCGAGTGTATAATGACAAAAAATACGTTTAATTCTCCGTAATATATATTTAAGTTTATTAATCAGTCTTGTAACTATTATGTACAAGGCGAAATACGGTTAACCTGATAGGGTGATCATTCGAAACAATCAGGAGAGTTAAAGATGCGTTCCCTTTAATATGTGTGAGTAAGGGAGCAAACGAGGAACAACACATGTTTGATTGGATAGGAGATAGCGGAGCATACTTTTCTCAATTCTAGTCACAACACCCATTTTTAAGTCACACTTTTCCCTTATAACTTTAAAAAGACTTTTATGGAATGTGTTTAGAAAAATCCTTTCCTAGTGTTCGCCTACGTAATAACATAGAACTCTATGTCAAATTTCAAGTAGAATTTCGTAAAAACCGTTCTTAGATGACCTCTACATGGCGAAAGGAATACTCCTTCCAAATTTCAAGTCTCTGGGTTATATGGTTCCAGAGACATCGTGATGAGTCAATAGATACCGGGAAAAAATAATACCATATTAAAAAAGTAAAAAAAATGTGATTCCCCGTCAATGTGTACGCGAGAACATAACGGGGGAAAGAAACAAATTACGACAAAAAGGAAAAGATGAAACAAAATAAATAGGTAGAGTTAGCAAAATATTTTTAAAAATATTTTGCGTAAAGTAGCAGAAAGGGTTCGCTTTGTTCAGACCATTCCGAGCAAAATTCAAAAGTTAGCACGACATTGGAAAACCTTTTCAAGTCAACCCTTTTCAAGATTAAACCGTGTTTAATTTGCCTCATTCCTTGCGTTTATTTAATTGCGTTTTTTCTCAATATTATGTATAAGAATTACAAAATGCAATCCTATATAAATCAAATTTATAAAAAAAATACACAGAATGTCTTCATCTTTATACATTTTACATAAAAATCTTGTGTCACGGTGTTTGTCAAAAATAAAATAAAAAAAATTAAATATGCGCTCACGCCCGTAACCCAGAGGGGTAGGCAGAGATCATGGAATTCCATTTGTCGCGATCCTGGCACACCTCTCTCGCTTCTTCCACATTCATACATCTACGCATGCATGCTCGTCGGTTATGGGTGCTCCTTATACTCGTGTAAGTAAAATGTAATTTGTCCAACTTTCAAGATGGGCTACATTTTTTATAATACAAGTTTTTTGCAAATAAAATGTTGTAAGTTCCAAGATAATTTAATCTAACGGAATTTAAATTGATTTATTCACAAAACTTGTGTCATCAAGGATGACCATCTCAAGCGTCTTTTCCTGCCTACATATAATTAGCCCCATGTTTTAGAAAAGGGCCAAGATTTTCATGTGAAATTGAATTAACAATTTTCCAAAAAAAATATTACCGACAAAATGACACAGCTAATCACAGCACTATGACAAATGGATATGACGTCACAGTGATCAAAGGAATGGGCTCGGTTGACATTTCCGTCAATCAAATCAAATGTCTCGCCATGTCTCAACCATGACGTGGCCTGTTGCGGCACAGCTGACATGCGTGACGGTAGACTTAGAAAATTAATTAATCTTACGAGCCATGAAAATATAAATGACTGATGTCATAATCTATCGCTATAATTTACGGGTTCTCACAAAATAGACTGATGATCTGGACAAAGGTGGGGGAGTCTACTTTATAATGGATTGAATTAGGGGGGGGGGCTCGCTGTGGCGGTTAAGGGTTCCACCATAGACGTTTGAGTGTGTGTTTGATTTTCATCACTGCAGTTCTTTAGTGGAGCGAGGCTTGGAAAATCAAGAGAATCTATTGGATCTAAGCAAACATTCCTTCGATACGCATCCTCGCACATCTCTGGTGAAAACACACCCTTATGAAGAAGCCAACGTCCAGCAGTGAACGTCAGTTATCTGCAACGCAATACCATACGTTACAGAATTAAAACTAATATAAACGAGCGCCTTTTCGCTGTAGTATATTCGTGAAATCCGTAGCAATTCATTTCTCCGCTGACAGTAGTCGAATCCCAAACTCATTGACAGCTCGTTGAATGTAAACACACATTATACAAAACGAGATTGAAAACTCACTTCTCTTCAACATGTTTCTTTAATTAAAAATGTATTCATAATTTATTAAAAACACAGAAACACATAGAAACAATTGTAATAGACTTTACGTTATCTTCATTGTAGAACCTTTTTTTAAGATACTTTATAATGAACATGGGTTCAAACTAGTATTCATTGTCACGTACTATGTGGAATTTTCATATAGCATGAAGATATTTTTTAGAGCTAAGCCTCTTACATAATTTTCTGTCTAGAATTAGATAGTACTCACTATACGTAATCGCGTTGTGTAATATTTCGATTCCAGCCGTAAGGCAAAAAAAATCGAATTGAAGAAATGTAGTTTGCCCTAACATTTGCTTCTCGCTTCACGTCGCGCCGAAAATAATTAAGGATACAGCAATTTCATTGTGACGGTACTCGTTTCGACTTTAAATCACTTACGATGACCTCGTATTCTATCTGTAAGACTAACAATCTGTTAGTACAGACTCCATAGTTTTATTTCAATTACGGATAAATAAATGACGTACATCTGCGACAGATACAGATTTACAAAGTTACTTCCCAGGTTAACTTGGTCACTACACAACGCGTGATGTCAATGTCTAACTTATATATCATCGCACAGCCTAAGAGATATCTGTTATTACGAAATATTTTTTCGGAATTCATCCTCTAAAGTAAGGGATACAAGTTTGTATGGAGAAATAATTAAATCCAATGCGAGTTGACCTTAGACCTATATGATCAATGATATTAAATAGGGTTCAGCTTAGACCTGTCGGGGCTCATCACACTCACTCACATCTATGCGGTAGCTGTAAGCAGAAGAAGCGCGAGAGGTTAGCCAGGGCCGAGTCAAATGGGGTTATACTATTATATAACGTGTTGTTAATATGCTTTACACTATTAATAATTCTATAGTGAAATAATAAGTAGTGCTAATAGTAAAAAAAACTTTTTCAAACATCACATACTAAAAGGAAAGGAAGTTGCTCTAAAATGTCATAAGAAGAATTAATGTGTGCTGTAATTCAATTGTAATGCAAAAGCCAAGACAAGAACATATAACAAAGATAATAAATTCTGGATTGTCATATACTTACCGCTAAAAATATGAGATTGGCGTTTTGCCAAACCAGTATCCATGTAAACGTCAACATCTAATTTCCTTATCAAATCTAATCTTAATTTATTACGTAAAATCTTAGCCTAGTTATACATTTATTTTATTCTAAAATTATTATCATATCCATGCCCTTTTCCTACTTGTATGTGGTCAGCACAGTACGGTCGTAGTACATACTGCATACTTGATTTGGCTACAGATTTTACGGCCGTCCGCCTGCCTGACGACAACCCTCTTTGGAAATATCCTAAAACTATACAATTGAATTGAAATAAAAAAAAATGAATGTATAGTCTAGCTTCCACTATCAGCTTTTCCTTATAGGGGACAAACTAATATTACCTTTAGTCAATAAGAACGTATGCACGGAAACTCGAAGAATCTATTTTAAGTTAAACCACTAACATGGTTTTGTAGGGCTTAAATACATTTTCTGAACTTGCGAAATAACGTCGCTTCCTTCGATAATTTCTACCGTCTATAGCATAGGTAATGTTACGTAGAATTTAGAATTAACTCTATCAGTGACTTTCATTACCGTATGACTAACGAATCAGAGATGCTAATTCCATCCGTGCAAGAATGGTTTTGTTCAACCATGCGGTTAATACGCAGCTTCCTGCCTTGGAGTCTAGGTTTATTAACAAACCGAAACGAATTATAGCCCTTCAAGAAAGAGGATGTTGTACAATGGCGGAAGAAGAGCCAGAGAGAATTAAAACCTAAAAAAATAGTTTAACCATTTGGAACCCCAGCCCTATGTATTGCTAGGGCTTTCCTTAATACGCCAAGTCACGGATGTATAATCATTTATCATCGTCTTTCACAAGACGGAACATTAACACAAATAGGTCTATGCGGCCGTGCGAGCTTCCGCCATGTTAATAGACCTGCTGACGTGTCAGTTTGTATTGTTGGAAATTATTACGGTTTCATATCAATTACAGGGAATAATCGTGGTTCATACGATATTAATTTCTTCTGTAATATCAATTTTCAAATCTAAAAAAGGCGCTAAATCATTTGCTTCATTCTTCTTCAATGAATTACAAATTAACTATCATTGAAGTACCTTGTATTACAAAGGTCAGTTTTTTATATATAAACAGAAAAGTTCCAGAGATGAGTATAATATGTCCGTCGTTATGTCTATAAGCATATATATAAAAATGCCACTGCTCATTTTGGTTAAAATAGCTGAGAAATATTATTCAATTACTAGCTGTGCCCGCGGTTTCACCCTGCCTGCAATTTTACGAAAACGAAATGATATTACTTATTACTTACTTAAATACTACCCTTACTTCATCCTCACCTTGCCCTTTTCCCGCTCATGTGGGGGGACATCGACATGACCGTAGCAACGCTTAACATTTACATATGATT
The DNA here is from genome assembly GCA_029849275.1 of Papilio elwesi. Lineage (NCBI taxonomy): Eukaryota > Metazoa > Arthropoda > Insecta > Lepidoptera > Papilionidae > Papilio > Papilio elwesi. The sequence continues at coordinate 2,838,186 of CM056704.1, read as the reverse complement.
GTTTAAACTGTGACAATAGTCCATACTATATAGGTTCTGGGACAGTTTTTACGGCCGGCCGCCCGCCTAACTCCAACCTTCCTCGGGAATATTAAGCTACTAATCTAACCTAACAAAACATATTACAAAAGAATACATACATACATTTCTAAAATCGTTTACATACGCGTGAATACTGCGTTACCAGGGAGCGCTGTGCGTCGAAAGAAGTGCGTGGCTACGAATATCTCAATGCACAGTGTGTCTAGCTGAAGCTTGCAAAATCTCCGACACTGTCCTGTTTTGAACTTTATGTAAACTTTCAATCATCTTCATTTTAAAGATTAATAGTTATATAGTATTTTACAGATAATATATAATAAAAAAATCATTGTTTTGGGTTTTATTGCATTTATAAAGGCCCCCAATAGTAGTTGTTTTCGAATATATTCCATGTACAGACAGCGCTCAGCTACATTTTTATTACACGTATAGATTTTTTTCAAAACTGTAAAGTTAAAATATCTATGTCTTTTTATAAGGCCGATAGAATTGAAAAAATGTTATTGATTTATAAGCGATATCTTATTTCCAACGTTTGACAATTTCAAAGTAACGGAGTATTGATTATAGTACTGCTTCGCATTATTTCCGCTAAAATATCAAATTTTGATTTTAATGTGTTATTTGATATTAAAAGTAATACTAAATTTAGTTACTTTTATTACATTTTGGTTTTTTAATTGTACATTGCCGCATTTCGTTTCTTAATTTGTACACAGCTACTCGTAACGCCATCTAGACTTGACGAATAAACTAATACAACGAATAAAATAATTTTATTTACTATGTATGGGATGGGACCCCGAGATAAACTTTAAATCATCATTTTACATGGTTCTTCAAATTGATATAACTTTTTTGTTTAAACAGATTGAGATAAAACAAAAACTAAAATATTAAGTGAAGCTTACCACAATACATTAATGAAAACCGTACCCAAATCGATTAAGCCGTTTCTGAGATTAGCGGTAACAAACGCACAGACAAACCGACAAAAATTCTAAAATTCATTGTTTTGGGTTTTATTGCGTATATAAAGACCCCCAATAATAGTTTTTTATCAAATATCTTCCATGTACAGACAGCGATCAGTTACAGTTTTATTATATGTATAGATAGATTTAAATCAAAAATAACCTTGTACACATTGAAGCCATTGAAAGAAATTAAGACAAAAATTACTTCAAGCAATATATTTAAGTGCCTCTGTCGAGAACAGATTAAAGGCAAGCTCTTTCGATAAGCTATAAAAGCAATGTGTTTCGCCTCTGACGGACATTCTACGCTGAATCGATTTTATGTTACGACCTCGAATTTTGTAACTTCAGTACTGTCATTTCGGTACGACTCTAAAATTAAATTGCAGAAGTAATGTAAAAACTTTCAATTATGTTTATGAATTTTAGCATTAAAAACGAATGTCTTGTCATCATTAATTTTAAAGAGTATTTTAGCTCTTGTTAGTGGAGCAGTCCAGTCCAGTCTATTCCTCACCTCCTAACGCTGGGTTTTCCCCTTGATTTTCTAATACCATACATCAATTTACAATCTTACTTTCGTTCTTATGTTCTGATGGCAATGCTATGCTATGTTTATTTATTATTAAATTGAAATAAGCTTTGATGAATAAATAATAATCGTATGAGGATCATGTTATCGTCTAGTGGGAAAAGGACAGAGAACAGGGAGGGCAGGTTTTATAGCCCACCAGAATTTTTGCTTCTAATATTAACCTTAATTTAATCTTTAAATTCGAATTCGAACATTTCAGTAATTATATAATAAACAACTAACAAATATGTTAATTGGTTACATATCATTCCAAAAAAATACTATTTTGATTCACAGTAGACTATGAATAATTTATATTGGTTTCCGAGCCGTGATCCTGCAACGGCACGCTTGAAAATATTGTAAGTAATAAAATGCAAGGATAAAATATTATAAAGATTTGAAGGCGCAGATTTCAATCATCTGGGAAGATAAATTACTTCCGAGGAGATGATTTAGTTCGCTGTGGCGTATTAAATAAATCATTGATGTCAATCTCTTCTAAACAGCAACGGGACTGTGAATTGAATGAATTTTATTTAACAAAAAAATATCATATCATTTCAGAGCGCTGGTAAACGGTCATCACTATCACTAATCTCCAGCCAATGTTTAAATATCCCAACAATTCAATGTGCTAATATTAAAACATGCCAACATTCTAATGGTCCAATTGATGGTTTCATTATTCCAATATAACATTTAACCAGGATGAAAAAAGTTCATTGTCTGCTGTGCTATTGGCCGGTTCTGTTACGGCACGGATGCTTGCGACAACGTTCCCGTAGCCCCACCGATATGCGCGGGAGGAACATATGGGATTTTAGTCAGCCCGACACAATCCGCACTTAACCACGCAAAAGCGGATAGGCATTTCCTCACATTAAAAAAAAGAGAGAAGACTGCATAATTATAAAAAGAAAGTATATAAAAAAACTTGTGTTTTAATATTTAAATTCAGATACATACCCATTATTGAGATATAATTTTCCCAATATGATAAATCTTATAACATTTCTGTTGTAAATAACTCCTATTACAAACTTTATAACAATTTCCATTAAGGAAGGAGTGGAATTCGTACAAAAAAACAGAAGTTTTTAAGGAATAAAGAAAATTGAATGGAACTTTTGTCCAAAAATTAGTTTTTATCTTTTGTAATAAGTGTTCATTGTTCCTTGACCTTCTTGTTGTTTTCTTGAATTCTACTTTTCTATACTTACTATAATAATATTGGTGATAAATGTAATGTAGGCTATCGTGGTCGGGTACGTCCCAAGACTTATTGAGATCACATTAGTTATATACTAAAGAAAGTCAATATAAACAGTACCTATAACCGACTAGATACATATGTACATATATGGATGTACAAGTGAGAATGGTATGCACCACACCACATGTCCCTAATCTCTGCCTACACTTATGTGTTAAGGGCGCAAGAACTTAGTTATTTTACTTAATATCATATGAGGGAATATATCTTATATTATGCGAATTATTGTACTATTACAAAGCTTCAAATCTTAACGTCCAGAAATAAAATAGGCTATATTTTTAAAATGAATTATTGAAATTTACCCAACCGGGTTAGAATAGCTACCTTAATTGATAGTTCACATTTTAAATTTATTTAATGACAATGAAATATTACACATTAATTATTACATATTAATGGAATCACAATTAATTATAACGAAAATTGTGTCCCTCTCTTTAATTAATTACAGTGTCATCGTTTATTAACAAAGGTTTTGCAGATAAATGATTACATACTATGTCAATTATTGTGCAACTAATGCAAATCAAATAACATTGTAAAATAAATAAATATGCACTCATACCCGTAACCAAGAGGGTAGGCAGAGACAATGGATTTCCATTTGACGCGATCCTGGCATACCTCTCTCGATTCTTCCTTCTTCCATGCATCTACGCATACATGGCCTTCGGTTACGGGTACTCCTTATATCGCCCTTCTTTAGTATATCACTAATCTGGTCGATATAAGTTCTCCATGGGGGTCCCCTGTCAACGCTGCCACTCACTTTTGCAACATAAATTTGTTTCGTTACTCTCTCTGCATTCATCCTTTCAACATGCCTGACCCACCGAAACATACCTTCCTCAATTCCTGTCACAACATCCCAACACTCTTACCTTATAATTTTTTTTAATCCTATCATTCAATGTACAAAAATAAATAGATTATCTTTAACAATATTGCGTTAAAGATATGACTTAATCGTTGTAATATATCTGCCGATAATTGGCAATTTAAATAGAAATTTATTTAGAGATTAATGTAATTTCGAGCCGGCAATTGTAAAGTCGCGCCGTTTGGCGTGGTTAGTAAGATTCTTGCTTTTCACGCCGCAGGTCGTGGGTTCGATTCCTACCCAACACTGATATTTGTGTGCATGAACACGTCTGTTTGTCCCGAGGCTGGGTGTAATTTCTTTCTCTTCTATTGAAGATGAATATAGTAATATATTTACAAAAGAAAAGAAGTACATGTGGTTTATCAGTTATCTGGTTTCCATAGTACAAGCTCTGCTTAGTTTGGGATCAGATGGGTGTGAATACTTCCCAGGAAAAAAATGCGTTTTTACAAAGAGAAAGAATATTGAATACCTTTGCGTTAAGCTAGAGTGGGCAGTGGTATCCCATGTAATGCAATATTTACTAAGAATTTCGGCTCGCCGTGTTCGTTCCGAAGATCGCCAGCAATACGATTTCATTACATAATGGAACACGCGAAGTTTATAAAAGCTCGTGAATAATACTAACAAGAATTTGACACAGATTTTCAAAGGCTTATTAACTCGAGTCAAAAACAATGTATTCTATGTTCCATACTTATTTATATAACAAAGCGGTTAAAATGCAAATCGCAGAGTAAAATTTGCATCGGGCCGTCACCGCACCGTGTGGCAACGTGCGGCAGCGTGCGGCAGCGTGCGGCAGCGTGCGTCAACGTGCATTATGAGAATCATAAGACCGTGTTAAAGTATACCATTCACGGAAAACTATGTTATTCAAATAATAACCTACTACCTAATAATAAAAATACAATCATAATATTTCTCGTGGCAGCCTAACTTTATAACTTAATATTATAAATGTTAATGTCAGTTTATTAGTTTGTTTGTTACGCTTTAACATGGATTTCCATTTGGCGCGGTCCTGGTACACATCTCTCGCTTCTTCTACAATCGTACGCGTACATGCTCGTGGGTGCTCCTTATATCGCCATTCTTTAGTAATCCACTAATCTAATCGATATAGGTTCTCCTGGGGCGTCCCCTACAAACACTGCCACTCACTTAAGCAACATAAATTTGTTTCGTTACTCTCCCTCCTTCTCCTCCTCCTTTCATTTATCCTTTCAACATGCCCGAACCACCGAAGCATACCTCATCTCCATACATCTTTTATCCCGAATATAAAACTGTTCCTTTGGCACATTAAACCTAAAGAATAAATATCTGTGCAATAAATTTGTAAGAACCATATTTTTGGAATATTTGAATACACTTCCCCTGGGGAGGGTACTCTCGAGAGGAAAAAAATCAATATCGGATGACATGGTAATGATTCGTGTTTTGACAGTAACAACTTTTAGACACATGTTAAATACTTTATTCTAAGTCTTTTCTAACCGGAATCATCTTTCAAAACTGTCCAGCTCGGAAAATGAGAATCGAAGCCACGGGGAACAGTTAGTAATTAATATTTAGTGCACACGCTTGCGGCTACAATTAGCGACTGTAACATGATACCACATTTGAAATATCTTAAACGTAATGCCGTTGCTTTATTTGCATTTGTAATAGTGAACACATTATTTCATAAATTGTAATTTAAATTTATATAATCGAGTTTTTATTCAATTACTCACTTTTTTAATTACATAAAGTAAGCTAGTTGTGGCCCACGGTTTTACCTGCCTCGCTGTTTAATTTAAACGAAATCAGATAGATTACGTATTTCTAAAGAATTGGAGTTATTCGGAATTGACAATATTTCACGGTTTTCCTGTGATATGAATAATACGTCACAGGCATTTCATTGAGCCATCGCGTCGCATCGCATCACTCGCCTACGCTATCCATCTCACTTAGCGTTCTTTCCCCTTTTGCTCATGTCCTAAGGATCGTGGCGCGATGGTAAACAGCCTAAGACCTTTCGTAATAATAGGATTTTCAAATGCCACAAGAATATTTTAAATCATTTTAGCAGTTCCTGAGAATAGCGCGTTCAAACAAACAAACTCATCATCGATGTTGTATTTGTATATAATTTATGTAGATAAAACATAGATACATAAATGCAGGTTGTGAGTGGTGGTCTGTTTACCCTTTTGTGTCATGCCGTGAGTGTTTATTGTATCATTAAGTAAGTCGATGTTAAGATGTAAATTAAATTAAAACTCTTAGTAATGTCTAATGTATCTGGGTCAAGCTAAATTTATTACTTGTCTTGAAAGCAAATCAGATATTGATAGTTATGACTTGGAGAGAGAAATGAAAAGATATTATTAAATAAAAAAAAATCGTTAATATAATTCTATACAAACATATTAATAATATTACTATTAAAATTATTGCAAATTATAATAAAATAATTATCTGCGGGTGACAAATTTTCTACTTAAATTATCTTGTGTTCTGCTTTTGTTAAACGAGGGGATTTTGGTTTACAGGGTTGGACAACCCTTGTTGGACTCGATTCATTTCATTAATCAAGTCGAGATAATGTTGAAGGCAATGTTTCGGAAAAATTACGATCGTAATTTTGTATAAGCACAGACATTTTTAACGGGTTTCTATATATTTATTGTTAAGAAGATTTAAACGTCATTACGTTATTGATCAAAGGAGTGGATAGGGATTATTACAAATAGACACTATCCAAGCCAGGAGAAAGGCAAATGACAACAGCTGCGACACTATGCCACGAGGAAACGACGCACAAAAGCAGAAAGAAAAGATAGCGGCAGAAAGAGAGGTGGGGAGATAATGAATGATTGACACAATTAATTTTATATATTTTAAGCTGTTTTACCATTATAGAATAATGGAAACCAAAACCTCCCAGAATTTGTAAAAATGAGTGAAAATATGACATACTCTTCAAAGCATTCAATGGATATAGTCTAAGATCCGGTATAAGAAATATATACTATCATCTGTTATTTGATCAGGCCTAAATTATATGTTAGGTAATATTTATATTGATAAATTACAAGTAGGTTGCCGAGCTAAATCTGGCGCCAACACTATTAAATAGTCAAAACCAACTTAGATTGAGCCCCTGCGTTCTCGCGATATAGGGTTCAAGTGTATGTAGACATACAATGGAGTGTGAGACTCGATCAAATGAGGGTATAAATTCCTTATGCCTCAGATAGTAATGAGACCTTGTTGCAGATGCCTACTTTTATAGACAGAGGACAGGAAATATTTTGTTTATCCCCTGATAAACAGAATATTTCCTGTTCCTCTCCATTTGCTCCCCCGTCAAATCCATGTCCCCTTTCCATCCTCTCCTCATTAGAAAGGAATGAGGACGGAAAAGCAGTAGAATTAGGCCTCCGGCACGTCAGTCATTGCGCAATGCGCAAAACACTTCTATTTCACACCTGTCTTCTGTGAGGTCGTGGTATTCCACCAGTCGAGCCTTTCCATTCGTGCAATCCTTTTTTTATCTATCTCCATCTATGTAATACCGCTCACCCTGAAGAAGGACCTCCGACAGGTCCGAAACTTGTCGGTACAAAATACACCGAGAAAAACGCGAACGTGAGTAAAGCCGTTTCATAGAAAGTTTATCCATCTATGTATATTATAGGTAGGCATCTGCAACCCATTTCCTTGTTGCAGATGCCACGAACGCAATAAGTTCGGTTTTTTCCTTGAACACATTTTACGTGTCAACATCCCGAATTACTGCGTCCCTAGTACTCTTATTCAATTCTCGCATTCTTAATACAACACCAATCCTTTCGTAAAACCGTTAACGAATTATCCGATTCGCATTTCGAGGACAATGGAATGTCAAGAGCCTGGACTTCTTCATAAATCAAAATACGTGGACGTTTAAATGATAAATTATTCTACTGTCTGGGATTTAATTAAACATTCTAATGTCAGTTTCGTCAGAGTATGAAAGCATTCATATAATCTGTATCCAAAATATTATTGTATATTTCCGATTTCATCGTCACCATCTGTTCTCAATCAATGGAACATTGTCTTGAAATTCTTGAACTTATGCCTTGGCTATTCGTTCTACTAGCAAAGACACTGCCACTCAAATTTAGGAATTCTATGGGCAATTTCGACAGTTATATCAATTATGTAACGGATCATCTTCCCTAAATGTATATAGAACACACGAATAAGACAACTACATATAAGTAGGCAACAAGGAATAGTAATTTTAAAAAAAACAATAGACTACCCCTATAACACTCAGGGGAAGAAAATGAATCGAATGACGCCTCCCTCCTCTAATTTAGTCAAGCCGTTTAGGTTATAGTATGTCACACGTGTCCGTTACATGGACACGCATATACATTCTCTCCTGTCATCAGAGCATAAGAAACGTTTGGTATTACTTCTCATTTTTTCGAATAAAGGATCACTGAAAAACTGTTAAAAAAATATTATTTAATTTCGGTTATTCGTCACGAATAAACAAATAACTAACTAATAATACTTCCGTCATCACAAATCAAAACAAAAGACATCTTACAAAGGAATCACTTCAATTAGGAGCTACGACAAAAGCAGTAGCAAAACAAAGCGGCTCCATTTTATCAGATTAACCAAAAGTATGAGGTTTAATAAAATAAGCTTCGAAAATTAATAAGATATAGAGATGTGAGTCTATCGCCAATTTAGAGTATACACAGATAACAAAAGCGCCACCGACTTTCAAAAAGTTTTTAATGTCCCGAATTCCTAATGTGAAAGATGAGGTATAAAAGAAATGAGTGTAGTTAATAAAATAGTCATGAATACGCCAACATTGAAATTTCTCGAAAAGGACCGACTCAGGCAAATTATTCTAGACATTTGCAGATTACGAATGCCTGAGAAATTTTAGAATTTCTATAGAGTAATTAGATCACGTAGTTCTATTCCACGCTCTTGGCCTAAGATACGGCATAAGAAATTTATACCCTTATCTGTTAATTGACGAGAACCTAGACACATATTAGATATGTACATTAATAAATCACAAGTTGCCGAGCCGATGTTAATCCCTTGCATGACTCAATTTATCGATGTACATATTACCTAACATATAATCTAGGTCCTGATTTAGTCACCAAATTCCTCCAAATGTTATTTAAGAATGTATGTTTGCTTTATACTTCTGGCCATACCAACTTAATTGCAAGGGGAAGACTTCTTGTTATATCTGAATTGAGTTCAATTATGATAATATTGACATCAGCATCGTTTACGGCCGTCATATGATCCCTCGGCGTCTATAAATATAATTAATTCCTACAATTAATCCGCAGCGCTCGCGTTGACACTGACGAGATGAGAATCTCGAGTGATTTTAAATTACATTATTTATCGCAACAGATACTATGTTTAAAATAGATTTATTTACAAAAATTATCCAATATAGCACTTTTTAATTACACTAGAACAGAGTGGTAGTGAGGTTTTTTATTTCGGTGGTCCTTAATTCAGAAGGAACGGAAACACCGCTTGAGTATCTCTCCATAGGTCCTGTGTTCCTAGTACGACTACTGATTTTATTTTAATGGATTAACATGATGTTAATCCATTCCACTTCCAGAGGACTAGGTTCCGATACCAAAAGCAAAGCGGGCATTATCGGCTTTAGCATAAGTATAATTGATAAAGTTAACTTAAACAAAACTTATAGTGCCTAAGTTGAGAACATAATGCTCTGTATGCTGGTCGGATTAATACTTGCAGCTTTAATGAGCATTTGCGGTTAGATTTCGGCTAAATAGCTAAAGTTTTTGCTAACAAATTACACACAACACTGAGCACTTAAATTAGCTGTGCAACAAATAAAACATAAGTAAATGCAAAAACGCCTTCAAGATTTTAAAATTCAGCACGAAGAAGGATAGGCCAATTTATTCATCTGATGTCTAAAACAACCAGTAACTAGCATCTTTGTATGTCGCCATGAAATTCTGTGTAAATAATTTTGTGGCAATATTCCACTGCATTATTATGGTATGATCTAAGTAGTGGATTGAATTTAGAGGATTGCAATTCTATTATATTCGTTTTTGGTCTAGACGATTAATTAAAATTTAGTCCAGTTTAACGAAGTCAATAAGAATCCGTACTAGCTTTAAAAAACTAATTTTGAGAGTACCTTCCAACTCTAACCTTAAACCCCCTAAAGTAGTACATTGTCAATTAAGTAATCCTTCAAAGAAAGAAAGAAATGAAAGAAGAAAACGAATAGGACAGCGCTCAGCATAGGCTGTGGGCTCCACAACACTGATTTTCAGCGCTGCCCTGTCGGTAGTGCGCGAACATATTATTCCATATAGATAGAGTTGACTAGACACATCAGATATAAATATAGAGATACATAAAACACAAGATATTCTTAGATGTTACGTGAAAAGTCTAAGACGACAAAAATCCGAGTTAAGTAGAGTTCGAAGAGAGATACGTTATTCTATTGGTGTACTAATTGAAACTTTGATTTAAAATTAATTGTTCATATAAAATATAAATTAGTTGACTAACAAATGCTGTTTTTTTTACACTCATACGTTTTATTTGACAATACATATCTATAAAAATGAATGTAATAAAAATTTCCGAAAATACTCCTTGAAGCTGCATGGTCGCGGTTTAGGTTTAAAACAGGGGTTTGATAAATTAGGACACTTGGATTAGGACATTGTTATAAGACTGGTATTAGAACCGACTGTACTTCAAAAATACTACTCGTATATTCTGTCTCATAACAATTAAAAATCTAATTAAGCTATTCCATATACCATGAGTGGGTTTTTATTTAAAAAAATGTATTATCAGTTTAAGGGTTTAAGCATGTTATTAGAGTTAATGCCGTTGAGATGTAATCCTTAAGAAATATGTTAGCCGTGACGTTGAATGACACGATTAAAAACAACGTTACAAGGGTTGTGACTAAAGGATAAATGAAAAGAAAGTAACAAGACAAATTAATTATGCAAAATTGAGTGGCAGTCTTGGAAATAAGGAGTGCCCGTAACCGACGAGCATGTATGCGTTTGGATACAGAAGTATGGATATAGAAGGAGCTAGAGAGGAGTGCCAGGATCGCGTCGCGCTAAATGGAAATCCGTGATCTCTGCCTACCCATCTAGATTACGGGCATGTGTTTGTTTTTACTAACATAATATCTTCATTTTTATACTGTTAGATAATAACAATATGTTTGTAAACAAAATCCCAAAGCAGATTCCTACAAACTTATGCAATCAATCTAAGAGAATTTTTTTTATATTAAATTAATGTAGGTAAAAATATCTTTTTAAATTTTGTGAGTGCCACTAAACGGATATTACAAGCTCTGTTTGAGACGTTTTAGATCAAAGAAAAATGATGTGGGTATAAGTAGATGTAAAGGTGGTAGAATTAACATATTGGATCAGCTGGAAAATTGTCATTTTCGCACGAGAGTCTTTCGGCCGAAACCAACAAATGAATTCAGTATTTCGTAATATAAAATTGACATATTTGTAAAAATATAACGCTTTATTATACTGAATATAACAAACAGGTGAATGGCCGTTATAAACAATTAAATAAATGGCAATTTTTAATTGATTTTTCCCAAGTACAAACAAAAATGTTGCCACAACACTTCGTTATACTCCAAACGTTCAATTCTTGTATACATTTCGGCTTATTTAAATTTGTTTCAACCCGTTTGTGTATACATACGGGCCACGCGACTTATGTAAAATAAAATAAATATTGATTCCCTCCCCACGCGCGTCGTGGGCGACGTAATGGACATTTTCATAGGAAAGATAAGCCCGTGGTGTTGGAATTGAATGAGATATTGTTGCCTTATTTTCTTGTTACTTGTGGATCGAGTGGCAATATAAGAAGCCCTAGGCGTTAGCTATTCCGGTTCTAATCATAAAATATTGAGGAAGGACTATTATTATACTTCCTACTAATATTATAAAAGCGAAAGTGATGCGATGTATAGATGTATGGATTTATGAATGTTTGTTACTCTTTCACGCAAAATTACTGAATGGATTTTAGTAAAACTTTACAATAAAACAGCTTATACATCAGAATAACACATAGGCTATAATTTATATAGATATTGTGGGAATTGTCCAATATAACGATAAGTGTCAAGTAAGTTGGACAAAAATTCAGCTTTATGAAAGCTATTCAGAACAATCATAATAAGGTTCAGCTTAGGTTGGAAAATCGTCGATTAAAATGTCACGGCGGGTAAAACCGCAGGGCACAGCTAGTAATAATATAAAGAGAAGACATTTGATTGTTGGCTTATTCCGGATAAACTCTAAAAGTACTAAACCGATTTTAAAAAATATTTCGCCAATAGTAAGGTCCTTTATTAGAGAGTTACCAAGTCTATATTTTATTTTTATATGTAGGTGTTTCTATCCGAGCGAAGTCGGGGCGTGTTGCTACTTGTTCATATAGCCTATGAGCATTACTTTTTATTAATATATCATAGTAATAGAGTGGCTATCTGATAAACTTATAAAGCGATTACCGCCGTATCTTCCCAAAGTCTTAACACGCAAGTGGAATCATATTTATTTACATTACCACTAAACATAACATAGTACTTGATAGCACTACACTTGTAAGAGGTATTAAAATTATTTTAGTATTCTTCAGTTAGGTGCCTGAATAAACGAAACGGAGAAATAATCATTTAGTTATTTTTTTCTCAACATACTTCTCACTTACTTTTGTTTTGGATAATATAAAAAGTATTTACATTGAGATATACTCGGTGTAAAATTTCATATAGTGACGCAATTTAGGTTACAAATATAAAAAACTTAATGGCTTAAAATTTTTACTAATTCGTAGTACTTCGCATTACTGGATTGCTGATGTAAGTAAAACCAAGGGTCAATGTCAGACAGGGAATATATATTCAACCGACTTAATGAGATCTTTTATGCCATGAAATCCCTTTTCTGATTCGTACCGATCCGGACTCAATAAAAATGCAAATTCTGGTATAATTTTCGTCTTAGTATGTCGTTTTTCGTTATACTCTGTCGTATTTTGATTTCAAGATGTTATAGTGAATATCGGATAACATATACGGGTACACAGAGCTAATTTAGTCAAGAAAAGAACAAGCTATAAACCCACGTGAGGTCGTCAGGGTTGAAGTACACCACACATACTCACCGTCGTGTCTTCTAAAAATTTATTCTTACACATCTAAAACCAAAACTTAGTACATAATAAAGCCATTCTTGATAAACCGCACACGGGTATTACCAATTCCATTTTCATGACAGTACTCGAATGGTGTAACAAAACCATTAATCTCATGTTTCGTTCTTTTTATGTAATAATAATAATCTCTCCAGTTTTTATAAAATGACGAAGGTCAGGTCGCCGCTGGCTCTTCCCCCTTCGTCATTTTATACGAACTGAAGGTTGCCCTGTGTATGCCCCTAAAAAGGTGGAAACGGTCTATAACTGTGACTTTTTGAGGTCTAATAAGACCCTAACATATTTAAGTTTTCTCTTCAATTCACCTCTCATTCCCGACCATTCCGACGTAAAGTGAGACGATAAAGGAAAGCAATTATTTTGATGAGGGTTATTTCGGAATATTAACACATTTACAATTCTAATTCTTCGTCAGCTGTCTAACATATTTTATGTCAATTTAAATAAAACTAAACGTGGACGGAGCTACGCTCAGCGTTGTCATGTCTATTGTCGTAAGGTCGTGTTTCGTGCAAGATATTTAGTATTCGAATAATGTCATACAGAGACATCTCTTAAAATTTCAAGGCACCAGAAAAATAATGTATATAAATACAAAATTTCATCCAAATCCTTAGAACCTGTAGCTGAAATATACAAGAATTGCATACTTTATGAGATTATGAAGAGAAAATGTAAAAAGGAAGAATGCTTAAATACTATGTCCTTCGAAGTACTACAACCTAACACGACGCCGGCGACGTAAACGGAGAGGCAGACACGTGCCGTAGACACCGAACATTTTGTTTCGAGATCAGGCTAATTACTTGGTGGTATGCTTCCTCCTATAGTTATAATAGCTATGCCCCACAGTTTTACTCGCCCGCGGTATAAAACGCTCGTTTGAGTCGTTACATCCTCGCTTAGCGTTATTTTTTCTTCGACTTGGTTTCTTAATAATTGTGCTGTCAAGCTTAACAGTGGTAGAGCCCGCAATAACAACATCTTTTGCACGAATGGGCCGGCTCGATCGGTGAAATACCACGACGTCACAGAAGACAGCCGTGAAGTAGAAGTATTCTGCGTTTCGTCTGATGAGTGACGTGCCGGAGGCCTAATTGTAGTCCTCTTCCCCCTCCTACCCTTTTCTAATAAGGAAAGGATGGGAGGAGGAAGAGGATTTGACGGATGAGGAGGGGATGGACAGGGAATGGAATTATCCTTTTTTCTGTTTGTCCCCCCCTTCGTCCATGAAGGTAGGCAACACATCTGCAACTCATTAGCTTGTTGCGGATGCCTATGGGTAGCGGTACTTATTTCCACGGACCGCTTGCTCGTTTGCCACTTTATAATATAAAAAAAAAAGTTCAAAAAGAAATCGTCAAAGCCGACTCGTAGTTTAGGTTAGCGCGTCCAAACAAACTAATCAATAAATACAAGAGCCTTTCAAGGTCATTTGCCCTCTTATTCTCGTTATAGACATAAACAATAATTAGATAATAACTGTTTTTAGGTAGTAGTACCTGTATATGATACGTCAGTACACATATTTTTCTTAATGTGGATATATGTCCAGGGTAAGATATTAGTGTTGTCAACGACCTAAATATTTATTGCGGTTCCGGGAAATAAAAAGATTCTCGCGTCATTTACGATCGAAAGCGAATCTTCGTTAGAGTCGGCGATGTTTTCATGTGAACTGTACACATACGTATGACGTCATAGTGTTGGAAAAGTCTTGGCCCGCAAAATATTAAGATATTCCTTCAGCGGTTCGGGCATTTCGAGATGTGAACGGTATAGTGGTAGAGCCCGCAATAACATCAGTTGCACGAATGGGTCAGTTTTACCGGTGAAATAGCATGATTTCGCAGAAGACAGACGTGAAGCAGAGGTATTCTGCGTTTCGTCTGACGAGTTAAATGATGAAGGCCTAATTCTACTCATCTTCCTTTTCCCACCCATTTCTAATGGGGAAAGAATGGCAAGGGGAGGAGGACTTGACCAGGGAGGGAATGAATAGGAAAAGGGAATATTATTTTTCTTGTCAGTTTGTCCTTTCGTCTGTCTTTCAAAAGTAGGCCCCACACATCTACGAGCCTATGGGGGGCGGTCGCTTGTAATGAAATAGACCGCTTGCTCGTTGGTCACTTTCTACAAAAAAGTATCCTTAGCAGGCGTGTTGATTTATTTATTTTAGTCATTTTCATTTATAGATTCTTATTGAAAAACCGTTTTAACCGATTTGCTGTCACCAGAAAGATCGCCATATTATACTAGTTAGTAGTGTACCTTGTTTCTTTGCAAGATATGATTGACGTAAACAAAAAAACGTCATTTACCATACATGGCTGCCATTACACTTTATATACTTTTATCGTAAATGTTGTAATTTTGTAAAAAAATGCGTGAATTGTGTTATAAGGTAATATGAGAAAAAGTTTTCGAAAATATTTTGCTACTAGCTGGCCGGCAAACTTCGTTCCGCCCTGTAATTAAATAGATGTTTCACTATTTTAGCGATAATGGCTAACTTATATATATATATATATATATATATGATGTCACGTTTTTATAGGACTTATTTAAGGTTAACATTTCCATTAAATACGTAACTCTTACGGTTTTTGCATCGCAGGCCAGAATAGCTCGCATATGGCTGATTTTTCCTCCTTACTTGAAACTTATCGTGATATTTTGTACAATTCACAAAATATCTTTATAAATTATGGACTTTATATTAATCTGATGTGTAAGCTATTATTGTGAAGTTGTATTAAAATCCATTGGCTAGTTTTTACGTGAAAGACTTACAAACATCGATACTTACAAACTTTCGCATTTATAATTATATTGGTGGGATATTAGTAGGATAGTAGGATTTACGAATTTTTATGTAAAAACCTTTGTTTACATATAATTATTTTCTGCACGGACCGCATAACGTTTTTTAGGATTCATCATAGTATCCAAGTGAGACTCAGTGATATATAAGAGAGCCTACTCACTGTATTAGTACATAAGTATTAATTCGAATGAAGTTATACTTCATTCGAATTAATACTTATGTTCATCAACCGGAATAAGAGTATGGTATTACGAAATGTACTCAAAACTAAATCCATTATCATTTTGACAACGCTATGTCGAAAACCGGCGAACAGCGTGTAGATTTATGTGCGCAGTTTAATCAAGTTTTCGCCGCCGACTGACTTTGATTAATTAATTATGCTTTTAAATAGTTTTAAAACTACAAAACACGCTCAGTTCCATTACATAATTATCCATTGTTATTTATATTTTAACTCCTAGATGGCGTTAAATCGTTAACCCAAAAAAATCACAAATCATGCAAGGATCATTATCCTTATGTCCCATTGGACAAATTAATTAATAAAATGCAGTGGCATCAGTCCTTGTTGACAATGTCCGCAACGTTTAAAATGATTAATTTGTTTGTTTCAAAATCACGTCCAATAATTTCGTTACACAAACAAACAATACACCAAGCTAGTAAGCGCGTGTTAACTTTTAAACTTTTATTTCTTAATTAATCTTATCTTAAATTAAATATTGAAACGG
The DNA here is from genome assembly GCA_029849275.1 of Papilio elwesi. NCBI lineage: Eukaryota > Metazoa > Arthropoda > Insecta > Lepidoptera > Papilionidae > Papilio > Papilio elwesi. The sequence continues at coordinate 2,821,552 of CM056704.1, read as the reverse complement.
ACTTCTTTTAATACACGTTCACTATAAGAAATACTTGTAATATTGTTATATGTTATTCTACATATCTATTTATACTACGTATACATATCTAAGCAGAAGAGAGGAGAAGGATTTGTTCCCAATCATAGTTCATTTCTAGAACAATCCAACAAATCTATGTGATACCACGTACGAGTAATAGCTAGTTATCGACTTAACAAAGTAACAGTTATGTATTCACATCCTTGCCAGTGGTACGGGAGCCGAAGGGAGGATCTCTGTACATTCTCGAGCGCGATATACCTACCGCACATTGGACTCTGTTTGACTTGGAAAGTACTTAAACAAAATCAGTCATGATTGGTCAGCATATCTAGGATTTATATCATTCCTATGGCCACACATCCCATTAAAACTGACAGATTATTCACCTCCGTTATCAGGGACACTGACTGTGTGTGCACTATTAATAATTGACGCGCTCAAGTTTGCACACAAGGCTTTTCTTTACAATTTATAAAGCGGTAGACCCTTCCCCCACCGCAAAAACTAAAAATGTCATATAACCTCTTTATCTTTTTACCATCTAATCTTCAAAATACAATAGGTCCCCATGAAGCTCGAAAATGTACAAGTTTAACATCGTCGGTCTAAGCGGTTACTTATTTTCTTCTATCTCTGCCTAACCCATTTGGAATGATGGTGCGTATCTGTTTTTCTTTTTACCTTTGATATAAACATGTGACGAGGCCTCTTGATACGAAAGTGACATTCGTCACGAACTCCCGCCTTCATAACATTTTTGCCCCGAGGGGAGTTATTTTGCCTCGAGTATATTTATACCCATTCGTAGCTCATGAAATGAAATTGTATATTTGTAAGAGGAAATATTATAAGATTGTTATTAAAAAGGTCATATTCTGTTTTTATTATGAAATTACATGTAAATAAATATCAACTAAAACATTTCAAAGACCTTTTCCCGATCGATGAATCATAAAACTTTAATGTGTGGAAGTGAGAGCTGGGTTTGGCAGAAAAATCATGTAAGTAGAGTAAATGCTGTTGAGATGCGAGAGAAAGGTATGCTTCAGTGGTTCGGGCATGTTGAAAGGATGAATGAAGAGAGAGTAACGAAACAAATTTATGTTGCAAAAGTGAGTGGCAGCATTGACAGAGGATTTCTTTTTGTGACTGAAAGGTCACTGTTTGCCTTGAGGAGGCATTTACAGCTACACCGGGCACGAGGCGGCAGGGCGCATAGGGCGCCTAGCCTAAGCCTTTTTAAGAGTAACTAAGCTCGAGGGCTCCCTCCGTAGAGGGAACCTTTTTTTTATATTACAAAGTGGCAAACGAGCAAGCGGCCTCTGGAAATAAGTACCGCTACCCATAGGCATCCGCAACAAGCTAATGAGTTGCAGATGCGTTGCCTACCTTCATGGACGAAGGAGGGGACAAACAGAAAAAAGGATAATTCCATTCCCTGTCCATCCCCTCCTCATCCGTCAAACCTCGGCTCGATACCTCGGTTCGGGCCGTTACTTTAATATTATTACCGGATTGGGATGCCGCCGAGCTCTTAGGTCGCTTCGGTGGACGCTCCATGGAGTGACTCGGCTCAAGGGCCCCCGCGAGGGGACCTCGGCTTGGGCTGTCACTCATTACGCGTTTAGCATTCCGATTCGAGGGTGCCCGAGAGGGCCGAGCCTCGGCTCGATCGGTAGCCATTATCTGATTACAAGTAGCATTACAACTAACATTACTACCACTTCGGAAAGCGTTAGCGCTGGGAGAAGAAGTGGCGGAAGAAACTCCAGCAACGCTTCCATCATGGATAGGGGTTGACAGGGGACGTCCAAGGAGAACTTGAGAAGACTAGTAACATATTAAAGAAGGGGGATATAAGGAGTATACGTAATCGATGAGCTTGTATGCGTATATGTATGAATGTAGAAGAAACGAGAGAAGTTTGCCAAGATCGCGCTAAATGGAAATCCATAATCTGTGCCTACCCATCAGGGTTACGGACGTGAGTGTATATTTATTTTATATAAGTTACACAATCACTTCCGACGGTACACTCTGGTTAGATTACACTTTTATTATCTGTACCAATAGAAAGAAATAATCTGTTCCATTACGTTCACGGAATGATGAGAAATGGAAGTTATTCCAATTATTGGCAACATGTCGGCGTCATTCTATATACTGACATAAAAATAGTGATTAATTTCTTATAAAGGCTGAATAAATTCGCCGGAAATTACCGAAGAAAAATATTTGCAAAAATTGTGGCATAACTGTATGAACCTTTGCCGTTTTTTGACATGAGAAGAAAATCAGAATTAAATGTCGTTTTTTTTATTTCAAAAGTCTGACAAACTTTAAAAACAATTAGCTGTGACATAGAATCATACTAAGTAGAATAAGCGTAATTGAGAACACCGCAACGAATCAACATATTCAAGATGGACCGTATCCAACCATATTCAACGTTTCTTTGTTTGCAGGTAAGAATATATGTAAATTATTTGTCCGTGCTAACAATCATTCTTATAGCATCATTAATTGTACTTTTAAAGTGAGCCTAGATGTTGTGCCCTTCGTATTAGAAACTAGGACAAGAATTTGTATGAACAAATCATTATCCCCCTTAAAAGGCTAAAGCGATATAGTTTATATAGTATTGTATAAATATATGTGGTCAGTGTCTATTTAAGGGCGTATAAATGTTTTCCGCGGTATAATATATTCCTTTCATAAGCTCTCCCTGCGGCTGCAATTGACGGCTGTAACGCGGTTCCTCATTTAAAATGTCATTAACTTGAAGCCACGCTTACTTACATTTAAATCTTTGACATTTTACACTAACAAATTATAATACCGCTTGTAACGGATTGAAGAACGACATATTACAACTACGACAAACTTCAATAAGAGCAATATGTTAGATGTGTATTTTTTTTAATATGAAGAGCGAATAAACAAGCGGCTTACCCTATCCATAGACATATCTACAATAATCAAATAATTACAGTCCAACTAACAAACACATTCGTCATTATCGTCGTCATATCCTTGTCCTGTTCCCACTCCTGTGTGGTCGGCAGAGTATGAATGTAGTTTGTAGTATATACTGCATAGGTTTTGGGTACAGTTCTTCAACCGTTTTTATTATTTATTTATTTTTATTTTTTACCTGACGGCAATTCTTCTCGGAAATTACAATAACAAATACATTATAACTTCAATCTACTTCAATCTACACTAATCTTTCAATCATTACACAAATTAAAAAAAAAACTTTAAGCGCTAGATTATTATAAAACAGAAGACCATAGCGTACAGTAACGGCGAACCTGGCGAGAAGGAATGAACCCGACCAATAACTGCCTTTAAATACGACTATATCGGCAACGGAATTGACTTTGATTACACTGGTAAAATAAGACTTAGTACAACCCGTTATTTACGAGGAAAGTTAACGTCAGCCAGGCGGCGGCCGTCAAAACTTTATCCAAAACCTATACAGTATAGACTACGGTTATACTGTGCCGTCCCATATTAGTGGGATAACGGCACGAAGATGATGTTGAATCTTCGGTACACGCGTTAGCCTCAAAATTATTTAAAAAATTCCAATCCAGTAATAATATAAACATAGAAGCGCCGAGACTCCCGAGGGCTCCATGGAGTTTAGTTACTCCTAACGAAGCTTAACCCCGGAATAGCTGTAGATACTTCCTTAGGCAAGTCGTTGTCAAGAGCTAACGTTACTGATATCTCATATTTTGTGAGATGGCGCTATATTTTAAAAATAACACTATTTTACACGGTCCGCAGCTAGTTCACTAAAATACTGACAACATTTTACATTTCTTTTTTCGTATTCACTTGAAAATGTCGTAATAAATCTATAAGATCTAAGAGATGCATATAAATTAACTTCACAAAGGATTTCGCTGCGAACTTAATCAAAGTTTTACGTTAGACGAATTTTCTTTAAGATGATATCTTGCAGGCTTGAAAACGAATTTTCAAAAAAAAACTAAATTATTTCCAAGCACTTAGTTTGATATCTTAAATAATATTATAAACGCAAATGTTGATTTGTTATGCTTTAACCCCTAAACGACTCAACCTATCATCATGAAATTTTGCGCACACATTATCAGGGACACAGAAATTGACATTGGGCACTTGCCTTTGATCCCGGAAATAGAACTGTTACATAAAACCTTCATTTACAATATCGGTTGCCTCGGTGATGTTACGTGTGACACTAACGACTTTTTGACACATGTTAACTATAATTCGAAGTTATTATACGCAGAAGTCATAATCATCTTACAAAAACTTCCAAAGTTGAAAATGAGAAATGAAATGAATTTTAAAAGCAAAATAACAATTCCGACTTCAAATTACAGTATGCGGGGGCGAGATAGCGCTGTGCTATTGTTTTCTTTGCGTAACTCGCCGTTGGGGATTTAGGGGTCAAGTTTGTGGACGTACACAAATCGTAATACGATACGCAATATACCTTCGGAATCCAAGGTTCAATGCCATTCAAACTATCATAGGATCCGCATATTACCATATTTTAAATGAAGATTTTACAGAAGGAACACTTTTATTTTCGAGATAAAAGGTAGACAAGGGCCTCATGTCATTTTGTGTGCCGCTGACAATGTGTGTGAAAAAATTCGCTTAGTCGTTAGGAGTTAAAGGAAAAAAAAAGGAATTAAAGCGTGACAAACATCAACTCACCTTTTCATTTATAATATTAGTTAGAATGTACCTAGGAACAATTAACTATTTAGTATCGCGAAATCCTTCAGTTTATTATTTATGGTATAGCGAGTGAGTTACAATGTCATTGTGTCACCCTCTCCCTCACATGTACGACCTGTTCACGTCTCGTCGAACGCAATTTGTTTGATCATTTCACCTCGAATGCTATTTACATGTTCATCAGAGTAGCTATTTTAATATTAGCTAGAAAAAAACTAAGTTTTCTAGATCTCTGCGTAACTGTAGGTCGCGTATTCAGTTGTTTTATTGTCAGCCAGTAAACGTTTTCTTCTGGGCGTATTGCCCAAGTATCTCTACAAAGACGTTCCGTTTTCCGCCCTTATTCAGGGAACTCCTGCAACCTTGCTCATAGTTTAGTTACCTTTCAAGCTTGTTATAAAAGCATTTAAGTTAGCGATAATAATTCTGTAAAAAAAACACGCAAATGTTAATTTTTTGCCAGAATACAAAAGATTTATTGGCATATATAGTGACAAGAATAAAATAAATCTCATCAAGTAGGTATTTCTTAAGAGCTTGCCTTCAAAACGACGCCCCCGCGTCAGAGAGACCGGCGAAAGTTTGAGAAATGTGTTTTTGCAGTGTTTCCTTGCAAACTTTTAGTTGTACTACCTAACTTTGAAAACTGTTCGTACACTAAGTGTTTGTCTAAGGTTTAAAAAACTTTCTTAAATAGTTATAAGATTTCAGGGTGGTTCAGAAAACTCCTCAAAAAGACTTTACTATATAATGCCTTGATATCTATACAAGCTTTTGCATTTTTCCATTATAAATATTATGTAATATGATGATCTTAAATAGTTTAATACTGCTCATTAAATATTACCATTAATGCTTGTACCAAAAATACTCCAGTAACTACGGTATATAGTATATTTTTATAGGAATATAGGACAAACACGCAGTGGGTCGTGTATCATATTAAATGGTTTTTTATAAAGAAGTGTGGAAAACCAGCAAGCAGTTCACCCGATATCAAGTGACCGCTATCCATGGGCATCAGCAACAACCAATGAGTTGCAGGTGCGCTATCTAACTTTAATGTACAGAGAAGGAGATAACCAGAAAAAAAAATTCCTTATCCTGACTGGCACCACAGTCATCAAACGAAACGCAGTATACTTCATGTCCGTCTAGTTTCTAAGGTCGTAGTATTTCAAACGAGCCATGGAGCAACGCGACAACCACGCGGTTGTGGAATGCCAATGATCAAGGTGGTGTGGATGGAATATGGAGCTCTGTCGTGTTGAGCGACGACGGAAGAACTGTTCTTAGCAGTTCCTCCTTCTACCATAATTTTTCACCCTTAAAACACGCTTATGTAGTTGGTGCTTGGTATATTGCTACTCCCTATTACATTTGGCCCATTATAAGCTTATTTTCTAGCCAAATAAAGTTAAATGCCTAATTGTCGATAAAAGCGGAACTCCAGTCGAATATGGTTAAAAGACTACGTGTAACTTTATGCTCATAACCCCAAGTAAAGTTCACGCCAGTTTCATGACACCATACGTCATCGGGTAGGTCATAGTAGTTGAGATCACTTTGTGGCGCATATAGTAATTAATACTTCCTACAATACAGAGTTTGAGTGAGTTGAAAAAAAGCAGATAAAAATACCACATAATCATATCTACCCTAAAAAGTGGGGTACTAGGTTTTCTTCCCTACACAAAACGAAAGTAAGACGTAACGGTGCATGCCTAAAATGTTGCCAGATATAAATATTAAGCGCAAGCCGTAAACGAAACAAGAAAAGTCAAAACGTAAAATATATCCCTAGAGTGACTTAAGTGACCGAGTGAGGCCGACCGACGGAATACTAGTTACAAATAAAGCACCGGAGGGATGACCCTCGTTAAAGAGCTGAGCTTTCAGGCTCGTATAATAGAATGTTTTGTCGGTACTTTCGTTACGAAATGTTGTGGATTACATTCATACCGACCTCTTTATTAGTCCCATTTGAGTACGAACTTTGTTGTGTAATGTTTTAAATGTGTGCACGAACTTTATGAATATTTTAAATACAGGATATGATATACAATAATCTTAAATGAAAGATTTGAAGTGAAACTGAAGTGGCTATTGGATAATTTGAAGAGAATTAAATTATTTTGATACCTTATCGAAATCTTTTCATTAACTAAAGCACTGTTTTCGAGCTGAAATAAAGGATTAGGAACTTTCCATGCATCTGGCACAAATTCTTAAAAAATATTTTTGCGAATATCATTTTTTGGCACAATCCTATGGTGCCTAACTGCCGAAATTTAGATACTACGACGTCTCTTCATAGCGAAGTTCTTGTACAATGCAAAAAAATCTTTAAGATAACGTTCAATCGTTTTAATGGATCTGCAGTACCGTGTAATGGTAAAACAATGAAAATACGCTTTGAATATCAAAAATTATATAAATAATTTTATACTAAGCGGAAAATTCCAAAGTTGTCGAATGCTACACGACTATTAACTTTCGTAGCAAATAAAAAACACATAAAAATGATCGTATAACGTGTCGTTAACAGGGCGGTAACATATTGGGCGGTTTAAAGTACGCGCAATAAAACCTAATAAGAATGAAAAGCTAAGTCTTCTTTTGTGGTTTTAATCTAAAAGGTTTTTAACGCACCTTTATCAGCTTCGCATGTACCCTGTTTTGTTGCGATACTGCAAAAATATCATGGTTGTTAATGAACAAACGTAATTTACCTGGCGGCCATTATATTTTTTATACTTTCATCGCAAATATTGTAATTTTGTGATGATCTTGAGATAAAGTGAAGTGACATTGTGTAATATGGATAGCTAATGTTATAAGATAATATGAGAAAAAGTTTGTTTTCGAAAATATTTTGGAACTTACGAATTTTAACTTACAAACTTTTGTTTACAAAAATCACATCTTGTTGTGAATATGCAACATATATGGTATCTTAGAATGTAATTTTGGCTAATCTGTAGACGTATGATTGACGTGAATTTACACTGGTAGTGGACAATACATTTTTCATAATTTGTCTCAAATCTCTCCTGATGATCCTGTCATTGAAATAAAAAAATATGATGTAATGTTAAGATTGAAAATGACGCCATCTATTAAACGTCTAACAATACCTTACATACTCGTTTTTTTACTAATTTATTATAAAATATTGTTTATTATAAAATATTGAAGATTGGGTTAGGTTAAGAGTAACAATTCAATGTACCGACTTCACGTGATGTATATGCATTGTATAATTTTAAGTTTTTATTATTAATTATACGTTTGTAGGAATCCAAACTGCAAATTATTTCTAAATGAATATTTCGTGCTGTATTTTAGTTTAGTCTAAGTATTTTTTGTAATAATATTTTTATTCAACATTCGTTTATATTCGGTCATGACATTTCTTATATTCTTAACAAGCTACCCGCCCCGGCTTCACAGGGGTAGTTTATCCATACAAACATTAACTACCCCTACTTAAGGCAATCGCGCTAACTGTCAAAATACTGACAGTTGTACTATAATCAATAAGGTTTTCAGGTTTTTACCGACATTAGAAAAGTGAATAAGGGTCCTTAAGTTTTCTTAAATTTTCCAATTTTCCTCGCAGTTTTCTTTCATTAGAACCTTCCCTTCACAAAAAAGTTGGAGTTGGACTCGCGCATGTAGGGTTCCGTCCCATTATCCATAAAAGCGGCAAAAAATCATGTCTGTTGTATCGGAGCCCTCCTTAAATATCAAATTCAATTTAATTATTATTTTTTAAAGTGAGTTACATAACTCAATATTCTGTAAATATTTCAAGCGTCTACCTGTTGCCGTTGTCGATATCGAAAAAAATGAGCAAAAATACACGATTGATATATTTTGTTACGTATGGGAGCCCCCTTAAATATTTATTTTATTCTGTTTTTTAGTGGTTGTAGCGTAGTGGTAACAGAAATCCATCATATGTTAAAATGCCAACTGTTTTACCGTTTGGGTGCGGCACCCTACAAGAGAATTAGCGAAATCACTCCAGCCGTTCTCGCATATTCCCGTGGCGTGATAAAATTTGCAAAGTTTTTTTATAATATAGTAATCATTACTTTATTATTTATTAATTTGGCTAAACGGGCGGTTGGCGTGGTTTGTAAAATACTTGCTTTTCACGCCGCAGGTCGTGGGTTCGATTCGAGGACAGACATTTGTGTGCATGAACATGTCTGTTTGTCCTAAGTCTGGGTGTAATTATCTATTTAATGTATGTATATATTTACAAAAGAAAAGTAGTATATGTAATACATCAGTTATCTGGTTGTCATAGCACAAGCTCTGCTTAGTTTGGGATCAGATGGCCGCGTGTGAATATGTCCTAGGATATTAGTATAAAAAATATTTAATTTGCTATTACAATAAATAAGTATGTTTAAGGAGTTTTATAAGCACATTTTTCAATAAAATTAAAAAGGCAATACAAATAACATATGATTCTCAAGCGAACTTTGCGGCAAAAGTACTCTAATTTTCAAATTTATCTTTTATAGATTCTTCAAGAGTTTTGTACGGAAGATTCAAATACAAATCGTTTGGAAGAAGGTCGTAACGTTAAATTAAGTTTGCAATTCGAATTTGAAGAATTTTTATGGACGAGGAATTTTGTTGGATCTTGATTTGTGTAATGAGTTTCGTACGCGGGATTCGGTAGCTGGCCGAGAACCGACAGTGGTATGTCAAGGACACGGTAATGATAGATTGCACGGGAGAAAAAAGCTGTTTGTCGTGATTGAATGTCCTTCTCAGGAGTCAGGAGTATGTGAGGAGTACAACATGGGCTGTGCAAAAATCGTGATGATTAGTTAAGTCGTTAAACTGCAAAACCGATGAGAACAAACTTATGTACATTCACATTTACAATATTTGTTTCGGTGTATAAATAAATGAAACAGAATGCACCCCAATACTGTTTGAAAACCAATCTCTTACTTTAATGACGACCAGTAAAATATTTTATGGCAATTTTATTTCCAACAGATAACAGACATTATCTTACTGTTAATGGACTCGGGAAATTTCCTCTTTTTTACACAATATTTAGGTTGATACTTCTTTAGCTTACGTATAACTTAATGTATTTATATCAACTTTAACGCAAACTTAAAGGTAACGGTTAAATACAATGCCTTAAATAAGCCAATATTAAAAAACAATGAAAATGTATTTAAAGTTAATTAAATTAATTTAAAAGTAAGTCAAGGCACCGTGTAATTTAAATAATTGATTCTGCAATGGCTTTGGCTCAGTGTTTAACCCTTTTCCGCTGTACGGAATCGGCGTGTTCATTTTCTTTATAACACGCTACAAATTTTTTATAGAAAATTGGTTTTACTTCGGTCTGGGTAATTTGCACCACAGTTTTAGCATTAAATTATATATTGCCGCCCTGACCGACATATAATAAAGTTTAATTAAATACATATTAAAGTTAAAACTGCTTTAGCCGCGTTAGACGATATTAGGAAAAAATCTTATATGTATCGCGTGACAATATGCGCCAGCAAAACGGTGTAAGCAGCTTGGTTATTTGAAATTGGAACAGTTTTGATAATTTTTTCAATCATTTGTCTTGTATTCAAAATTGAATTTTATTGTTAAGGCACAAGGGTTGATTTTTTTAACTGTTGGCGCTACAGTTCACAGATGTAGTAAGTTTTGCACTTCTCTCGGCAGTCCTTATGACTGCCTGTGTTTTTTATTCGGGCATAGATGCCATGCCAATATTAATCAAAAAATTAAACGAAGCACCTCGTCTGACGAGACGCAGAATACTTATTTGTTTTTGTTGCGGGCTCTACCAGTGTTAGCTTCAGTAGATGGAAATAGGCTTATTGAATCATTTGTCACTATCAAGTTGCTGTAGTTGGGCGACATATTATTTTTGAAATTAATTAATTATATTTATGTATAAAAAATAATGCAATAATTTCAAAATCTATAAAGTCTAAAATGTTAATGAAGCGACTTAAATGATCGACTGTTGTCTGTTAGTCGAATGTGAAGCTCGAGTAGTGACGTAACTCAGAAAATGACTATCCTCAAAGATCTCAAACTAACAAAGTTAATTAAAATGCTCTAAGTGTAAACAACTTACGCCGCCGCTTAGACTTAAAGACCTTTATTGAAGTTAGACTCAACACTAAATAACTTAAGGGATAAGTTGATGGGATCTAGAACCCTAATTACTGATAAAGAGACGTTCATGCTAAACTGAAAACTTTTACAAAGCCCGCGTCTAACCATGCAATCGTTTCTCATTTTGTTAGATGATTCCGCGAATTATAGGCAAAACATGAAACATTGCTATGGCAACCGATATTGTTAATGAAGGCTTGATCTCGGAAACAACTTTTATTCAGGATAAAATTCAATTGCCCCGTACGTCTTTTTCTGTACCCTTGACAAAAATGCCGCTGTTTATGATGATAGGTTGAGTCTTTAAGGGCACAAAATCGCATTCGAATTTATAATATGAGTATTGTGTCTCTTCACTATATTTTTAAGTATTTATAATTTTACCTTTTGTTTTATAGATTAAAATAAAATAAATTGTATATATCTAAATATATAATCGGTCCATCTCGTTAAGGTCTTGTGGTGGCCATTCTAAAATCTTTGTGGCAATTACTACTGAGAAAGTTGCGAGAATTTACGTATTTGTTCTTTACAACGGACATAGTTTAAACGATGACTAGCTGTGTATTAGTATTTTTACTACCGTTTGTTATTTTATTCCGAGCTTGAAAACACAGATAAAACGACATTTACTAAAATTGACTCCTAGCTAGATCTATTCGCCCCCGAAACCCGCTGCATACTAAATCTGATGAAAATCGTTGGACCCGTTTCCGAGACTCAGATTTTGAATTGCTCATTTAAACGTATTAGATATGTGATTGTTAAACTGTGGTTTTACTCAAAATTTTGCTCATAATTTTCAGTTAGCTAAGCTGTAACTTTAAGCTACAGAGCGTTAGCTTAATTAGCGTCTTAAAAGCTAAGCAGTGTTTGATAGTTGCTTGTGTACTCGGAAATAAGTTAATACCACTAAGTTACTTTTATACTCCCTTATATACTTTAAGTTTAATTCACATCATTGCGTAGTTTGTGTTATATGTTATACATACCAGAAAGTAATGGCAAGAGAGGCGTTACTTAATTACTTAAGATAAAATTTATGATAAATAAGCGACCCGCCCCAGCTTCGCTTGGGTTGTAACTATAATCTGTTATCAAAAGATGTTGAATTGTTGGGGTCAATAAACTAACACACACACACACACCACCACCAGAATATTATGGAACTTATAAATAAATATTACATTTATTTCGCAGTTAAAAATCTATGCATCTTTTAACTTAGACTAAATAACACGTAGTGACAACATTTTATCATGATGAGTTTAGCAGTTTAGGAGCTAATGAAGCATATGTATATGAAACGCATATGATACATTATGCACCACGATGCAGCGCAGGCACACCTTTTGGGAGGTCTGTCGACAATGTGTTGAGCTGGATGAGGGCGGCAAAACTCCGATATTTGTAGGCCACGACCTTAGAATAGTTCTGATGTGATGCAACCATGAAATTGTAAGAGACAAATTCTGTGTTAAGACTTTGCGTCGGCTTTATTGGACCTTTCACCGTGCCAGTACGTTGATTATATCTAATTGCTTACTTAAGTCAATCATTTAACATATCTTTATTATTAAGTTCAAGTATAATGACATAGAAGACGTTCAATAGGGTGTCATATTTGAGGTTATAATAACAATTACATTTTAATTGATTACCTCCTTTAATTCACGCCTGAACCGTAATCCAGAGGGGTAGGCAGAGATTACGTCGGATCCCCACACCTCTCTCACTTCTAAGCCTGCATCCTCGTCAGTTACAGGGTCGCCTTATATCGCCTTTCTTTCGTATATCACAAGTCTGATCGATATAAGTTCTCGTGGGACGTCCCCTGCCAACACTACCACTCCTTTGTAACATATGTAGTTATAAAATAATGATAATTATTCAAATCATATAATGAGGTGTTTATTAAGTTCAGTGATGTTTTCGTAGTAGGGGCTTTGCGTCAAAGCGTTATTAAGTGGCCGGAGATAAATAAATTTCTGCGTTAAGCCATGGCGACGTTGGAGAATCGAACTACAGAACCGCCTCCGATATCGTGCCGTGAATATGCTAATATTTATCTTAAATTTTCGGCTTTCTACAAGCGACGGGCGGGGGAATGTTTTGTTTTGTTTATGTTAGAAAATTAGACGACAGTCTCTTTTATAAAATTAATGTATATTTGAGCTTATTTTAAAACCATTGAGGCAAAGAATAAATAAATAGTATACTCCGTTCTTAACCCTTAATAACCTAGAGTTTCAATTTTGATACCAATCTTTTAAACCGAATGTTCACATTACTATTAGTTTTTTTATAGGTTGGCTGTACGTATTTTACTGTAGTATAATATTCTTTTCAGCTCTCATACTTGTTTTATTTTATCTATGACATATTGCTTGCGCGGCAAAGTGAACAAGTAAACACAGTTTACTGAAAGTTTTGTTGAACAAATTTGATATATTTTCTTTTTCTGAACACTATAAATATACCTGTTTTTTTCTATATAAGTATGTAAAATAAATATTGTGTTTTTTTAAGCTATTTTCCCTTCATCTAGACCCTTAAGCAAACACAGTAATATAAAAAAAAAACTATCGTAAATCAGGCTACTAAGGGTTAAGGACCGGCAACAAACTTGCAGCTTCTATTTTGTGAACATACATGGCTACTGCACACTAACAGATGCTTCGTGGGCCTACACCATTAAAAGAAACACAGACATAAGTACTGCCGACAGAGGTGAAAACTCAAAACAGGCTCGACAATAGGGTAATCCCTACTAATATTATAAATGTGAATGTAAGTTTGTTTGTTACGCTTTCACGCGAAAACTACTTAACCGATCATCATGAAACTTTGTACACATATTCTTGGAAGTACTAGAAGTAACCCTGTGTTACTTCTAGTACTTCCAAGAATATGTAGTATTCAGGAATTTTTATTAAAAAAAATAGTATGTAAAAAATAAGTATATATGTTCCCTGTAGACCTATAGACTCCGAAGACTCTAGAAAATAATATTTCCTTCTCTCCCAGTGGTGTTAAACAAAGCGAAATTTGCCGACAATCAAATACAACGCAGATTAATTGATAAGCAACGAAAATTCGGTTTACTGTCTTAAATTAAATCAAATTGTGGAAGATTGAGTAGCCGTTTTATAGGGAAATAACTTTTATATTCCATTAGCGTTCACTCTTCGACGGCGAATTGTGTTGAATGCGCCCTCGTAAGTGATTTAGTTTTTTTTTTCTTGCTGATAATATTTTTAAATTGTGGCAACACTTGGGGTCTACGGCCAAAGTCAATTTCTTTTAACTAATAATGATGGGCTGAAACATTTATAACATAGTTCGTTAATACCAGTCTTTTCTGATAAAGCCAATTTACGAATAGCCAATTACACTTTTTAGTTATAATCAAAAGATATATATGTCACCAATCGATTCTCAACTCCGTCAGTCTATAATCTTACTAGGTGAATTATATATTTTCAGCAAATTGTGAATTGAACGAATCATTGACAATTTGACGTCCATAACTATCATATTCAACCTAACGATATACCGGTACGATGCACGTAGTAACGCAAGCAAAATATTCGCAAATCGCCGACTTGACTTCAACAGAAACTGTCGAGGAATGACGCGTCAAATTAAGAATTCATTCAGCTCACAATTTGTTGATAGCTTATTATAAACTAGAGGCCCGCCCCGGCTTCGCTCGGGTATTTAACAAAAAAAAATTTTAAAATAAAAAATTCAATCGCCTATGTTCATCAAGAATAATGTAGGATTCTAATGGTAAAAGATTTTTTAAAATCGTTCGAAAATTTTCAGAGCCTATTCAATTCAAACAAACAATATCTATCAGATTTATAATTTTTAAATTCGCTCGGGGTAATTATGTTGATCCAATCGCTACGAAAATTCACAGGGTCAGGATCCCGTCTACGGCAATCTGACAATTTCCAGAACATAACATCGAAATCGGTCCAGCCGAGTCTATATGGAACATACAAACATAGATTACAGCGCCATCTGCTGGGTTTATTTGTGAATCTAAGCCATCCTCGAATCCACTGTAACGTATACACAAAAACTGTCAACACACGTACAGAAGAATTATATATATAAAGAAGGTTTAGACTGGCAAATTTCATAATGGGTCGGCTACATATAATAATGATAACCGACCTTATTGAACCTCTTTCAACACATGCTACAGCGTTTTTGTTAGCCCCACAACGAGTCTTATATCTACGAAAGAAGATTCGTCGAATAGAGTGATTATAACGGGCGAAGATGTCAACGGGAGCGCTAGCGTCTATAGAGGGAAGACAGACAAAAATATATAGCCTAGGTTAAATAACGCTAATAGAAGGGCTATCTATTTGTGTGAGAAACTTTAAAAATCAATTCAGTAGTTTTAGAGTTTATCCGTAACAAACAAACAATCAAATATTTTCTCTTTATAATATTATACTAGACTACGAAGAGAGATGAACGGCATCCAAATACCTACATTATGAAAAATATTGTTTGTCTGAAAATCGAACTTTTCAATTCCTGGTATTAAAATTTTATCATACAAGTTTTAATTCCATTGAGCTGTAATACAAATTTTATTAGTGTATGAAAGTTATATATAAGCATTTTCTAGGATGCGAATAAAAGGAACTGAATAGGGAAACTTAAATTAGTTCCGATTCAAATATATTTTGGTGCCTCGGGAACTCACTGAAATCTTTAGTTATGACAAGTCCGGGAGATTACCTATCGGTTTATGTGCCAGAGGCGACCGTAGAAGTTATATGTATGCAGATTTATTCAGAAACATTCCCAAATTGAGACTTCGTTGACGCTTTCTCTTGTTTATGAATGTCCATGGTAATAGCTTAGGATAGTAAACAGTGTTTTGTGTTGTTTTATTTATTAAACTTTTACATGAAAATGAAGTTAAATGAGTCAACACTGCCAGTTGCAAAATAAATTTGTCTTTAATTAATTAAAAAACCTTTAAAGAATTATTTTTAAAATTATGAAAATTTCGTGAGACATTATTAATTCACTTTTTATAAAAACGGCTTTACACACGTTCGAATTATTTTTTCTCGGTATTTTTGTATCGACAAGTTCCGGACCTGTTGGAGGTCGGTTCTTCAGGCTAAGCAGAATTAATTCGCGGTAGCGTCCCGCCTCGAATTGCAAGAACGCGTCGAGAATCGAGCTCGTCGTCATCGCCGGCGCAACCCGCGCCTCCCCCGCCCTATCAAGTCGCGCGTTGCGAGTTAAGGCGCGCAAGGCGAGGTGGGTCGCGACCGCAAATTAATCCCACTAACCCTGAAGAAGGACTTCCGACAGGAACGAAACTTGTCGGTAAAAAATACCGATAAAAAACGCGAACGTGAGTAAAGTCGTTTTTATAAAAGTAAATTATGATACAAACCACTTAACCCAATTTTTTATTTCCCTCTTGAAAATCAATTTACTTTCTAAGCCGGAATATTGAAGACATTAATCGTTATTACACCCGTAAGTCGCAGCAACAAATAGGTTCAGGTCAAGTGATTAATCACTTAAAGATTAGGGAATTGGCGGCTGGTGGTAAATTACGGGATAAGCTGTTAATCAACATTGTGATAATAATGATTTATTTAAATAATAACATTTTACATAACATCAAACGATGGGGCAGAGTTACACAAAGGTTACGTGCTAACGAAAGAAAGGCGAAAGATTTCCAAACTCGTAATACCCGATAGAACCTTTCCTTTTCCAAATGTTTTAAAGAAACTCGTTTTGTGATAACTTTTTCCCAGCAACCTTGCAGTATTTTGTTTATTTGATACTTGTTTCTGCAGGTACACAAGATGTCCAAAATCTACTTAAACAGTGTCACAGTACACTTCTGTGTGCCTTTACGTACCTTTACATGTAGGTACACAGAGAGGTACGTAAAGGTACACAGTAGGTATAAAATAACTGCAATAAATTAAGCCAAAAAGGTAAAGTACACCCGCCGCCCGGATGTACATAATTATTCCCGAGGAAGCAGTCAGTCTGGTGAGCGGCCGTAAAAACTGTAGCCAAAACCTATACAGTATGGAGTAGTCCATACTGACCGTAGGGTCATAATCAATTTAAAATCTATTGACATAATTATGCACTCACCCAGAGGGGGAAGCAGAGAACCAGAGGCATCTTTCTCGCTTCTTCTAGATCCATACATCTACGCATACATGGTCGTCGGTTACGGGTACTCCTTATATCGCCCTTCTTTAGTTTGTCATTAATCTGGTCTGCTCGCTGCCACTCACTTTTGCAACATAAATTTGTTTCGTTACTCTTCCTTCGTTCATCCTTTCAACATGCCTATATTATGAAAAAATTTAATATTTAATTTTAATATTTATTAATATGTCTTTCTTAAATGTTTTATACTTCTTACATTAATGATAGGCATACATGAAAATACGCGTATGAAAAACAAGCAACAAAAAAGTTTTTCCGTATCTCGGCCATTTTCGTCCGCCTTACGTTGAAGTGTTACATGATAGATAAATAAATCTCTTTTTGTGTGAACGCAGCTGCGAATAAAATGTCTTTTAAACTTTTTTCAAATCCGAAATTTAACACTGAATAAACTTCTCATTCCCGTAAGTTTTAAAATGACTACTGCTTAAAGTAGATTAATACGACATGGATGAGTCTTTGGTGTGTATTTAATGGGTATTATTAAGGCACTAGCTGGTTTTCCCGATCTCAGTTATATGGATTAAAATAAAATAATTTCGAAATCCCATAAATGCATTTTTACCAAATATACCACGGGGAGTGTTCCAAAGAACTGTTTGGAACGATTCCTACCGCCGAGTTTGGTCATCGGACGACACGACAGATCGCCAGGTACCATCCACACCATCTGGCAATCCACAACAGTGCGGTTCTTTCGAAATTTCCTGCCATGCACAGCCGCGTTGTGGATGGGTCGGGTCTGTCCTCGGCGGTATTTCCAAACCAGTCCGACTTAGGGTCCTCCAAGAGACGAGCCTATCTTTTTCTTAAAGGCTGACAAGGCAAGTCTCTGGTGTTGCGGGTGTCCATGGGCGTCGTTGATCACCTGGGTGTTCCCGCCGCTCGTTTGCCCCCTTCTCTTATAAAAAAAAGGCAAGACTGCAGCATCAACATGCATTACATGAAAAAAGTAAATAAAAGATATGCCTAATGTATGAATGAAAAGGCAGGAAAATGTACAATAAAACAAAGAATTACCTAAAACCGCAAAATAAAACGCGATGTTGAAACGAAAAAGATATCCCAAGGGGAACGAAACGACCGAGAAAACCCGCCTAACGGAAAACTAGTTACAAATAAAGTGCCAAAGGGATAACCCTCGCATAATGGACGAGATTTAAGTTCTTACAATGGAGTATTTTATCTTATTTTTTGGTCGCTTTACTCTTGTCTGAGTGGTCGTGGTTATCACGCTCCGGGAGATTGGGCAGCAGACAGTACCCGCCACATCACTATTGGCCATTAATCGGGCAGATTTTGGTACGGGAGCACCCACTGCAGCCTTCACTTGATCTGTCCATGTCTTGTGGTCTTGTGTCTTCAACTACCCTTACACAACAAGACGTTCTATGGAGTCGTTTCCACGTCGACAGAGTATTTTATAGTACAACAGTTTTATTATAATATACTGTCGAAATCTATTACCTATTATATATATATATATATATATATATAATAGGTAATAGATTATATATATATTACATATATATATATATATATATATATATATATATATATATATATTATATTACATACAATTTTTTTTCGGTTCTACTGCATTGATGTACAAACAGCGGTTACATTTGAATTATATGTATAGAATAGACAGCCCTGTTTAATATTACTTGCTATATTTATGTTATTGCTTAGTATCTGCAAGTTCCGAACAACGGCCGCGCAGATCATTAATGTAAAAGCGTCATAATTATGTATTTGCTCTATCGACTGTTTGTTTAACAAGCTACAATTCGCATCCGCTTTGTCGTTTTCTGTTTATTTCCAGCTTTCGATCAATGGTAAAATACGCTGTCTCTATTCTTTGTTGAATTTAGTGAGATTTTTTTATGTAAACAAAGAAACATGACAGTAATTTCACATTTTGTTTGTAAAATCACTCATTATTTTAAAAAAAACACATAAATTATTAATAGTCGTGTCGGCCAAAACTGCTTCTTTGGACTTTGAACTTCAATGGACTCCCGCAACTTTGACAATATCTTCTTAATGGCGCCTTTCTTTAATTTGTCACAACTTTGTCAATTGTCGTATAAGCTCGTCTTAGGACGACCCCTACCTACACTGGGAGTGTTAGGGCGAACTTAGTTCCACAATCTTCTTTCATTCAGGATGTATGGAACAACATCCCATTTCGTATGTAGTTGTACGTACCACTTAGGATTTCAGTTTTTAAATACAGATGGCGGTATTATTAAATGGTCATTGATTTTCATTTATTATTGTATATTTCCCCCGCCTCCATTGCACTTTCGGACATAAATGCGATTTGAACAGATGTTTAGAACAAGTTTCCAGTGTCCTTTTTTCTTTTCGATTATGACGTGGGTACCTTCAAGAGAACAAGGGCTCAGTCTCACTAAGCTACGTATTCAAACAGTTAATATCGAAATGTATGCAACGTCTATTGGGATACTTCACCTCATTCCTAATTCTCCAAAAAACTGTGTATATTTGACTTTTTTATTTTTACTTAAAAGAATAAATCCGGTAAAAACCCTTCTCAAAATATTAATGCTACACTGCGCGTGGCATCTGCCCGAAACAATGTCGTATGTTAAGTTGTGTATCTTGTTTACTTAGAGCTTACTTAGAGCTAACATCCAACCATAAGCTCTCGTTTACAGAGCTGAAAATATTAATCTTGTACGTACACAAGTCTAAGCTTAAATAATTACATTTACACTAGTTGTGCCCCGCGGTTTCACCCACCGTGCAATTTAATTTAACCGACAAATGTCCAGCCTAAGCTGGACCCTATTTATTTTGAAATTTTATTGGATTTTTTTACAAAAATAAAAAAAATATATACAAAGTCTTAGATCTTTAGGGGGTTAATCTTTAAAATCCTTTTTACTCGCCTACGTATAAACAGAAATCTCTTCAGTTTCCACTTTTGTATGCATAAGTTTTGATATCTAGCAATTTAGTCTACGTTCATCAGGCGAAGACCAAAGCAGTGAAATAAATTGCCATCGACAGTATTTCTGTCCGATTAAAACGTGTAGAACTTTGAAGGATGTCTGCTAAAGAATAATCTCACCTATCTCATCGCCATTTATCATTAGGTTTGATTGTGGTTAAACACTTGTTTCACTAAAAAATATCCCGCACGTACTGTCACAGTAAAGTATAAAGACAAGGTAAATATCATGCAAAATAATATTTATTTAAATTTACATTTATAGCGAATATGAAATGAAATAACAGAATAAATAAAAATGTACATTTTTTAACAAGCAGAGCTATAGGCGAAGGATCTGTCAATATAGTAAAGTTTAAACGAATATTTGGCAACCGTTTGTTGTATTTGGAAATGCGCAGTCAATAAAAAAAAGATCAATTTCATTGAAACGTAATATCCTGTCCAAAAATAATGAAATGTCTGATATTTTTTGTTAAATTAGCATGTTTTTAATTTTTATTGTGGACTATTATTACCACGTCCTTATGTTTTTCATAAAGTTACCTCAAAAATATGTTTATTATAATACTTATAGTTTCGAAACTTTATTTCAAAAAATTCAAGAAGGTTTTAAGCAGTGTTTATGTGTTACGTAATGTAATAAAATGTTAACAAAGTCTAGTGCATCCCTAGGGAGAGCTAAATGATCCTTGATCCCTAACTAGACAGGAAACTAGACATGTAAAGTACCACAGGGATTACCCTCGTTAAAGTGCAGAGGTATATAACGAAAGAGAACATATATATACGTTTATGTATGCTCGTTTAGCTGAAACTACGTTAGAGCATGCTTGCGATGGAATATAAAAGTAATCCTTTACTCTCAGTTTGCTTTGGCGAACTTAGCGTGTCATTAAAATACATATTTTTGTCTCAGACATGCAACCGACAGTTATTACGTTAAACGTAAAAATATTTTCAGGGTTCCATACCCAAAAAGCAAAACGAGAGCCTATTACTAAGACTCCGCTATCCGTTCGTATGTCTGTCTGTCAGTCTGTCAATAGTTAAACAGTTGAAATTTTCCGGATGATGTATTTCTGTTGCCGCAATAACGACAAATACTAAAAAACAGAATAAAATAAATATTTATCCCACGTGACTTTTCGGAAGCCTTCGCGCGCAAGTCCGACTCGGTACCAAATGACTAACCCCGTACTCTATGCTCAGTACGAAATAAATGTTTAAAGTTTTAACAGACTGATGTCCCACTTCATACTCCACGCCCCGAAGTCACCTGTTGTAATACTATTATTGTTAATAGAGCCTTAAGAGTATTCATAACGGAAAAGCATGCATAGGCTTGAGACGAAGGTGGTGCGCTAGAACCTAAATTGAAATCCGTAATATCTGTATGCAACTCTTGGTTAAGGCCGCGGGGCGTGAGGAATATTATGCAAACGGTAATAGGTAGAGAGTACCATGGTATATATAGTATATCCCGTATCGAAGCGGTATTTTTTTTCAACCAAGGCTTACCTTTCTTTTATGCTAAGATTCGTAAATTCCAAAATATTTTCGTAAAGCCACTTATTCTCAAATTACTTTATAACATTAGCTATCCATGTTATACAATTTTATTTCACTTTATCTCACGATTTCCACAAAATTACAACATTAACGATGAAAGTATAAAAAGGGCAATGGCCGCCATGTATGAGAGGTAACGTTTTTTGTTTACAAAAATTCTTGATGCTGAACAAAGCTAAGCTAACAAAACTAAGCGCATGTAAGAATTCAATTTAACAGCTACGCTACACCTAGCCAAGATTATTGATTCGTATCGAGAGGCTTTCGTCCTGAGACTTTAATAGTGGTTATTGGACAAGTAGAGAGATCAAACAGACGCGCGCCGTGGACTGGAAGCAGTGTACACACGACTGCGCTGATCCGGTCGGATCGCGACCTCGCAATTATTACCACTTCGCTTAAAACGCATTCTACATGTACCGCGCTTAGAGGGGAATTTCACTGAAGCGAAGCGAAGACTATGCGAACTCTAAATATTGGGTGGCGAGATATTAATAATTCTTCGGCATTTTGTCTGTGAACTAAGGTGACGCAAGTCCAATTCCCTGCCCTTACTTTTTTCTTATCTAATTGTTTTCTTTTCTAAGTAAAGACTAAATGCGTTATTCACCTGCTAATCTCGTATTATAATCCCATTTTTCGCCCATTAAATAAACAAAGGCAGTCATAAAGACTGCCGACAGAAGTGCACACAAATGGGTGTGAGGAAGACGGGACATTGGTTTAAAATAAATAAATAATTATTTATTTATTATCCTATCATCCAATAAAGGTCCCATCCAAATCGGTTCAGTCGTTTCGGAGATAACCCGGACAGACAAAGAGACATTTTTTTTAAATTGTAAATTTAATATCATGTTTATGGAGTGTCGAAATTTTATTTTGGTATTACATACAGACACTTCATTTTTTATCTTTATTATTATGGATTATTGTTTTTTTAAAGTGTACCAACAAAGGGTTTTACTTTAGGGAACTTGGTAACACATGGCAGTAGAAGAACGATGAGGCTGACCATTAGAATCCAAGGATGTGTTTTTTTCCTGTTAAATAATTTAAATAGCGTAGCATCCTCCGGCATTTCGATTTGCACGTCACGATTCGCAGTGTCATGATTACAGTAAAATTTCATTAGAATTTCTTCGAGCGGAAAATTAAATGTAAAATCCGTAGCAGGAAGCGCTTAAAGCTATAGCTACGGACTTTCAAAAGTAAGACATACAATGAACGTTTTACTATCGTATGAAGTTCTTGAGTGATCATGAAACAAGAATCACATATTAGCCCATATAATTAGACAGAGATAGCAATAAGAAAAGAGACAGAAAAAAGACGCCATTCATTTTTATTAATAAAGAATTTAATTAATTTCTTAAAATTTCATCATATTCTTAGATTATCTTCTTTATTTAACAGATAACAAATCAAATATAACATTATAGCCTTTGTTCTTTATCTAAAGCTATAAATATTAGTGCTGCAAACACAGTAAAACACTCGGCTACATGCAACATCCATTAACCTGTGGCAGACTCGATGTATAAACATACATACATATATACTATATATTGACAGCGTGTACTTAAATTTAGCTTTGACACTAAAACACTTCAATTATATTTTGCACCATAGATATGTTATACTCATACAAAATTACCTGTCAAAAGTGTTCCAAAGACAGTCATACATGTCGAATAGTGTAAAACTGATAACGTAATTAAAAAAATACGTAAAAAGAGGACAGCTAGTGACACTTAAGCGTAAATGTAAACATAAGAGTCCCAATTAGGACGTTTTCGAGTCTTCACTTTTCGCCTGCTAATAACACATCTACTACATTTTTGTATTATATCATTGGTTACGTCGTATTCGTTATGAATTTAAAGAGACTTTTGTAAGAGTCGCACCTGCAAGACAATTGTCTTTTGACTTATCTTTTAATGACGTTTTCCTATCCATCCCCTCCCCTGTCGAATATCTTTCCTTTCGCGTCCATTTCTTCTTAGAAAAGTATTGGAAAGGGAAAAGGACTAGAACTCTGGCGTCATACTCATCAGATAAAATGAAAAGCAGAATCATTTTCAACTTTTTGTCAGACCATTATGTCTAGTACTTTATATCTGGGTTTTCTTAGGAAATAACGTTTAACTGTGTTCTTAAAATTCACCCGACTAACCTTCTGCTATTCATCTATAAAAATAAGGCCAATAAATTGTCTATGAATAAATTATCTTCGGTAATCAAAATAGTGTAAAATAGTTCGAGTTATGCTTCAATTACGAGTCGCGCTGCGCTTGTCGGTGCTCCGATTAAATTCTGCTGCCATTAAGTTACGCTGCTAAGTTAGCGCTGCGCTGTGTTCCGCCATCGCGCCCACTAACTTCGCCATGCACTGATTTGTTAGTTACACAATAACTATGAATAACCATGTTTCTTCTGTATATTTAACTAAATATCTTATGTTCATTGTTACTTTTTAATGCAATTTTATCATTTTTAAAGTATCAGTTAGTGAGTATGGTTCAATGTTTTTTTATAGATTTTTTTTATTTATTTAAATTACAAGGCTTCTCTGAACAGAGGCAATGCTACTAGTTAGGTGGTCCGAAACCCAGCGCCACATGGCTTATCCATTACTTTCCTCTGTATCTTTGTTTTCTTTTAAAGAAATAATAACTCGTTTATCCATAAGTCCTTAAACTCCGTGTAGAATAAGGACCAAAAAAATATTATTACTCATTTATTTTAATACACTTACAATACAAAAATAGTGTTTGCCCCACACAAATATGTTGGTAGTTTAACTGTGGGGTCAAGTCTCAGTACAAACGTTACTGGTTCTTCATGCTTTCAATTCTAATTAATATTATAGCTACAAATGTAACTCACATTTGTTGTTACGCTTTAACTCATTGTGACACAACCGATCATCACTTAATATTCTATACCCATGGTCAGGGGCACAGATAATTACAGAATGGGGTACAAAATAAAACGGTTCCCGAGGCGACCCAAGACCTTCATTTGCAATATTGGTGGCTATTGGCATTGTTTTATGTTTATTGTCTTGAAACGAATTTGTACGAAGCCTATAACAGCTAGGTGTTACATATTTTTTGTCATAACTGCTGTATAAAATATCTGTGTCAAACAAAGAAAAACCTTAAGCCGTAAAACTTGTGAATATTTATAACAAAATCCGTCAAAACAATGTCGAGGTAATCTAATTTTCGCAACCTTTCCCTTTATACAGATTTTAAAAGATCGTACGTAACACGATTAATTAAAAGGGTTCTTGAATCAAATAAGGGTAAAATAATTATCGTCGTGTTTTTGTTAGTTACCTGAACACTCTGCAGCATGTTCACCCGACAGTTGCCTAGATTATGCCGAGCTAAATCTGGGGCGAGAACTGTTGAATCGGAAAAACCAAATAAAGCTGCCCCCTTGCATAGCAGCCGTTGGCAGTTCTAATTTTTTTTACGTCCGAATTTGTTTTTACGTCCAGATTTAGCTGATCCACTTTATTTATCAATGTGCATATTTGCTAACATATGATCTAGATCCTGATCAAATAACAGATGATGGTATACATTTTTTATGCCGTATCTTAGTCCATGAATAAAAAGTTCACACTACGGTGCTGTTGTGAATAAAGGTTAAAGAAAATATAGTATGGTTCATTAGCGTGTTAGCCGTTAGCACGTATTACATTGTATTATAATAACAATGAATTCGATGATGTCACGATGCATTGTATATATAAAAATTACTTCATTACTTATGTAAATACAGAAGAAATATTCTCGAGAATGAACCAAATGGCTCCATTTTGCAATAAAATATAATTTTGGAATTCTGCCAAGTTCATTCGATACAAATATATCACATCCTGTTTTTATTGAACACATATTATCCCTCCATTTTGAATAATTAAGTAAACACTAACGCCCATTATTAAGCCCCAAAAGGGTAGGCAGACGTTAAGAAGTTCTTTTTAAGGTTATTCGTAGGCATATTTTCGCATTGAAAAAGTCCTCTGCCAAAACTGGCAACGAATTTAACATTATTCAAATATATGTCTTGTTACTCTGTCTACGTTCACTATCAAGACGCCACCGCCGTCAGATACACTGAAGCATACCCGTGTCTACAGTTACAAAGTCCACTTATAAGTCACACTATTTCCAATTCTATCATTCAGAATCACGCTTAACATATTTCTCAAAGAACAAATCTCCATTTTGAATAATAAAAAGTATATTATTTAAAACGTCGTCAGGCTGCCATATAATTTGACTACGCATTCATGAGGATAAAACGAGAGAAGCTCTTATTAATTTGGCTTTGTTGTATTTTTTTCTTATTTTCATCTAATTATGTACGCAAAACGAATATCTCGATCGAGACCTTTGATCCAGATATCAATTGGAATTTAAATATAAATGTTCCGGTCTTTACAAAAAAAACTCGGCGCAGAAATTTAAGAGTCCTTTACACTATGCTAGCTGTGTCGTCGGGTAGCAATCCCTACTTCCCTACTAATATTATAAATGTGAATGTAAGTTTAGTAGTAAGTTTGTTACACTTTCACGCGAAAACAATTCGACCAATCATCATGAAACTTTGTACACATATTCTTGGAGGTATTAGAAGTAACATAGGATACTTTTTATGATAAAAAATAGTATATAAAAAGCTAAGTATGTATGTTCCCTATAGACCTATAGACAACGAAACGGCTGGACCGATTTTGATGAAATTTACAGGGATTAGCCAGATTGGCACAGCAGGTGTTCCTGTGTTTGGTAGCGATCGCATCAACATAATTAGTGGTACCCGGGCGAAGCCGGGGCGGGTCACTAGTCCTACTATAAATGCAAAAGTTTTTAAGTATGGATGTTTGTTAGTCTTTCACGCATGAAACTTTACAATAATATAGCTTATGCATCAGAATAACATATAAGCTATAATTTTTAAATATATTGTGTGAATTGTGCACAATATATAAAGATAAGTGTCAAGTAAGGGGGAAAAAATTCGGCCATAGGCAAGCTATTCTGGTGTGCGCTGCAAAACTGTTAGAGCTACACGTATATAATGTTTAATGGAAATGTTTACCTTAAATAGTCCTACAAAAGAGCCGGCTACAGCATATATCTCTCTTTTATGTGTAAGCCATCATCTCCAAAATAGTGAACGATATTTATTGTAGTGTAACTATTAATTGTAGGGCGGAACGAATTTGCCGGGCCAGCTAGTTTTAAATAAATACCATGCCCACGATGATGACTTTTACGGCTTAACTGTCCAATATTATTACATTTATATTGCAAATGTGAGTACCAGTGCTACTGTATCGTCCAAATCAGTGACATACTCAAGAAAGGCCATATTACGGCGCTTGTACACGCTAAGAAATTTCACCCTGTCTGCTGCAGATAGGACAAATTCATCATGCAAGCGACAAGAATTTTGTCGATTCTAGATACGAAAACTTGTCGTGCGTGCAGACGAGATGAGAAGGAGCGTGTCAACGATAAGATTGATTGAAAATAAGATACGAATTGTGTAATATAAAAATATATCATGCGACAGAACTCGCCGATTGCCACCGGTCGTGTGTAGGTGCCTTTAAGGACTTCCACACTTCCAGATATAACTCCGTGAGACTTTCCCTTTATTAAATGGAGTTTGCCATTATTGGATAAAAAATAAAGTAAGAAAACAATTTTGTTATTACAAAAGTGTATTAACTTCAATAGCATTTTTTCCAGACAATACGATGGATGCTATGATTATTTACTAAATGTACTTTATACGTAGGCCGTCACTTACATCTTTGTGTGACAGGCAGTGTATAGAACGCCTGACCTCATCGCTTAAAATAATTACAAATCTTTTAACTTTTTAGTAATTGCACGAAGTAAATTTTAATTACCTTACTACTCCCCCTTCCGTACTTATATTTAAACAGTGAACACGCTAAACACCCACGTCCAAAACTGTAATTTATGAAGTTACTGGAAAATATTCTAGTGGGTGGTAATTATAGTACGACCATAAAATTAAAATTTCCCACACAAATTCTTTCAAAACGGTATAAGTTATTGTTACGTGTATACGTCGTTGTTAATTGAACTTGATTAATAATTGGGTTAAATATCTCAAGTGCTGAAAGACGTGATGCGATGAGCGACATCTTACTGTTATATGATTCGAGTTCTGTGTCTTTCTAATCTCTTGTTCAACGTCTAATTACAGTGCACTGTGCATTAGAAGTTCAATATTCCTCACAAAGACATTCATGAAGTAGAAGTATCCTGCAAACGACCAGTGAGGTGAGGAGGTCTAATTCTGCTCCTCTTCCCCATCCCATCTATTTTTAATAAGAAAATGATGGGAAAGGGAAGAAACAAAAGGGAACAAAACAAAAAGAAACGAAAGGGGAATAACATTTTTTTCTGCAACTTGTTTGCTTGTTGCAGATGTCTTTTGGTAGCAGTCACTTGATATCAGATGAGCTACTTACTCATTTGTCATCTTCCTCTATAAAAAAGTACAATTTGTAGAATGAAAAAAATAATATTGCAAAGAGTGCCTGAACGAAACATTTTATCGAGAAGCGATTAGCTGGAACATTCAGTAAGCTATAAAAGAAATGTATTTCTCCGCCAGAGTTTCAATGTAAAGATAATTTTATGTTACGTTGTTGCTGAAGTACAATGTAAGCTACATTGTTTTCATTTTAAAATGTCTACTACTAAATCTATACTGATATTAAAAAAAAGGACTATAATAATCCTCTTCAACTAGATTTATATCATTCAAGAGAATTTCTGATATTCCTGGATAAACTCAAAAACTACTCAACCTATTTTTATTTATTTCAAACAAGTTTACATTTTTTATATGTTTTACATTTATGTTGCGTGGTGCCATTAAACATAGACTGTTTGTCTTGGCACTGCACAGCTTACTTTTTTGTATTAGAATATTAACACTACAATTTAAATGGGTAGGAAATGGGTTGGTCGTTGTTCGAACACACGGGTGCAGTGAATTATATATTAACTATGTAATTATATAAAAAGTAAATCTGTACATCTATTTTTATTTTAAATATTTATCTTTATTAAGCCTTTCCTTATATGTTTTGCATACTGTTAATTTTTATTTTATTCTGATTATTTCTGTTGTATATATACTCTGTGGTGGGTGCCGCACTGTCAGTCTGTCTAACAATGAAGTTGGAATAATTATCAATATTAGGGTTTTTACAGACGAACGTCAGTAGATACGACGGTTGTCGTTAACAAGCTGCCACTCGTCTGTCAAAACCCTTACTGGTCGGTAGAAATACGCTGGATTCTCTAGCCGATTAGGAAGCGACTGCCGTTTTCCCCAGTAAAATTATTTCAATCACCAAGGATAACTTCATTATTCTTTGTCTAAATAAATCGGTTTAATACTGAAGTGTTAAATAATTATGTAGCTTGGATTTAAGCCAAACTTAACAGAAGCTTAAGACAAGGATTTATTGTAGTTATATTCTTAATAGAGACAAATGAATTTTCGCAATTAATTCTAATTTGTTTGCGTAATTACTAATTTATGTTTCAAGTAAAAATCATACTAACACTGGTACTCGGAACTTCGCAACTTTAATATTTATAAGGTTTGCACAAATATTAATTATAAAGAATTGTTTGCCAATAATTTATTTGTATATAAATTTTAATCCATAAAACAAAGCCTAAGTCATCGGGATGCTTATTAATTACCAGCCCACCAAATTGATTGATGTGGGTTCCTCTAAATTAATTCGTTTAATACGGGGAGTTGATAAATGAACAAACAACAGTAAAAATACTGGGGTGTTTAACATTATAACAACTTCATTTGCCTTACACATATTATTTGACAATGACAATTAAAGTCCATGAAAATATTTTTATGTACCAAATCATCAACGATAAAGACTTACGCTTTATCACGGTCTCTGATAAAGTCTAGAATGTTCTGTATTTGCTAACACTGCGTAACATATTCAGACAATCTATGACTTAAGTTTTTTTTAGAACCGTAATATAGAAAACAACAATATCTAAGTCTTTGCCAATAATTAAATAACCCATACATAGAGTGATAAACAAAGATTACTAAATTCCTATTGGCACGTCTTAACCTCTGGGTTCTTCTTTGCCGAGTGAGCATGTAGGTGTACTTTTTACACGTTTATACTTTTCATGTGGGTGGTCTAATAATGCATTTTTTTAGTTTCTCGTGTCAATTGTCATTTTTCAACATTCATTTTTGCAACGTGTAATATCTCCATACGTCACAACGACCCTCATATATCACCGAGAAATGTTGTGTTTTGAAAAAAAATTACGACAAATCTTTGAAGCTTAAGCTTTTAAACAAATTATACCTTTAAAATGACTGTAACTGATTTGTATAATTCTAACAATTAACAATTTAAACACATAAATAAGTTGACCATAAATGTTATATCAAAATTTCAAATATGCTCTGGATTAAAGTTTAATTTAAACTGATCTGTATTTAATTGGTCGTCCTTCTCTTCAGTTCGTATAAATTGCATTTTAAGCTTGAACAATTCTTTTCAAATTGGTTCAATTTTTCATCCGTCTCCGTAAAACTGATTATAGATATGGAATTGGTTTTCTCGTAGCTTTTAAGACGGTAATAATTTGATTTAGGATTTCAAATGGATAATTACTAATATAAGTTATTGGTAATTAGACGCATTCCCCGTAGGAGGTGATAGAGGTGACTGTTCGCGATAATTTTGACTTTTATATGCATAAAAGTGAATCATTATTAAGTTATCGTGTATTTTCGCTTTTTTAAAAATAAGTCAAAAATGAGATTTGAAAAATTATTCAAAAACAGTATCAATTTAAATCTCATTTAAAGGATTAAACACTAGTTATTTATCAATTAAAACAACAAATATCGGTCCAAATTTACGAATACGCGACGAGAAACGATGTTATTTCAATATTTTTTTTGTTTTGACGTTTGTTTGTTTACAACATTCATATCTTGCGATGAAACAAAGTATAGGTATATATTTACATACAAGAATAGCTCGCTTTATATTATAAGATTGTTTCTGTATCTTCTTATGCGATGATGGATGCATATTTCTTGCCTTAGATAAAGCTTGAATAAATATAAAGTAACACAATAAGTTAAGAGCGCTTCAATATAGCTGAAACACGTCTCAACTACCTCCAGAGTTTAATTAAGGCACTGTGTGCTACCACCTGTTGGCGCAACACACCTGCCATCCAATAACAATGTTCTACGTACACGTCCTGTGTGTAAATTACGTCTTAAAGCATTGAGAACAAAATAAATTTTCACTATACTTTAAACTAGCAATGCCGCGCAGTTTCACTCGCTCCCTTACATCCTTCCATCAGATTTAAATAATCAATTTAGAAGTCGAAAACCTGTTATGCCGACCCTACATAAAGCAGGGAAAGGGTAGGGAGATGATGATGACCAGTAAGGGACCCTAAGGATTCAAGCGAAATTATCTCGTTGATCGGGGATAAAAATTTGAGAGTTTTCTTTGCAATTTTACTTTATTACTATAACTTTATCCCTTTCTCAGCAAAGTGGACGCAGGTCCAGACAGGAGACAAGTACATCACCTTTCTAGTACAATACTAGAAAGGTGATGTACTTGTCTTGCTGATAGTTCCGTGCCTTCTAAATTAGAATGAATATGTGCACGTTGTAATACTTTCGCAGTTTATAATGATACGTAATATTGTAGTTCACACACAAACTTTGAATATATTTAAAAGAATTCTGTTTCAAAGTACAACATTAAGGAAATGCCAACAAACATCTCATTTCCATTCTGTCCGCTTTGTCGGTCGCTCTCTGTAAAGGAAACAAAATTATTTTACATGAAAATGTCGCCGTCGTGTTTCTTGTATTGAACATAAATAAATAATGGCATACATTTAATTTAAATACAATGATCGAATAGTGCCTTTCATTTATATCAATATCAAATAAACAATTTCTAACGGTCAAGAAATTACAACGTTTAATTTAAATGAAACTTCCTTAGCCGCGTTAGACTATATTTGATAGGAGAAAATCTTATAGGTTCGAGTGAACATGCTCAACATATGTCAGCAACACGCGCCAGCAACATGCTTATTTGAATTTGGAACTCTTTCGACCCACTTTTTTCATCTATTTTTCTCATTTAAGATCAAAAGTTTAGCATGGTGTGGGCGGGCTTGTAGGGAATAACGGCATTCGACAAAGAGACCTTTAGATATGGATGTGGAGGGATATATTGGTAGAGGTACTCCTACGAAAAGAGGTATGACATGAGCAAGAAATAACATTTGAAATGACGGTTCATAGGGCGTGTAAGAAGGAAACGTGTTTTGCCAACCCTACCAACTGCGCCAACGAACAGTACTTTCAGTGCAATATGCTGTTGCAATATTGATCAAGATTTCATTTGAGTTAAGCCGGGCAATATTTTTTTTTTCAAAATACTACTACTAGCCATATATGTCCAGTGGAGCAGTACTTAGTAGGAGCTTAAGGTAAGAGTAAATGCTTTGTTGTAAGTGGCAGGATACTTATATATGTAGTAGTATGCTGCCTGTATTTCTATTTAACGTTATGTACTATGTATATCCGCGTATGTAATTATTACTTCTCAGTTTCTGAATTTTATTCTTTTCATTTTTGTTTAAGAGTATATTAGTAACTGTATAACGTTGAACGTGCCTTTTAAATTTAGTTAACGCTTGGTAGATGTGGAGTTAAAATGCAAATGAAACTGTGAACTAATTTCATGCGTTTCGTCGATCGTTCGTGTTTTACGTTTATGAAAACAAAACGACCATCGAGACGAAAACTGTTCATTGTTTTTGCTTATTACTTTTGTACCTATGTACATTCATAATCTTTAACTTCTCAGCCAAACCGTAACAGTTCCTATTCGTTACTTGACGCTATTTTCGACTTCTAGTCAAATCGGAAACTTTTTATTTTATTCCAATTATTTTTTTTAAAGTGAAATTTTTTTATCCGCGTTAGGTAATATTTGATAGGGGAAGATCTTATAGATTCGCGTGAGCAACATGCTTAACATGCGTAAGCAAATAACGTCAGCAACATTTTTTGAATTTGGAACAGTTGTGACGAACTTTTTTTAAATATTATTTTTATAATAATACCAATAAAGCTGCATTTATTTAAATAAATAATGAACGTGTTTTTTTTATTTATTACTAAGTTTTAACAAAATTATTACATTACTGAAGCGGAGGAATACGACCTCAAAACTCGTTTAAGGCACTAAAGCCGACAACACATTATATGTTGAAAACCAACGCTCCAACTTAAATACACACATTTGTCTGACTTTGTTTAAAATATAGCAAAAATATCTCGTAGCATATTATAATGCTTTATGGTAATGCTCTGTTTTCTTTTATATAAGTAAATAACAGTATCTAACCGGGTTGGTTGTTTTAAATTTGAACTAGCTGTTGCCCGCGGCTTCACATTCCTTCATTATCCAATCTAGATTTTTTATAACATAATTAAATGTAGCATGTGTCAAAAAGTTGTTAATGTCAAAACATGAAACATTACCATGGCAACCGATATTATTAGTAAACGTTGCTTGTACGTCGGGAAGAGTTTTACTTTCGGGATTAAAGAACAACCTATGTCATTTTCTGTACCCCTGACAACGTGTGTACAAAATTTCATGATGACCGGTTGAGTTATTAAGGAGTTAAGGCGACACAAACAAAATAAACAAACTCACATTTTTTTATGGAACAAGCTGGCAAACGAGCAAGCGGATCTTCTGATATTAAAAGACCGCTACCCATAGCGACAACAAATGAGTAGCAGATGCGCTGCTTACCTTTAATGGATAGAGGATGGAAAAAGGATATTTCCTTTCTCCATCTATCCCTTCTCCGTCCAATCCTCTTCTTCTTCCCATCTTATCAATATTAGGAAAAGAAGGGAAAGGGAAGAGGATTGAAATTAGGCCTCCGGCACTTCATTAGACGAAACGCAGAATACTTCTATTTCATGCCTATCTTCTGTGAGCTCGTGGTATTTCACCGGGCGTGACATTCGTGCAACAGATGTTGTTGTTACAGGCTCTACCATTGTTAATGTATTTTACAATATGAGCTACGTTTTTGAATAATTCACTATTTTGTTTACAATTGTAGGTGAATAAATAAATGTACTTATTAGAACGAGACGTAATATTATGTTGTGGCAAGCGTTCTCTTACAACCTAACGATAAGGCTTCGTTTCTAAGCTTTACCAATTAATAACACATTACTTATATTAAAACACTTGCTAACTTTTGTGTCGGTGTGTTGGTGCCACACTTTAGCAATCGATGAGCACACAATACTAAAAAATAATTAATTACAAGTGCTATAGGTAATATTTATCTTTGAAATAATCGATAACCGACATAGAGTATATATAATAACAGCCACTTTTTATAAAAAGGAGGAATGGAAAAAGAAAGAAATCTTCGGATTTAGAGGGCCTTCATCGAAGTGGTGGTTGATTTAAATTAATGTTAATCAATGTTAGTTTCATAATCTTTGCTCATTTGAGAACGACTGTTTATAAATCAATAAAATGTGATAAAAAATATGTCTCTTCTGACTAGAAGAGACATATTTTATATCAGATAGGCGAAGGTCGATCCTATACCGTATCTTCTACTATAAGCTATTCAAATTGGATATATCGGAATTTTGGAGAGTTGGAGATAAAAACACAGGCACTCATAAGGACTGCCGACAGAAGTGAAAACTTAAAACAGGTGGGAAGGCGCGACAATACTTCAAAAATAAATAAATATACAACCAAAATAAATCCTTATCTTAGTAATAAATATTCAAAACTGTACAGAAGGAAAATAAATATAAAACTGTTCCAATTCATCAATTCAAATAAGCATGCTGCTGATGCCGATTGCAGGTTGCGCATGTTTTACCCATACTAAATATCGTCTAATGCCGCTAAAGAAGTTCTCACTTCAATAACAAAAACAATAATTAAATGTCAGCTTCTGATTACACTGACATAATAAGTGGACGCCCGTGCAGCGATACAGTTTCATCTGGAAAGGGACCTTAATAACAAATCGCTCAGCCGTGTAATTAATATCCTTGAGTTGGGCGAACCCCGGTATTGATTAGAGCTACTAATGTTTCCATTAACATAGCCACCTCGAATCCTTGGAAAATAGTATGTAATATATATTACTATATGCATATATTTCTTTGGTTAACATCCATTGATTGCTGTCAAATTTAATTGAGTTATGCAGGGTTTCTGAAAGGCTGATCAAACGAAATATTACATAGATAGCTGTCATACACCCGATCAAATGTCACTTCAGTTGCTAGAAGCTAGTTTTTTTCCTTTTTTCTTCAAAAACTAAAATCGATTTGGTATGTCCATTAACTTGCCAGGAATGTTAGTATTTGAAAAACCTTTGAGAAACCGGACGTTCACAATTTCACGATTTAAAGTCACGAGAAAAATACGTTAAATTATAAATGGTTCATTCAATTCCCAATTTAACGAAAGTTCATAATGTCGCTAGTGAGATTATAAACGACCTATGTTTACATACATTAAAGTTATCACCCGTACAGTACAACTTTAACGTGGCATGTGTTTTTCAAACTATTAATATACTGTGATCTATTACATGCTCACAGATCTGATTACTAAATAAATAAATATATATACGCGATATAAATATACGAGTATACGCGCGATCCTGGATCCTCCTCTCTCGCTCCTTCTACATCCATACATCTACGCAGACATACTCCTTATATCGCCCTTCTTTAGTATGTCACTAATCTGGTCGATATAAGTTCTCCTTGGACGTCCCCTACGAGCACTGCCACTCACTTCTGCAACATAACTTT
Organism: Papilio elwesi; assembly: GCA_029849275.1. Lineage (NCBI taxonomy): Eukaryota > Metazoa > Arthropoda > Insecta > Lepidoptera > Papilionidae > Papilio > Papilio elwesi. Next base: position 2,785,797 of record CM056704.1, on the reverse strand, counting down.
GTTTCGTTACTCTCCCTCCATTCATCCTTTCAACATGCCCGAATCACCGATACCTCTCTCAATTCTAGTTACTCACAGTTTCTCAATTTAATTATTATCCTTTATTTAAAACGTAAGCATATATCTACTCACAGTAGATATATTAAACTGGGAACATTATAATTAATTCTAATTATAAGGTGTAGATGGAATCCTTCAAAGTACATATTTCAAAAACAAAGCTCACCTTTAAAATTTACATGAAAATTGTCTACGATTTTTTTTCTATTATTGTAATCATATAAATTTTGGAAGAAATGCTGAAATTTATTTGCAAAAGTCTGAATTTCAAGTTAATTTCGATATATAAAGTTATGTATTGACTTAAACATAATACGAAAAGGTCAACAGTGGAGGTACCAGTGAAACAAGATTGAACTGGCAACTTGCCAGACGTAGCGACTCCACGAGGTCTGCTTGCTAATCCTGTATCGGTACAACCTCAAATATCAGTTCATTTGCGTTCAATTTTTTAATTAACCAAAACACTCCCATTTCTTTTTTAACTTAATTATTTCTTTGAAGTAATTTCAAATCTTTAGCAAAATCAAATCAGTTTTATATAGTAATAAACATGTATTTTACAACAATGGTGGTTTACAATTTGTATAGGCAGTTTACAATATACCCAGTCTGATAATAAAATGTCGAAGTTCACAGTAGATCAGTGACAAGCTTTAGTGATTTTCCTAATATTATTAGCCTGGATTTGGACCCAGTAACAGCGACATACAAGCTCGGATCACTAACCTCTAACCTACGTTGCAAAAAACATAATATTAAATTAAAATTGTATGCGATTATGTTTTAAGATAGAAAATTTGTTTGGAACTGATTAAAGATTAATTAAATTTTCGTGCTACGTGTATTTTCACCTGTGGTCTCGGTTAACGACAAAGATGTTATTACAAGATAAACGATGGACTCCCCCTCTTTACTGCACAGTTTCGGTAAGATTATTACAACAACAAAGTAATTAATTAAAACTTTGACATTTTGAAATTAATTATGTATAATACACCTACATTAAAATAAAGATTATAACGATACGTGACTAGACTAGGCTTGATGCCGATTTTTTTTTTATAATATACTAGCTGTACCCTACGGTTTCACCCACCGTGCATTTTAATTAAATCAAAATATTTTTGCAAAGACATGACTATTTCTTTCTTCAAGATATAGGTTTCCCTTTTCTAGTTTGATTGATAAAGATTTTTACAACCGAATACATTATTATAGTACAGAGTTGTAGAGTAGTCTATTCTACCAGCAGAAGCAGCTACCATTTCTATAACTATTCGTTATTCGTAAATAAATCTCCACAAACCCGATGGCAGCGACGCCTATCGGGTCCATATTGTCAACCTAAACTATCCCGTCATCCAAACACACACAAAAATAATCAAAATCAGGCGATTTTAGTTTATTTTAGCTATTGCAGATAAAATTCTATGATGCATAATTAATATAGTTTTTCGTCTAAATATTAAGAATCTAATTAAAATGTTGAGGTTCGCGTTTGTGTCTTATAATTAAATTGAAGACATCACTCATGTTTATCAAGTTGAAGATCATCTTAAATTCCTAGTACACAATGCAGACCGCTTACGCGCCTACTCGACTTGATGACTGCCATTTATTCCCTTAAGATAATGTTACTGCGTTCAAGATTAATGTGAGAACGTAAAGTATAAAAAGGAAATTGTATTCGCTTCAATAAAATATATTAAATTATAGCAAGCAAGTAATAAGTGACTAAGATATGTTTGGATGGCTCCGTCGTGTTAAAATATGAATGAAGACAGGTCGACAAGGTTAAATAACACCGTCACCATCCTACATCAGTCTACTGGAGCACATGGGTCTTCTCCAATGCCTTCCGCAATATGTGCTCCTCCGCGCACCGTATCCAGCGACTTCCTGCCGTTCTCATGAGGCCATCTTTTTATCTGGAAGCAGGGCCCCACGCCCTATGCTTCTTTCGCCTCCATTCAAAGATTTTCCTCCCTCATTTGACTTCGTTGGCTAGATAGATATGACCATTGCCACTTCAGCCTACTGACTTGAATTAAGTCGTCTACTTTGGTTCTCCTTTGATTTTCGATTTGTCGACCTAATTGGTGACAAGGAAGGTGTTAATAGTACCCATAACTGACGAGTATGCATGTGTATTTATGTAGAAGAAGCGAGAGAGGTGTTACAGGACCGTGCCAAATGGAAATCTGAAATATCTGCCTATCCCTCTGGGTAACAGGCGTGAGTGCTTCTTCTACATATATCTACTCACTCGTGCAAAATAGTAATCCATAGTCTCTGCTTGTTTACTATTGTGATTGTTCTTGTTTTTATACAGAAATGTGTGTTATATGTGAGACTTTGTAATCCAAGAAATATCGTTTGTGGTACAGGTGGCACACGCAACTGAAGCAATGTAGCGTTAACATAAAAAAATAAAAATTCGCTTTAGGTACCTACATGCTCGCCAAAATAAATCGAGTATTTATTCCATAAAGTATGACTTGAGATTAACGTCACAAAAGTACACACAGACGTATCAAGATTTAGTATCATCACGCTGGACGTAGGCCATTATTTTTGTTATTAAAAATAATGACAATATTACAGAAAAAACAACTTCTAACCCTGAACATAGCCCACCAAAGGTTGTCACAAGGATGGTCCCACACAATAGATGGTAATCGTTAGGATGGTGACCTGATAAAGTAGACTCCCACAACCTTGACTTGATCGTCTGTTCATCTTGTGGGAAGCCGACTAATGCTGCCTTTTTCTGTATGTGGCGGCCATTCTACAACATGTTCTGCTTTTATTTACACATTATATATATAGTCAGACACACTTCGTTTGTTCAAAAAATAGAGTTAGTTTTCTTACACAACCAAAGTGTGCACCGCAATTATCTCACATCGTATAAAAAAGCAGAGAAACATTACAGAAAACATATCAGAGAAATATATTTCCTCGACTAGGAATCGTACTGAACTACATTTAAGTAGTTTAACAGCTAGGCTGCGAGATCGTCTATTTTTAACTAACGACGTACGTTGAAAGATCAAAGTCCAATCAACTCTGTAAAGTATAAGTCCAATTAAGGTTAGAGGTAAACTGCGCCAGGCGGATGCACACAGGCTTAACGCCGCTTTGATTCAATTACTTGCAATCGATTGTTGCCTTTATTGTTATCAAGTATTTTTCTCTTCATTTAAGGCACATACAAAAGCAAATAATAAAAATTAGATAAGGGTACTGTCTATAAAATATTAAAATAAATGCTTATGCTTCCTACTGATTGTCTCACTGAGAACAAAACTGTTTTGAGTGTCGGTGTTAGTCTAAAATATTTGATACATGAAATGGCCTGGTTTGGCAGGAATAGCGTGTTAGTAGAGTTAATGCCGTTGTGATGCGATCCGAACGCGTGTTAGGCGCAACGATGGATAATAGGATTAAAATGGCGTTATAAGGCAAAAGTGTGACTTAAAGTGGATGTTGTGAGAGGTGTGTCAGGATCGCGCCAAATGGAACTCCATAATCTCGGCTCTCACTCTCCTCTAGGTTACGGGCGTGTATATATATATATATATATATATATATATATATATAACAAGTCCACCATTATATTTACTCATTACATCCGCTCTTAGGAAGAACACGAGGCTTTACACACACATAATTTTTAATATATAAATTAATTAATAGACAAATTTGATATTGTGGCCGTTTGGTGCGGTGCTGCATAAATGTTTATCTCTGTCTATGCTAGTGTATAATGTAAGTCGTGATAGCTTTTCTGTAAAATGTTTATTAGTGTAAGTCAATGTCTTTGACATGTTTATGCATAATTCAGTTGGCAATTAAAACTTAGACAGGTCACGGCTCGAGAAAGTTTCGACTCGACATTGAAAAATCGGCATCCAAATTAAATAGTTAATTAGTTTTCCAAGTGTAAATGATTGCAGTAGAAAAGTTTGTTATCTACTTTGGATACCAACCAAAATTGATTTAAGTACGTAAAGTTAAATCATCATTTTACGAGTCACAATGTCTGTCTGTCAATCCGTTTGTTAGAATAATAAATATGTATTGATTTTTATGAATACGTATAAAATAATTAAGCAAATATTGTTATAAACACATAAAGAAACTAAATGGGGAATATTGACATGGTTGAAAGATGTAAGTTTAAATAGAGAACAAGTTAAGATGTTTCAAGACATTTGACAGACAAAAAAGACTAGTACATTAACATTGGTATATTGATTTTACCATAATTATCTAAATATAGTTATGTAATTATAGTTTATAAGATATTCTACAATTATTTATAACATTCATAATAACAAAACTGAATTGTGTGATAAAGATGTATTGTACAAGATATTGTATTGACCGTCGACAATATAAAAAGGCCGCCATTGTGCTTTATACGTCTTCTCAAAGCGTTTGGTAAGATTTACGAATGCCTAATTTTAACCCGCTTACATACTTTTATGAACATCCAAGGACTACCAATCCCCGAACAATTCGGTTTTCGTGCCAAACATTTGTGTACCCATCAAGTGCAACGCATCACGTAGCACATCCTTACCAAACGCCAACGCGATTCTAGCACCAAAGGACTTTTCCTAGACGTAGCGAAGACGTTCGATAAAGTCTGGCACAACGGGCTTTTGTACAAGCTGTATACGTAGTACGAAGTGCCCGATCATCTCGTATGCATAATACGAGACTTCCTTATTTGAAAATAAATAAACGTAAAATACTATAAATCTAACACGCTGTTAAGTTATCCTGTAAATAATTTCCTTTTCAAAATTACTAGGAAACCGAACCGGTTTCGCATGCGTAACCGAGCATGTTCGTCAGCATAATATCTGAATAATTATAATAAAGTCATATTGTATGTTTAAGATAGATATATACTTCATAGCTACAAATAACGTATCGAAGTATTTATTAAATTAAATCTTTGTAAGTTACAATCGAAATCATACAATGAATGTATAAAAATTGGCTTAGTATCGACAATATGTGGAACAGAACTCAATTGCAAAGGGGGCAGTTACGCTCGTAAGTGCTTAGCATGAAATGGACAATGTAGTACAATTATTCTCCTGTCATAGTAACAATAGAACGTAATTGACTATTATCGCGATTGTACAATACCGAGCACAATATACAATTTAAGCTTGAATAGTTTCATGACACAAGGACTAGACTCGAAAATAAGTTTTGTAGAATGATAAAACTATATAGGCGCCAATGGCCTGAGGCAAGGAGCTAAACACAAAGTCGTGGTTTCAAATCCGCCCCTCGTTTATTGTGGTGAACTATCCCCCAACGCAAGTAAAAGCTAACTGAATATTGCAATGACTTTAACTGACTATAGTTATAAGTTGCTATGACTAAACTGATTTAATCGGTCAAGCCGTGAAGACTACAGGAGGTCACAACGGACATACGAGCATACCGGCGAAAACATACTCCTTCTGGCAGCAGGGCAAAAATAAATAATTCTCCTTTAACAAAACAATAGTAAGTTTGATAATATTTAGAGAAGCTTAGATCAGTGACTGTGCATTTATAGAAACTTATTTATTGGAGCATCTAATAAAATGGGCCTGCTCTAGGCCTAATTATTTGCTTACTAGAATGTCGTATTGTCAGAAGTTATGTAGACTGCATTTTTAACTTACTGCTACCCGCGGTTTCGCTGTACATTTTGTAAGTTGATACCGCGCAGTATAACTTGGAATTATACATAAAATATGTCAAAAAGTCGGTTACCCTGACAATCTGTCTGGCTGTCTCGGTCTCGATTTTATATGGGATTTTGTAACCATTTTTTTAAATTACTATTTACACTTACAAAAAGAATTAGCCGAAGTAGATGCTACCATTTCAACGTTACGCGCGAGTTACGTTCATCAATTAATTTTTTTATTGAGGAATGATGTATCAAATATTTTTACTTAACCTAATCCTTTCCGTTAAAAAAGCGTTGGGGCGCTTTTGAATCTTCACTTTTCTACCGCTGATGGCATATTTGCAACAGTTTTTTTATTATAACATCATAGAAACTAGTATTATTAGAAAAATATTAGATAAAATAAGTCTCGTTCTAAGTTCTTATCACAAATCTAATTCACATGGTGTGCAATATCCCTGGTGTACAATACGTCTTTGCCTCTAGGAATTATTACAAGATATGAAACTGAAATATTGCTTTTCTGCCAATACACGTAATTTAACCGGAGTACGCTTTCCAATATCTAAGCGAGAGTTATATCTAATAATACATGAAAATTATATTAGACCGATACAGAATAATTAATATTAATACCGACTTAGATGAAATCCTATTAGATTTTAGTTTAGTTTAAATTTAATCCCGATCAAACATCCCTTGCTATCTATGGTTTCTTATATAAAGAGTATATTCTTGTTATTAATATATTCATGTTAATCTATGCTTTGTATGCAATAATTATGTCATTCCAAAATGACGCGAAATTTACTTATGGATGCAACATACAAATGTGAAGCTCGAGTTTTGCCGCGAATGCTTACCAGCGTATACTGTAGGCCACAAGCTTAAGACCGCACATAAACAACTTAATTTCCCATCAATTGTAGTAAAATTCCATAGGATAAAAAAAGCAAATGCACATCTGGATATTCTATTGTCAGTATCGAATATATAAGAACATACAGATAGGCTGCGTTGACATTTAACTCCATCTTGAATAACTCAGGCGTCGGGCGTTAGGGTAAGGAGAATGACACGTAGCGAAACACATTAGGACATTACAAAATATAATCTTGGATAGTACAGTAAGTAGACTGACTTCATTTCACGACACTTCACCAAACACGTAGCGCGTATCACGATGCAGCCCGATTTCCGTCACTCTTCGTAATGTAATGACCTCTACCAGGTTCGACGTTACGTAAGAGCTTGGGGTTGTGTCAGAGAGAATGACAGCTCGATCGTTTTACTCGTCAATTCACTCTGCATTCAGCCAGTCCCAGAAAATATTTAAAGAAGTCATTCTTTTGTTTACTTTCAAGTTATTGGACAATAAACATCTATTGGTTTCAAACACCCACTAACGCTGTACCAGAGTCAGCTGGTATAGTTGTAATAATATTTTTATAATGTCCTTATTACTAATCACTTTGCACTTGTGTAATGGTCAATAATAAGAATTATTTAGCTCGTGAAAACACCTGTTTCTGACGTATTATTACCCGAGTTTACTTGGGTTTGTTCAACCAATCTCAATTAGTCTAAGCTTCTACAGTGAAGACGTCATAAAATGGGAAAAGCAAGAGAAATTAGCAGTGAGGTGCGTTCTGCCATCGTTGTTTTACATAATGAAGACAAATCCGTACGTATGATTGCTTACAACTGAGGTTATCGAAGACTTGTATTCATGGCACTATAACTCGATACAGAGAGACACCCAGTTCTCAAGCTCGTTCACGCTCGGGAAGGTTCATTGTTGTTACCAGCAAGCGAAATAGACGATTAACAGCACCAGAAATCCGCGTTGAAATAAACAAAACCCGAGTTAAGCCTTAATCATTGCCTACAGTTAACGGTGACTGAGGGATGTAAAGTTGTATGGTCGCGTTGCCGTTTGTTACCACAGGTAAGGCCGCAAAACAAGAAAAACGGAGGCAGTGGGCTCTTGCCAATCGAGATTGGACCGAAGAAGATTTTAAAAAAGTGCTTTGGACCGATGAATTCAAGTTTGAAGTATTCGGTTCAATTCGAAACGGATTCATTTTCCAACAAGATAACTGTACTCACAAAAGACAGGCTCTATAAGTTTCGACTGCTGAGTAGAATGCCGGAGGCCTGATTCTGGTCCACTTCCACTTTCTTATCCTTCTCTAATAAGGATAGGATGGGAAGGGAAATAGAATTTGACGGGGAAGGAGTTGGATAGGACAAGGAATAATATCATTTTTTCTGTTTAGTCCTTTCTCTGTTCATTAAAGATAGGTAATGAATCTGCAGCTCATTGGTTAGTTCCAGATACCTATGGATAGCGGCCACTTAATATCAGATGAAGACGAAAAATTATACGAACTTATGCGACATGCATATTATTGTATATCATTTAAAAAAGTGCTCTGACGTACCTTCAGTCATATTGGGGTAGACAGAACATAAAATGGGGCCACCAGCAGGAACAAACATTTGTTATTTTCTTAAATTATAAAATATATAGTTTTTGGCTCTTGAAACGCGTTAGAGATTTTTTTATATTAAACATAATTAATCTGTGATTCTATCGCTCCCACGTTTAGGTATCGTTCCCGTTTTAATTTACAAACATTAAATTTCTTACACACCGATTTCCGAGAAAAAGGGTCCTGAATGCTTTCAGGCAGGCGTGAAATTATTCCGAGATAATTTTGATCCTTACAAAAACCGAAAGTTGTATGAAATAATGTGGATTACATTAAGGAAAATTGGATAATAAAATAAATTAAAGTCAGTAGGCTGAAGTGCAAATGGGCTGGGCACATCGGTTGAGTTGAGAGACTATACACGAGGGAGATTTGTTTTGGAATACAGGCTATGTAAAATATATTGCGCTCCATCGCAAACTTTCATCCACTACTTGAAGTATTTATAGGGTTCATTTAGAAAAATCCTTTCCTAGTGTTCGCCTACATAATAACTGGGCTGGGCTCCGCGCTCTGTGCTCTGGGCTCTGGGCTCTGGGCTCTGTGTTGATATATCAGTCAGTTTTTTCTTTTATAAATAGATAATGTATTTTTAAAGACCGTCAAGAAGCTAAATCCTGTTCATCTAATAAAATATGCAAATCCAGATAGAATAATTTATCGACTTCATCATTATTAAAATCTATGCAAAGCATATTCAAGTTTGACGTAAAAATTTGTTTAGAAAATAAGCTTGTAATTGCAATAAGCTACCAAGTCTATTACAAGCTTAGATTGGATTTTAAATTATTTTTTTTTAATAAAATCATAGGCACGTAGTCGATTCCGAGAGTAATAGGTTTAAATACGGCGAGACCCATTACGCCAAAATTATAAGCAAGTACCGATAAAATTAATAACTTGAATAACAGGCAATATTAGTGTGCTACAATTGCCTGTATGTGATCTGAGTGATGTTTCCTATGGGCATTTCCAAAAAATCTGCAGAGTTGAAATACTCAGCTGACAATATTCAGGCTTCGCTTCTCTTGGCTTAGACAGCTGTGCTAGTTACCACTTATTCTGTTTCATTATAACTCATTCATCAATTGTCAAAACACATGCAGCTAGATGCAGAGAATACAATAATCGTTACAGAGTTCGGTCGTCTTTTTTAAACTGATACCCTTTGCTAGGGAATAGTCGTCATAAGTTATTTGAGAAGAAATAAAACGGAATAAAACACTGCAAGGGCAGAGTCGAACTCCAAGCAGTAATAACTCTGAGTGGATAATATAATACTGATTTATTTATTCTGCATAAATTTTCATAGCTATCGTGTTACAAAATTATTCCGCTCGCAGCTTAGCATATTTAAGACGTAAAACACTTTATGAGCCTCGCCAACATTGTTTAGATACTTTAAGGGCGCTTCGAGTTTATTAAGCTTTACAATTTTTTTGCTTTTAAATTTGTAATTTTTTGATTTATGTATTTCATTTTGTAGATAACAGCGAAATAAAGAAAATTATATGTATTCTTTAATTTATTTCGTAATAAAACGAAGGCCTATATATAAACCAATCATTTTAAAAAGTTCTCCGTGCGTAATTTAGCGATGAAATTGCTTATGCCACTTTGGTAACGTATGTAATTTCGTGACATTGGACAGCCAGTACCGTTAGCAACACTATATTGTTTACTGCTATTGCTGATATCTTTGTTTTTAAATAAGTAAGTAAATACTTCAGAGACGTGCTCGTTAAATTATTATATACTAGTAACCCGCCCCGGCTTCGCCCGGGTACCACTAATTATGTTGATCCGATCGCTACCAAACACAGGAATGTGCCAATCTGGACAACCCCTGTAAATTTCATCGAAATCGGTCCAGCCATTTCGGAGTCTATAGGTCTATAGGGAATATATATACTTCGCTTTTTATATACTATTTTTTTTAATAAAAAGTACCCTATTTTACTTCTAGTACCTCCAAGAATATGTGTACAAAGTTTCATGATGAAGCGTACAATACATAACTAACAAACTTACATTCTCATTTATAATATTAGTAGGGATACATGAAAATCCGTCAATGTCACAGTTGATTACGGATATTGGATTGGACAAAAGGGAATTAAAATATTTAATCTTAACCAAAACATGACACGGTGATATCAATACTTTAACCTGCTTCACCAGTACCAACTTATATATTTAAAAGGTCTATTCAATTATTATTAACTTATCTTATTGGAATTATTTTGCTAGCTATACTCTTTAGTTGAGGCTGACATCACGTGGATGTACATTTGACAAGTTCGCAGCGCAATATCGACTTGTGGGGATAATATGCGAATATTATATAAAATATAGAAATAGATTTGTGTGTCTATGATGGATAAACTCTGAAACTATTTGAATCTTCTACTAATACTTTCGAAGTAAATATGAAATTCACACGGGATGCGGTAAACACGAAGAGCTCATAAAAAAGTTACAGATTTTGTTAACTTGCTCTAATCAAATTGCATAATCGTTCATTCCTTATAGTATTCGCTCAGTAGCTTTAAATCGCTCACGTCGTATAGCGATTAGGGGCAAGAACATTCAGTGCGGGCACAATAAAGGAAATATACGACTGTTTCGCTGCGGATTTTCGCAAAAGATTCAATTTTACGTCGAAACGTTCAATGCAGACAACTTCTAAATCAAAATTTTATTAAATTCGTGTATACAAATTTAATAAATCTATGTAAAATAATATAGCGAAAACCATACGGTACACGTTGGATTCTTATGAGTTCAAAGATAAGAAAATAGTACCGTTAAATATGCATAATAAGAGACCTCAATCATGGCTTAATTTCAACACTAAGTACTCAAACAAAAGGCTAAGGTCAAGAAGGTAAATCTCATTTATGAACATCAACAAAGTCTCGACTGACTCCATGGTCTTCAGTTTTTGACGGCTTACGTCCACTATACGGTTGAGAATCCGCGGTAGAATATGAATATAATGACACCTCACTCTTCAAAATCGGTCAAGCCGCTTGGGCTACAGATCAAAAGAGAACGCACATATGTATGTACACATACATATATTTATACGTACGTACATGCGATAAATAATACCAATTGTGGGGCAGTCGATCAAAAAAAACCCACTGCTGGACTCCCCAAAGAATTCTACAAATATCCTCGTAGTAAAAAAATACCCTCCTATCCAGGCGACTCCCGCAACCTCGACCTTTCCTTACGTGGGCGCCAGTCTAGAACCTTTCATTATCTCCCTACCCTTTTCCTATCTATGTAGGGTCAGCACAGTATGTTCTCGTCTTACATGTACCTTTATGAGGTGTGATATCTGAATTCACACCCATACTTTCTTCAGTCTTCCTGTACTCTTGTAACCAGCCTCGTTCATTCTTACAACTTCACTCGCTATATGTGCTTCGTTCCTCATAACCTGCCCATTCCAACCTAACCTCTTGCTCCTCAATGTCTTGGTCACTGGCGCAACTTTCAACCATCCTCTGATATTATATTATAATAATTTATTCTAGAACCTTTATACTGGTTATATTATTAAATTCCATGCATACCAACTTAAAAAGTGAAATTTGCTTCAATTAATAAATTATTCGACGCATTTTTTTATTAAAAGAAGTAATTTCCCACGGGATATAATTGTTTTTATTAAAACGCTAACTTACTCTGAGATATACCCTCGGGTAACTTATTTCGTAACTCTTCAGTTTTGAATAATTGTTTTTTAGATCGGTGTCAGGGCGAAAAATAAATACAATTCAATACTAATAAACTTTAGAAGACAATGGCTAGCGAAATTAATGTTGGGGAGGTCGGTAGTGAAGACAATTTATTTTATCACCAGACAATTTTCATACAGTAAAGATAAAACGATGGTTTTATAAGTACAAAGTACAAAAATTTTTGTCTATGTGTCTGGATGTTCCAAGTAATCTCCGAAACGATTAAACCGATTGTTATGGAACTTTTTTTGGAAGATAGGTAATATTGTAAGGAATAACAAAGTCTAATTTAATTCTAACAAAAGAATGAAGGTTCCGCCCAAATAGTAGAAAACCCTTGAAATTGTAAATAAAAAGAATTGTAAGTCAGGGGAACCACTAGTCTATATATATATAATTAGTGCTACCCAGGCGAAGCCGGTCACTAGTTGTATTTTACCTCAACGAAGCATTTTAAATCGTCGTTCGTTGTGTACACAGGAAAGGAATAGAACAAATTTCCGTCGTTAGTATTTCCAGATTGTGTCAAAATTTTAAAAATACTTAATTAATATTTTACAAATTTTAAAATACAATGGTACTCATTTTAACATGACACGTGTTAAAATTACTTATAACAGTATAATTTTTGTATATTACTGCTTATATATAAATTATAATAGTATAACATGAATTAGGTATACTACAGGTCGCTTGCTGGACTGTTGAAAAACGATACGACCCGTAATTTTTCAATAAACGATTTTCCTTCCTATTCAAGACCCTTTTTTTCACTCCATTTAATGATTGGTCCTATTTAAAATAAATCTACTGGAATTGATAGGTCGGTAACAACATCGATACGTTACTGAAAATAACCCTTACTTGAAAAGCTACTGGATATATATATATATATATATATATATATATATATATATATAGATAGATATATATATATTAATAAAATCTGTGTAATAGTAAACCGATATTCATAATTCTTTTAGCATGTCTGTGCGGCAACATCGCAAATTTAAATGTTGGCCACAAGAGATACTCTTATAGAGGGCGCTGAATGCAACATCTATCGAACAGTTTAAGTATCTAATTGACGTGATAGTCTAATTTAACACAAAGCGCCATCATCGTTACAATACGGTACTATTATCAGTACAAATATTGTAAAGTTTTTGATTGTTCAAGATAAACTACGACTGTTTTATACTTTTATTTGTCTCGCAAAGTGGGGACAGGTTGCTAGTATTTTTTTAATTGGAGAATATAGCAAACGAGCAAGCGTTAACTGATGTTAAGTGACCGCTACCATAGACATTCGTAACAAGGAAATGAGTCGCAGATGCGTCGCCTACCTTTAATGGACAAAGAGAAAGCCACGACAAAGGATGTTTCCTTTTCCTATCCATCCCTTCCCAATCCTCTTCCCCTTCCCGTCCTATCCTTATTAGTAAAGGAGGGAAAAGAGGACTAAAATTGGGCCTCCGGCACCTCACTCGTCAAGAGAAACGCAGAAGTATACTTGTACTCCACGCCTGTCGTCTGTGAGAAAGTGGTGTTTCACCGGTCGAGCCAGTCTATTTGAGATGTCGATGTTGCGGGCTCTACTAGTATGTTCTAGTATTTATATTTAAATTACTCAATACGTAATGCAAAATAAATTCCTTTGTGGTGAATTGTTTCTCTAACAGGAAGCTGTGGACGGAGCGCGTTACTTTGAGCGGCAAAAAGGAAGTGAAATCGCCTGTGACGGGGCTAAAAGTTAAGGCTTCGCTGCAATATTGCACCGCTATTGTATTGTACTTAGCTCACTACAATGCCATATTTGTATTGTACTAGTTTTTACTTGGATAATATTTAAAAAATTGTGGTGTTTGTAACAGAAATTTATTCAGAAATACTTTTTTAAGGATTTGATGAAAGTTTTGAAAGTTCTTAAATTACCGTAAACATAACAATTGCATTATTAGGCAGGCTCAGGATTTTTTTCAGGTGTTACGCCTGTGTATAGCCATATATGAATCATAGACAAAAAGTCTTTACCTGATCTTAGGAATAAAAAAAAAACTAAAAATGTTATACCAATTGTATTATCACAATACATATAAAAATTACGAAAAACAACAATAAAAACATAAATGTTTTAAAGAACCATAATATCTGTGCGGAAATGTGTACAAATATCACAATATTATAACAAAATATTGGCCTTAATCTGACTAAAAGAGACCTTAAAGGTCTTCCTATTTTCTAGAGATGTGGTCATAGGCGCGACCAGACCTAATATGTTTACCATAGACTTTTTTCAAGGATCACCACCATTGACTAGATCATGGGTCCAAGTTGTATCTTCTACATGCATTACTCTTTACAGATCTTGCATATCTTATGTCTGGATTTCTTTTTATCAACACTGTATTTCTTCCACACATACATATGCCATTTTATTAAACCTATCAAGTTATTCATTTTATAGCACCATTTATTCCTATTCATTGACATCTCAACTAACCCAGTAAACATTATATCTCTTCAAAATATCCATAAATCATAAAATCGTCCAATATTCCCTTTATTATTGTCTTATAATTGTCAACGGCTATTGATATTTCACACTCTGTTTGTAAAACCTTTTTGCTTCTCACATGGCCCTCCTGTTGCAAGCCACTAGATAACCATAGAGCTGTATTCGCCACAATAAAACAAGCAGGTCCAACTACCTTTAAATCTTTATCTAATTGACTTTTGCTATATACATTTTCAAAGTTAGCATCGGAAAAAAAAATCAACAATGTATTGTAATAAATCTCAATAAGAGATGCAAAATATTCTTGTCTCAGTTCACTATTAGCGCTACTTGTGATTAAATATAAAACATCAAAAGCTGGGCTGCCCAGTCTTACAGTCTGATAGTCTATCAAACATGCAGATACTGGTTTGTTATCCTGAAAAAAAAGAGACATAATCTATATTGAATATTATAATATCTACATATAAAAGGAAACATGTATTTGTCTGCATCATATAGACTTTGAATTGGCTGACTAATTGATCCTGATGAAAGTTTTGGGAAATGTTCAAATTGTGGCGGGTGTTCCCAGCAGGTGTTTCTGTAAAGTAGCAATTGAATCAAAAAAATTGGTGCTACCCAGGCTAAGGGTGGATCACTGGTATTTTATATAGTACATCTATGTACATTTAAAAAACAATATATTAAACATTGTTTCATCCCAAATAGAGGAATTGTAGAATTAATTATAAATATATATAGAAAATGTTTTAATAATTACTGTTTTTAATTTTGTTTACCTTAGTCTACTATTTAACAAAAATTCTCTTTGAAGTATTTTGTAAGTATGAAAGGATCTAAAAAGTTCATAGTAAATTGTTTAGATGTGGCCAGCTTCATCCACCAATTGTTAATTGAATAATATATATATATATATATATATATATATATATATATATATATATATATATATATAATTATTAAGAGTATTCAGTTTTAAAACATAATGAAAAAACAATTTTCAAATAAGGACTTGTTTGCAAAACAAAAAACTATCAATCTGCAAAATTAGAGTCTTAAATTTGGTGGAAGAATGTGAAAAGCCAAAATTCAAAAATGACCCACTAGTCATCCCACTGGATGAATCTATAACTAAACATAAATCCTATTTTCTGTTTATAATCGATAGATATAAAGGAGATCTATTGTAGCACAGTTACATTGTGAGGTGTAAGCTTTGCTACATGTTTATTTTCAATCTAATATCTCAAAAAAAGAAAGAATATATTCCCACCTCATATTTAAAAAGTATATTTTCTTTCCAGATATCTCCATGACATAGACAGTTCTTTTCAGAAGATGAATATGCTGCCTCGATATATGTAATACAATTCTGTTTTAATTTTCTTAGCAATGGCACATAATTGGTGTTCTCAAACTTTTGTAAAGCTTTCTCCAGTCTATCTATCAATATGTCAATATACCTTTTGTTTGTCTTCTCTGACAAAGGTAAACAAGTATTTTTCGCTTCCTCAAAGAGTTTATTATCCTTATATGCCATTATAAAAGACAAAGCATGAAACTTTGCAAGACTTCTCAAAGAGACAATCAAATGATCAAGATCTAAAAACATACTGTGAATAAATGGTAAGTAACCTTCGTGACACATGTTCTGAATTGCTAGCGCTTCTTTACAGTAGTCCTGGCATACATAGTAACATCTAGGTGTTATGTATTGAGAGGATAAAAGATTTTGCAAATCATCATATTTAGAAAAAACTTTCGAGTACACAAATATTTCCCTCGCAAACATAGCTGTCACTGCCCCACTAACGCGATACCTTTCGTCAGTTGGTGCTAATTTTAACATTAATTTTAAAGATACATTTTCATTATTATTCTTTCCCTCTAAACATATTGGAATAAGCACACCAAAATAATTCTGAGCTTTCGCATCTAGGCTTTCTTCTAAATAGCACCATTCTTTTAAGTCGCATGCGAGCGCTATATTATTTACAACAGTCGCAATATACTTTGAGGAGATTAATTCAGACATGTTTGTGATATAAATTATTTAATCTTGTATACTTTATCTCGTGTCTAGTAAAGTAAAAGTCCTATAAAATTGAATTCTTAATATAAACAATTCCCGTAAAATACAGATATTAAGAATTTAAGGTAAGATTATTAGAAATTATAAATAAAATACCACTATTGTCATTGACGATTGTTATGTTATTGTTTGTGTTGTCAATGTCATTTTATAATTTGTCAAAATTGCGTTTCATTTTTTAAGGTTTCGAATATAAAAGGTAAAAATTATTAAATTGAAATCTAAAGTGATTTACACATACGCCAATAATCTGAAGTGATAGGCAGAGATTAGTGACCGCTTACACGATTGTACAGCACAAAAATAACTTGGGAATTTACATACCATTTAACTTTCAAAAATGACGCTCGTTTTAGTTCTTTATTTATAAATATTTCCAATCACTAATGATTTATTTGTAAAATGTGATGTGAGTCTAGCTTTACAAATTTCCACAACACAAACCGAACAATTTCTAAATTTGAAACACTGCGACTTTTAACCTCTAAATGGGAGACTTGTTTCTAAAAGTCACTAACATCTTTGATTAACTAAAAATTGCTTGCTCCAGCTAAAATTCACCAACAATTTTTACATACTCTTATGGAAGAATGTTGCAAACAAGGATTAAGATGATTACTCTACTCCCACTGTGCATAAAAATTCGCAACATATGAGATAGGTAAGGAAATTAAGAGAAGGGAAGGAGGTTTTGCTTCCGCTAAACGTTAGTTTGGTTAATGAATCGACAGCGATTTCTATTCATGTCTAGGGTTGCAGTTGCACTATTGTCTTAATACTATTGACAGTTGTACAGCTAGCACCAATAATATTTGTTGCACGAATAAGCCGTCTCGACCGGTGAAGAAGAGAGACCTCACAGTAGGCAGACGTGAAGTAGATGTATTTTGCTTTTCGTTTAATAAGTGGGGAACTGTTTATCCCCTTCTCTGCGGATTAAAAGTAGGCAAGGCATGTGCAACTCATTAGCTTGTTGCAAATGCGTATGGATAGCGGTCACAAATCACATTTTCAGCATTTTGTTCACACGAACCTATAAGATTATCTCCTACCAAATATTGCCTAACGCGGCAAAAAAAGCAAGCGTCCAATTCAATTAAACCAAGTACATTGTGTAAAAGAATACAATAACTATATGAGCAGTATAAAAGAATGTTGTTCTACACATTTATGGCATATAGTATCCGAAAGTAACAAAATCTTGTATAATATTAAGCATTATCTGTTTGTAGTAAAGAATAGCTGAAAATTTTTGATTTCCCTCTTCGCAAACCTTTTTACTTTGTATTAGGGCTTTCTCTTCGAGGCCAAGCCATAAAGAAAATGCCATATTAGTTGTTATAAAACAATAAAAAGCTACTTTCTTGAGATCATCATTGAAATCTCTTCTGGAATATACAGCTTCAGGATCCAAGGAGTGCTTTAATAAAGTTTTCTGAAGACAATCGTAGTATGTAGATAGAAAAAAACCATAGTATTTTCTTCTGACTTGTGTTTCTGTGCTCGTGAGGATAAATGTTAAAACATCTTGAGCAGGACATAAGAGGCGAGTTGTTTGAAAATCCAGAATGCATGCTCTTACAGGTTTGTTGTCCTGTAAAAAGAATATGATGGTAAATTAATGATAAGGGTAAAAATCGTTTAGTAAAATGTTTTAATATTGTTTATAATTCTTTATCGCGTTATTTTCATAAGTGACATCACTGAAAAATGAGGATAAGTGAAAAACTACATTTATCCATTTTTATTTACTAAACACATATATATGTTATACATACAATATGTTACTAAAAATTGTAGTATACAATATTTTTAACACATGTACATAAGGTATATATCCAAAACGTATGAAAAGATCATTGGTTCATGTTCGCCATTACCGAATATTTTTTCATAAAATGTAAAAAAACACATGTATGTCAAACATGTTTTAAAGCTTAATCCCTACGTAGGTAGGAACAGAGATACAGCTGTGGGTATTCGCCAAGCTCACTAGGTAATACAAATCACGGTGTGAGCCTAGCGTGACTAACTGGAACCAGATTGGCGATTCAGACTTCACAGAATCTTTACTTTTTACGTTTCTAAAATCTACCATCAGGAGGATCAAGTCCTCAGAAGCTAGAAGTAGTAGCTTCATGGTTAGATAATCTAGCAGCTTAGTTCAGAAACGTTTATAATTAAATAAATACTTACTTCATACTTGAACAAAATGTTCTCCTTCCATAAGTCACCGTGGCCGTATACCAAACGACTTGCTTTGTACGTATTGTTATCAACAATCTCATCAAAATTTGAAAGAATCATAGAATAAAACGATCCGTATTCAGTGTCCTTGAATGAATCCACATGATTGCTTAAAGAATTTCTTAAAGCTATCATCAATTCGGTTGGATAAGTCGAATTATAAGGTTTCATTATTTTCCCATCATTTATATCTTTTACATCGTTTTGCAATATCATTGAAAGTGCGTGAAGCTGAGCCAATGATCTTAAAGATACTAATATGTGATCAATATTCAAAAATCTATCATCTTGATATCGACGGAATCCTTCTTGGCACATATCTTTCAAAACGATTACTTCGTTATATTGCGTAGAATCGAAATAATAGCATTCAGGGAATAATTGACTTAAATCAAACATACTTAGTCTCTTGTAATTTGGAATCAAAACGGTATAAACAAAAATCTCCGCACCGTACAGTACGTCGATAACACCGAGTTCTCTCAATATCTCTCGATTCGGTGGCAATTTAACAATCAATTCTCCGGACCAATCACCATTCTTGGTTTCTCCACGCAACGTCACCGGTGTAAGTACACCGAAGTAATTCTCTATTGTTTCTTCTATGTTCCGGAATTTATATTTATAATTCTTTAATTCTAGCTTCTCCGCTAATTTTCTTAGCACAGGACTCAAACGTTCTTCGTTCGTCATTTTACTAACATATCACAACTTGCACTGTTCGTCTAACAAGTTATACATACCGCTAAGTGTTTTATCAACAAATATGGAATTATTGTATAGTGTTCAAATAGGTTTATCGTAATTATTCTTATCGGCTGCAACACAAGCAAACACAAGAAATATCTACGAGGTAGTGCAAATAACTTTTTCAAAAGTTTTCTATGTAAGTGCAAGTAATGACTGACCGCGGCAGCTCAACCAAGAAGTTCTAACGACTTAACAGAATAGAAAAAAATGTATATCTATGTATGTCACCGACCGATTGTGAAATTCCTCAGTTTATGATCGGACTAGTTATATTGTACAGAGTCGAAGTTAAATTGTCCAATTGTGTATTTGTGATATTTTCCTTTTTTTGTGCTTTATCACAATCCCACCTGACGTTAAGTGACGTTACGTGAAGTGTTCGAAAGATGGCACATAGTTGGGCAACAGTCTATTCACCTGTTTGCTCGCGATAGTATTATTCCGTCAGTCTTACTTTAACGACTTGATAATAATATCTTGGAAAAATATTTATGCGTTTGACACGTCGAATTATGAACGATTATTTCAGTTCACAATTTGTTGACAGTTTATGATAAGCCTAGTCGCTTTATAAATTGATGCAGTTCAATATTGGTGGTGACATGCACACAAATTATGATAATTGTTTTTTTATATTTATATTCAAGGATAAACCGCTCGTTCGTTACTTCCTTATTCCAAAATAATACTTTTTATTTTGTAAACAATCGACAAAATGGCTTAAATAAGTCCAATATTAACATTGTATTAAATATTAATATAAATAATCTTACAGCGCTCGTTCTGAATCAGCTACCAAAGATGTCGCCTCGACCTGAGATTATGTTTCGTCTTGAGTTCCATTCATCGGCCCTTAAAACTCCAAGATTTTGGTCTTTCCAAATGAGGATTGACCTGATCGGGAACGTGTATGGTACTGTGCACGGTAACCTGAGTCAATATATTTCCAGGATCCTGCCGCTTATTCCTATGCTCACGGTATATTATTAGTACTTAGTAGACTCCGCAACAACAACATTCGATGCCCGATTGGGCCGGCTCGACCGGTGAAATACCACGACCTCACAGAAGACAGGCGTTAAGTAGAAGTATTCTGCGTTTGGTCTGCTGAATAAAGTGCCGAAGTTCTAATTCTGGTCTTTGAGGGGGAAAGATTGGAAACGGAAATATACATTTCTCTGTATATTAAATTGCTAAAAATATGCAACTTATAAGTTTATTGTGGACCCGCTTGTTCATTTGCCACCTTCTGCTGCATGTATATATATAAATGCGACTGAATAATTATCTTTTCTTGTGAACCGCGGCGCGAATATTTATAATTCCTTAGTCCTCGGTTCTTCGCCACTCGATATCTCGACAAAAAGGTACGTAAAGGGATGGGAGTTTATTATCTGTTCCATAGTTATTTATTACAAGATTAACTAAATTATGCTGAAATAATAATTGTCATTATATTTTTGTGTATGGGCCAGACACATTGCTCCTTGATGTCGGACCTTGAAAAGTCCGGGAAAGGCGGCCACGCACAGGTCGATGCAGCGTTGGTAGGCCGCCCACGAGATGGTCAAGGTTGCGGGAGTCTACTGGATTAGGGCAGCGGGGCACCGATCTTTGTGGCGATCAATGAGGGAGGCCGACGTCCAACAGTGGACGACCCTCGGATGAAACGAGAGTGAGGTATCTATTCTACGTTATGTTTCCTACATTTTTTAGATAAGGATAGTAAAAGTAAATACGGTGATTGAATAAAGGGATGCGAAAACCAAAGCAAGCTTTGTCTATTTGGCAATGGGTATCCATATCAGTCTCCTTAAATCGAAGACACCTTGATGACTTATTTTTCATGCGACGAGATAAGTAGGACGTTTACTTGATGTTCTAGAAATTTAAAACGCTCTTTTCGAAAATCTTGTGAGATCGGATTTAGGTAATACTGCATTTATTTTAAAAACAATAAATACGTCGAAAGATATGAAATATTCATCACACAATTTTTGTTGGATATTGTATGTTTGGTAAAGTATGGGAAAGAAAGTGACCAGAATTATAAAAATATTTCTGTAGTGTAGTAGGATGAACGTAACAAGGCACGTATTTCGTGTTACTAACGCTTGCAAATGTGTTAGATTTTATTTAATTTCTTAGAAAAACTAACTGTGGTTACATATGGTTGCCCTAATCCGGGGTAGTTGTAAAAGGAAATCAAATCACGTCGTGTGTAGGGCGTGAGGCGTGACAAAGTTCTCAAGGGCCCGCAGGGCTCACCGCGAACACTCGACGCATACCAACCAGTTGTACACAAGCGACAGGTTCTTGCTGAGTTTATCCCTTTTTTGTTGTGCTTTCGGGATTGAAATTAATAGCAGAGCTTGCTAACATTACGGTCATTTGTAGATATATGCAATACAAAGGGCTAAGCGAAATCATTTGTGGGATATTCTAGAATACTATGTACATACAATTATATCAAGTGTTATCGAATCAAACCTGAACGTGAATTTTTACTATGACATTTATGTCATAGTTGTGTATGAAAAGAAACAATTTGGTATTCAATATAGTTGAGTTGATATTTATTTTATAACATAACGATTAATTTATAACGACGTTAATTAGTACAAACGTATGGCAAACATTTTTATAAACCTCTATAACCAGGGCGGATCTACTATAGAGCTATTTTATGCACAGGGCCTCGCAGATACAGGGACCCAAGCGAGGGCCCAATAATAATTCGCAAACGTAAAAAAACGCCCTTTCTTCATTGTCCAATCATATATCAACATATGATATGTAGATCGGTGTAAAACCTTAGCGCGGTGTCCTGCCCGCGGTCACGGACGGCCCTTGTGTATAACTAAAATGCTTATGTAACGGGATTTTATCCAGACGGAACGGGACGGAAGTTTTATGATTATCGCTCCATAGAAAATGTATACGAAAGTAGTACATACTTTCACGAATGTACGGACGGAACGTAGCCTTGGCACGGGACGCGGACGTGCCATGGGACGGTAAAAACGTCGTTAGCGACGATGTTTCCCAAGTCCCATTTTATGCAAGTAGCCCAATTACAGTTTAAAATACTAATACGTTATTTCCGAGTCACAGTCACGGCGCGTTTGCATTAAATTCCCCGTCAATGTTTACTGAACCACGTCCCGACCACGTCCCGGCCACGTCTTCACGACGATAACGGCCTGCGTCATGTTTATGTCCTAACAATCATGCAAAGTGGTAATTAACGTAAGTCAATAACTATCTGTGTCTAGTTTGTTTTGTATAATGACTAATATTGTAACAATGATACAGCCCTGGTAATCTGAGTCAATAAAATGAAATAAACTATTGAATAATTCCATTCGAATTACCATTGTTCATTACGATAAATAAGTTATTAACCAAAACTTCTAGGGTTTTCCATGAACCACCTAGCTAATTAGCTTTACTACAATTAAATTATAAAATAAACCCTTGTTCTTTTTCTATTAAATGAAATAACTATTACAAATTTGAGTCATTTAATACAATAAAATATTTCAAATCTTTCGTCGTCACTCCTATAGGTTTTAGGCACAGTAATTAAATTTAAAAATATGCAATTGCATATTTGTAATGTTTACAACAAATTGTGATTGAAATCTTGTTACCAGGCCATAAAATTTTAAGAAGATTTTATGGCCTGGTAACAAGATCTTTAAGCCAAGGCATATTATAAGCTGACAACAAATTGTTCTGAACGCCTGGCAATTAAATAATTAGTATACATTTATAATAAAGCTAATATTATAGCAAACTATTAATAATCTGGGCTAATCCGTAAATTTTCCGGACCTGTATAGAAAAACAAAGAAGAGATTATTTTCATTTTTTTTAATACAGACAAAAGTATTTATCGGTACTGACAACATTGTATTGAGCAGTGCACGTTTATGATGTCACAGGTAATAAATTCCGAGTAAGATATACACTCACATTACCGAGGTCTTATCCACTTGAAGCTACAATATTTAAAAGTGCTCGTTTACGGCCTACAACATTTGACATGGCTAGCATACTACAAGTCGACTTTATTTGTTGCGGTCTCCGAGTTTTATGCGCAATAAAATAAAGAGCTTTGCTTACTAACGCAACTACAGTATTTGTTATTTATTTGGACGTAACTCACTAGGTATATAGTGTCCAGAAAATATCTTAAAGAATAAATTGGCCGTATAAGTCGACTTTTAGGTTACTAGACTGGACTAAAGTTCGCGAAAAGTACTCCCGCGTTCATGCGATTGGTTTGTCTGTACATGGATTGTATGCATCAATTATTTATAATTCGTTAATTATCCAGATGTTCTTTTTTGCTTTTTGCTTAAGTAACCTTGATATATTGATTTAATAATTACCTTAGAGTTACCATAAAGATGTGGGTATTCACAATTATATTTTATTTATTTACGAGTATTTACATGTTTAATATTAGGTCGAGGAAAAGTCTTTTCGCATAAAGTAATTACAAACATGTTATAAAATCTCTTTGGCTGATTTTGATAATATTAAAAAGGTTACATAAAACAAAAGAAACATATTAGTAGAAGGTTTTTTCCTGCTATATTTCATTTGTTTTTTTCTGTTAAAATGAGTTAATGTAATGTAGAAATTCGATTTTTTAAAAAGACAACAGAAAAAAAGGAAAAATGCACGCACAAATAAAAATAAAATATGGACCCAACACAGTGTCAGAGTAGCATAAAGTAGGTTTAATCTAGGAATTATGATGTCAAACAT
Source organism: Papilio elwesi (assembly GCA_029849275.1). Classification (NCBI taxonomy): domain Eukaryota; kingdom Metazoa; phylum Arthropoda; class Insecta; order Lepidoptera; family Papilionidae; genus Papilio; species Papilio elwesi. The sequence continues at coordinate 2,761,391 of CM056704.1, read as the reverse complement.
ATACATTGCTGTGGTCTTCCTGTTACGGACAAAATGGATGCAATTTTTGAAAAAGTTGAGCAAGATCGGCATATCAGTTAGTTACAACGTAGCTACAGAACTGGGAAGTGTCCACTAAACACTTTTGATCCATTTGAAAGAACACAACAAAGCTCAAGACGAGCTCACTAAAAGGAACCTAATTTACGGTGTACTGGTTTGCGATTCCTTAATGAGTGGTAATGAAAACGAATAATTTTTAAAGAGATTGATAGTAGGTGATGAAATTAATCACGAAAAACGGATCACGTAGGACAAGACATTTATATATTTCTGTCATGTTCAACATAACGAATCTAAGCTATAATTATCGTCCATTCTAACTTAAGCTTTAACGCGTTTTACGTTACAGTTTAAGTTACAATGCAGCAAGCAAAAACAGTTCAATATTTTGACGATTTGACTACGACAAATAATTCATGACACCTCAAATTGTGAGTTATTTTACAATTTTTTGAAAGTTTATAATACGCCTAGTCCGATTATAAAGTGACGAAGTTCTCAATCGGTCGGCGGCATTGGTGATCATGGTCAAGGAAAAGTCGTTTAAATTTTTTAAAAGTACCAATTGTTCATAAAAACACGCAAGTAGAAATGTCAAACAAAAGCATTGTGACCTTGTCAAGGTCTCCGAAGGCCGCGGGAAGGTGAAGAACGCATAAAAGATTAAAGACAGACGTCAAAACCCTCGCCATGCCGCTATAATCATCACGTCAAATTTTGAAATATTACTTTTGCCTTCCCCTTACAAAATCGAAATCTTTTCCCCATTCTTACTTCGCAATTGTAGTCGAACGGATCCATTTTCTGAGAAAACGCGACCTTACAAAAAGAAATGTCCTATTATAATAGTAACAAAAATGTATTCTCGAATACTTTACCTATACCGAATGGTTTTCTCGGCCATATTGATGAAAATCCGAAAAGTAAAATAGTATTTTTAGATGTGACCCCAAATAGGACGCCTAAATATATAACTTCGCGGAACGCAATAGTACCGTTCAGAAACAATTTCATCGAATCAAACATATATACAGACATAGTTTACGAAAATATCGGACCTGTTTTTAATTTATTAAGACTGATGGGTGTCCTTCCATTAAGTCGGCCTTCTTCTGGAATGAACAAGTTCACTATAACATCGATTTCTATGATTTATTCTGTTTTAATATATTTCCTATTAATCAGCTATATTTTATATCTGTCTTTACACAAAGTTCAGATCTTACGTACGGCGGAAGGGAAATTTGAGGAAGCCGTAATTGAATATCTCTTCACGGTGTATTTGTTTCCGATGATTGTTGTCCCAATTATGTGGTACGAAACAAGAAAAATCGCACGAGTCCTCAACGGATGGGTCGATTTTGAGGTAATTAATTAAGAATTAATCTACCCTTACTAGTTTAATTTTATGCGATAGCAGGAGTCGGCAAGTAGCTTTAAATAATGTCCATATACAGTTGAACGAAAATATCGAGGTCCGGATACTGGTGAATTTTTTTTAATAGAGGTCCAGGAAAGAGGGTTTCAAGCATATGAAAATATTGGCATGGCACGTCCAACGAACTCCGATCCGAAATACCAAATACCAAAATGACTTCTATAAATAAGTCTAAGTTATTAAATAAATCAGGCCTGGCATATTGTCCTGAGATGACTACCAGTATTCTTTGATCTTCTTTGAGTGATTGTGTGAAGAGGATTTGACGGGAACGCAAAAGTAACACTTTTTCTGTTTATTAAACTGCAACTCATTTCCTTGTTGCGAATGCCTATGGGTCGCTTGCGCCATCCCATGTGGCATCTTTTCTGGTCTAACGCACGCAAACGAAACCCGTGTATTTGTTACTCACTTTCAGACCAGAAAGTACTTTGTTTAGTAATCCTTTATTATTTACTTTGTTAATTAGATAACCTACAAAAAATTATCGAGGCAAGTGCTACCTTTACGTTTGTATAGAAAGTCTCTTGCCATCGCGGTCATAATTCCTATGCTATCAACGACATCGGTGATAATAACCCACGTCACCATGGTTGACTTTAAGCTGGTGCAGATCATACCATACGTGTTTCTGGAGATATTGACCTACATCCTTGGAGGTTACTGGTATTTACTCTGCGAAACATTGAGCATCTGCGCTAAAATTTTAGCTGATGATTTTCAACAGGTGAGATTCTTGGATAAATTTTTGATTACTTTCTTTGTTTCCTCTTAGGATTGCTAAAATTTTAATTTAGTCAAATAATCGTAGTGCTTCACCTCAAATCATCAGAACCAGAGTTTTTAAGAGAGGAAACAGCTAACGAGCAAGCATCTAAGCGGGTCACTGGATCTTCGATATCGAATCGGTTTATTTTTAATTTAGGCGGGAAAAATATTTTATTTTTTAGTTGGCATAACAATGACCTTACCACATAACCCCGTTCTTCAAACAAAATTCTGCAAGAGTCTATTAAATTGTCACTTTACCTTTGATCTAATAAAAGTAGTGATATGCATTAATGTTTTATACTATACATATGTTATACGCATACAAAATTACCAGTCAAAAGTGTTCAAAAAACAGTGACAGAAAAATTCTCACATGTCAAATGGTGTAAGAATTATAGCGTAAAAAAATAAAAATAAAATAGAGGACAGCTGGTGTTTGTCACTTAATCGTGAATGACATAAACTAAAGAAAAGCGTCCGGGATTTCGACCTTTCGACTGCTAATTGCATGCCTATCTTCTACATTTTGTGTTATGATATAATTGGGCTTATATTTTATTTCAGGCTCTCCGTCATGTTGGTCCAGCGGGAAAAGTAGCAGAATACCGTGCTCTATGGTTGCGCCTGAGCAAACTGGCACGTGACACGGGCACTGCCAACTGTTACACTTTCACTTTTGTGAACCTCCACTTGTTTCTGATCATCACTCTATCAATCTATGGTCTTCTCAGCCAGATTTCTGATGGCTTCGGCATTAAAGACATAGGGTTAGCTGTGACCGCAACCTGCAGCATATTTCTGCTCTTCTTTATCTGTGACGAGGCACATTATGCTTCGCAAAATGTAAGAAAGGAAATAATTTAATAACATAATTACGTAACCTGTATTTCACTTGATGGTATGTGTATAGATTTTTGCTGAGAAGTTACAGCGGTAGTATTTGCAACTTAAGACATAAGTTGTATTTAAGACCTTATCATTTCCCTCCCTTTTACCCATTCATGTGGGGTCGGCACAGCATGAATATCCATACTATATTGGTTTTGACAACAGCCGGCCACCTGCCTGACGCCCGCTGGCTAATTGGTTAGACCTATCCCATTCCCCGTTTACTCCCCATCACTTCTTTCTCTTCGTTTTCGACTGGCGGTAGTCACTTAACATCAGGTGAAGTGCTTGCTCATTTGATAACTTCCATAAAGATACATTTTGTAACATGTTCCAAGGTACGTACGAATTTCCAAAAGAAATTGCTTATGGTCGAGCTCTCCTGGATGAATACCGACGCTCAGACTGAAGTTAATATGTTCCTGCGAGCCACCGAAATGAATCCCTCACAAATAAGTCTCGGGGGATTTTTCGATGTCAATAGAAACCTTTTCAAATCTGTGAGTACTTTTGAATCGGTTTTATTCTAAAACTATCTCTAGCAGTGTTACAAGACAAGGAACTTTCTATGATTAAAAAATATAATGTAATGTAACACAACCTTTTTAGCAGCGTTGAGCAACTTTCTCTAGGGGTAAAACTTATAGATTTGTGTCACCAAATGAATAATAAATGGAGCTAGAAGATTTCTCTACTGAAATTATTTTGCATATAGTTATTAAAATTATTAATTAATATTGTAACTAGCTGTGCCCACGACTCTGTCAGCGAGGACTAGTGACATTGGGCAGCATTTTTAATTTTTTAAGCCAACCCCTTTTCGCATTAGTAGTAGTAGCAAAAGTAGCTTATGTCCTCATCCTTCCTCCTCAGGGTCTATACTATGTCAATACCAAATTTCATTTAAATCAGTTTAGTAGTTTAGGCGTGAAAGCGTAACAGAGAGACAGACAACGTTAGTGTTTCGCTTTTATAATATTAGTAGAGACTCGTAATTCGATTAAATCTTATAAAGTCTTTGTCATTTTAATACGCTCATATCTCTAACCCAGAGGGGTAGGCAGAGATTACTAATTTGCATTTGGCGCGATCCTGGCACACAACTCGATGTTATGAAAAGAAAATGATTCATGCGGCAATAAAAACTTATTTCTTACATTAAAATAAATTAGAAAGCCTTAAAAGTTTTATTTTTGATACATAGTTATTTTTATATATTTTCATAAAATGTATTTAAATCAAAATAAAAAACTACTTTTATTTCGTAATTTTTAGTTTTCTCTGCTATCAACAGTCCTCAATAACTGCCTGTATATTTTTAATATGTTAATTCTTTCAGCTCCTGGCGACAATGGTTACTTATTTAGTAGTACTACTCCAATTCCAGATAAGTATCCCTGATGACAACCATGGGGAAATGGAATATGAGGGTAGAGCCATTATCAACGACACCACAACCCCCATTGAATCCACTAGTGTTATCACCACAATGACAACAATTTTAACAACACTAGCTAGCCAAGAAGAAAAAGAAACAGTAAAAATCTAATTATGAAATAAAACTTAGAATTACACGAATCGTTGTTTTAAGCATGTTCATAACTTGGAAAGTAGTGGGTGTAATTTTATTTAAGATTTGCATATTTAATCCAATTATTTTGATATATAGTCAAATGTAACATCAAGACGCGGTTCAACTATGATATATAGTATTATAAAATCTACAATGATTTACGACGGACACAAATTACAAGTATAACAAAACATAAAAATTAGGGTAACGTTTGACAGTTCGTTCGCCAGAAATATTTACCTCTATACAAAAACAAAACAAGACAACTTCAGTGAAATTGATAGATAATTTGGCTTACTTTGGAATAATTATAAAACTATTTTTGGTATATTGTTTTATTTAACATCTTTTGAACATTAATAATTTGAAAAACAAAACAATTACGGTAACCATTATGTGCCTGCTAATAAAAGGGCTTAAAAATATTCGTGGACGCGAATCCCCCATACGAATGCTGTGCATATTACATACTGCTACATGTACTTAAAAAAACCGACTAAACTGTACGAATGAAAAATACGACTAAATGAAGAATATGAATCGAATGACACCTCACTCTTCAAAATAGGTGAAACCGTTTGGACTACAGAAGGTCACAATGGATCGGATACATACATGTATTTATGTAAATGTACTGTATAATGAAGACCCATTTACGAAGAACGGAAATAGTAATAGTAATATCATAATATATATCATAACAAAACAACCCATCAGAGAGGACATAATAGGCACCGTTCGTACCTAAATTAGGCTAATAGAATTTTCACTGAAATAAAATATTCTCGTTATTTTATTTGTTGATTGAACATACATATTACTTATCTTATTTGCCGATGTTAAATATTTTTGAAATAATTTTTGCGTGCCCGTAATCTATTTAATGTATGGCAACTTCTGCTATAAAAATTATAAAGAATATTCCGGATTATTCAAGTGTCAAAGTAAAGTTAATAAGTTGTCTGTACGCAAACTACACTACACACTTTGTGTTTTCAAAGTAACATAACTGTTTTACAACCGTGTAAAGGATAATAAACGCTTTAAAGGAAAGTAAAAAGTTTTAATTTTAAAAAATGGTGGATTATAGCAAGTGGAAGGACATTGAGGTACGTAAACAATTAGACGTTTACCCGATTATAAATTAGTACCGTTTTCTTTATCTTCTGTTTAATTATTTTATGTTTTACTATGTCATTGTTAAATTATTTTGACTTTTTTTTACCACAAGCTTCTTTAATAATGTGCTCTAACTTAATTTCTTTTAACCTGTAAAATATCTAAATATCTAGTAAATATAGTTCATCTTATTAAAAACGACGCTTAAGTTATGTAGACAAAAACCAATGTGTGATAATAATTCCAAATTAAGAAGCAATTTCTCTCATATCAGATTTCCGATGATGAAGATGAGACACATCCAAACATCGATACACCCTCTCTGTTCCGATGGCGGCATCAAGCTCGCGTGGAGCGAATGGAGGAGCGAAAACGAGAGAAAGAGGAGTTTGAGCAGAAGAAGTCTGAAACATTTAGGAAAATTAGCGAAACCAAAAGGAAGATTGCAGAGACTGATCCCACTAGTCCTAATTTGGAATCATTAAAGAAAGCGCTCAGCGAGTTAGAGAAAACTGAGAAAGAGATACTGAAAAGAGAAGATGATTTAAAAAAGAAAGACAGGCAAACTCCTTGGAATGTGGACACAATAAGTGCTCCGGGATTTACAAAAACAGTTATAAACACTACACCAATTAGGTCTAAGGATGAAAACCTCACTGAAGAGGAAAAGGAGGCAAAGATGAAGAAGTTCATTAAAGAAAATGAGAAAGCTTTGAAGCAGTTTGGCATGCTCAGGAAGTATGATGATTCTAAGAAATTTCTGTTAGAGCACAACCAATTGGTTTGTGAAGAAACTGCAAATTACCTTGTCATATGGTGTATCAATTTAGAAATGGAAGAGGTAAAAGCTGATTTTCTTATTATAGTTTTTAGTATTATAATATGCAGGCATGCAGTTAAACATAAACATTGTTATGGATTTCCATTTAACACTACTTCTCTTGCTCCTGCTTATCCATAGTTTGCAAGCCCAACCCCCCCCCCCTCCCCCTGTCTTAAGCTTCCTAAAGTCATCCTCCATGAAAAATTTAAAAGTGAACTTGATAATTGATACTTATTTAGATCTTTAACTTGCTAAAACATGCTGTTAGGAGGATCATTTCCCCCAAAATTGATTTGTGCCCTCTGCCTGTCTAACCAATATGTATAGAAGGAAATTAATGAGCTGATTCATTATGGTAATGTCTTTTTTGTCATGAATTCCAGATTTTAGTTACCTCTAATAAACTTTAAGTAAACCATGTTAACCTTAACTCATATTTAACATTTCATTTCTTACCATGTTCAACAATTTGAATGTAACCTCAATTTAAAACACGGTTTCCTAGATTGTTAGGCTTAACATACTTGTGTGTATTAAGTTTAGTTTTAAACTGATTCTGAATTTGTATTCATGACTCTATGGTGAACCTAAGCACAAGACTTTCATTTATTTCAGAAACACAACTTGATGGAGCATGTGGCGCATCAGACAATCTGCATGCAGTACATACTGGAGCTCTCAAAGCAGCTAGACGTAGACCCCAGAGCTTGCGTCAGCTCTTTCTTCTCAAAGTTGGTTCTCATTGCATTACTTACCATAGTAATAGGGGCTAGTTTTCCTTAACTACACAACTTTGAATGTAATTATTTTGTTATTGAAAGTGGCAAACAAGAAAGCGATCCACCCAATATGAAGTAACCGCTACCCATAGGCATCTGCAACAAGCTAAAGAGTTAGAGATGGCGGAGCTAAACACATATAGTAACACAACTTCAGGCCTTATCTACAAATACCATCTACATCTCAATGAAGTTGGAGTTGAGAACAACATCATACTCTTCATTTTGGGATGAAAGCATGGTGCTTTTTAGGTTGTCAGTTTTCTCTAGGAGTTACTGTGACATTACACAGCAAAGTTTCATAAACTTGTCAACCACTTACAGAATTCAGTTAGCAGAGAAGACCTACAAGGACTCCTTCGACGATGAGTTAGAGCAGTTCAAAGCGCGCATCAAGAAACGAGCGACGGAGAAGGTGCAGGAGGCGATCCGCGAGCAAGAAGAAGAAGAGAGGAAGGCGAGACTGGGGCCCGGAGGACTCGACCCTGTGGAGGTTTATGAGGAACTGCCTGATGTAAGTCTTGACATTTTCCGGTTTTGTTTACAAAACAAGAAGGCAAACATACATGGTTAATGTGATGTGAACATGCTGAGAGGAGGAGATTTCCCATTCCTCCTTGGCCTCTGACTTATCAATCTTCTAATGAAATGCAAAAGCATAAAATACCCTGAGTTCCTTATTTACTTTAATTGATTGAAACATCTATTGACACACTTAGGCAGTAAAATCGAGCAGTATGCTTTGACAACAAATGGAATGACACTCTCTTGTGTTACTGTCACACATATTTTTTATTTATAAGTATATTCTGTAATTATTTTTTAAAATTAATATAAATTAGCTTAAATTTAGAAACTTTATTGAGGTGTATAATTTTACGCAATATTTTTATGTTCTTTTTTATCAGAAATTCAAATATTCCCTGTTATGATTCACATCTGCTGGAAAATATATACCCAGAGAAGGCAGAGATTACGGATTTCCATTTACCTATCTTGCTTCCTCTACATCCACATATCTATGCATACAAGCTTTTCAGTTACGGTTACTCCTTATATCACTCTTCTTTAGTTTGTCACTAATCTGATCGATATAAGTTCTCCTTGGACGTCCCTAATCAATCATTCATTCATGATAAAGAAAAATCCGGAATAACTTAGATTCATATATTTATCTTTCTGACACGGCAAACTTCATTCCGCCTTACAAATAACTCAAGTTCTTTTACCTTATTAAGTGTTTATCTAATTTTGTTGTATGGACTATACTTGGATACCGATGCCGGTGGTCGGATCAAGCTTGAAATCCAACCCGACTTCTGTGTGAGATCCGCGGTTGATTTTATTTTTGCTTGCAATGGTTTTCATTTTGCGATAACTCCTAAGATTATCATAATGTGCATGTTACGTTGAAGGTTAATCCTTCTGTATCCATTTTTTTAGCCTAGTTACAATGGGTATAGCAAATCCTTAAAAGATAGATTTATGCCATACTGGACTTTTTAAGATGTACTTAGTCAATTTTGGAGTACATTTGATCTATCTCGTAAGGTTTAGCGCTAGCAACGTAAGCCGCATAAAAATGTATTTACGACATCACATTACAAATATAAATTGGCATCAAAATCCATTACGTAGTTTGAAAGAGCTAAGGAAAGAGACACCAGAAAGGACTTTGTTTCATACTATGTAAGGATGTTTACTTGTTTTCGATATAAAAAAAGTGATTACATGAAATTATATTTCATGTAAGGATTTTGTCATTTCAGGAACTGAAGAAATGCTTCGACGCTCAAGACGTGCCGATGCTGCAAGAAACCATCGCCAAAATGCCAGAACAAGAGGCGGTTTACTTCATGAAGAAGTGTGTGGATTCCGGGCTCTGGGTGCCGGTGAAAAACGATGAAGATGGAGAAGGTAAAATGAAGGAAAAGCCGGAAGAGGAAACTTCGGGCTCATCGGTCACCACGGACGATGTCGACTGAGGTTTCTTAATCACACTTCTTTTGTTCTCTATTACAGTTGTAAATAATACCAACATCATTTATTCATTTATTTCACACAAACATTTAAATATTTCAACTTTTTGGTCAGGGATAGGCAATATTTGGTCGAAACACAAACACCCAAATATTGTTAAATATACACATATTAATTAATTGTTAATATTCTCATATAACTATTTTCATATGTTTGGACTAACTTAGGCTTTTTTCTGAACCAGAAAGTTTGTCATCAGTATCTGGATTTTTTTCTGTGTCCAGACCTTACTTCAAACTACTTGCCGACCCCTGCTACAGGCTGCATTAAGTCTTAGGTTTGTAATTGTAACTGTAATTTGTTTGTCGCTAATGAATTTATAAAAATTGAAATTAATAACAAATTATGCTTAATAAATATGTATCAAATATCATAAAAAGAGAAATTATGAACTTTATTAATGACCTTATATAACCTAGCAACATATTGCAACAACTTGAAATATTAATACATTTTACAATATGTGCTGTAAACACATTGACACAACGACTTGGCTAGAAAATTTTGATTTTTAATATATGTACTTTAAAAAAGACATTTTAAAATGTTTATCCAAAATATAGCATTGTTACTAAAATATATTTTTAAAATTCTATAACAAATAAATAGAAAACCTTCATATGAACAACGTAAAAGTATATATAAATATATATATATATTATATCTGAAATAAATAAATAAAAATTCCTTTGAAATTGACACTATGTATGTCACAAATTAAATCACTATGCGAATGCGAAATTAAAAAGGCAAGTATCTACGTCATAAAAATTACAGAAACTTCCTTGACGAGTTTGTAGTGAAACATGTGTCATCAAGCTTTTATTTCTTAATTTAAAGTTTTAGTAGATAAAATCATCTCGATCAAAATCATAAAATAATGCAAAGGAATCTGTTGCTTAGCAGTTTCTATTGTATTTTATATACAACTTTTAAATACGTTGAATTTATTATTTAAATAGGTCTAAGAATCACAATTTAAATTAGTCCTGCTAACCCCACTTATGTTTAGAGAATTGAGTTTCTAATGCTTAGTGTATACATCCCCTACAGCACTAACTTAAATAAATTAATTTACAACTATTATTGCTTTTATTTCTGTATTGGCCATTATTGTTAAAAAATGTAATGGCTAGGATAATTCAGCTGAATCACACCCTGGGGGTTTGTTATATGTTGAACGAGTCATTGACAATATGACGTTTCATTTCCAGGCACTTTCTAACGGGGCGGAGTACGGTAGGCATATGTTGATATGATGATAAAAATGTCGTTCGCCAAAACGAAACGTGCGCGCTGATTAGTCGAAATTCGTTAAATCACTTTTAGAGTATGACACCTGTTACAGTAATTGTGACGTCTATATCCAGTTGATATAGGTGAATATTATTTTTTTCTTTATTTTCCACTTTACCATAACCTTGTGGAAAATAACTGGTATGTGTAAGTTTTGAAACTATTTAATGTGTATAATTTTAGTTACAAATGCTACGAAAATAATTTCTCTTTATGTAAGAATGTGGCAAACGAGCTGGCGGATCTCCTAATGTTACGTGACCAATAACCATAAGCATCCGCAACCTTTCCCTTTAATTGATAGAGGAGAGGAACAAGGTCTATGCCCTCCCCCTTCATATCCTAATTAGGAAACGATATGAAGGAGAAGAGGAGTGGAGTTAGACCTTTGGCACCTCACTCATCCAATGAAACGCAGAATACTTCTACTTCACGCCTGTCTCCTGTGAGGTCATGGTATTCGTTGCTTGTTCTGTTACTTTTTAGAAATCAATCGGTGAGGGGTTTTAAAGTAAAAGCGTGTCGTTTAACTTGTACTTTTTATATAACAAAACTACAATAGGTGCGCGTCGTTGGCGCTACGTGAGCAGGTGCTGCGGCGTCAGCTGTGGCAACTGTGGCCGGCCCTCCAGCTTGCTGTAGTCCAGGTGGAACTCCTTAGCCACCTGCCACAGACATACATGCTATTATACAACAACCAATGGTCAATTTAAAAATCAGTCAGTCAGGTCCTTCATACGTCATGATACGAATCTCTAATGACGCCTCACTCTTCAAAATCGGTTAAGCCGTTTTAGGCTCAAGGAGGTGACAATGAAACGGACGTACGAGATTTCAATAAATGATTTAGAATTAACAGAACTAATAAGCAATGTAGAAGTTACCTTGCGCCAGTTGTGCGCGTCAAAGAAGTAGTAGGTGCCGCGCTCGTAGGTGGACGTCTTCTCCACCATGGGCATGCCGGGCGCCTGCGAGATCCACACCTTCTCTTCCATGTGGTACCGCCACTCGCGGTTGTATCTGACAACAACACGGACAACATGACCACTGTTAAACTTCACAAAATTCACTTCAAATGTATACATTATGACAAGGCGTTGCTTCGAACAAATCACAACTTAACACAAGCTGGTTTCTTCATTACTAGCTGATTAATACATTAGTAATTAAATTAAATAATAATATGGGCTCACGCCCGTAACACAGAGAGATAGGCGGAGATCATAGATTTCAATTTGACCCAATCCTGGCACACCTCTCTCGCTTCTACATCTATCGCCCTTTTTGTAAGCCACTAATCTGATCGATATAAGTTCTCTTATGCCAACAACAACAATGCCACTCACTTTTACAACATATTTTTTTTATCGGTATTCTGTCTTCATTCATCATAATCAACATGCCCGAACTACCCAATAACTACCACACATACCTATACATACCTTTCACAATTCTAGTCACACCACACAATTTTAATGTATCTTGTTCTGAGATCTTTAATAGTTTTATTTTAAAGCGAATAGGTTAAACAACGGATTATAGCAAATGTAATCTATGCTGTAAACTTTTTCATACAATTATTAAAATGCTATACCGTTGTTATGAATTACATCGAAAATTGACTCACAATTCTGCTGCTGCCGCGATCTGCAGCACGTCGCCCACGAAGCAGTAAAACAAATAGAACAATAGGTCTTCCTTATATCGACTCAGTCGTAGGGGTGCCAATTTTTCCCTAATCGCTCCATTTATCAGATATTCGGGGGGTACATGGTAGTCCAAGTCTTGTGGCCTGCGGAACAGAGACATTTGGAGTGCTTAGATAATCTTATTAAAATGGTTGATACTACCTGAAGTTACTACAACACTATTTTGAGCTTTTAATTATGTCCACATTATATTTTTTCATAAACGTCGCTTTAATTCCTCACCAAAATTCTTTAGTAACAGAAAGTATAAATAATCTCAAGCAAGTCTAAGCAATATTCTTTCAGTCTTGAAAATTGACAACTAATTCCAAATAATTCCGTTTATATTCCATTCTTTACAATTGGGGTGGACAAATAACAAAAAAATAAATATGGTGTTACTTTCAACCACTTTCGTCATTATCTAAATCATTGTGCACTTTATTTTGTTCAAAAGTTTGAAGCAGGCAACAGAACTCGGTCCGTCAAATATTGTTGATGATACCTACATATTAATTTAATTATTTTTATACATTTCAAAGCCTCTTTTCATGACCTGGATAAAAAAAATGGTATTTGGAACTTGAAATTTGTTTGCGATTGTATCTGGATCTCATTTAAGACTACTGGCCAAAACACTCACATATACATTTTGTAATCTCAGTTTTATCAGGGAGAAATAGAGGTATAACATGTTTTATGTAAATGTTTTCAGCAGTGTGAACACAGGATTACATGTGACGATCAGATGAACTTTTGGACCGTCTTTCAGTTGTATAAATTAAGTAAAACCCTAAAACATGTGCATATATAAATTATTACTGCATTGTAGTTTCAATATGAAAAAACTTTACTCACTTGCTCCACATTGTATTAACCATTTTGATTTGATTGTGAAAGAATCTGACGCACCATCTTGTACGACAAGGAGTGTAAGACGCAAATCAATATAATAAAGCAACAATAACAATGGCTTCCAAATTCTTTCAACTGGTATAATCAAATTAACAAATTTGGTTTTTGTATGATTTTTTCAAAGTGTATAATGATTGCCAATTATGTATAGTTAATACAGCTTTCATAGTATCGCCGGTGATTTTGTCTATCAAAGATATCCCATTTTGAAGACCGATTCAGCTTCTAATATTTCGCAGTATAACCAGAACATCTCAAAATGACACGAGCAATGGCGGCGCAAAGCAAAATAAAGATCATCGCTCACTAGATCTACCAGATTTGTCCACGTAGTGGCCGTCCCCTCGTTGTCAACTGGCGGTTCACGACTGGACGCTGCGTGGTTCGAGTGAGCGAGCGAGAAAGACGAAATTTGTTATAGATGTTGCATTTCACTACGGAGCTGCCTGTAGCGCTTCCATGCGCACGCACACATTTACAGTGTACGTCTTTAACAGCACATGTAAAGGCAACGCGTGTTCGTGCAAAAACTATACGTGTGACACGCGTCGACTGGCGCTAACCATTCGCAGACCGCGCGTTGGCAACACGCCGTCACACGCGCCGGGTGGGCGTCAACGTTGGCACGCATTTGGCAAGTTGGCAAAATACTAAGCGCCCAAGCCGAGGCGATGCGGGTGGGGCGCCGGGTGACTAATGAGCGGTGACCTTACTGTATATAGAAATACTAACTAAATTGTTAACAGTATATTGCTTGTAAATCACCATCTAATGTCTTTCGCGGTTAACCAAGTAGTATTGTTTAAAAATCAAAGTGCTAAACTCCCACAGTCCCCTTTAGCCTGTTGTGTCTTCGTCTAGGGTGATTAGTGAAGATAACCGGAGACCAAAATTCCCACAATCATCAAAGCTTATTTCGGATTGGTATGAGTGAATGTAGACATTTATAATCTGAACTAAAAAAAACTATTGTAAGGTATGATTATGCATTTGTGATGTCATCATACCCTGACTGAGTGCTCTGGTGACGGCACTAAAAAAATATATGTATTTTTAAGTATTATTTTATCACGCGATTAGCGGCATAGAATATTCTAAAGATCTAAATGTTTAAATATTTGGTATTTGCGCGTATTGGAGCGTGACAGCAATGTTTAGTCTGTGCATAAGGACTATTACATATTATCATAATATAAATGTTTTACCTGCAGGGCGCGTCCGCCCAAGGTCCGGCAAAGGTAAGGTAAAGGTTGTCGGGTGAGTTTAAATTCAATCCGAGAGCAGTCAAGTCCTGACCTAACGCTAATGAGACCAGACTCGGGTTGGACTCCGCCGCACGGATAAACGTCAACAGTCCCACTATACCAAACTGGTTTGGTATCATCGTCTCCGGTATATTCGTCACTTTGCCTAAAAATCAATAACCACCTCAATACCACTTCCATATTCACCCAACAATTCCTCAGTTAATATTAATTTTATATGTACTATTTAAATAGAAAATGTCAATCAACACATTATTAACCTGTTAATTATACAATTAAAAGATTAATAATGCGTTGATTGACATTCTTCATAATCCTAAGATCAAATACACACCATAGTACTCCGTATGCACTCCTTGAATGATAACTTTGGGGACAGAAAAAACCAAAATCAGATATTTATATCTCATTTAACTTACAATCACTTTTATCTACAAACATCTAATACAAATAAGGAGCATGCAAATCGTAAAATATTAAAATTAACAATTTATAATCAATAGTTCTAAAAAGAAAAACATTTTATTAAGACATGAAATGTCTTAATAAAATGTTTTTCTTTTAAAACATAAAACTAAAACTGAACTTTAGTTTTGTACTAAATTGTCTTTTTATATTACTATTACTAAAACATTTTATATTTCATTATTATATTATTTTAATAATTAATTCTTTCTTCAATTCTTCTTCTTTCTCTGTTTAGTTTAATAAAGTATGAAGAAAGTTTAAAAAAAAATTATATCATCACTGCCCTCTTCCCGCCCATGTGGGGATGGCACATGACAGGGTATGATTGTAATACCAGGTGTGTAATATAGGTTTTGGCTACAGTTTTTATGGCTTTCCGCTTAGTTGACACCAACCCTCCTCGGAAATAAAGAAAATCATATAACTAATATGCAAACGATCATGTCTGATACAAACATATACTATAACATCAATCATGCATAGTAAAACAAAAAAGTGAGTTGAATGAAACACACCAATTTGTACTGCCTAGCAAGAAATATGTGAATACCTTACCATCAGGTGATGTCTGTATGCCCTTCCTCGGCTTGACGTCGTTATGGTTCGTGTAGTCGAGGGTCTGCGGCGTGGGGGGCTGCGGGGGCGGCGCGAGCGGCGCGACGACCGCGCCCCCCGTGCTCGTGCCGGGCAGCGCGGGGAAGTCTTCAGATGACATCGTGAATTCCGATTGCTCAGACGTTGGCTGCTTCACCATACCAACTGAAAATTTAAATATTACTTTGTTAAAAATTTAACACTTACTTTTAACTCAAACATTGTTGAAAACATTTACAAATCGTGTAAGAGATTTACTAACATTCTTTAGAATAATACCACAATCTTAATCATTTGACAGGAGAAAATAAACAGGGAGAAAAACAACATAACTTTTTGGCAATGCAAAAAGATAGAGAGAGTAGGAAAAAGGTGGGGGGTTGGCAACAAAAGTGGTGATGTGTCTATACACATTGGTGATCCACCCCATGATCACCTACGGTGCCATCGTTTGGAGGACTAAAACGAAACAGTACACCGCACGCAACAGACTTCAGAGCTGTCAGAGCCTAGCGTGCACGGCGACAACTGGTAGCATGAGAATAACCCCTACACCACTACACATCTATATACAGCAGGTAACGTCTTTTTTGGAACCCCTTAATAAATAAATACTCTTAATAGAATCCAAGACAGATGTGATCCCCAAACAGTATGACTTCATTAAGAAATATAGAATACAACTCTATGAAGCTAGACAAGACAAAGGTAGAGAACAATGCGAACTGAGTATCTATAAGGATGGATTCAAGACATATCTTGGCACTGGCTCAGGTGGTCTTCTCAGAAGACCCAAACATCAAAATACATTAATAAGAATACACAACACTATTTTCCAAGCAGAATGCATGGGAGTGATAAAAGCAATACTAGCAATAGCCGCAAGAAGGGTAATAGATGAGACTATACAATACTCTCAGTATGGCTGTGCCGCAACAGGTACTGAACAGCAACATAGTGATCTCAGGCCTTATTTACAAGTGCCATCTACTACTCAATGAGGTACGGGCTGAGATTAACATAACCCTTCAATGGATTAAGAGCCACAGTTGTTCAACAGTTAATGAAAAGTTACAAACCGTAAGGTTTGGAGCCGGGAGGGGGCGGCGCGGCGGCGGGCGCTTGGTCGCCAGCACCGCGCGCCGTCAGTGAAGGGAACTCGCTTAGGTCCAGCAGTGGCGGCGTCGACGTGTCGCCGCCCTCGCCGAATACGGAGTGGTAGTTGCTGTTTGCGTTAAACCTCGATAGATTCGCCATACTTGACTGTGGAAAATCATTTATGGTGACATTGTTATTTGTATCTTAAAGAAATTAACACATAATATATGAACATACAGCCGTAATACTTTCTTTTCTTAAGTGAACTATTGCTAGATATAGGCCACTTTCCCATTTATAATCACAATTGTTCATACAGAGACACAAAAAATGCCTAAGCTCTGGAATCTCACGATGTATATTATAAACTGATGCAAATTGTGAAGTGAACATATCATTAACAATTTGATAATGTCCAATGTAATTAACCTATTCTTCACTGATAATATCTTTTTAAGGTATTATTTTTATATAAAACCTAATACATAGCATATAATTATTTTTCTTTCTTACTTGTTCACAGTTCGGTGTCAGTTTATAACATTCCTAGTGAGATTATAGTCTGACAATTTTCACAATTCTAATACTGAATCTTAGGAAATTTTATATTTGTCTATTAATCATCTATTATTATATAAAAATGGTCATGTGCATCCCTATCTTTTCCTTTTTATATAAAACTACACACCACAGTGCAATTGTCATTGTAGGTGGTTGAAGTCGTAACATTCTCATGTGTCACTATGGTGGTTGATTGTGGATGGTAGGGGGGGGGTGCAAAATATATGGTGATTGAAAATGTATTTTTCGATAATATCTTACTACTCATCTACTCTACATTATTCTGGAATGATCTATATGCTGATCTATGTCTTATATAGTTAGAAAAAATATGCAGCAATGTGGGTGTTTTGTGCTAGAGTTCTATAAAGATTAATCTCAGCTCTGACACCCAGACACATTAGCAAGCTTTTTTGTTCAAGGATGTAAAATTTGATACAAGATTCTCAAATACGATTTTGTTAGTTGATGTCTATGCTTTGTATGTTCATCAGTAATGCTCTCTTTATATGAAATGCATTATAATCATGCTTAAATTTTGGAGATAAGGTATATTCCGAATGGACTAAAAGAACTTAAGGAAGTTTACAAGTAAAAATGAATAAGATTCTTACCATAGAATTAGAGTTTGCTTGTGATAAAGGTGTTGGTATTGGTACTCTTCTATCCGCAAAGGCCCGTTGACCAAAAAGTGTGGATCTCGAAGCCATTGTAGGTGGTGCACCCCCCGGCATTGCCGTGGAGTTCCGGCCGGGCGACAGCGCCCCGCCAAATGTGGGTGTCACATGACCGGACACTCCACCCACCAGTCCTGAAGCCACTCTGCCTCCTCCCACACCGACCCCACCTACACCGCCACTTGCTAGGCTTCTAGGTGCTTGCTGAAAGTTCAAGTTTGCCATAACCTGAAAATTAAAGAATAAAACATTAATTGAATAAAAAAAACAATGCCTCCTCTGGAATACAGAATATTTAGCACATTTATCCTTAAGAATGTCACAAATAGTAGTTAGTTTGGACTCTAGTCTCTATTAATTCTAGAAACTTGTCTTGTTTCTGGTATTTGATAATTAACCACATAAAATTATTTAAAAAGGTCCTAAGTCAATGCAAAAAAATAATTTGACAGAAATGATTTCTTATATGTTCATTGCTCAGCATTCATTACAATTAATGATTTAACTTTGTTTTTTAATTTAATATATGCAGTTTTACCCTATAATAGTGCTTATAAAATATGAAGGAAACATCTAAAGCTGAAGAAGACATTTTTATGATTACTACTTGACCTCAAAAATAAAATTATGTCCACACATTAGTTTTGAGGTCAAGTTTCATTATGAAAACTTGTGGCAAAACTGTAGTACACTTCAATATGAATTACTATAATATCTATAAATTGTTTTAGGTGGGATGTTAATTAGTTTTAAAATTTAAGAAACTACAATATTAAATGAATCATTGATTTTATGATCAAATATTATGAATGTATGCCATAATGCCACAAATCATTTTTTTTGTGAATGCCTACATTTTACTATACATTTAAAATTCATGACAATCATCATTATTATCCCTTCTATAATTACAATATATATTGTTTTAAATTTATTTATAGTTTTAAGATTTTGCATGTATAATGCACATGGTCAAAAATATACAAAGTTCAATACAAATATCAAACAAAAAATAAATAATAAAAAATACAAAGATCAAATCATAAATGATCAACTAAGGGGTTTCGTTTGATGCTTTAGATGAATGCAAATCAACAAAACTTTGCATTTGGTCTAAATAATGTTATACATACATTTAGAACTATTTGAATTTCATTACATCAATGAAACTCATTAGTTTAGCCAAATTCATCCTTCTTAGATGGATATTAAACTAAACAAGATTATGAGGACAAAACATCTCGTTGGGAAGGACAACATAGCTCGTCAATAATAACAAATAAAGTACATATAATACGTAGATCAAGATGGTTATTTATCAGTCTCCATCTGTCAACAATGGCGACTTTGGAAGATGTTCTAATTTCAGGTCCCATTTAAAAAGCATAAATATTTACCTAATGTGTCAACTTCAGCCCTTGTACCACTATTTCAGGAGTAGTATGGATGGTTCATAATAATATATTCCCAACAAAAATAAATAAATCCTCTTGAATGCAACAAACAAAAGTTTGTTGACTGTTCAATTTCAAAGGCAATTTGTATGCATTCAAAATTTTCTAGTCAAAATATTCGTAGTATTGCCTTTTAATGGAACACTGCTATAAAACGCTGAAAACTTTATGCATCTTTACGTCGGTAGTATAAATCTTAATAATTTCACTCTGATTTGTTGAACGCCACATTACCCTAAACAACTGGCGGCCATATTGATAAAAGCGGAAACCAAAAAAATATCACACTCACAACCTACACGATTCTGTTATAATATCTTTCCGAACACAAATGCATTTACTTTTTTATTCATTTTTAGTTTTTAAATATAATCAACTTTTAAAAAAAATATTCCAATTTTAATTATGATTTACTAATTTAATTCGAATCCTTATTTGACTTAATTCGTTAAGTATAATAACTTAAAGTTACCCTTTTAAATTTATTTGTACTTTAACTGGGAAAATTGGGTTGCTTATTAATTATTTTTAAGGCAATCGAAAGAGCAGATACTAAAAATTAGATATTATGAAAAATTCCGTAATTTATTTGTAATGTAATTAAATTACCTTTTGACTCTGAGATTCACTTTTAGAATTGCGTTTTTTCATTTTAATTCACGAAAATGGTTATTATAGTTATAGTACAAAATAGAAAACCATCCTCGTAATTGTATGTATTTCCTATTGAAATGAAAAGTGTTTATTAAACTACAGAACTTAGTCTGCTAAAGTGCTTCGCAGCTTTATTTCTGTATACCTACAAAGCACATACTAAATATGAGTTAAATAAATATATCTATACTCCGTTTTAACTTTGAATAAACGTACAACATTTTTTTTTTAATTCTTTGATATTTTATAGTAAATCATGTGTAAGCAAATTTCGAAATTATTACTATATGTTATATTTATTCCATTCGATATCACGAAGAGAAAATTACTCCTTCTCCTCATTCTAGGATATTTTTTTTTAGTTCTAGATCACAGCAATGATATTTATACTTATGTCGAAATAAACTTCACCTTTGTAAAAACTTGAATTGAGGCCGACAATGATAAGACGCTAGAAAAAGTAATATATTTATATTAATGTTATTCCAATATAAAATATTTCTTAAGTTTTTCATATTTTTTTGTGTCGTAGACTCTTTTTCATGATTAATTCTAGTTTTATGTAACGTAACGAAGGAGAAAACATCTTATTGACTATAATAACGATGTCACTACATCATAAATGTGGCTTAACATTATCTATAAGCTTGAAAAATTCCCGATGCTCATAATTTTAAAGATCGTCTGTTTGTTAATAATAGAATAAAACAATATAGTAGTAATATTGGTCGTAGGGGAATTCTTTACCACAACTCCACAACTAGCGCGTATTTTGCGTGGTAGGTGGGACAGGCATCACCCTAACCAGCCCAACTCCTCGAAGAACCTCAGTGGCCCAGCACAAAACAATATATTGTTGATTCCGTAGTTGACAATGTGTCGAATTATGCAAAAGTTGCCACGATAGAAGTTGTCTATGGTATTCGTTGTGGGAGAATCTTATTATATTTCTGGCAAGACAGAAGATCATATGATTGTTCAATGAAGAAGCACGTCTGATAGGCGTCGACGTAGTACTTCGGGCCAGATTTTAATTTTCTGGCTCCTCATCGGTTGTTTTACGTGTTAGTGGTGTTAAAAAATAACCATCAGCCATGGCGCTCAGCGACGCAGATGTTCAAAAGCAGGTAATTTAATGAAAAAATAAGAAATGATCTATTAAAAATCGCCTTGAGACTTTTACGAGACATGAGTTTGTCAAAATGATTGTTCCATGTCGCTGTTCTTGTGTTTTCCATTACAACGTATGGCACATTGTTTGACACAGAATATGAATGATTATAATGCTTTTTGTACATTTTATTTACCAGATCAAGCACATGATGGCCTTCATCGAACAAGAGGCCAATGAAAAGGCTGAAGAAATCGATGCAAAGGCCGAAGAAGAATTCAACATTGAAAAGGGTCGCCTTGTGCAGCAACAGCGACTCAAGATCATGGAATATTATGAGAAGAAGGAGAAGCAGGTTGAACTGCAAAAAAAGATGTAGGTTTTAGCATAAAAGCTTAAAATGCTGTTCTGTGAGCCGCGAGTACGGCGCATGTGACATTCTATAGTCTATGATATCAAATCATATGAATTCGATTATATTCATCTAAAACCATCTGAGTGGTTGAAATTGAAATAAGAGCTTGTCAATGAATATTTTATACTCATAATTCATTTAGAATTTCTGATGTTGGCTTTTATATTTACAAATAACTTAAAACTCTTCTGATAATACAGAACTTAAAATTTTTGTAGAAGTAATAGTCAGTTTTACTTCAGACAGTTTAAACTTCCTAAATTTACTATTTGAACCCATTGCTGCTTGCAGTGGTTGCAATACATTAAGAAAAATATGGTGTAATGTACATAGTACAAATTGTAGTAACTTTTTTACAAGTCCCTTTTTACTGAAGTCCACACAAATCATAAGGATTAGGGAGAAAATGATTTTCTCTGGCTTTTTGTCAGTTAATGGATGCTGAATTGTCTCCATTTCTTCAAACCAACTTCTTCCTGTATAGTATTAACTTCTGACATAATATCTTGACTGCAATTAAAATTCGTAAAAATCACAATTTCTTAATGTTTGTGTAACTATTTTAGAGACTGTTCTTAGTCACATTAATATACATAGACAACTGCTGTTCATGTTCATTTTCACAAATCTTATTTCATAAAACTAACTAAAGTTACTTCTATAATTTTTTTTACACCTTTATGTTTTGATGGATTGACTACTATGATATCGCTCCAAACCTTTTGCACTGGTTAAAATGAATTTTATTGTTAATAGTACATGTTAGATCTTTCTACATATCAACTATAAGGGTTGATTCATTTTTACACTTTCTTTTTTATGGTAGAAAGTGGCAAGTGACCGCTATGTATAGCCATCTACAACAAACAAATGTGTTGCAGTTGCATTACTTATCTTTAATGGGCAGAGCAGGGGATAGCCAGGAAAAAGGATGTTTTCTTTTCCTTCTTCTTTTTCATCAGATGAAACTCAGAAGCATACTACTATTTCATGCCTGTTTTTGTGAGGTTGTGATATATCACCGATGAAGCCAGCCGTAATCGATGAGCAAGTATGCATAGATGTATGATGAAGAAGCGATAGAAGTGTGGTGTGTCAGGATTGCGGCAAAAGAAAATCCACTATTTCTTATTACCCTTTATCCTGGGATTGCATATTTATTTATTCAAATGATAACTAACAGTTCTCTACTTCAAGGTTGTATTGTAATGTTGGTAAAGGATTGACTTTAAGTGAATGAGAAATTATTTTAAGTCTTTTGCTTATAATCTTTTGCTACACACAACAATATTCTAATATTGAAAGAAAAGCATAAGTTTTATTACGAATGTGTCTTTTTCTTTTTGGTGATCCAAGATCAGAGAAGCCTTTTTCTAAAGTATGAACTAAATTGACTTCAAAAATATGTTTGTATTAATGAATTCCAAAACTTCTTATCTTATTCATCACATCGGATGTTAATTCATTTCAACCTTTCTGTTGTGTAGCAATTCATCGAACATGCTGAACCAGGCCCGTCTGAAGGTGCTTAAAGTGCGTGAGGACCATGTACGCACTGTACTTGACGAGGCCCGCAAGCGCCTGGCTGAGGTGCCTAAGAACACCAAGCTGTACTCTGACCTGCTTGTCACTCTCATCGTACAGGCCCTGTTCCAGGTATAGTATAAATAATGTGTACTACATATTGCCTAGTGTTTAAAATTCTACCAAGTTCCCTTTAGTTTCTCTTTATCTTTTATGTACATAATATACAAATACTTTTCTAATCTTTTCTCTAATTTACTAATTTTCTCTTGACATATTAATATACAAATGTAAAGAACATGATGAAAGTGCTTACTTTATAGTATTTATATATAAAACACTTTTTAGTGTGGATATATATGTCTACAAAGGTTTGGGATATGGAGAAAAAGGTTCAAATTTGTATAACTAAAAAAAATATGCGCTCACAGCCGTAACCCAGAGGGTTAGGGAGAGATCATGGATTTCCATTTGGCGCGATCCTGGCACACCTCTCACTTCTACATTCATACATCTATGCATACATGCTCGTCGGCTATGGGTGCTCCTTGTACCACCCTTTGCTAATAAGTCACTAATTTAATAGATATAAGTTCTCCTAGAGCATCCCCTACCAACACTGCCACTCAGTTTTGCAAGATCATTTTTTTTTTTATTATTCTCTTCATTCATCCTTTCCACATGTCCGAACCACTGAAGCATACCTTTCTCAATTCTAGTCACAACATCCACTTTTATACCACACTTTTCCCTTATAATGCTATTTATATTTTGTAATATTTTTGATATCAGAGCTGAATTATAAGTAGGTCTGTATATAAATTGATATAAATAGAATGATTAGAGTTAATTTTTAGAATGCGCGCGTACACGTTTTGCAGAACACTGTTGACTTAACTAAAGTTAGTTATTTAAGGCCCTTAACTTACACTATTATATCTGATGGCTATACACCACATAAATCTTTGCCCTTTTCTCTAAAATATTGATAATATTTACAAAAAAATTACGTAAATAACACAATATAAATGATATCTATTGCTTTATCTCCACAAAAACTTTTTTATATGATCATGAGAGATCATGGTATTTAACTGGTCCAGCCGGCCCATACATACAACAATCTTAATGAATGCAGCTTAATCTTGTCAATAGACATTTTTGGAGTAAAATGAAATTTAAAATTAATTTAGGTACAAGTCATTGGTCTAAAGCCATAGTCTCTTTCCCCATTATTAATGTGACTGATGGTTTTCATTTGCCATCACAGCTGGTTGAACCTACAGTGACCCTCCGTATCCGGCAAGTGGACAAGGCCATCGTGGAGTCGATACTGGGCCGCGCTCAGAACGACTACAAGGAGAAGATCAAGAAGGATGTGCAGCTGAAGATCGACTCGGAGAACTTCCTGTCGCCCGACACCTGTGGCGGGATCGAGCTGATAGCCGCTAAGGGACGCATCAAGGTACATTCCTTGGGTTATATTCAGTTATATGTTTCAGTTCGCTCCTGTTTAAATAATATTCTTCATAGTGCAGACAATATACATCATATAATAATAAAACAATGTTGTCTATAGGTAGCGGTAAAACAAGAAAAATGACAGCGGGTGATATTTTTTGTGCTTGGCACAAGACTCTCTTGTAACTTTATCTACATTCATACAGATTTGATCATATAATTTCTGATACAACCTGTATATTTTAGGTTTGCCGGGTTTTGAATTTGGCTGTATGAACCTGAACTTCGATATTAGACACTGATTATAACAAATATCACACCAATTAAATGCTAGCTCACCATTTTTAAGAAAAAACAATCCACACAAAGCACACAAATGTCATTTGTAAGAGCAGGGTAACTGATCATTTTGTACGAGTGTGACAAGGAGAGATGTCAATACTGGTTGGAGATATTTTATTATTTTTTCCTGCAAAACGACATGCCATGGTTAGGTTAGCAAGGAGCGACCGAAGCTCCTTGTGTCTCAGGTGTACAGAGACCACACGCCAAAAGTGACCTTAAAGCATTTGAAATTATGGCGTTTAATAGTTCAGAATTATGAGAAATACTTTTTTTCAATGGAAATGGTGTAGGGGAAAATGAGAAATCCCTTCCTCCCAAAACCTGCACCTGAGTTCAACACTTTGACCTATTTGATTTCCAGATTTGCAACACCCTGGAGTCGCGGCTGGAGCTGATCGCGCAGCAGTTGCTGCCGGAGATCCGCACCGCTCTGTTCGGTCGCAACCCGAACCGTAAATTCACCGACTAAGGTGCAAACACTTCGCTTACTAACTATTTAAACTTATACTAGAAGACATAAATACTACTAAGCGTTTTTTCCTTTGCCTAATTATATATACATATATTATTATAAATGCGTACAATTTTATCGCTCCGTTAGTATGTAATTTTGATGAATGAACCGTTGAGTTATATAATATATATATTTAAAACTGTAAATGTGTGAACATGCAAGTTATCTGACCTGGCGTATCGCACCCGCTGTACACTCGAAGTACGTACATTAGTTTCGCCTTTAAATTAATTATAATGGAATATTTAATTAATACAATTCATTCGTGTAGATCCCATATTATAATTCATGGGACGTAGTTTATAGGTTTTATTGATAAAATTGTCACTATATGGTATTTAAATATGTTTCAAAATATAATGTTACCTAATGTTGCAGTATTAGCACAATATATATTGTATTAAGAATGTGTATTTGAAGTTGTATCAAATCTTCCAGTAATCAAATAGTTTGTCTAACGTAACGAATTTGCAAGGAAGTATTGAGGGCCGCAAGGTTGTTGGGCGACTGCAGCATCCTATACTATGTCCACTCAAATCGAAGCAAAGATTTGGCTGACCGCAGTGTAGAGTCGCCCTTCGACCTTGCAGCAACAAACACATTCCTTCAATCCTGGCATTACTACGTCTTGCTTGTTTCTTCAATACCTAATGGCTCTGTATAAGGTACAATGTACAATCCCCATTATGGCACTGTTAAAATTCTTATGTAAATATATAGATGTGTTGAAATGATGTTTTATTTCGAAAATGTATCCTCACGTTCAAAATGTTCATTAATTGTTACAATAACAGCGTTGTAGAATGATTTGCCTTCAACGTTAATACCGAAGCAATATGATTTAGGGTCAATAGAGCGTTCCTTCCTTAAAGGCCAGCAGCGAATCTACAGTTCCTTTGATGTTGCAAATGTTCATGGGCGACCGTGATAGCTTAACATTAGGCGACCTAGTGCTCGTTTGCTCCCTTCTCCTATAAAAAATGTCAGAAATCACAGTCTCCCGACCACAACTGTCTAATGCCGATAAA
The DNA here is from genome assembly GCA_029849275.1 of Papilio elwesi. Taxonomy (NCBI): domain Eukaryota; kingdom Metazoa; phylum Arthropoda; class Insecta; order Lepidoptera; family Papilionidae; genus Papilio; species Papilio elwesi. Next base: position 2,734,850 of record CM056704.1, on the reverse strand, counting down.
CTAAAAAACTACTGAAAACAATTATAACCCCTGCGAGGACTTTGTCAAGACCTGGTCAAAGACCACGAGACATCAGCGGTTACTAAAAAAGTATAGTCAATAAAATAATTCTAATATGTAGTTAATTTAATTGTGTCAATAAAATATATAAATAATAAGCAAACAAGCATCAAGAGTTGCTAACGGTACTGACTGTTCAATGTCACTAAATTACGTCACCAAAATGAATGCTAGGCGCATTAGCAATTTGCGGGGGAAATCAAACATTTTTCACCAATGTATGGATTGATTCACAAGGTCTAGTTAATTCCCAAGATTTTATGTAAATTAGCTGAAATGTGACGATTATTAAATAATTATTTTGCTCTGATATTATTAAGAAGGGAAGAGACGTCTGAAATGACAGATAGATCGACATAGAAGTTGAAGTGGGAAAATTGCAGGGAGATGACCATGAGTGGCGATTGCTACGCTTTCCATGTGATTTATTGTACATGGTCGCTGTTAAACAATCGAAAGACACACAGAAACATAGAAGTGATGTTTTTTTTTAATAAATGAAACATTTCAAGTATGTTATATTTTTGTAGACATCCTATAAAAATTAAGTACATGAATATCATTTTGACATAAAACAAAATGCTAGACGTATTTAGACGAAATGTTTTACTAAACCATACGAACACGATTATACAATACTAAGGGGTTTTACATTTGTCTAACTCCAGTGTCTTAAAATATATTCAAGCTCGTCGTCAAAAATGGTAGGTAGGTATTACTTATTTTTTTTCCTCGCACAACCCTGACAATATTTCACATTCATACATACAATATTTATTTATTACATGATTCTACACAAGTATTATCAGTTGCGGATCCAGGATTTTGAGGGGGAGAGGGGTGACTCTCCCCTGAGGGCAGTGTTTTGTTGGGTAAAAAGTACAGATTCTTTATTAATCGGAATCGGTTCGGCGGACGCTTCTTCAAGTGCTTGCTTGCTTGGGCTGGCACCATTACGTGTTGAGCATTCCTATTCGAGGGTTCCCGAGAGGGCCGAGCCTCGGCTCGATCTATTATCAAGCTGCAAGAATAATAATTATCAAGGCCCACTTTAAAAGTTGTCACGGAAGAACTCTGAATATTTTAGGGAACCCCTTCCCTTCTGCCCCTTAGCCCCTGGCTCCGCCCACTAACACATCGCTATACTTCTCTTAAACTATAGTATTGATCTCAATTATGTTAATGATTTTTAGAGCCATCTTCTATATGATGACGGAATACGACATTCAACATATATGTAGTGCCATTTATCTACCTTGTGCTAGTACACAACACTAATTACATGTTTATAAATAACTTTATTAATTTTTGCTAGGGTTTTCTTCTCTAAATCTACTGGGTAAGTCACAGCCTTACATTCTAGTTAGTAACATAATTGTAGTTTATATAAACGGCCTTGCTCGGGCAATCTAAGTAAAGACGGTTAAAGTTTCTAGACATCTTTGTTAGTTTCTATGTATTTTTGTTTAATATATTAACGAAAATGGTTAAATATTAATCAAATTACATGCCAAATAACATGTTTTGTACGTTCAAACTACAAGATGCGACACATCTGGAGTGTAAGCGGGTAAGTATCTTGGTATGCGGGGCTCGTCTCGTCTCCTGGCTCCGCGGTCCACCGCCAGACTGATGCTGCCCGCCTCCTTCACGCCATTCGACTTGGCGCGCCGCTGCGACGGCAGTATCGACGCCCTCAGCGATTTGCGCTTCTGTAACAGATTTCAGTGTAAATATAACGTACTATATTCATTAAAGTATACAACCCGGCTACTTTAGGAATGCACCCTGTTAATGATGTTGAATCTCAATTATGTATTGTCAAAATCTTATTATTGTGAAGTTAAATTACTTAATTTCTATTTGATTCAAAGGAGGATGTTTTTCGCGGGTTCAGTTCCATTGTGATCTTCTGTAGTCTAAACGGCTTGCACAATTTTGAAGTGTCGTTAAATTATATGAGATGTCAGGGCTCATTGATTTTATAAATGAACTATTGCATGTTTATACATTGCAATTAATATTTTCTTTGTGGCGTTTGTGTTGATTTGTAGCGTAGGTGATTGTTTTGTAGCCTTATATCTATATGTAAGGGGTTTATTATTATTTGTTGTCGCCAAGTAAAAAGATGATGTATAACTAACATACATACAAATAGAATACAAAAATATCGCTAAGAGGCAAATTGGCAACAATGCTACCACTCGCACTGTAAAGATAGTCGTCGAAACCAGGTAGATAACATTTCAGTGAGGTGCACACTCAGAGTAGCCGGGTTGTAAATATGTTTACTACTTACAACAACTTCACGTCGCAGCGGGGAGAGCTTAAATTGAGACAAATCGAAAAGCTACAAACAAATTGCAACGCGTTTATTTTGTATAGAAGCAAAAATAAATTTTTTTTATAGAGAGATATATTGGTCGTTAACAATGTTCTGTCGTAAGGGGATCGCTAGTTTTACATTTTGGTCTCGATTTGCGGTTTGTGGGCGACGTGGTTGTTGGCTGCGACGTTCGCGCGGTTTACCTCTATAGCGCCGCGCCATCTGTCGGCGGCGTGCCGCGCTATCTCCATCCTCTTCTGTTTCCGTATCTGATGCCGTTTGTAAACCACCTCAATGACAATCAGCACTATCCCGCCGATAATGCCCGCCAACACGAGTATGAAAACGCCCGCCATGTTTTTTAAACCCAAGGTATTTGGTGTTTTCTCGTTTTCCTCGCAATTGAGCATGTTATTGCGCAAGATCCATTGGTTGTCCAGAGACTCCATGATACCACCTGTTAACGAGACAGTTATTTTTATAAAAAAAAGTATTCTCCAACGCCTTTTGAACCTGTACAGCATAGACCCGCCATAAAAGGCTAAATTGATTTTTAAGTTTGAGTTTTGTCAACTCTAAAGCAAAGCTAATAAGACTTACTTTCATGAAAGTCCAGTATGGCAAGGGTGACAAGGTCGGCCCAGGGTGAGCCCTTTTGCAGGCCGACGCCGTACCCCGAGCGGCCGAACAGCTCGCCCGCTGTCACCAGCTCGCAGTCCTGCGCCGCCTCGAACTCCAGCCGCGACGAGTCCCAGATAAACGCCATCAGCTTACTGTAATCCATAAATATACTCCTACGTCTTGGTTAAGGCACCTTTTAATATATTCTTTTCGTGGTAGCCATGGCAAACGAGCGAGTGGCTCACCTGATGACCCGCAACCCAGCAACCTCCGGAACAATTAAGAGTTATATTCAAGAGAGTAAAAGATGCTTTACGAGCCTTTATGGGCGCTAATTAGCAAATAGGAAATCAAAAAGATAGGGCCGGATGCGCCTTAATCATCAGAAGAAACGCGGAAGTATAGAAACTATTTTTTTTATTGATATTAGTAGTTTTTCGTATTAATTTACTAATATTTCTCTTAACCATTCCAACTAAGCTGAAAAAGCTTGTGCTAGGATACGGCTCACGACAATATTCGAATGGCGGATTCGAACCCACGATCACACGATCGGCAGTCCGTACCGTTAAGCATTAGGCTATTGGCGCTTTAATTAACTTTTACCTCGTGTGTACGCCGGGGGGTGTATGTATACAATGCTATTATTAGTGTAGTAGTAGGTCTTTTTATAACAATAAAATGTTTGACTACAATCTCACCCTAACGACTGATCTACGGATGACCCTACCTTATATTTCTGAGGTACGGTAATCACTTATCGTGATTGGTTAGCAGGGCTTCTTCGTCTCTTTCCCATAAAAAAGAACGATAGTTTACCCGTTCTTCACGTCTTGTATGGCTTGCTCCGCATTGTCGTAGTTGTTGGCTTCCATGGTGCGGTACATGTTGGATAGCTCCACCTGCCGCCTGAAGTACATATCTACTGCCGATCCCTTTACTGTAGCGCAAGTCAAGTTTTCCATCGTGTTCCGCAACTAAAAATCGTGTATTTTTTTTATTTTATTGCTAAACATAGATTTATTTGTACGTATATGTGCCAATTGAGAAATTTAATTTAATTTTAAAAAATGTACACTAACGAATACGCGGTCCTCCGTGGTCCACGCCATTCTTTTTATTAGACAATATAGATACGTACTCTCGCGTCGTTAATTCCTGTGAGCTTGGTCTTAGGGCGCTCGAGCACGAGGAAAGCGGCGAGATTGGCGGTGTATGAGGCCACAATGATCATCGCGAAGCCCGCCCACACCATGCCCAGCACGCGCGCCGAGAAGCTCCGGGGCGTGCCTACACACAAACAGACACATGTATACAATGAGCGAACGTAACCCTGTACACCATTAACAGAACTCTTCAATAATATTAGGCTACAGCGGCGCAAAGGGAATATAGGGAATACGTTGCGGACTCCAAACGATCAGACGAGCTCACTCACGTAGGAATCGCAACTCACAACTCTGTTGTTAACTTTGAACTAAACTTCTTTAAGGTCTTGGTATTTTAGCGGTCGAGTCGGTTAACACATGCAACGGCTGTCGATGATGACCACCTAATGACAGTTCAGCCGCTTGCTCTTTGCCTTCTACTATAAAAAGTAAGTAAATGTACCTTCTCCAATACCGCTATTCAGTAGCACGCCCCACGCAAACCATATAGCGCTGGATAGATTCAAGGCGTCTTCTTCCGTGCCATCGATATTAGCCAGTTTAAAACGTCCAAATGGCGAGAATCTATCGAGTAGGTACAACACTAATGCCACCACATGAACCGATACCATCACTAGGATCCATAGAGTGTTGGAGAATGGTTGTAAGAACGATACCAGAGTCGACGAGCGGGAGGGCTGCCAAGGAAATTATTTTTGTACACACATCATTGTTATTGCTTGAAAAAGTATGGAATTGTTATGTAAATGTGTCTTAGGTTCGATATCTATGTCTCGTAAATTGTATTTTTGGTAAATCTTACTAACTATCACGGTTAATAATGTTTTATTTTTTCCGCCTTGACTTCAGCATTACCTAAATAAGATTAAGCGTCCCACGCCAATGTCACATCAGGGTGGATGCCTGGATAGGCAAAGCTTAAATATTGTAGATAGGAAGTTTTACAATGAGACTTAATTTTAATCAATTTAAAGAAAATAGAAAGTATTTGACCTAGATGGAAGGGTCATATTACTTTGTTATCAATTTTGTCTTATCTATGTATGTTTCAATCAAAATATTCGATAGAAACATATTGTACGCGATTAATGTAATGTTAGTTTACCTTTTTCTCCAGTATGGTTATACCTTGGTACTTGAATGGCTTACTGAATTCAATGAACTCGGCGCGTTCTGGGTTTATCGTCAATGGAGCAACGATCAAATCGGCGCGCTCGTAAACCAATTCACCTGATGAAACGAAAAAATATTAAAGATTACAAATAATAAGCATATTGTTACTAGAGACTTAATTTTGAGGAATTAGGTCCTATTAGTCCTCTGCCCCTTCCCGTCTTTTTCTAATCAGCAAAAGTATGGGAAGGAGAATAAGATAATACAATAGGAAAAGAAAATATGTGTTTTTCCTAGTTATTCCTTTCGTCTCTCCATTAAAAATAGGCAAAGCATCTGTAACTCATTAGCTTTTTGCAGATGCCTATGGGTAACAGTCACTTCATATCAGGTTAACTGCTTCCTCATTTGCCATATTCTTCGATATAAAAAGAAAGAAATTGCTCCAAAAATATTTAATTGGCAATCAAAAGATTAGGAACTAAGATTGGGTCTTCTGATTGGTACATACCTATAAGACCAGTCCATTCCTTTTTAGCTCCCGGCGCCGAGAGATTGCGTATGACGTAATGTCCGAACTGTCCATCGGGAGACAGCGCCAGCGAGTACGTGAAGTTGATGGCCTTGGACAGGTAACGCAGCAGGTCCATGCAGAAACCCTTGCAGCAGTACATGCGGTCTGACAAGATAACAAAACCTCAGTTGTCACATTAAATATCAGTTGCTAATATCTCTAAGATATTTGGTTAATAATGCCTCTAAGATAGTTGGACTCGATAAACTAATTAAAGGTACTTCAGGGTATTTCTCTTAACTGTTCAGTGCGTAGTGAATCAACCAGCATTTTATTTTCTCTTCCGCGATGATTCCAACTTACAAACCCATACGGTTGGTACGTACCCAACGAGGGTAGGTACCAATCATAATACAAAATATGTGAATGTTTTAGGCAGTGTGAACACGGTGTTAGTGTTTTTTTTAATGTTATACATTTTTATTTTTTTATTTATTATTTAATTTCCAATGAATAATCCGAACCACGGCCATAAGTAGAACCTTACCATTGCCAGCCTCGTCACTAGTGTTGTAATGCGGGCAGGGTATTTCCTCCGAGGTACAGTCGCCGTCGTCGTCTATGCGACGCGCGTACACAAATGGCTTCTCTTCTATCGTTAGTACCTATGTTAAAATGAAGACAGATTTAATGAAGTTATTATCGAATTTGTGCCTTAAAACTAATTAGCAAAATTCATAAATATTTTAATAGGCATACCTTAAGATGTGTGGGTATCATAAAACCTTCCGGTTTCGATGAACTCCGCCCCATCCAAATAATCTCGTGTTCCTTCAGTTCGAGCCGCATCTTCTGTGTATCCTGTGCAAAAAAAATGGTGAGCAAACGTACACTGCAAAACAGTATTCAAGTGTCATGTCATATATTACGGCTTGATCCTTGATGTCGGCGATAGACCACCTTTTGGTCAAAATATATCCTGTAGAATAATATTCTGATACTGCCATAATCGTCTACCAAAAAAAGTCAAAAATTTAAACACATGACTAAAAAAAACGTCCTAATTGGGCTGTTTTCGATTTTTCACTTTTATCATAATGACATATCTGCTACATTATTGTATTATATATGATTGGTTACCTTAGAGTAGAAATATTTCCCGACAGCCACATGCTCGCCCTGCGCGCGCACGTTCACCATGTCATACTCAGCATGAACTCTGTCCCCGTGGTCATCAAATGCCACGTGTCCAGTGGCACCGTTCTCCAAACTCTGTCGCCGGATGTAATCGAAGAGTAGCCGCCCGGTGGTCCAGATCGAGCCAGAATTGTCACAGTCGGAAGGAGGAGCGTGAATCTCTTCGGATGTGTTCATATCACGTATCGCAGAAGCTAATACATAACTGCAAAGGGAATTGAATTAGGTTATTTTGTATGTTCTTTTCGGAAAGAGATTAGAAGAGGGCAAAGGAGCTAGAAGGTCACTTATATCAAATTATGTGACTTGCCAGCCTACAGTAGGTATAAGGGATATACGGTTTACGGCGCCGACCTAAATCGTCAGACAAAACACGGAAGTATCGGCCATGGTCCTTGGAAATGTATTCAAATACTGCCGCTAGCCTCTGCTACAATTTTGGTCGCAGTCTTCTGCGTACCCTGGTCCAGTTTCATAGCAGTACTTAATTATAGGGACAGGTTAAGTACATATTGACATTTGTACTTAAACAATTTCCAACAGTGGATATAGGCTGATGATGATTGGATTGACGTATACGACTCTTCCGATTCTAAAGAGATTGGCCTAATGATTAAGCGGCGACCTGGCGAAATGATAACTGCATTTACTTTATCGTTAACTAATTTACTATTCCTTATCTCAAATTTGATTGTTTGGGGTTTCCAACCCACGTGATCATTGGACGGAAACACTAATCTGAGAATATATTCGAACTCTTCCGTCAACGTATGCAAAAAAGTGGTTCAAGACCACTTACATAGAATCTTGTATATGCGCGTGTTCGTTGGTGGCGTTGACGAGCCGCAGTCCCAGCAGTCCCTCGGGTGCGTTGGCGGCGTCCAGCGCCTGCTCGGTCACCATCCACACGTAGCCCGTAGTCGTCATATTGAGGTACGTCGCGTCCCGGAATATTATCTCCGCGTCTGTCTTACTAGAAATTATAGTTACATTCAAAAATATTTTATACCTACTATAGATATGTTGTACGCATACAAAATCAGCGGTCAAGTGTTCCAAAGACATCAACATTCACACATGTTGAATTGTGTAAAAAGGATAGCGCAATCAAAACAATAACAAAAAAAGCTATTGTTTGTCACTTACGCGTAAATGTAAACACATGTTAACTAAAGGAAAACACGTCCCAATTGGGATGTTTTAGATCGTTAATGACATATCTGCTACAGGTTTGTATTATCATTAGTTACATTGATTTTAATTTTAAATTAAATTAAATCTTTATCGAATTAGGCATTCGCAACAATCAGGTGTTTGCAAGATACGTTGCTAATATCAGGTGTTTGCAAGATACGTTCGTACTGCGGGAAACGTCTGACTGCGGGATTTTACAGTCTCCAATTAGCGACTTAAGAGGCTTCACTTTAAACACGTCTTTTAGAAGTTTAGAGGTATGTAACATGTTTGCCTAATAAATAACCCGTCTGGGCAGGTTTGCCATTGATTTCTTTACTTACATTTAGAAAAGGGACGGAAGATTTTTTTTAATTGAAAAATTGAGACAATCTTACCTGGCGTACATTAGGAAGACTCGAGCCTGTGCGCTCTTGACGTCGATGAGCCTGTCGCTGAACGAGTCCAGGCCCGGTTCGAATTCTATCACCTGCTCCACCACTACCTTGCGGTCCACGTCCTCGTCGATGCTTTGTGATGTCGTTTGGAACCTATTAACAATTCATAATATTTTTTTCGAGAAACCATCACCTACACACCTGCCATGCTGCAACCAGTGAGAGATAAAATATTACTATAGACTACAGATTTAAATTTTCTTTTCAGTAATAACTCTCATACCTGCCAAGTATTGCTCTGCCGTCTGTATCAGAACTATGAATGACTATAACCTTCATGTAATTAAAATGCTTAAGGACGTCGACCCAGACGTCCGCCTGGTGGGAGTACGGCGGGACGGTGCGCAGAAACGACACGTGGATGTTCTTGTCGGAGAAGGCCGAGTCCCTGGATGATATCCCGATGACCGGGATGTGGTAGAACCCGCTGGTATAGGATACCGCTGCGGGCGAGAGCTCACCCGTCAGTGGATGGGACACAATCACCGCGTATACCTGCGATTAGGTTTTAACTATTGTATAACTATAGGCGTAATATCATACTCATGAAGGTACCCGGGCTTACTTTTATATTAAACTAGAGGGTTCGGCTTACAGGCTTTTGGTATTCGTTAAAAATTAAAGAACTGGAATCCATTGGCAGGCGTGAATTAGAAGTATATTTGCCTTCTGTCTTATGCGTGAGGAGCCGGTGGCCAATTCCGGTTTCCAGACCCCTCCCAGTCCTCTTCAAATTAGGAAAAGATGGGAACAGGAGGAAGATTTGACGGGGGAGGATTTGATGGATAGAAAAAGAAATATCTTCATATTTCTGTTTCTGCCTTCATCTTTCCATTAAAGAAAGGTAACGCATCTGCAACTTGCAGATGTTTGTTACAGATGCCTATGGGTAGGGTCACTTCATATCAGGTTACCCGCTCGTTTGCAACATTCTCCTATAAAAAAACTTTCCTACGTGTTAGCGCCAACCTTGACATAAGAATAGAGAAAAGTTTAGTTTATCTTTAACGAACGACGTAAGCCATTTACTTACACGATGTCCAATTAAGTCCCTGCAAACGTTCAGAGCTGTTTTTATAGGATTGGGGTCCATCAAAATAGAGTAGTCGTGATATGTGACCCCGCGCGGAACGTACTTGTCTTTGAAATTAAGGTTCTGTAATATGAATAAATATAATATGAATTATGAGAAAATAATAATTACTATGGTGATTGCGTTTTGTGTGTTTTAATTATTAATAGTGACCAGTCCATATAGGTAGGGGATTATGACATTTATGCGTGTTTCACAGCAAGTTGGGATTTTTGTAAACAAAGGTTTTTACGTTAAAATTTGTGAATTATAAAATAATTTCGAAAAAAAAATCTCATATTACCTTATAACATTAGCTACTTATGTTACTTGTTGTTGTTCAGTTCACTTTATCTCATGATTTTCGCAAGATTACAACATTTCCGATTAAAGTATAAAAAGTATAATGGCCGTCATTTATGGCAAATGACTTATTATATTTGTTTACAACAATCATACTTTGCTATAAAACAAGGTATATACATATACGAAATTAAGGGTAGGTATGCGAATGATTTATTTCTAATTTTTTGGTTCTAAATTTCTTTTAAAAAATTACAAAAACTTAAACGATAATAACTACTGGGAGTAATGATATTAAATTTCATTCTTCATACTGTAATCAATTGAAAATTGTGGTCAATAAATGTTAATTATAGCACACTTGTTGTCTCATTGACATCGACGTTTAGCTCAATTAGAATATGAAAAGGTATGCTCCTGTAGGGATCAAAGTGAACTTGTCTTTTATCTCAGGAACAGTCCGAATACTTACGGATATGGTGTCCTTGAAGAAGGCAATTGACTCGTTACTGGACAGGACCCCTCCGACATTGTAATAGGTCGGGTTGGAGAAGCGGCGGCGGTCTATTTCTGCGTTAGTTATATGACCGCTGCATGTCAGCACGAGTATCACGTGGTACACCCACATCCTGGTGAAACAAATACAATTACAGAGGGCTTACTTCAGTGGAGCCAGAAATAGCGCCGTACGATTTTTTCTAAAGATTATGTTTGTACCTAGGGATAGAATGCAAAAATAATAAATATGGAGTCTGAACACATGTTTGAAATATCTATTAGTTGTTTAATTAATTACTCCATATCTTCGTTTAATATTTTTTAATGAGGAATAAGTTGAATTAACGCACAGGCTCTTTTATAATTTAAGATATTGAATGAACACAGTATTAAATTTAAATAAATATGCGTTCACGCCCTTAACCCAGAGTTTTATTTTTAAAACAAACATTTAATTAGCTACAAGAAGAGAGGTATCTTTTCATAGTAGAGATGTTTTACTATTTTCTAATATGAACCTGGCAAAACATAGATTTATTCTAGGATGTCCATACCTGACGATTTTTCAGTCACTTTAATGGCATTCACTCCATTCTGATTTTACTATTCACTGAAATAAAATAAGGCTTGTGTTACATAAGGACTAAACATGTTTGGATGCTGGATGTCAACGGCAGATGGAGCCTAGATCTCGGGTCGCCATGGCAACCGCGCAGTCGCACTGAACTAATCAATCAAGGTTGTATGGAAGCAAATTACTAAGTGGTAATATATAAAATGTATTTGACCTTAAGCTGTGTGTCGAAAGCCGTAGTGTATCCTAACTTGTTTATCATTCATAGAATTATAGTGGAAGCACTAATTAAGTACAACAGACTAATGAAGCCCTGTCTACCTGAACACGAGACTTATACGTGTATATACGTTTTGGTCTCATCATCAGTTTTAACTGATTTATTAAAGATTAAAAACCAACTGAAAAGTACTGTCCGTTTTTGAAAAAAAACTTTAGACTTTTATAGTTGGCATACGAGTATGAAAGAAAACAGTTTTGTAAATAAAAAAATATATATTTTCAAACGATTTATTAAAATTGAGATATAATACAACATGAAAGAACAATAATAGTAACATTTTACTGATAATAGTACAAAATAAAATAATAAAATATTAAAGTATTTTATACTTAGCAAAATGCGCTTAAATTTTTATTTCAGGTTATTATGATGTAACATTGTAATCAAATAGCTTGAAAATACATATATATTTTACAACAGCTATGACATATTATCAAATTAGTATTAATGCTATATAAGAATAAAATCTAATTTAGTTTTATTTAGATGGAATATTAAGGCTTAACGAAGACATTTAGATTATTAATTAGACATTGACATTAGAGACATTAGACAAAAGCAACATTAACCTTACAACAATATTTGACAATAAAATAAAAAAATAACATAATCTTGTTGCTACGCTAACAGAGTACTTATTACTAGCAAACAAACATTTCTATATAGATTAATTATTGAAAAACATTAAAAGATAAATTCGTTTCGATGATACTAGAACAGGCCGTCGATTCTGCTGTTTAAATGGTGTCAAAATGCTATCATAACAGTGCCGTAATGACGTACCATTATGTAAGACACTAGTTATTAAAATACCGTAAGTCGACAACGAAACCATTGAGAGAACATTGTGACACGATTGTATAAGCAGAGAGGGCCAGTGTTACGGGTTGGATCTGTCAATCACTTATAATCACCACTCCCAAGCATCGGAAGTGGGTTGCCAGCCATGAGGGTTCCAGCCCTGGCTGTTCTCGGGACGGAGAGCGGCGGCAGCAGAAGTCGCGGCGTGCTGTGCCGCACCGGCAGCGCCCGCAGCGCCAGAACTTTGCAGCACCGAAAGCTTCAGGGATTCTATGTCTAGGAGAGTACAGACGGTAGGTATATTTAGAAAACGTGAAAATATGATCGCTCCAACGCTCTTTTTACCAGGGACTACCAGTTCTTATCTCTCGTACCTTATCACGTGGTAAGATACTTTTCTCATCTTGTCGGTCTGACTGACTCTTCGTATAATTTTCTCGTGTGACACTCTCAAGTCCAGCTTATGGCCAACAAGGGCCTGTATGCCCCGAACGCTTCAATACGTCTCTACATCCCTCTTTTGACCTAAATAAAGGAAAAACATCTGCCCCTCGGTTGGATTATTACAGATAGCGGTGGGCACCTAACATCACGGGAATCGCGTGCTCCTTTGCCGCTTATCATAAGAAATACAATACGTACCAGCGTTCTGCAGTCTAGCGGCTTGTGTGTGAGCGGCTTGCTGTATAGCTTTAGCTGCCTCCGCCTCCCTAGACGCAGCGATTCTTTGCGCGGCGGCAGCACGGGCCTTGGCCGCCGCGAGCCGCGCCTGCGCGTGCACCGCCGACTGGGCCGCCTCGAGTGCCCGCGCACGAGCTCGTCTTGATGCCTCCTCGCTGTTAAATTAATATATTTATATTAATCACTTCTTTCACAATTATGTTATTTTAATAGCGTCATAATGGTATACCATTGATAAATTATGATAACAAAATTGACTTATAATATTTAAAATAGAGAAATTGACAATTGTAAAACTGGTGAAATGTGAAACAATTCCATGATTGTGTTAGTACAATTTTGGGAGCAGGTAACATTAACAATGGACGATGGATGGGGCCAGAAGTTTCTGAAATGGCAGCCATATAGATCGGCCTATCAAAGATTGCTATTTGTTATTTGAAATATGGGGGAACTGCGCTCAGTAGTGGATGTCTGTCAGTTAGAAGGAACGAACCTCTTATGCGCGGCATGTGCAGCCGCGGCTTCCTTGGCGCTGGCGACGCCCTGTTGTTGCAGCGCCGCGTGCTTCGCCGCCGCGACCTGTTGCTGCGCCGCCATCACAGCACCTGCCGCCGCCTTGGCTGCTGCCACCGCCCCCGCGACGTCACTGCTCGAGTCCGATGACCAACTTCCTGCATAACGTACAAACGTACCCTAACTAACCACCTGATAAAATGACTACTGCTTTTACAAAAATGTTACTTACACTGCTGAAAACATTCTCATAAAATATATTCTTACCTCAGTTTTTTCTAAAAGTTTTTTTCAGCAGTGTGAACACGGTGTTAAGATGGCGTCTTGTAAAACAACTTATAATTACCGTTACCATCGCTGTTAATGACCAGTGTGGCAGGAATTCCGTTGCCACCGCCAGGGGTTGGGTTCCAGCCGGACGAAGCGACTACGTCCCAGGACGCACTTCTCTTGTCTGCTGTTTTGGTGGCAGTTGCCAGGGCCATCAGACCAACCAAAGTCTACGAAAAATGAAGATGTCAATGAGAAAAAATGATATATGTTTTAATAACAATTAATTATTGTATTTATTTGAATTACATTTATATTAAATAATAATAATATTTATATTAATTGTTGTATTTTTTACTTTATCTATGAATTTAATGTTTTCTCTGGACCACTTTAATTTACTTATTCAGGTATATATTAGAAATGTCAATCATGATTTTAGCTAAAGAAAACTTTGAATTTACATAAAATTTTTGTTACACTACGTTCAGAACTGGAAACTTGATCTCTGTAACCGCGGCCTTATCTGAACATTAGGCTCGTTCGCACAAAGCATTTATGAAAAACTCACCACGATCCTGAGACACATCTTGTGTTGATATGTTTGGTATCCTGTGTCAAATGAAACTGTGATACGAATAGCTCGATATTGATACATTTTATATGATACCACACGGAAGACTTTCAGCGAAACGAAAAGTAGAAAGGTACCCACCGCCCCGGATCAATGCTAGTAATTGATCAATGTACCGAACTATAATGGGCACCCGTTATTAAGTCCCTCACTTTCAAAATGATCACTGAAACGAAACTGTGACATAACAATATTGTCCAAGAACACGATATCGATTAAGATAAAACTAAATTATTTTCAAATAAAGGTTTATATTACGATAGTCCAAAGTTTTATTTTCTGATGTAAAAGCTTCACGACCACATTACTTATTTGGACCAACGCAACGTAAATCGATCTTGTAAATTTAAATTAAGAGAATAAGAATATAAATGTGTTAATTTTCGAAAAAGTCATAAGAATACGTTGTCATATATTCTATTCGAATTTCTCTAGAATTGATCTAAAACTTCCGTTCGAGTGGTTGCACAGTCCACCACCGAGTCACTAGATCGGACGGAGAAAGATTTTAATTAATTGGAATAAAGTTGTAATGTGAACTATTGTATTCTAATGATTTCTTAGTGACTAAATTTTAACAGCGTGGCGGTGAAGCCAATCAATTTGTAACTAAATTTGAATACACGTAATTATTTTTTTTACGTCTTTTATACCAACTCACGTGGCATTCTTATTTCAAAGCAAGAAAAAGCTGAAAACGGAGCCAACCTATTGATATGGACATGGACCATAAATTTTGACTGCCGGGATTCTAACAACATGACAACGATCGATTAAATCTTAAGTATATTGATGAAGAAGCAAGAGATGTGTGCCAGGATCGAGCCAAATGGAAATCTATATTCTCTGCATACCCCTCTGGGTTACGGTCGTGAGCGCGTATTTATTTCTTTACCATTATCTGGGGTTTCGTATTTATAACTATTTTTTCTGTGATACGTTAATTTTAAGTCTTATTTTGGGTATAGTTTTCTTTGATTGTAGAACATTTGGTCGGTACCAATCGGGAAACGTCTCCTGTTCCCATAATATGAAGAAGCTCTATACTTGTGAAACCTGAGCGCCTATTCGAATGTCCGATCTCAGCAGACACAAAAATAAAATTTGCTAAAATCTGTACTGACTGTATGCCAATACTCTCATCCTCTGTCATACTTGTTTATGGAACTTGTATAAAAGGATTTGCTTGATTCCCAATACAATTTTCATATTATGTAATAATTCGCTGATATTGATAAACCAAAGAGTATCAGAGATCAAAATAAACAGTTGGAAGAACACAATGTGTAAGGAAATATTTCAATTTCCCCTACATTGACAGCTTGCTGACAGCGAGCAATGATATTACCAGCGTTATAAATTTACCCAATATTAAGTAAATTTAACCTTTCAATCTTGACAAATTTTTCATATATCTTCTTAGAAATATCTTCCTCATTCAGTAATGTATTAGATGACGTTACGGCCATCAAGCTAATTCAAAAAAGTAGTTAGCTATATTGTCGTCATTTAAATTTTAACATTAAAAAAAATCCTTCCTCGTCACATTTTCCTTATTCACACTCGTTTGTGTTCTTCCATCTTAAAAAATAAATTTGAAAGCCTATTATGCTTTATTGAGCTTGGCAAAAAGTTGTTTCCCGCCAAGAATGAGTTATAACTTTTAGCCGTAATTATGCGGGGTAATTATAATTTGTATCTACAATTACGTATTATCTTTTTAGATTAGATATAACGAAAAGCAATGAGAGTTATTTATGTATATTTTTTTTCAACCAAACAATGTGTTGCGGTTGTATGCGGTTGTGTATGTGTTGCGGTCCCAAAAAAAAACAAATTTGTTTTGCGAAATAAATTTAGTTCCTAAAACTTGATAATACTTTACACAGAAATAACATGTATTGAGAAATAGTTAAAAGTAGTGTGTGTACTGGCCAGTCTCAAATGAACGTCTAGCAGATTTTTATTAAATTCTGGTCACACTGCTAGTTTAGTCTCAAACTCAAATCTAATCCATCCATTCCACAATCCCAGATTCCATTTCATATTGTTGCTATTTTAAATTTCATTCACATATTTGCAAATTATTCCAAATCAAGCCTTCTTCAAATAGTTCTACCAATATACTAATAAAATTTTCTGTGTAATATTGCTTAAATAGTGATTCCTCATCAAACATTCGTAACTAGAAGGTAAATATGACATTTTATAATTTTCTTTACAATCCCATTTTTAAAATAATTTATTGTGTATAAGAAGGCGACCTCATATTTCTTGATCTAGCTAGTTTTCTATTTTCGTTCCAATTGTCAAATGAAACTGGTGTGTTAGATAAAAGGGTGGAGACAGTATTGATTTTTAAACTAAATTTAAACAATTCTATTTTATGAGTGAAACGTAGGTGGGAACTTTTAAACATTATTGTTCTGGAAATAGCCCACCATTAGAATTTGATATTTACTAAATTATTCCTAGTAATGGTGTAAAATTAATGCTTGTGAGAGGATTACTAATATTATTTGCATCAGACTCCTCAGTTATGTTTAACTTTATACTGTTGTATATTTATATAGGCAATATATTCGTATTATGGTATTAGCTTATATTCTTATACATGAAGAGTTCTCTAGTGTCTTCATTTTTTTATTGTGATTTTCAAGTGTAGTAATGAAAAGATATGAAACTTACCTTAACCTATTTTACAGAACATACAAAAATGAGTAAGCCAGGAGATAAACCAAAACAAGAATTCCAGTAAGTGAAATTTAAATATCATTATATCAGTACAGTAGTTACACATGATGACCAGAAAGACATTGAAATTCTTCCGTGATAAATTTGAAACTATGTGAAGTATGTGCTTTTAGTTTTTACTTTCTCAACACCTCAAGGGACTCATACCTCTCTAACTACTCAAACAAAAATCCTTGACCCTTCACACTTTTAATCCTGTGATGTTTTTAAGGTTCTATGGGATCACTCATTAGGATTACTTTGATTATTGGCAATACTGTGTTTTTAGTTCACAGTTGTACATACAAAAATTCTATTTTTTACTTACCATATAAATATATAGTATTGAAATAAAAATTCCTAAATCATCTATGAAATGGAATGTGAGGCAGGTCAACATGTTGCAGCCCATAAAGTTTTCAACCTCGTTATGCATTTGATGTTTGGCTTATTCATTAACGAAGTGAATCAGTTTTGTTGATTGACTGCTATTTTATGCTCAACTATTTTTTTCACAATTGATACTGTATTTATGGGAAGACTACATACAGACAGCCAAAATATTTTACAAAAAACTCTCTTGTGTGAACAAAAACAATCTAACAATACATTTATATAATTTTTACAAAAGTAATTTAGTGGTAGTGATAAAAAACAATAAAACATTCAACTTAAGAGATGTGTGATTTGTTATTGTGATGGTGG
This sequence comes from Papilio elwesi, assembly GCA_029849275.1. Lineage (NCBI taxonomy): Eukaryota > Metazoa > Arthropoda > Insecta > Lepidoptera > Papilionidae > Papilio > Papilio elwesi. The sequence goes on along the minus strand of CM056704.1, from coordinate 2,717,149 downwards.
CTACACTGCCGACAACATTCACATGAAATATATTGTCATCTCAGTTATTTCAACGAGTAAGGTAGAGACAAAACTTTTTTCAATACACAATTTTACACCACTGAATATGAGTATTGTGGGAATGTGTGAGTATGGATTGATTTTGCAAGATGCCTAGTGATTAAAAGATTCTCAAATATCCCCTTCATATGTTTCTGGTATAGGTATTTGGGATACACTTAAAGGCTTTACAGACAGACTTGTTACCTTTTGCCATATTTATTACAAATATATAATAAAAACATGAGAATAAAAATGTTAATTTGTGCACTCTCCTTTTGGTCAAATTTTGATGACTTTTTTTTCGGTGAGGCAATCTTAACCCTGCTTCTAGGAGAACGACTGAGTTATCTGAAGCTCACTAAAACCCCATTGGTGACCATCCTCGATTGCGACAGGAGAGGGTGCCCGTGATGTCCAAAGCAACACACCGGAACCCTCTGCTCTGAGCTAATGCATGACCCAGGAGAGACATAAACTCCCCTTGTGCCTTTACAGTGCTACGGCAACACTGGGCGACGCCATGTTGCTTTGCTAGGCGATTAGGGCCTTAACCCCAAGGTAATAAACGAAAGGGGAAAATTAAAGCCCTATTATGGCCCAGAACTACGGGCAGATGGGCCAGAGCGTCTGCTGGAAACGCCCAGAAGTCTTCGTTATTGAGCCGGAACGGCACTCTCCCGTTCCCCTGTTCCCCCGTTCGTTTTAGCAACTTCACACAATAGATACCGCGATTGATTAAATCTATGATAACCATATAACGCTAAAGAAAACAGCTTCCCATCCCTTATAATTATAACTTGTCTTTACAAAGCAGCAGTCCGGCCTTATTCCCGAATCGAAGCTTAATAACACGCATGTCTCTCCCATATCTTTTAATATTTCTATTAAGGAAAATAGTTTGAAATACAGGATGCTAATGATTAAACCTTTAGTACAATGAGATCGTAAAGTAAGTCAAAGGTCGTGAAACTAAAAACTGCCGTGTACACATTTAACTACTTTGACATGGTTTAGCTAACTCATAATGATCTTAATTAAACTAATTGTAGGACAACGAGTAATTTAAGCTATAGACATTCAAATTAACGCCCTATTCTCTCGGCAATAGGGTTCAGAAACAATTGCTGTTTTAAAGTACACGTATTATTGTAATTGAAAAAGAGTTGTCTTGATATAGCTTTGCATTTTTATGTTAGACATGCTTATTGTGAAGCTAATTTACTAAAATAATACATTAAGTTAGCGAGGTAACGACTTTGTCTCAAGGTGACTTGCTCTTACATGTGAACACGTATCTTGTTCAATATAATGGAATTATTTGTTCATAGTTTGCTTTTATATGTTCCTATTAATGTGTAAGTTAAGCTATTAATAATAATAATGTATAGTAATAATAATAACTCAAAGTGAAGAAAGCGGTGCTTCCCGACACCGCCCAAATCGTCCCCCGGATTCTCTCCTTTTCGCCCTAACTCTCGGCAGTCTGGTCTCCCCCGCCGAGGGCATCCCTTCTAGTTGGGATTTATTTATTTGTATATATTACAGCATTACTTTATATATTTTACGTATTGTGTTCATTTATACCCAACCAGACAAACTTTCACCACCGCATAATAATAATATCCTGGACAATATTCACACTCTGCCAACGGATCCCAAACTAAGCAGAGCTTGTACTATAGAAACCAGATAGCTGATATACTACATATACTACTTTGTAATAATCTTGTAAATACATACTTTAATAAATAACACCCAGACACAGGACAAACAGACATGTTCATGCGCACAAATATCCGTCCTGGGTGGGGATCGTACCCACGATCTAAAAGCAAGTATCTTACTAACCACGCCAACCGCCCCGACAATATATTGATAGAACAATGTAAATCACTAGAAAGCCAAAGTACGAAATGAAGTAAACCGACTACTATCGCTCATTCTTAACGCTTGATTACAATAAGGCAGGGGTCGCACTGGTATGGCGACAGCGACGCGGCGGCGACAATATGAACAGATAAATTTCGCTTGTCATTTCTGCAGCGCGGCCACCGATACATGTTATGTTTATAGGAGCACGAAATCGCCGCCGCGTCGCTGTCGACGTAATGTTTATACGCACGAGATAGTGCTCGATACGTGTAATCAAGCCTTTAGGTGTTTAATCCACGTGCGAGAAAATCGGGACGAGTCAACACTTTTATCGTCGGGTAATCTCTACGGGACGACGATTATTCCGTCAGCGTATTAACGGCACTTGTCGGAATCGTCGCTTGAGGGCGACTACTCGTTACGGCTGAACTGATTAGGCTAATATCTACTAAATTGCGGACTATCCTATGATCTCCTCCCCATACTCAGAAGAAGGTAGAAAACGAGAAAGCCATTCAGCTGATGTTAAGTGAGTTAATATCAATAGGTAGGCATTTGCCACAAGCTAATGAGTTGCAGCAGATGCTTCGATAGATTACAGACCTCTTGCCTCCCATCTTTTCCTTAATAGAATATGATGGGAGGTATTAGGACCGGATTAGGATGAAATGTCATTCACGCGTGTGTTCTATGAGGTCGTGATGTAACACGGGTCGAGCTGGCTCATTCATGCAACAGATGTTGTTGCGGACTCTACCATTTAAAGTTATCTAGCTTTCTTTTAGTTATTTAACAAAAAGGTCAGACAACTCATACTCGCAATTACAAGTCACACATTTTCAATCCCCCCCCCCCCCCCTAATAGTTACGAAAAAATATTATAATTGCAAGATATTTTTTTATTAAAACTGTATATGCATCAATTTTCGTATGAATGAGGTAATTATGGTTAATTAACAAAAACACCATATAAAATGTGTCTGTATATTTAATTGTCTATGTACTTTCAGTCTTCTGCCGAAGATCATCAATGGCAGTATTGCGGGCATCGTGGGTGTGTCCGTGGTCTTCCCCATCGACTTGGTCAAGACGCGGCTGCAAAACCAGACCATTGGTCCGAAAGGCGAAAAACAATATGCCAGCATGTAAGCGAATTATCGAACGACATGAGAACCAGCAGCCGACGCCGATCTCACCTTCGTCATGTCATAAAACATAAAAATTTCTGTGTCCCTAATACAAATAAGACGGGCCAGGTGCGGATCGGACTCGCGCACGAAGGGTTTCGTACCATCTATAAGAACAGGCAAAAGAAATCAGTTCTATTGTATAGGAACCCTACTTAAATATTTTTTAATCTGTTTTTTAGTATTTGTTGTTTAGCGGCAACAGAAATATGTCATGTGTAAAAATATATAATTCACACAAATAAATAAACAGATCAACGGTTTATGTGTTTACTCTGACATTACAGTGACCTTAATCTGTCCAGACTTTGTAATTGTAAAGCTTAATAATTCTTTATCAATATATTCTCACTGAAAAGAAGAGCTGTTTATATTTGTACTCAGCTGGACGTTAGCCTTCCCCATTGGTCGCCTCAAAGAACGTAAGTCATCTAGTGGACTCGCGCAACCTTGACCAGATCATCGGTCCATCTTGTGGGTGCCTATGTTGTGCACCTTTCGGACTCATCGGCCATACGAAAAGGTCAATGCGTCTCTAAAATTTTACGTTTATTATGAGGGAAATGTCTCCTACCTTGGTTCAACAGTGACCAGTTAATACACTATAATTTTTTCAATACTTTTGTATGACTTAGTTTTGTTTTTGTCCAGGTTGGATTGTTTCAAGCAGACGTATCGTGCGGAGGGTTACTTCGGCATGTACCGAGGCTCCGCCGTCAACATTTTGCTCATCACGCCGGAGAAGGCAATCAAGCTGGCCGCCAACGACCTCTTCCGATTCTATCTTACGAGACCTGATGGGTATGCACTTTATAAGCTTCAATCTCTTAAGGTAACAAAGTATTTACATGTTCATAGGATGATAGTATCAGGATGTTAGTTTGCTGTTTTACGTTTATGTTCCTTTGTTCTAGTAAATGTCATAAACAATTGTTGACCATGAGCATGAATGAGTAATGAGTAAAGGGCAGGATGATGATTTGTATTTAAAAAAAAATGATAGCTCACAAAATACTTTTTTACTAAAAAAAATCTATGAAATACAGTGTTTTTTTTTGTTTAATAATTTATTCTAGCAAGTTGGAGCTAGTCTCTAGAATAGTGCCACTTCCTTCTTAGCTAGTGATGAATGGCGATTTATACGAGACTAGAGGATGTATTGCATAATTCTGCGTAGCTCACAAAGTGCTGTTACTATCGACTAAACCACGGTTTCAATAGGCCTAACATCAGAAGTGGGTTCTTAAATACATCAGAAACTAAAGATCGATTCTTATGTAACCTCCGATCGCTAGCGCCAGTACAGGTTGGCTGCTTGTTAAATTTCTAAAATCTAGTGCGAGCATTTATCACGCCGTGACAACACTATCCACATATCCATCACAATCTTGCGATCAATCTATCACTATCATGACTATGTCAAGATTACAATCTGCTTCGTCATATCGACATGTACGGTCGAGATAGCGTCGACCAAACCCCCAAAATATAGAATACTAGCGGTTTGCCCCGGTTTCGCACGTGTATTTAATATGAATTTCAAAAATTAAAATGTTCTATCGCCTATCATCACGGATACTGGAGGATTGTAATGGTAAAAATTAGTTCAAATCGGTCCAGTAGTTTCAAAGTCTATTCCTATTCAATGCAAACAAACAATCAAATCTTTCCTCATATATTATTAGCTTAGAAGTAATTGTTTAATAGTGGTAGAGTTCGCAACAACATCTGTTGCACGAATGGGCCGGCTCGACCGGTGAAATACCACGACCTCACAGAAAACAGGCGTGAAGTAGACGTAGTACTCTGCGTTACGTCCGATGAGTGAGGTGCCGGAGGCCTAATTTCAGCCCTCTTCTTCTTCCCACCCGTTCCTCATAAGGGGGATAGGATGGGAAAGGGAAGAGGATTGGACGTATCTGACGGACTCTGTCCATTAAAGGTAGGCAACGCATCTGCAACACATTTGCTTGTTGCGGATGTCTATGGGTAGCGCTCACTTTACATCAGGTGATCCGCTTGCTCGTTTGCCACCTTCTCACATAAAAAAATGTATATGTATTAGGTGAGCAGGTCTTTAGTATTTCTACAATCTTATCCAGATTGGTAGTTTATTATAAGACTATTTTGTTTGTCATACCGACGGTCCCGCAATGGCTTGGCTTGTCCGACTGTTTTAATTATATTACATCAAATATGCGAAATGCATAGAACTAAGTTATACTATATATTCAATAATATAAAAATGAATCTCTATTACCCTTGGTCACGACATCACCCGTGAACAGCTGGACCGCACTTTTGGTATAACTGTCAGACGTTTGACAGTTAGTGCGATTAGGTAATTAAGGTTAAGTAGAGGATGAACGTTTGTATGGAGCAACTACGCGTGCCAAGCCGGGGCAGGTCGCTAGTATTCAATAATCTTATATTGTTGTAAATTAAATCACTATCTGATCTCCATCGAAGCGCATGATTTATTCTCATTAAATCCTTAGCGCCGGCAACTATCTTCCACTGGTCCAGCGTAACCACACCATCAAGAACCCAACAAAGTGGTGCTACGAGCCATTTGAACCTATTACCGGATCTAGTTTGCACTACTGACGTCAGTCCTCAATGACTGTGTATATTTTTTTCTAGAACATTGCCGATAGTGAATCAGATGCTGGCCGGCGGGATGGCGGGCGCGTGTCAGATCGTGATCACCACGCCTATGGAACTTCTGAAGATTCAAATGCAAGACGCCGGCAGAGTGGCGGCACAAGCGAAAGCGGGTCAGTATTTAAACTGCTTTTTACTTATTTTCTAACTGGTTCCTGCGTCTTCCTTCGTTTGCAACAATAATTACATCAAGCAGTATTAACTTTGTCCAAGATTCTATCCCATTTTTTATCAAAACTTTCAGAATACTTCTACTAACTGTATATGGAAGAATACTAGGTACCTCGCGGTTGCACTAGCCCGTGGTGCACACTTGCTAGCAATACATGTGTGCTTACATGGTTTACATCGGTCGGAGCGTGATGTTAAATAGCCTATAACCTTCCACGATAATTGGGCAAATGCGAAAATAATTGTTCGGGTCCTATCCCTTAAGGCTTAGCCAGCGTTAACAATGTCAGCGCACAAGAAATGTTTTTTTACGTCAGATTACAAATATTTTGATTCTCTCTGCTTTCCTCTAACCGCATTAAAATCCGTTGCGTAGTTTAAAAGATCTAAGGGAACAGACAGCGAAGACTTTTATGCTTATGTAAAGGTATAATGTAAGATGGATACAAAGTTATATTTTTTTTTAATTAGAGAATTGATTGGTTTTCTCCTTTGTATGTTGGCAGAGGGTCGTAAAATAGAGCGTCTGACGGCGACAATGCTGACCAAGCGTTTGCTGAAGGAGCGCGGCGTCCTCGGCCTGTACCGCGGTGTCACCGCCACGGGCGCGCGCGACGTGTCCTTCAGCGTCATCTACTTCCCCATGTTCGCCATACTCAACGAAATGGGCGCGAAGGGGAACGAGGCACCGCCATTTTGGTAACAACTCACATATATACATAAACAGTCTCTGTGAATGATTGCATAGATATAATAATAATGCGGAACTAAGGTAACATTGCACAAATTGCTAAATTTAAGAGGCAATTGGCACGACACTTTACTTGTAGAACCGAAAATTGGTAAATTTCAAAATATTTTCGGAAAACGACTTTTGCTCGTATTACCTTACAACATTAGCTATTCACACGATTTCACTTCATCTGACGATTTCCTGGAAATTACAACATTTCCTATGAAAGTATAAAAGTGTAATCGATTGTAAATGGTATGTTGATGTCTGTTTACAAAAATTCTATTTTGCTGTAAAACGTACGGTATTTATTAACTTTGTAAATATAGGTGGTCCTTCTTATCTGGTTGCGCGGCTGGGTCGACGGCGGCGCTAGCTGTCAACCCCATGGACGTGGTCAAGACGCGGATGCAGACGCTCTCCAAGGGTAGCGGGGAGAAGCAGTACTCGTCCATCATGGACTGCATCATGTGAGTAGCTTGGATATGTCTTAAAATACTATGTTATACGTCAATATTCTGTCACAGTTATACAAATCACGAGTTTATGTATTTGGGATGCATGTTTAGCAGAGACTCGACCGGTGAAATACCACATTACTGAAGACAGGTCTGAAGTAGAAGTCTTATGCATTTCGTCAGATACCTGAGGTGACTGATGCCTAATTTTTGATGTCCTTTTCACGTGGGAAGAGGTTTGATGAGGAAGGGTAAGGGATAGGAAAAGGAAATATTATTTACCCTTTATCCCCTTCTCTGTCCATTAAAGGTACCCAAATGCACCTTCAGCCTATTGGTTATACTGTGATACTCCAGGGACATCTGACATACGAACTGGATGACACCTCAAACTTCAGTCTTTCAATCCATTTAGGCTACAGGGGTGACCCCCAATGGAACGGACATACATATTGTTGGATTAAGTGGCAAACGTCGTAACTCCATCAGATTCGAATCCGAAATTTAAGGGAAAACGCGTTATTTGATAGGTATGTAGAAAAAATATATTTCATGATGTATTACTGTTCCTTGTTTGCAGGACAACATTGAAAAATGAAGGTATAACGGCATTCTTCAAAGGCGGCGCTTGCAGAATGATGGTGATCGCTCCTCTATTCGGTATAGCGCAAACTGTCTACTACATAGGAATAGCTGAATATTTGTTAGGGCTCCCTAAATAAATATGCCAACTCTCTTGGTACTCCCAAACCAGGTCTCGATATTTTGGCTGTAAAGGTTTTAAAAACCATGTTATTTCGGTTTGTTATGATAATGTTCCTAAAAAGGTTTGAATTGCTTAAAGTTGGAAGGTTTGTATTAATTTATTTATACACTGCCCTACGCCTTGCTTGCGCTGGAAGAGCTTAAGTGTAGCTTGATACTAAATTGTATCAAGACTATAATTAGACAAAATTAAATTGATGATTAGATAAATATAAGATGGCATTGGACTGACCACACCAATCAAAAAATATTTTAAAATATTAGAGCTATTTTATCATAAATTAAAATGAAGAAGGGCACAGATAATATAGATAAATGATGGGTAGTTAAATTAACAACATTTGTCAGTATTAATTGATGCCATTTTGTTGTATTGCCTAATGAACAAAATGTTCCTTCAAGTGAGATCTTATGTAGCAATTTGCAGGCGTTCGTAGAAAAGAAACTGCAGTATCTTCTAGTATGCTTTATTGAAAAGAAGAGCTGCGGTTGTATAGCAAAGAAATAAAAAATGTACTTATTGAGATGTACTAACTGCGTTTGGTCAGTCCCTTTATTGTCATTTCTTTTTTGGACTCAAGTCCTTAAAATCAACTTTCCTTGATAGGAGGATGTATTTACCACTAAACTCTTTCAGTTAATATGGCAATAATATTTTGTGTTATTATTTAATAGTCAATTTTGTATTTATTTGAAGGATTTGCTTTAATATATTAATTTATTTTATATACAATTATTTATATTTCGATACGAAAGCTCAATTGTTGATTGTTTTGACATAATTGATAAAGATCCTGGATGAAATTTCTTATTTTAAATTAATATACGGTTAGATGTTGGTCACTTAAACTGGGATGGTGAAAAATAATTAAATGAGTAAGAATTTGACCTTGAAACAACTCTTCATTTCTCTTAGCCTCTGTCCACCCCAATTTAGTTCTACGATCGGGTTGATATTTCATGTTAAAATAATTGTAAAATGAAAGTTTGTGTTTTATAAATTATTTTATATCGCCATCACATAATGTAAGATCCCCTTTATCTTCTGTCCTTTTCCAACGTATGTGGGGTCGGCACAGTAGGCACTTCTCTTCCATAACCCTCTAACAGCCGTCATGTTTGAATTTACATCCTTCTTACGCATGTCAACTTCATACAAAAATTTAAGGTATTGTTAATTGTTCATTCTCATTACGGCAGCCGAATGTTACTGTTGTAAGTCTTAGGCCCACAGTTATATGTGTGTTCATCATTAAGTAGTCATTTGCAAACTTATCTGCATATTAGTCACTACGGGACCTGCAGTACTAACAAAGTGTTGTGACATTGAACAGCAAACGTCAAAAACATGTTTCAAATTATGCAAGTTGTTTAATTTTGCAGGCGTTAAATAAGCACAGAAATGTAATCATATAAAAGTAATGTGTAACAAAGAAAGAAAGAAAACTAGAGATTTAGAGCCTGTGTGAGAGACATAGAAAATACCTCACTATCTTATTCTATCTCATTGTATTGAGTGTATACTTCTCTCTCTGTTTTGATCCACCAATGTGATATTTTTCTTCTCTCTCATGTAACGAAATGTATCTAAAATGGCGCATCTTTAGAACAGCCTTCTCTGGTGTTGGTTTTGGTGGACTGGTGTTGCTGTCGCCTTTTTATGCGCCTTATTGGCCAAGTTTTATTTGTATTGAATTAAAACAAGCTTACAATTTCCGTTTGGTTTGCTGCTAAAAAAATATCTAACTTATTTAATATTTATTTATTTTAAATTATAAAATATTAATTTTATTTCAAAATACTCGTAATAAAAGATTTTAATATGTTATGTAGTTAGATGTTATAGCAATTTGCTAGTTTTCGATTTCATTGTCAATGTTAATTGTATCCGTTAACATATTAATGCTAAGTATTATAATATTCGAATAGAAAAAAATTACGTGTAGGGTTTGTAATGACATAAGTTGTTACTTGTTCAATTAATGCATTGACAATAATTACACGCTATATACAAAACGGGTGTTAGTGTAACTAATGTATTTTTTGTGAAAGTTTGAAATTTTAACTAAATATAATATGTCAATTTAAAACGGCATTTAACTAAATGTCGTATAGACCTTGACAATTTGTTCAAGTTTTTTCATTAGAAATTGTTGTTTTGTTATTTAATAAAAATCTACAATATGGCATTTTCTCACTTGTTTTAGTATAAATTATGTCTTCTTTTAAACTCCCATCTTTTAATAAAAATTGAATGTAATTAATTCTTAATACGATTTTATTCAAGCTTGTATGGAGAATTTTAGCACCGTTTTAGGTAGGCAAACTTTCTTTGTCTCGAATTCGCTTTTGATATTAGTAAATAGATTTGTGTATGTTATTTACTTTACTTATAACCTTATATAATGTATGTTTTTGCTAATTATATACTGTAGTTTCATCAGCTATATTCTTGTAATTTAAAATGAATTATAGAAATTTCTAAAATATAATATTGTAATGTTTCAGTATATTTTGTTAATAAAGGGCTTTAAATGAACAATTATACAAAGATAAACTAAAACTAAAATAATCTTTTATAAAATCTCGTCCAATACTCTATGATTTCATTGTTTACGGACGACTATTTAAAATAAACATTATTGTCAAGGTCTACACTTGGCCAGATTAACACAAGCCATGTGGTCAATTAACGGTATCATGATATTTTTATATCGTAGGATCAATTGTTGAAGACATTAATTAAACTGTAGCTTATCACCGACCATAAAAATAAAAACCTTAAAATTGGGGAAGTTATTTTCAACTGGCAACACGCTTGACTTTATAAAATGTATGAAGAAAATAACAAAATAATTTTAAGCTGTCTATAGCGGTCCGGCTTTGATTGAAATCCGAATTGATACCAGATTTATAACTTGACACCTCATATTCTGCATCTAAGAGTCCAGTGAGAAGTGGATAAGTATATTTTAATTACTATTATTGGCAAGTGAACAATAACGTGAACTCATTATTACTATTATATAAATTTAGAATCAGTATCGGAAAGTTAAAAGCGATTAGGCGGATTTTTAATGTTAAGATTCTTTAAAAGTCAAGGCTATAAAAATAAACTCATGATTTGATAATCCAATTCCGTGTATGAAATTCAAAATTACAAAAAAAACTTTATTTTTCTGGTCGGTCTGTGTACGATGCATTGATATAACACATTATATTCCAGTCGGCCGCAAGCCAGTGATATGTACCTGCCGCATATTTGTTAAATATAGCATGGACCTAGTCAAATAATTTATGTAAATTATGGAATATTTATTAATCGGAACGCAATATTTAAATGTGTGTAAAAAACAATACAGAATAAAAACTGCTTGTTTAGCCCTAGAACTTAATAAATATTTGTGGAATATTTATTTTATTTTTACCATTTGTTGCCACCATTGATTGTCGGGGTGAGAAAAATACCTACGATCGACATTCGTACTGTAACTGGGTTTGTTCACCTGATGTAAAGGTACTAAGCAATTGATTGAGGCGATGATTCTGCTTTTATCTCCGTAACATCAACTGTAGTGTATCGTCCTTGATGTAGATTTTGGCATTGCATGGTACCAAGTACACACTAAGGCGACAAGGGCAAGAATACACTTTGAATCGATATACTATCATTGCTATACCCTGCTTTTAAACCACTACTAACTTAAATATTGTGTGGTATAGTATGACAATGTAATGAGGCATGTTACATTTCCTTTATGGTACGAGTCTTAAACTAAACTAAAAGGCCCAGTGGGCGCATAAATGTTTGTGAAAAAGATTTTGAAAATGAGTAGTTTAGAAAATAAAAATATCGCAACATTAAAATAGATTGTTCTACGTTTCTTTCTTTTAAAAATAAATCGATAGGGTAACCCGCACTACTGATTTTATTAATTGTAACTGCTGCTACTTTTTCCTATTAATTATAATTAGCCTTTTTGTACTTAACTTTTTCATTTTCATTAGATCTTTCATTATATATTAAAAAAAACTGTTTAGTAATCCACAGAATATCATTGTACCCGGAATAATCTATGTTAAAAACATTTTATGCAGTGGCAATACGATCAGACAAATGTCAATAATTGAAGGGACGCCGTGTAAATCTTAAATATTTGGTTAATTTTACTTTTTAATTTGCATATTTACGAGATTATTTAACTGAGAACTATAAGTGTCGCATTAACCGATTCTCAATTCAGCGAGATGGCAACTTTAGGCCCTAAGAAGGATGGAGGGCCTAACGTGGAATTCTTCCAAGCGCCGGAGTCACTAGCGCAATTTGATCAAATTCGTGTTTGGCTACAAAAAAATTGCAAAAAGGTTAGTTAAAGTTGGACACATAATTTCTATTTGGTCAACGTAAATAATGTATATCTTATTTATCTTTAAATAATTATTGATCACTGGAGACACAAACATTGTTGTTATAAGAAAAGCGATTCATGAATATTTCCATCCTATTTGTAGTGCAGCTTGTTAGTCGAAAAAACGATTGGAACTTGGGAACAATGGTCTAGATTAGTGTCATTGGTCCAAAATGACATAGAAATGTATGTTATAAGATAAGTATCATTTCATATTTTGTGGGCAAGCCAAATTAAATAAAAAAAGATAGAAATATATAAATAAATAAATATCTAATAACTATCAGTATCATCCTGTGGTCCAGTTAGCTAAAAAAAATTAAATACATGAACCTGGTACATAAATCTCATTCTTTTACATAGAAACTCATATATTTCTGTGCTTTCATAAAGTCTAAGACTGCTGCCCTTTTAAATAGTCTAATAATTTATGTCTTACATCTTGAGCTTGTAAATATATTATGGAAATAAATAAATTTTATCTCATGGAAGGAGGCGATAAATATCTTTCCACTTAATAATATTACAGATGATAGAGACTACTGATTTTATTTTTATAATTACTGAAAGATAATGAGAACACCAGCTTGTATTATAAAAAGAAGTACTATTATTTATGGCAAATGCAGACTAAATGAAGATGCTTTGCCAGCATTAAGGTAGGGGTTCCTTTATAAAGAAGATGGCAAAAGAGCAAGTGTTTCACCTGGTATCAAGTGACTGCTACCCTAAGACATCTGTAACAAGGTATTGAGTTGTATATGCTTTCCCTGTCAAATGTCGTATGTGAAAAACTCATCCAGTAAAGTTGTTAAGAATTAAGAGTGTGCTTTAATTGTGGCAGGTCACGGCATATCTTGCTTGAAAAAAAGTGAAGATAGTTAAGTGCTATTAACATTGGATAGATCTAAATTCTTGACAACTAGTGAAGCTGTGATCAAATAAACTAAAATAAATGTAAAGTTCAAACCATTTATGTGAACAGCAGCAACAATTTACATGTTTTGAATAAGCATCTACAGTTTAACAGAACTTTGAGTTGGCCAAATATTAACTGACCCTAAATCCATTAGTATGCTTAGTCAATTTTAATTACCTTAACCTGGGTACTAATTGTGTGGTAAGGTCAGTTAATAACCAATTAGTTAATATAATCTTTTCATTATAGGACTATTAGATTGAAGTTAGAGGTGCATATTCTGTAAACATTTTCTTTTGCAGCATGTACAAGCAGAGCCACCCACTAAAGAGGGACTGGCACAGCTTGTCATTCAGCTTATCCAGTACCAGGAAAACAAGTTGGGGAAAAATGCTGCAGATCCACCATTCTTAAGGCTTCCGGTAAGTCCTTTAATACTATTCATTGTGTGTTTTATAAGACATTAATTAAAACTTCAATTTAAAAGAATTTTTGATAATGTTTACTTAATAACAGCATATAATGTTTAAATCTTTTTAAAATCAATTTAAATTTATTTTAAATACTTTCAAAACCACTTAAACTCAACGCACCACAGAAACATAGTCTGTACTGACAAATTTAAATTTATTGTTGGCAACACTGAATACATTACCTACATAATGATTTCTTATATTTATGTGAATACTAAACATTGGAATAAAACTGATTTTACGGATTATGTCGCCTATCTTTTACGTTTTTTTGTGTATCTTCAATATTCAGCTGCTCCAGGATATACAAATTGATTTTCGGTGATTCCCCTAGCTCCTGTGCCTTTTATTGCGAAAAGGGAGCCAGCTTCTGGTTGTTGAATTTGTTCTGCTGTGTTGAGTCCGAAGCTACTCGTGGTCACATACAATGTTTCTAAATCATGACCACCCCATACAACCGATGTGACCTTGCTCGCTGGTAGCTTATGTTGCTCTAGTAGTTTCCCTGCTCTGGCGTCGATTTTGATTACCTAAAAATTATATATTATAATTTATCACAGTTTCTACTTTATAAACTTAAATACTTCTGCTCTGATTATTTTTTTATATGAAAGGCTTACTTATTATATTATAATAAAGGTAATACATTCTGGCTGTCATTACATTGTATGGCTTAAAAAATCATAGTACTCAATATTGGTATTTTCTGTATAATCAATTTATAATAGGTATTTAAATGTAAGTAATATTGGTAATTAAGGTAAATGGTAAGTGGAATAAAATATTTTACTCTATATTTTTAATAGGCTATGAATATTAATTCATAACATACTAAGAACCTTGCCTGTCATTGGAAGGCTTTTAATATGCTATGGATCTGGGTAACTTAGCTTACTTTCCCGCCATTGTAACAGGCAACCCACAAGTTGCCATCTCTGTCAATAGTCATTCCATCTGGCAGCCCGGTCACATTGTTTGCTTGAAAGCTGAACAGAGTTCTCCTGTTACCTGAATTCAACACAATTTGTTCAATTTCTCGTTTCTGTTATAAGTTTTAAGTTTGATATAATGTTTAACTACTAAGATGTGACTTTTGTAAACAAAGGTTTGTACGTTAAAATTCGAAAATTTCATTCTTTTTATAAAAATTACATTTTCTCATATTAACTTATAATATTTGCTATCCTGTATTCACGTTATACAATTTCATTTCACTTTATCTCACAATTTCTACTAAATTATAACATTATCGATGAAAGTATAAAATGTAAATGTAAATGACATTTGCTTACAACAATAATATCTTGCAATGAAACAACTATTATTTCTATACGTACGTATAGTCCCGTCTTCTAAATTGTAGTCGAAAACGTCAATGTTTCTCGTTGGCGTGTCGATGTAAAACATGAATTTGCTGTCCTGTGTCCACGCGATGCCGTTGGAAACAGTGACTGGTCGCACCCATACTGCTGGGTCTAACACGTTATGCTGGTCCACCATGTATAGCGTGCCCTGGTCTTTGTCCACCACCGACCCGACTTCCTTGCCCATTGTACCTGGAAGGTTAAAATCTGTGGTTGTGTTTCGTGCGTAATTTCATGAATTTCACGATATTGTGTCACTGTCACATTTTAATTTGACTCATACAGAATTTTACAAAACTACGCCTAAAGCCGAAAGGGCCCCCCCCTTTCGGCTTTAGGCGTAGTTTTCTGGGGGGGGGGGGTAAAAAGTCCATTGTAAACAGCAATAGTTAAAAACCGTAGGATGACCCAAAAAATAATAATTTTGATAAAACAAAATAATCATCAACACAGACTTATTATCGACTGAATTAAACAGTCTAATAATTCGATTACATTTAATAATAAATCGCTCATCGCTATCCTGAATTGATGCGTGTGTACGTGTGTATGTTACATTCGGAAATCGAATTTTAGATGTAGATTGTAGATTTACTAGCTAATATTGCATGCAAATCTTTAGTTTACCAGTATTAACCGGTAAAAACTGGCTAAATTGTGAAATGATAAAGATCATAGTAAACTCACCGAACCAGAGGCGTCCTCTAGCATCGACCTTTCCATCGTTGCATCTGTTATCGGGCAGACCTAGGTCGACGATACTGAGGAGTCTTAGAGAACTGTCATTGGCCGGTCCATCCCACGACATGAGGTAGAGTTCTGTCCGGACACAG
The DNA here is from genome assembly GCA_029849275.1 of Papilio elwesi. Taxonomy (NCBI): domain Eukaryota; kingdom Metazoa; phylum Arthropoda; class Insecta; order Lepidoptera; family Papilionidae; genus Papilio; species Papilio elwesi. The sequence continues at coordinate 2,701,259 of CM056704.1, read as the reverse complement.
ACCAGCGCCGTACCCGGATTGTCTTGCACTGTCACCACCAGCGATACGGGTCCATAGCCTAGAATTATATAAATTACTCCAGAACTTCGACATTCATTAACCGATTTTTACCAATTTACATATTATCTGACATATCTATATATTCCTTATGCCTGATCTTGTACCAATTATTAAATTATTCCCAACGAGTAGTTCAAGGCAACTTAGAGACTTTTATCCTTTGCTTTACAACCGTTCTCTCATCCATGCATTTAGCAGCATAGAAGTGATGATTGAGTGAATATTGTTTACCTATTTGTCGAGTGGTTACGTTTCCAGTGCCGGCGTCCATTCTGTGTACCTTTTGTTCTATGATGTCCACCCAGTAGAGCGCATTCTCCTCCTGTGACCAATGCGGTCCTTCAAAATGTGTTCCACCGCGGTATACCTAGGCAAGTGTATTTTGTTTGAATTTTATTTTACTTAAAGTATTGTCTCTGTAGTGTTCAACCAGCACTCTTTCAACTGCTGGACCGTAGGCTTACATGACACAAAGATCGATCGCCTGCCATCCTCACCACTAGACTCTTTTAACCTTGACCAGATCGTGAGACCAATTAAAATATGATTAGACGGAGTCGGAGGTCGTAAATTATTGCGGTAAAGTTCAAATGTAATCTAAGTGATCCTAAGTCAAGTCTAATCTTCTGAAGTTTCTTGTATGGCAAAGTAAAGTAAACGAATTAATTAAATACAAAGAACATAAAAATCAAAATGTTTGTTAAATAAAGTCTGTTTATATTCCTTTAGTTTTGGCGGGGAAAAGTTCGAAATGTTAGTTAAATAAGTCCGCCTACCCTGGCGAAATTAAAAAGTGTAGGAGCTTTTCTAACGTATACTCAGCTAATAAAACGAATTCTTAGAAATATAACTTACAGTTTTTATAATCGGTGCTGTTGGCCTCGACGCATTTATTATTTCTATCAACGAAATTAACACAAGTATTCTTGTTGATATGGCCATGGTTCCACTTAACTAGATGTAAGATTTAACACAGTTTTTGTCTGTATACAATGTAATGTTAACGCTTCTAAAACTCTTGAAGCGTGTCGTTGTCTCGACGTTGAACCGGTAACTGGTGTTGCGCCAAGCTTAGCGCCACCGACTTGGTATAATTGCCTCCACTCGCTACGTCATTTAATGTACAGTTCATTGGATCTATAATGTTCGTTGCATTCATAAATTCGACTCATTATTTGTTATCACTTTTTTTTAAATAGGTATCTGTTGTTAATGGACGACGGTGAGTACTGAGGTCATATAAACTGCGTGCGAATTTCACACAAACCTGAAGATCTCGGACTAAATCCCGAACACATTATTATCTATTTGTGTTTAAACCCGTAATTATTTTCTGTTCGTCAGAACTAATGTTAATTCTTTAATAAAGGACATTGATCAGTTCAGTTATTCTTCGGTCGCGCACCACTGCCGATGCTGCGCGGATGTCCGCGTCACATCAAGGTTTATAGCTAACTAGCTGTTGCCTGTGGTTTCGCATGTATTTATTTAAGATTTTTAACATAACACAATGTTTGTAAGACGATTCCGCATGTTTCAAAATGTTTTTTCGAAACGTTACCATGGCAACTAATATTGTTCGTGACGATTTTATGTACCGGATGTGTATGTTTTTTATTTTCGGGATACAAGGTGCCCCATCTCATTTTCTTTACCCTTGATAATGTGTATGAAAATTCCATGATGATCGGTTGAGTCGTTAAGGAGTTGACAATTCTTATAATCTAAACATTTTGCGTTTAACCTTTAAATTATGGTTTAGCTCCTTCCCGGAGAGTTCGTGCCGAAATATTGTAAACGAAAATGTTTATCCTTTTTAATGTATTCATCTGTAAGATAAACATTCAATTAACATGTGTAAGAAACACTCACGCTGTGTCATGCGTAGATAGAACTCTATCCATCGAATAGAAAACGATCCAAAGCTAGCCTCCAATAGGCTCCGGCTGCGGCTTAAAAGGTTTTCGTAATGGTCTATATATCAATCATAGCGTGTCCTTCTAGGGTTAAGCTGGCGAAGAACCTTGAATTTGTTTAGCGTGTATATTAACGTAGTTAATACTAGTTGGTTCCCGCGACTTACAAAACCGTAAAATAATTACTTTGAGTAGGTATTCATTTTTGCGTAATCCACACTAATATTATAAATGTGAATGTAAGTTTGTTTGTTACGCTTTCACGCGAAAACTACTCAACCGATCATCATGAAACTTAGTACACATGTTCTTGGAGGTACTAGAAGTAACATTGGATACATTTTATGAAAAAAAATAGTATATAAAAAGCGAAGTATGTATGTTCCCTATAGACTCCGAAACGGCTGGACTGATTTCGATGAAATTTACAGGGATTGTCTAGATTTGCACATTCCTATGTTTGGTAGCGATCGGATCGGATCAACATAATTAGTGGTACCCGGGCGAAGCCGGGGTGGGTCACTAGTACTTGATAATTGTATTTATTCTTGTGCTCGTAGTGGTAAAATTATCTGTCGTTTTTATCGTATCGTTATTAACAATGAACGTAAACAAAGAATGGATTTTAAGTATGTCAAATCCCGCATGAGGTGTGCACACTTTATTCTTTGTTCCCGAAGGCTTCATATATCAAAATAGATCCATCCATACGATCCATACGTATGCACCATATACAGATTTTCTTTTAATTGCAGATGAAAGTGTTTATGGATATGAAGCCGGGCGGCTCGCTGTGCACGGTGCTCGCCACCATGTTCCGCTTCAAGTCGGATCAGCGGTGGCGCAAGTTCGACTTCCAGGTCGGTAAGGTATGCTGTCGCGCGCGCACGCCCGCCTCGCTCTCACCGCAAGCCCTCCTCGCAGCCCCTGCAGCCCCCCGCCAGATGCCATACCACGCGGCAGTAACTCGCATACACAATGACACGCGTTTGACAGAACCAGACAGAACATTTTTCACATAATTTCCCGCGTTAAACGTTACCATGTATTAAAAATGTTCCGTTTTCATTTCTTTTAAATCAAAAAGATTTAATTATCTTTTAATATTTTGTAATGTTTTGTCGTACGCGTGTTATTGCCATTCCAATCGCACGTTCAGATGGTATGACATGAGCCATTAACAATATACTCTCCGAAGTTGGTAACGTAGGTATTATTTTCAAGTTACATTGTACACATTGTTTTCTTGGCAAGGATGTTCGAAGAGTTTTCAAGTCACAAAAACTACCTTTGAACAATCTTTATTTACTTTTATTGTTTTGCACTTTGAGGCAAATTTTAAATTAATTAATTAAGTAATTGTTTCTATTTCAAATAAAAACTGTTCATTTGTTTACCTTTAAGCAATGCACACACCACAGAGGGATCAAAACAAGCTTAAACCTTATCTAAGATGAACTTGCTCAAAACATTGAAGCGCAATTTTCAACGTGTCAAATAATAGTCAAAGACAAAGACATCTGGAAATAAAAGAAGGATTCCACAATTCACCTAGTTTATGGTATAAAGAATAATTACTGAAACCACTTAAATAAGCAAAGCTGATGTTTAAATGTCAGTGATCAATTAAATATTATATTTGAATAAATGAAAAACAATGTGCAATATTTGTGGTGTGTTTTAGAATTTGATCTTGACGGAGACGTTTATATAAACCTCCGTTATAGAGGTCATGAGAAATAATTAATGATTCGTATTGTTTAATCTTGTAACTCTCCCCTCGTCCCCTCTCTTGCAGGGGCCTGTGTCCCTGCAATGGGGAACAATCTCAAAGGCCAATTTATTATATATTATATTAAAATTAAGTAAAAATAAACACTTGAATTCTTTACTCAGTAAGTACATATCATTCTGAATTCCCAATCATGCAATTCATTATGTTGCAAATCGCTTGTTATGGGATTTAAAGGTGGGTATCTCTGTTCTGTATGTATGTACGTATATCATTTGTATTTTCCTTTACGGCCAGTCATGTTTTGTTGTGAATAACATTTTGTGTTTTGTCACTAATTGTTTGTATTGGGACTTGTGAAATTCACCCTTAATGTTTATGCATGTTTAACAAAAATTATAATCAAAATTCACACAAACAATTACGATTTGAAATAGTTTTTTCTACTCATACCATTTGTTGCTTTGTGTTGTTTCACTTCATACTTTGTAAACATAGATTGCAGTTAGTTTTCTATTAATAATATAATAATATAGGTAATTTTAGAGTCTCCCGCATTGTGAGAAAGTTCCCCAGTCTGTACTGTCTGACCATTGGTTGGTTGAAAAAAAGGACTCTTTATATAATTTATTTTAGAATTTCTTGTTTCGGTAGATTTTTTTAAGTACATTATGAGAAATGTTTTAAATAGAAATAAACCCGATAATATGATTGGAATGAAGTGACGTTGCTATTGACTTGGATAATAATTGTATTTGTAACTGTTTGAAATCATCAATAACTATGACGGATTATTTATTATACATTCGAATGAATGTCGTAATGGTAAGTCGATTATTTGAACTTGAGGAACACAACATGGCGAATTTCCTTTATACACATGCAGTATCCTTCAAACAAGGCTAATTGTAAAAGAAACTGTGGCTTTTTTACCTTCAATAAAATAGTTAATAAAACGCACTTTCTAGATAATATTAACGTGACAAGTGTTGAAGCTATCGCCCCCTATTAGTAGTTTAACTATGGTACATCCGCGAGTGACTTACGAAAAATTCTTTAGTAAGCGATTTTGTTGTTTTTAGATTCAAACCTAAACAACTAAATGACCGTACAGTAATATTATATAATCTATTTATTTCTACTTATTTCAATATCAAAGTAAATATGCTATAAAATCCCACGCTTCTCTAGCCAGTATTTCGATTCGAACTTATACTAAAGTCTCTACTTTTTTCTCTCCCTTCCTTTCCTCCCCCCTTTCCAGAACCCCTCCCGGAAGGACCTGAACGTGCAGATGATGATGGAGATCGAGAGCGCCCTCATGAGCGCGGAGGTGATACGCTCGCCCTGCGTCTACATACGATCTGATGTAGACAAGGCCACCGCTAATAAAGTCAAAGACATCGTTAGCAATCATCAGGGGGAAATTTGTGGTGAGTTGACCAAAAATACGACCTATAGTCTTCGTAAGTTGTCACAGGTGAGCAACTAACGTGACGTGCGGCGTGTTAACGACATAATAATAAAAATGCGTGACAAATTATGGCGGCAGTGCAGGCCACAAATATTTAAAATGACTGCCTAAAATTTTCGTAACTCTTGCCGTGTGTCTCGCTCTCCCAAGGGCAAGCTGTTGCGGTCGGTTGTTGCTTTTGCAGCTCAGGTCATACTTTGAATTTGATTATATTTCAGTGTGAAATTTAAACTTTTTTTTATGTAAGCTGGTAGTACTATGCAAAGAGTTGTGGAAATTCAATCCCTAAGGGGATGAACAATTTGCATTGTATGGAAGGGCGGACGAAGTCACAGGCAATGGTAGGCTAACGAATATAAATCTGATCTATACTGTGTATCGTATTTTCAGAAGACGAAGAGGATGCGACCCACATCATCTATCCGACAGTAGACCCTCTGGAGGAGGAATACGCTCGGCCAGTGTTCAGGCGCGGCAACGGTGCCCTCGTGCACTGGTACTACCTGCCGGACAGCCATGACACATGGACACAGACCGAGCTGCCGGTATGTTGTGCTTTTTGGTCTTATAGAAGTATTAGGCAGGTCATATAGCGGAACGTTTAGACAAAAAGTGGACATTCGAGACAACTATATAGGATAGATATATAGATACTACGTCCAGTAAATTTGTTTATTTATTGGTAACGTATTAGCGTAATTGAAACTACAGTATAAATTACACATCATAATAAGGTAATGTTGATATGTTTATTTTTCGCAGGTGGACGTACCCGAAAGCGTGAGTTGGGAGTGCACGCGCTCGGACGTATGGCGCGTGTCGGCGAGCTGGGCGCTGGACCTTCCGCAGTACAACGAGTGGATGAACGAGGAGGACTACGAGGTGGACGCAGCCGGCAAGAAGAAGGTTACCTTATATATCTAGTGTTTTTTTGTAATAAAAGTGGTGGAGCAAGCGGTTTTTACAGGACCACCGTAATCCATCACTATCCACAAATAGCGCCCCGCCCTGGCTTCGCAGGGGTAGTAAAAAAAGTCTCTAGGCCGAGTAATTTGGGCTGTACGTTGAAATATCAATCAGTCAATTTCTTCTTTTTTATATATAGACAAAAGTGTAACCAATGGGTGGCCAGCCTCTATAAATACCATAGAACAATCTGGGAATCATACCGTTTTTCTAAAGTCTTCCATGACATATATGTTTGTAAAAATTGTGGTATCCTCAAAGGAAAGCAATAATTATGCAAGCGTGTCAAAGAAGTGCTCTCTTAGTCGACAGTAGTGACTTCAACAAGTGACTAATTTTTTTGATAAGAAGTAGTAGATGCCTTAATTTTCTTGTTCCATAGAACAATTTGTAAGACCTACAGGTTCTGTGGTACAAAATAAAGAAGTAATGACTTATTTTGTCCTATGACGCCATCTTCTATATATATTGCATATAATGGATTCTATTCAGGTGCACAAGCTGCGGCTTTCCGTTGACGATTTGATACCGGGCGCTGAACCCTCGAGCAAAGGCAAGAAGAGCAAGAGGAAACGATCCCCATCCCCTCCGCCGCTGAAACATGGCAAAAGGAAGAGGTAATGTTGAAATTGATAAAACTATATTATTATGTACCAGCGACTCGCCCCGACTTCGCCCGGGTACCACTCATTATGTTGATCCGATCCGATCACCAAACTCAGGAATGTGCCAATCTGGACAATCCCTGTAAATTTCAACGAAATCGGTCCAGCCGTTTCGGAGTCTATAGGATTACATACATACTTCGCTTTTTATATACTTTTTATAAAAAGTATCCTACGTTACTTCTAATGTCTTTAAGAATATGTGTATAAAGTTTCATGATGATCGGTGGAGTAGTTTTCGCGCGAAAGCGTAACAAACAAACTTACATTCATATTTATAATATTAATAGGGATAGTCCGAATTTAAAATGACAGCGTTTTCCCATGCAATAAAACGCTTATTAAATAACTTACCATATTCGAAGCCTAATTTATGAGAGTGGCAACACTGCTTTTCCCTGATTGGTCGGTTCGGTATTTACTGCCCCTTCCTAGCCCCCTCTTTCCCTTTCCCTCAATCTTCTCCACCCAGGCAGAGATCAGATTTAACAACAGAAGGTTCTTTAAGAACAGTGTTTACCGAGAGACTGAAGTCTTGTGTTTTTGGTAAATCTTTTAGTAACTCTCCGCTCACGTCTAAAGACACTTCACTAGTATTATCATAACACTCGCGAGATTGATCGACACTATATTTCCGAGATAAAAACTGCTGGATGTGACTTACTTGCGTGGCGAGGGCAGCCAATGCGTTCTCAGTGTCAAGCCGACGACGCTTTTCCCTTTCTCTTGAAGCCATTGAGGATTTTCTTTTTCGTTGTTTCTTTGTCGTAGGCTCAGCGTTTTGGGCCACAGCCGCCAGTGCATTATCCTCGCTTTGAGAACTCGACGAAGACGAGTCCGAATCCATGCTCTCCGTATGAGCATAAAGAAAGAACAAGTAGTTTTTTTAGTCGAGCTGGTAATATGCTTTCTTTCACGACCGCTCAGTGCGAAAATCAGGACGCCAATGAACCCCCGGCGGCACTCTGGGCCCAAGTGCCCTGCCTGGGTGGAGGGGATAGAGGGAAAGGGTAAGAGGGGGCTAGGAAGGGACAGGAAATACCGACCCGAGCAATCAGGGAAAAGCCGTGTTGTCACTCATAAATTAGGCTTCGAATAGCGGTACATTTGCTTAATATTATGTTTAAAACTACGAGTAGAAGTAGTAGTAGTAGTAGTAGTAACGTTCTTTAGTTCGAATCTGTACTGATAAGGGAATGTACCGATACTAAGTGACACGTTTAGGGAGGGGGATCTTCGAAATACCAAGCTTGGTCACTGGGCTAGAGGGGGACTGGTTCACATTTACCTATAGTACCAAGTTATACACGAAATGAAGTTACGAAAATTCTCAGCTGTGAAAATAAGCAACGAATGAGTGCGAAGCCACGGGCAACACCTATATATAAACGGTTTTATAATAACTAAATATTGAAATTCACCCTAGCAACGGCGTGTGGAAGTAACGAGTGTATATCACAATATTGTTTCAGTCGCATCTCGAAGCGCCGCGACAACGACGGCGAGGACGAGGAGGACAACGCGTCGCGCGACAACATCGACGCCGCACCGGCACCGGAGCCCGAGCGCTCCGCTGACAGTCAGTACACATCGCTTCAGCAATGTATCATCAGAATAAGATAGAATCTAGAATATCGTTTAAGATGGCTTATTGATCGAGTAATGTCGCGAAAGCTCCCCTTCCTCCTTCTGGAATAATGTTTAAGGCGACTTTTATAAGACTGTCTTGTTACTTATGAACCAGAACGCCGGAAATCATTAATATTTACTTGTTAAGTGCGGTGATCATAAGATACACGTATCTTAAAGTGCCTATAGTGTGTACTCGTCAATCATATGGGGAAAATAAACATATTAATAGTAAAAACTTCATATAGTAACAGTGTGTACTGTATTTTAGCCCCTGCCGCGCCACCTCCGGAGCCAGCGCCCGCGCCCGAGGCGCCCGCCACGCCCGCGCCTGCTATGGATGTGCACGATGACTCACAGGGCAAACACAGCGACTCCAACACGCAGGTATCATTTGTTTCATAAATCACAATGTATACTTGTATCGTCATGTATAACTTGTAGAAACCATTTATTTACCATTATTGAGTGTAAAACTGTGCGTAATGCATCCAGAGATCCCTACCCTGTGTGCTGAGTTGAAGAAGCTTCACGGTCGAAAGTGCTATGCACAACACCGTCCATGCGGAGTGCAAGAAAACCTTGAGAGAGAAGGTCACTAGAGAAGAGGCTAACCTCGGAAATTAGGCATTTAATGACGCACAGAGAGATGAGGGGACATATTACTCAAACTTACGACATACTAAAAATGATATCTTGAACCACTGATTACGGCGTAAGTGTTCGGATCTAGAAAAATAATATTCTAGGGTTCGGGCGTGGGTTTTCTTATTTAATTATATGAATATTCCAGGAGATGCTCAGTAAGGAGGAGCTGGAGGACAATGTGACGGACCAAACTCATCATATAGTGGTCCCGTCGTACTCCGCCTGGTTCGACTACAACTCTATACACACGATCGAGAAGCGCGCCCTGCCTGAATTCTTCAACGGAAAAAACAAATCCAAGACTCCTGAGATATATTTAGCTTACAGGTAATATATGACAAATACTGTTATAGAACCATCATTAAAACTTTCAAGTTACGATACTTAAGTATTGGGATCACTTAGCTATGGCACTTATACTACCGCGTAATCGAATTTAGATTTGTTTACTGATGTATTGTGATTGTATGATTTTATGTTTTTCTCTGACTTCGATGACTCTTTGATTACCAGGAACTTCATGATCGATACATACCGGCTGAACCCGACGGAGTATCTGACGAGCACGGCGTGCCGGCGCAACCTGGCGGGCGACGTGTGCGCCATCATGCGCGTGCACGGCTTCCTCGAGCAGTGGGGACTAGTCAACTACCAGGTCACTATACATACATGCGATGTGTGATTTAATCGGGTGTCTGAATCAATCGAAAGAATTTTAATAACTAAAATTATAAAGTAACTAAAACAATATACGTTGTACAGTTGGAGGCGGAGTCCCGGCCGACAGCGATGGGCCCCCCGCCCACGTCACACTTCCACGTGCTGTCCGACACGCCTTCTGGCCTGCAGCCACTGCAGGCGCGCCCCACGCAGCCCAGACCCGGTATGTGCCCTGCTATACATTATACTACGATCCATGCTCACTATTTATACCTGATCTGTTCTGTAAGTATTAATTATGTACCTTCACATAAAGCACTAAGACGAAAGAGTACCGAGTTCTATAAAACTGGTCTCGAACGTAATATAGGAACGCATGGCCATTTTTGTTGCTATATATTATTTATGTTTTAATAAATGTTATTATTCGATATCTTAGCGGAGAACGCGGCGGTGCCTAAAGTGGAGGCGGGTCTACCGAATGGAGCCGATGGTGGCGCTCCCGCGGCCGCCGCACCCATCAAGCAGGAGCCCGCCATTGAGCTGGGTACGGCTCCCGGACTCAAGCTCGACCAGGTACCACCACCTTCTCTAACCTTTTGTGCGCGATGTCACTCGGTTAAATCTCAACGTTAGAAGAAGCGAAACGAAGAAGCATACTTCCTCACGTCTGTTTTCTGTGAGACCGTGGTATTTCACAGGTCGAGCCGGCCCATTTGGGCAACGGATGTTGTTGTTGCGGCCTCTATCACTGTTAAAAGTGCACACCGTTTTTTGCTACGTTTATATTTTCTTACGTTTTCCGTGTTAGTATGTTGATACAATGTACGCGTGTCGTGTAGTACCGCGGCGGCGCGCGCGGACGCGAGTGGACGGAGCAGGAGACGCTGCTGCTGCTGGAGGCGCTGGAGCTGCACCGCGACGACTGGAACCGCGTGGCGGCGCACGTCGGCACGCGCACGCACGACGAGTGCATACTGCACTTCCTCAGGCTGCCTATCGAGGAGCCGTACCTGCAGGACGCCGCGTCAGGTACACCCAAACTCTCATCCTACTCCCCAAGCATTTGTGCTAGACGAGAATATAATTTGTGAAGCGAAAAGTTCGCTATTGGTGGCACAGGCTCTCGATCGAATCGCCGGAGCGTTCGGACTTCTCAAGTTGTCGTTACGCTTTCGCCTCTCGTAACTGATAGTATAGTAGTAGTAGTAGGGGGCTACTTTACCGCAACTCCACGACTAGCGCGTATTTTGCGTGTGGGCGGGACATGGATCACTCCAGTCAGCCCAACTCCCCGAAGAATCCCAGCAACCTCTTAATGTGGCCGATTATCTCCGGGAGCGATCCCAGCGAACCAAGATACTTTACCATGTACTGGGACACTGCAGGACAGTGTAGCATGACGTGTGACGCCGTTTCCTCTTCCTCTATACACGCTCTGCAAAGAGGGCTGTCAGTGATTCCTAAATTAAACAGGTGTTTATTGAATAGGTCGTGTCCTGATACTGATACTATATAACTGATAGTATATTTGTTATAGGCGGTGTGCTCGGTCCGCTGGCCTACCAGCCCATACCGTTCAGCAAGGTGGGCAACCCGGTGATGAGTGCGGTGGCGTTCCTCGCGTCCGTGGTAGACCCGCGCATCGCCTCCAAGGCCACCAGGGCCGCTATGGACGAGTTTGCCGCTATCAAGGTAATAATTACCTTTATTCTTATGTCAAAAGAACATGTAAAATAATAATATAATTTTGGTTTATGTCTATGAAATTATTTGAGTAGGTTCAACCGATATAACTTAATTGACTGGTTTAAAACAACCTATTAAATACTTACCAAACTAATTAATTATTATTATTTGTATTTTAAACTCCTAGTAATAACTGTAAAACATAAGAACTAAAAAGTTGGCATGGCAGGCATGGCGGATAAAGCCGCGGGTCACAGTTTGTTTATAATATACAGATATTTTTTCTGTTGAGATAAATTGATAATAGGTTGTACCTGTATAATGTATGTTTGTGTGTATAGGATGAAGTGCCGGCGGCGATGATGGAGGCGCACGTGAAGGCTGCGGGCACGCACGGTGCCGCAGCCGCACTCGCCGCCACCGGCATCGCTGGCACCGCACCCGATGCCAAGCCCCCAAGTACCTTAACACCACCATTATTTTAACAATCTCCCTTTTGCTGTCTGAAAAATGACAAAAAAAGTTATTGTCAATGTGACATCGGAGATGTACTGGACCTTTTCTTTTAGTAATGCATAAAAACAAAATGTTTGATTATTGTCCGTTTATTAGCTCTCCGAGTTTTAATTGGTTACATTAATAATAAACAAGAGAACAAGAGACATGACTTATCACACAGCCGCAGAAGCACAATAAACACGCTGCCTGACTTCTCGAAATATCTTCGAACGAATAACAGGACAGATTGTAAACTATTTACCGCCAAATTCATCATTTAGTGGAAATACTTTCAACAGGTGAGAAGAAAGAAGATGCGTCTGATGTGAAAGCGGAACCGATGGAGGTAGAAGAAGGGGATCTGAAGGTGAAGGAGGAGGCGGCCGAAGCTCCGTCCTCTGAAGATGCTAAAGACAGGAAGGAAACTGCGACACCTCCGCCAGGTAAAAGTTAAGATTGCATTTTCTCTGTGTTAGATTCAAAGCAAGCAGCAGTAATAATTCTGGAAAAATTAAAAGTCTTGAAGCAAATGTATTTCAAAAATTAGTCCAAGAGTGTACTTTACCTCTTTTCTCTCCCTAAGATGTGGTTTAACCACTACACTACCAAATGGCAGGATTTTATTGAAAATATCAAACTATTTTTTTTAATCTGACGCATGGCGTCTGAGATTTGGTAGCGGTAATCTCAATGACAGCGCCATCTACTGACTGCGGTGTCAATTTTATAGAATACTATTGAACAACTACTTGTATATTTTGGTGTAGGCGATGCGGGCAGCGGTAACGCCGGACAAGTGGAGGCGGGCGTCGCGGCGGCAGCGGCTGCAGCACTGGCCTCCGCCGCGGTCAAAGCGAAGCACCTCGCGGGCGTGGAGGAGCGTAAGATCAAGTCCCTGGTCGCCTTGCTGGTTGAAACCCAGATGAAGAAGTTGGAGATCAAGTTGCGACACTTTGAAGAGCTGGAAGCAACTATGGAACGGGAGAGAGAAGGTATGTACCTTCCAATACGAAATATCTCCAAATACGTATCCATATTTATGTTATCGACTTTGTTTATTTAAAAAAAATATAATCTTTAAAAAATCTACTAAAAGAACAACAATAGTGTTCCATCGTCTACGGAGTCCTATAATTCAAGCAACCAGTGGTCAGAGTTCCAGAGAGAGGAGGAGAGGTTCTCACAATACGGCCAAACTACATTTTTTTGTGTTTTCAACTGCTTACCGCGATCTTTTAGGTTGTTGGTCGAAGATCTTCGCTAAAAGTACGTTCGTCACTAGCCTGGTTTAAACTAACAGCGGTAGAGCCCGCAACAACATCATCAGTTGGTTCGACCGGTGAAATACCTCGACCTCACAGAAGACATTCGTGAAGTAGAATTATTCTGAGTTTCCTCCGATAAGTGATGTGCCGGAGGAGATTGTAGTTCTAATGATAAGAAGGGAAAACTCAGGGGTAGAAGATTTGACAGGAAAGGACTAATTGGACTCTGATGCTGCAGAACTAAAGACTAAAATTATTAGTAACTCTTATATACAAAGACGGGCTGCTCAATTACTTTATTCTTACGTTCCCAACAGGTCTGGAATATCAACGACAGCAGCTGATCCAGGAGCGGCAACAGTTCCACCTGGAGCAGCTGAAGGCAGCCGAGTTTCGCGCCAGGCATCAGGCGCACCAGAGGTGAGGTGTTTTTTTATAACATAGATAAGTTGAGCCCCACGTTTTTACCCGCCGTGCCATTTAACCACCTCATGTCCAGCATCAGCTGAATCCTATTTAATATCATAAACTCCAAAAGTTAATGCTCTACAAATTATTTATTTACCTTATTAAATAGGGAACTTTTTATGTAACACAAAATAATTTAAAACCTACAATAATTGTCATTATTATTAATAAAAAAAAATATATTTAAACTAACTTTTCGTCGAATAATCTTCCCTTACTTTTTATAACTTTTTTGACCAATCTTGGTAACCGGGCTATTAGTTTATTGATAGTTTCTTGTGAAACATTGTTCCAACTCTCTTGTAAAGTCCTCCAGAGGTCTTCTTTCGACATCGGACAATGACTACGGACGTTTCTGTCCATCTCCTCCCACAGAAGCTCTATCGGATTGAGATCCGGACTCTGAGGGGGCCACTCCATGTTTTTCAAAACTCCTTCCGTCTCTTTGTGCTCTAAATATCCCCTGCATAGTTTAGAACTATGTTTTGGATCATTATCTTGTTGGAAAATGAATCCATCTCCAATCAAACGTAGCCTGGAAGGAACAGCGTTTCGCTTCAGTATCTCTTTGTACTGCTCCTTTTTCATTATTCCTTCAATTTTAACCAAATCTCCGGTCCCATAGCCAGAGAAACATCCCAGACCATAATAGAGCCTCCACCATGTTTGACTGTTGGCACTACACAGTCTGGCAACATCTTTTCTTCGGCACTACGACGTACAAAGACTCTTCTTTTCGAACCGAATATTTCGAACTTTGATTCATCAGTCCAAAGAACTTTTTTAAAGTCTTCTTCAGTCCAATATCGATGAGTAAGAGCCCACTGCAGACGTTTCTTTTTGTTTTGTGTCCGTAACAGTGGTTTACGAACAGCTACGCGACCAAACAAATTGGCATCTCGAAGTCTTCTCTTTACTGTTGTCAATGATACAGGGTAGGTCTTCGATAACTTCAGCTTAGCGGCAATTTCTCGTTCAGACTTGCCTTCGTCGTATAGAGTAACGATGGCGGAACGAGTTTCACTGGAGATTTCACGGACTTTTCCCATTTTTGGAGATCTTCACTTGACAAAACAGTAGCTCAGACTGAATAGATTTAACCAAGACTAACTCCTTAAGTAGCTATGCTATGAATAGGATTTATGGCTTAAAATATTCCTAAATATTAATCAACGCAAAACAATAACCAAACAAGTACATGGGAGCCGCCATATAATATAATGACAATTGCAACACCTGGGTCCTTACGCGGCACCCATCAGTGGTAAATAAACAATGCATAGTCATTGTGTAAAACATAAGAGAAATGGTGTTTAGACATTCAAAATGATTAGTAGATTACACAGGTGTTCATATTGTTATGTTATCATACGCAGATTTACAATATTTTGCAAATTATAACCTGTATACAAAGTGGTCTCAAACTTTTGGCCGACAGTGTACCTCAGGGTTAACTTGAATTGTATTAAATTTATTTCTCCACTACTTTAGACCTTTAGGGAAAAATCCCTCCTTAGTGTTTGCCTATGTATTAACAAATATCTGTGCAAAATGTCAAGTCTCTAGGCCCAGTGGGTTTGGACTGTGCGTTGATATATAAGTCAGTCAGTCATATATATATAATTCATTGCGTTGTCAAATGTACCGTGTAAATGCGAACTGAATTCGGTTAATCTGTATAATAAAATAAACGAATTCGACGCGGCACCAATAACCTTAATTTGTTCTAATTGATTTTTGTTATACTGTGTACGCAACATATAATATGTAATTTACCGGTCGTAAAGACATAGCTTTACGTAGACAGTTTTATTGTTATGTTTCATAAAGTATGCAAAGCACACTTTACTTTGCGTCATTTGTTATCGTCGCGGGCGATGTACAATGTACATTATGCTTACCTTTCTGTACAATAAAAAGGTTAACATCAGGCTCTGTTGCTCGTTTGCCCCCATTACATAATCCACTTACCAATTTTTCTTACACAAACCATCCCCAACACTGCTTGTTACGGATTTTGATGGAATGGGATTGAGGATGACTGCAAGTGAACCTCTTGCTTGTTCGCCACATTCTACTATAAATGTTGCAATCGTTATCGTTCGTTTAGGCTACAAGCGGAAAGCGGTGGTGTCCCTGGCGTGGTGGCGGGCCCGGGCGCGCCCGACCAGCCGCCGCCCGCCGACGTGCCCACCCAGCCAGTGGTGCCGCCGCACCACGCGTAAACACACACACAAGTCGATACTGTGCACGTAAGTCGTAGCATCTCTTGAAGAAACTGATTGGTAGTATATCATTGTTATCAGAAAATAGGCTTAGAAAATTAATCATTAATATGAGTGAACACGCAACCACTTGAGGACGGTAGATGTTAAGTGACCGCCACCAAACAGGACATTTCCTCCCCCCCTCAAACCCTTTCCCATCTTTTCCTTGACAGAAAAGGATGGAATGGGAGAAATGACTGTAATTACGACTCCAGTACCTGACTCTTCAGACGAAACGCGTGTCATTTCGCCGTGAAGCCGGCCCGATCGCAACCGATGTTGTTGCGGGCTCTAGCCCTGATAATATGCATTATGTCTGCGAACAGCTTTGTCTTGTTCCCACAGGACGCGATGACGATCGACAGTGTGGTGACGTCACGACTTGCAGGGCCTCCGCGCAGGGACAGCGCGAGTCCGCTGGGTAGTGATAAGTGACTGCGTTATATGTGTGTTAATTACAATTGTATTGTAAAAAAAATGGTGTAGTAAGTAAACCGTGACGATTATTTCTTATTTTAAGACTACGCCTAGTTCGGATCTTGCTTCGATTCCCAGATGGTACAAAAATGTTTGTGTGCTAAGCTATAAATATCACGTACTACGCGGGCGCAATAACATGCCGCGTGTCGGAGAGTTCGCTCGCAGCTCACCTTCCCTTGCGGCTTATTTATTCTTGTCTTATCAGATCTATTGTAACTATTCATTCGTTTCGTTAAACTGTTATCGTCTCTCCCTCTGTAATTAAAGTCTAGCGACCCGCCCCGGCTTCGCTCGGGTATGTGATGAATAAATAAAATAGAGAGTATAGTTAACTCGCTGGTGAGCTTTCTATTGGTGAAAGAATTTTCAAAGTCAGTTCTATAATATGATTTTATACGGAACAAACGTACAAACACATATTTCACTATATAACTCAGGTTAAGATGGGAAGAGGATTTGGCGGGGAATAGGGAACGGAAATATCATATTCCTTGTCTATGCCCTCTCCATTAAAGATAGGCAATGCAGCTGCAACTTATTAGCTTGTTAAATACCATCAGGTGAACCGGTTACTTGGTTTTATAGAAGATGGTAACATTCTATTTTAAACGATAAGCTGTGACGAGCAGACAACCTCTCTACCCCCGAAGTTAGAAGTTACTTTTTGTAGACTTGTGTATACTATAATGTGAACTAGTATACCGATGACGTGAGAGCGCTGTGCTTGTACAGTGTACAAAAAAGTTAACATTGTGTCATAACAAGGTCAATGAAAGTAGTACAACTATTTCGCTCGCTGTAGAAAGAATGGGGGCGGTGAGATGTGAGCGGGAGGGGCGTTGCAATTCTCGCGCGACCCATGTTATTGTGCCCGTGTATTCATTATAACTGTTTCAATATCGAAACGATTATACATTTCTTATTGCTGTCCAGTATATTGTGTAAGTATTTGGAATATGAATTGGTTTTATGTCTCCTTTGTTATCTTTCTTTATCTATTTTGGTATGGCTTTAGGAATTATCGATAAATGATATATAACAACTGCCATTAATGTTACATTGTTAACATGCTGTAAAAACTAGTAACCCTCCCCGGCTTCTCCCGGTGTAGTCCTAATTATTGATATGGTCCGATCTGTACCATATTTACAGGAATATCCGCTGGGCCAAACTGAAGATTTCCTGTAAATTTCATTGAAATCGGTCCAGCCGTGTCGGAGTCTATAGGGAACATAGCACATAGCCTTTTATATATGGTAAAAATTATGTTGTACCGATAGAAAAACAGTCGTCAAATCAATGTGGAATATTTACTGTTGGTCACATAATGATTTCTTATATTAACGCGAATACAAACAAATAAAATTAAACTAATTTTACGGATTTTATTGCGTTTATTTAATTTGTATATTGCCATCTCAAAATATGTGTGTCATTCTACATACACGCAAGACACCTCAGCACCCCCCCCCCTCCTTTGGCGTGACAATAAGTGCGGTTAAATTCGTAAAATTAGTTTAATTTAAATTGTTTAGGATACTTACTTTAAAATTAATATATTTTTATGATAATTTTCTAAGATTGAAATATTTTAAAATTATGTTGTGTATCTATTCTTCCACGAATGGGCCGGAAACTCGACCGGAAAAAAACTTTATAGGAACGTGTGAAGAATCATTTGTACCGTGACGTTTCGCCTGCAGTACACTACATTTATCATATGAACTATTTATTGTGAATTCATTTGAATTTCAATCTCATTCATTATTATTTTAAAGTTCATATAGAATGTAAAGTGTGTGTCTTCTGATTTCTGACGTATTTTATGACTGGCAACATTACATTTTTTATATATACCTAATGTATTTACATTCAAACGTAACTCCAAAAATACTGTCATAAAAAATCCCAATTTTGAATAGCATACAAGCTTTGATTCTCCCTTGAAACATACTGTATCTATATATATAAACATGGTAAATAAGTATTATATAGATTTGTTGATGTAACACATCTACGAACATATCGTATTTGTAGAATCGATTATATTTAGCGATTAGCTTGTTTAATTATTAAATCTGAATCGGGCCATTCGTTTCACTTTAGACCTAAGTCTGTAATCTAGAACTGTAGGTATAAAGATGCAAAATAAATGATTTGCAGCTACGAGCCACCGTTTTATTATTCGTTATTCTTTTTAATCGTCTCTCTGTAACGGCTCGGGCTTGCTTTGTATACTTGCATATTTCTTTTTACGATCAACTTGTTTTTTTTTTCGTCTAACGTATGGACACAATGCCGGTCTATCACTAGCAATATGCAAGCCGCTGCCGTCGCAATAGTGCTTAAGTTGTTTTAATTTATGTATATACGGGAATATTTTTATTTTTTTAATATGTATATATATAATTTTGTTGTGTCGTTCCTTATGTTTGTCGCTGTGGAAACAACTCCAGTTAATCAGTACTATAAAATTTCTATGGTAAGTATTTATTATAATTTAAATTCCATAACGCGATCGCGCGCGCGAATTATAAACTCGAATAAATTTCCAATAATCCTTTCAAGTTATTAAAAGTTAACGATAATCTAAATAAATCAGACGCTGGCTCCTAGTTTTTTTTTATTTATTGTATAAAATTTAATTGTAAAAGACGCTTTAAAACTAATGGACAAGACAGAAATGGAAATATTTCAGTTCTTTTAACCAAAACATTACAAGAACGCTCTCCGAGCGAAGCTGACTGATAAAAGGAGCCAATAAATGAGAAAGAAAATTAGATGTTGAAAATTTAGAGGTCTCTGCCTACTCTTGAACTCTTAAGGATAAGTCATGAATAAATATTTCACCAGTGCTTGTTGATATGACCAACTTGATAGGTGGCCAGCTTGTCATGGTTAGGCCAATAACTTTATTATTGGCACCCATTAGTATGTGGGATTCGATCCGCAGTCTGCAGTTTAGGTCTAACTATTAAATATAATTGGTATAAAATTGTTTCGTGCGACACGTTTGCTACAATATAATTATTATTTTATACTCGTATTAAAAAGGTATCGTCCAACGATAATCCCAATCAACCAGCGTTGTTCCTCCACGGCGAGAGCCCCGTGTGGGACGCCGAGTCTCAGACGCTGTACTTTGTCGATGTCCACGCACAGAATATACATAAACTAAATTATATCACGGGAAAAATATCCACCAAACATATTGGTAAGTATAGTTTCATTCTGTTAAAAAACTAAGACTTATTACAATGGACAGGGTTAAACCTTGGCTGTACTATGCTAATCATAATTTATGAATTGTCACCTTGAGTCATAAGATGGTTCATTTCGATTAACGATAGAACGCTGAAAAGTTAATACATTGTAAATGTAATTAACTTGAAAATAAACCGAGCGTAAAATGTTTAATCGATTTCACGTTTTAATCATCTAATCTAGGTTCAGGTTTCTTGATTCACATCCCTGGCAGATGATGCGAAGTGCATATTAGTTTTATTATTATAGGAAAAACGAGCAATAGGTTTTCTAAAGATAAGTGGTAACTGCTGCCTTTGAACATCCGCAACACCAGAGGAACTGTAGATGTTCTGCGCGCCTTGAAGAACGTTTTTGTTGCTGTCTAGAGGAATTGCTATTTTTTATTCACAGGCGTTATTCCGACCCACCTCCGATTTAATCTTTTCTTTTGGCGAATAGAAACATTCTTTCTCTTTTTATTTGTAAAAAATCTGTGGACGTATATTTTAAGCGCAGATACATTTTCAAACTTAATAATCGATTTAATAAAGGTTATGGTCCAGTGAACGTGGTATCGCTCATCTCGGGCTCTAAGCGCCTGCTAGTTTCGGTCCGCTCCGAGCTCTACCTCCTGGACTGGACAGTAGAGGGCGATGCCGCGCTGCGCCTACTAGCCGTACTCGACGAGGGCGAGCCCGACAATCAGATCAACGACGGCAAAGCAGACGTCGAAGGACGCTTTTGGGTAGGTACGTTATCGTCGTTATATTGATAAATTTAAATACTTCAATTTATAGCCTAATGTTATTCGAGTAGAAAAATAAGCCAAATATTTCATATTATATACATACATACATATATATACATACTCTTTTAATTTTTGCGGTAGTTGAATACATCGTTGTCGCTTTCCAGGTACGAAGGGTCCTCAGACGGGCGACGACGTGACCCCTGACCGCGGGACGTTGTACAGCGTGCAACAGGAGTCCCGCGCGCACGTCCGCGCGGCGCTGCGCCCCGTGTCCATCTCCAACGGCATCGCCTTTGCCCCGAATAACTCCGTGATGTACTACATCGACTCGCCGACACTGAAGATTGAGGCGTTCGACTTTGACTCCCAGAGGGGAGAGATCAGTTAGTTTATTTCACTAGTTCATTTTTTATATCATGTTAACAAAGACCCAGACTTAGATCCCCTCCCGAAATGCCGCCAAGATCAAATCGAATGTCCCGCCTTCATTGGAATCTCACAACTTTCAAAAAATCGTAAGCCCTTTTGGGGAGGCCTAGCAACGCAAGTCAAGTCGTCCGCCTGTATATGGCACTCAGCAGCTTTACCCCCATCAACCATTCCTATTGTATTTTACTATATTACAGCCTATGTAATATTAAATGTTAGCTAGTTAATTTTGTGTACATCGACAGGCGGGCGGCGAACGATTATCGACGTGACGGCGTACGGATACGACGAGGCGATACCGGACGGCATGACCATCGACAGCAAGGGACATCTGTGGGTTGCGCTCATGTTCGGCGGCGCAGTAAGTATTAAGAATATCATAAATAAAAATAAATAAATATATATGTTAACAGAAACAATACTCGCATCGATAGTTTTTTATTTAATTTTGCGATTATTGTGGTAAAATGTCCTTTTGACATTTTATTAAGATCATTTAGCTGTGCACCAGAAATAATTTACTATTTAGTCGTTTCCAAAATCCGTAGAAAACGATGTTAAATTTTTTTCTACTTTCTTGCAACAATATAAATATTTTAACAGGTGCTTCATGTAGACCCGGATAAGCGTGAAGTTGTGTACGGCTACAAGTTGCCCGTAAGCCGGACGACGTCCGTGTGCTGGGGCGGGCCCGACATGGATGAATTATTTGTTACCACGGGCCGAGACACCGCCACAGCTGCCGCGGAGCCGCTCGCCGGAGCCCTATTCACTATACGATCGACTGGGAGCCGCGGCGCGCCAACACCCGCCTTCCGATTCGATAATGCCGACTCATTTTGAAAATCGATTCCTTTTGATTGTAAGAAAAATGTTCGAAATCGATGTTAAGTGTTTAGAATGGATTATTGGATAAATCGGGACAAGTGTTCTTAATTTTTTGTAACTAATTGTACAGTAAATTGTTGTTCTAATATACGTGTATGTCTAGTATTGGTTCTTTTTATTACTTAAGACCTTTTAGAACCTTCTTGAAAGTATACTTCTTTGTTTCGGACAGAAATAGAAAAAACCAATAGAATAAAAATATAAAGTTGAGTTAAATATATGTTGCAAAAATAAATATATTTGTAGTGTCCTACACAAACTAACATGTGGGCGAGGGATGTGCCAAAGGGAAATACGTCTCTGCCTACTCCTCTAGGTTAAAGGCGTGATGCTCATTGTTTATTATAATTGTAGACAAACGACAAATAATATTAAAACTAAATTGTTGTAAGTCATTGTCAATAATCTCTAGTATTCTAAAGCTGGATACAGTTTTCATACAGTAATCCTTGAAACTGAAATAAAACTCGTTATTCCCGTGACATAATTTACAGGACATATAATCCACAACATGAATATTGTAACAAGAAAAATTTAACATTTTAGACTCAAGTAATGAATGAATAACAAAAATATTACAACAGTGATTGTTACAATACAATATATTAAAAAACTCGACATAAATATCTTATAAATGTATGATAATTCAATATATTTAACATAGAAATTCGAAACTTGAGACAATTTTCTTAAAGATCATTTTAATTTAAAAGTCAGATTTCCTACACGACCTACATACCTAGATCATCAAGTAGGAATGTAATTTCGATTAAATTGTTAGGCACAAATTAAATCTAGATTCATTAGATCCATCGAGATTACATCAACATTTTCCAATATACAAAGTATTTAAAATAAACTTGAAAGGAAATATTTTGCAAAGAGATACTTCGTTGAAAACATTCGACGACGTTGTTTCACAGCAAGATGGAATTTTTGTAAACAAAGTTTTTTTAAGTTAAAATTCGGAAATTCCAATATATTTTCTCATATCTTTATAACATTAGCTATCCATATTACACATCCGCTTCACTTTACCTCACGATTTCCACAAAATTACATTTCTAATGAAAGTATAAAAAGTGCAATGGCCGCCATGTATGGGAAATGATGCTTGTTTACAACAATCATATCTCGCAATGAAACAAGGTATACATCGAAATATCCGTTTTGTCAAGCTATGCCACGTATAGAAAATCGAAAACAAATACGATTGTTCCATTAAAAGGTTTTTTCGGGGTATCTTTCTCTGTATATCTGAAAATATGCGTACTAATGCGAAATCGGCCGAGTAGTTAGCGCGTGAAAGCGAAACAATCGCAGTTTAGCATTCATAATATAAGACTTTGGATAAGAGTAGGCCGATTCTTAATATTTCTTTAATTTCACGCCTTATTTAGTGACACTTCGCCAATCACTTTTTATTAAATTTTTTTATCTTCCAATTAAATAACAATTTTATGTTAAGTATATCATTTATACCAAATATGTTACATACCTCCAGACGGAGCATCCGGGTTTCAAAAGTGAAATCTTAAGTATTCGTAAATCAGCTCATTCCCGCCACACGAATACAAAAGTATATTAACCTTAAAAATACGACGATATACAAAAAAGGCGATAGATTAAGAAAGTGCTGCTAAAATATTTTTTTGTAATTTAATTTTGATCAACGTTTGTATTTATATATGTGTACGCTTGTAAACATTCGCGGCAAAAATCGAGCTTTTGAATGTTGGATTTGTACGGACTGCGGTATCTGGAAGTATACACATCTATGATTCATGCATTTTGCCGTTTAAAAACACTTCATTATTTCTGTATGGATGACAATATAACAAATGTGATATTTCACGATAAATATGTTTGAAATTAAATGAAAAAATAATGCTTGTCATCTTTTTAAATACAATCAAGTGAAATAATTGTTTTTTGGTACATCTAACCACACTACTGATTTGATTCGAAGAGAAATTAACTTATAAACATAAGCTATACACGTGTTGTATGTACCACCCCCACCCTGTACCAATCCTTACAAAATCAATATTTACTTTTCACCCTCAACATCATGCGTTCATCAAACCCAAGTATATATTTTTACAGTAAAATATATAAAATCACGCGTAATATATTAATTTATAACAAAAAAATAATTTAAACATAAGCAAATCTAACAAAAACATATGGTATATTAAATATATTCGTTTAACTAAAAATCCTGAGATTTGAACAATACTGTAAAAATATTTATATAACTATAAATAAAATAACAGACTAAATAATAATCCTTATAAAACCTTTTGACAATAAATTTATTTTTTGATCAAGAATATGTATACGGCATTGGTAAATTATTTTTTTATTAAAATTAAATTAATGTGGTAAATTCCACTCTAATCCAATCAATTAAGTCTAAGCAGGTAACAAAGTCATGGACGTTTGAAGTATGAAAAATTAAGGAAACTGCGGTACTTCAAATATGTAATAACCACTAATATTTGTGTGTCTGAAGTTAGGTCCATATATTTAGGCATTAGACAAAGGCTGAGCGCGACAAACGTATACACTAGAGCCAGAAGTGTAACAGAGAAAGGAGGTGTCTAGCGTCCACCGTCTCTACCGTGAAGTATATATTTTATGATAAAAAAAACATATTCGCAAATTATTCAATTATTAAGTAGTTATTTATTTATGCGAAATGCAAAAGACATATCTTTCTCTGTTACACTCTGGTTCTTGTGTATACTTTTCTCTCGCTCGCACACATGCTTCTTGCGTATCCGTTGCGTTGCGTATGCGTTCCTACTAACTTTAGGTTCAGGCACAAAGTTTTGCGTCGTGTTTTATAATAAATACGTAAACATTTATCGTATTGGTAGATAGAAAAATTCAGACTAAGGCAAAAACAATTTGTGAAAAAAAAATTGATATTTTTTTAAATTAAGCTTATTTGAAATTACAAACTTTGATAAGATGAGAATTAAAATGTCAAAGGAATTTGTTATGAATTTAACATAAAATGAAAATGATAAATACAGATAAACGTACAATTTTACGTAGTTTTTTGTAACCTAAAAAATAATTTTAAGGACAATTACCAAGAAATTTTATTACATATTACTATCTTCGCTGTAAAATATCATTTCTACAATATGATGTAACAAGATAACTGCAAAAATACTGCGTTAAAGCAACTTCTCTTTGTAACTACGAATGCCATAATAGACCACTACTATGGAACTTCTCATTTTTGTTAAAGACTTAGACTTAGTATTACAATATCTACTGCAATATAAACTCTAAGTACATAACAATAACGTCTTTTAATTAATTTTAATCTGCTTCAGAAACGACATCAGTCTTGTATCTACAATTTTTCGGTAAATATAATTGCATGCACAATTATTTATTTTATTTTAACGAAAAAATTGTTTTATTATTTTATAATTCAGTTATCATAATGCGGGGGCAATATTTAAGACAATTTCGTAAAAATTCTAATTGTTAGCATTGACAACTGTCAAAACGCTTCAGCGAAACTGTTTTACCGACCGAAACAGTATAATCTAGGACATCTCACCCTCTCAGACATTTAAAACTATAATAAACGGTATCATAAAAAATTGCTGATACGTCACTGGCGCCGCTTAACATTCTACAACAGCTCTATAATTTTTTTGCGGTTTTCTTGAAAATATTATGCATTAAAAAACTACGTTATAAAAGCACGATTAGAATCTTTGTTACTGTATAGAACAATTAGGAATATTTTTACTTGAACACTGGCGTATTTCTTAAACTATGATTATAATTACCCGTATCAGAATCAATTGCTATTAGAATAACATGTTTTTGGGTTAAAACCCAACCCTTGTCAACAAGCTGAGAGTAAAGCAAGTAAGGCAAAGGCAAATAGTCAAAAAGATATTTAACGAGAAATCATCTTGCAAAACTACACTGAGGTAGTCAAATGTAAAAATGCTACTAATTCCCAAAAATCTTATTTTAATAGACTTTTTATATTTATACAGAGACCTACGCTTTAATTGAAATGTCAACAATTATTATTTTAATATTTTCCTTAACTTATTCGTCCGATGGACAACTGGCAGTGACTTGAACTATAGCTGAATACTTATAACCGATCCTTATATCTCTGAAGCATTAGCATAGCATACCACCTCCGTAATTTGTCTGTCTTTGTCGCACCAATTGCTATTGTATGCATTTGTCTCACCCTACATTTTAACCACTGCTAACTTCAGGGTACTAAAATCCAAAGTAATGACAAGCTAGGATATGTACTTCCTGTACAGGGCAAACTAGTCGCGTGAAATGCGATGTTCCCTTACGTGACACGTTTTGTACACTACACAAACCACCGTTATAATTACATCATACACGGATCTTATATCATCACGCGTCGGCCACGGGTGTAGTCAGTGAACGAATAAAACAGAGAAGAGTAACGTCAAACAAAAAATTTTTTAATAAGCAACTCACGACGTTTGTTTTCTTTAAGCTAATTTGTTTTCTATTACCAAATCGAGGTAATGATTGGCTATGTTGTCAAAGCTCGTCTCTAATTGGCTAAGCAGTAATAACGGTCTATTGGTGCGTGAATTGATCGCGTGACAATGTGTTGTGCTGCGACCTTCTTTACATAACACATTACTTAAACATAGAGTAAAGGTTAACTTTAGATGAGCATGTGACGTAATACTTGTGATAGAATTTTTGTAAATATAAATAATTTAAGACAATCAGCTAGATGATACTAAAAACTCTTGATAATATATCACAAAAAGAATTTAAGCAATAAGAACTAATGCATTTCGACTTCAATTCCATGTGATCACCCATGATCGCCTAGATAAGACGAGGTACAACACTATCCGCCGCGTTGCATTGCATCCCCGTGCTATATCTTTCTAGCGTAACGTGCGTTTTCTTTTTTCTCGGCCCCTAAGGGTAGTCGCCTATGCTAAATATCCTATAACCTCCCTTAATACTTGAGCTGTCACATGCAAAACTAATTTATCAATTCCGATTGGTACTTAATAAGATTAGCGCGTACAAACAAACAAACTTTCAAGCCTTTTTATATTCAGAGATAAGGAAGATATCTCATTTTCTAGAAAAAGCTATGAAACATAATCTGATTTCAATTACAATGATGTCCTTTCTTTTAATTCATTTTCTTCTAAAGAAACCGTCCATAAGATATTAAATAAAACCTTTGTAGCGTGAAAAAAAATCTAAAGTCTAATAGTAGAGGTAAACCGTTAATCTAAAATTATTAACTATTTATAAATAATAATTTGGAATTCTTAAAAAAATAATTAGAAAACAACTTAACGACCACATTAACTTTTTTAATGTAGGGCAACCTTAGCGCTTATGCCACAACTGTCAGTCGTTTGACAGTTGGGGCGATTACCTTAAGCCCCCCGGCTTCGCACACGTAGTACGGTCGCTGGTTAACTAATAAATATTACTTATCTAATATTAAAATAAATAAACCGTAACCTAAGCCTAAGGTAACCAGGAAATACTTAAATATTTAAAACCTGCACTGACACTCATTGAACAATAATTTAAAACAAGATACCCGACTGTGAGTCGGTACGTATACTTACATTTTAACTACTTACGTCCACTTTAAGGGCACCATAGGGTGACGTCATATGAATTACGACACTACGGGAAGAATACGAACATACATGTATACAACATACAATCCCTGAATGATCTACAGCTAAACAATAGCTTTCTGATATTTGTCGTAAGGCTGGTAACACACTGGTGTACTTTACTCATTAAAACTAATAAAAGAATATTACAAAAGCAAAGTAAATCAGATTTAACGTAAAGGTAAACCAAAAGTAACGAGTTTGGTGGAGTTTATCATTTGATGTGAACTTTATTGGGACGCTATGAATAGAATTTTATGAAACGAAGTCTAGCAATTATTTTTATATTGAATCGAGAAATTTCTATCTCTAAAATGTTAATATTTGAGCGCTTAAATTTATCTCTCTCTCTCTCTCTGTCGCTCTACTTTAATCAATAAAAAAAATATTATTAATCGAACTGTCTCTCTACCAACTCCATAGTATCACTTCTGATGCGTGCGTCTCATACTCTCCTTCTCATTCTCTATACGAAATACATTATTGTTTGACCACAATGCACAAGTTAATTGCAAACAAGTTGTGATGACACGATAGTTTGTTCGCACTAAGCTAAGATGAGCTGGCCACCAAGCCCGTTACTTCAAGTAACTCCCTCTGATTATTATACTATTGCGATATGGTTTCAAGGGTTTTGTTTGGCGTATCATTTATAAATAACCCTGGATGGATATTCATCTAGGTTGTTATACCCTCCTTTGCTCCACGTGATATGAAACATGTTCCCATCTAACCTTTTAGTCTCTTCCCTGAAAAGCAAATTAAATACGTAACCTTTATTTAATATTTTTCCCTCCATCGGTTCTCAAACTTTAGGCGCGATGAGTCCTGTCAAAATATCGAATGTGTTCCCGTCCGGAGCGACTTTGATCTCCTGCCCGCCTGTCAGGACACGTAGCCAGCCCGCCTCGTCTACTCCGGTCACTGTGCCCTCGGTAGGACTGTCTGAACCTTCCCGTCTTACACGAATCTCTTGACCACTGCAATGTTGAAATATCTTATTTTAATCCAGTAATATATTAATTACCCTTAAAATAGAGGCCTTTGGCAAACAGGTGTATCTAAATTGTCTTGTCGGAGGTCTAGAAAATCTCCAATCTCCCACACCAACTTACTATAACCTTGAGTCGTTCAGTACTACTAGTATATCCCAAATATACCAAAAAACTAAAGTATAGTACAGAAGCAATAATATGCATACTTTGTCAATGCTCTAGAAATTTGTATACACCTATGAAGAGCATACAGTTAGCCACTTGTATACATCATAAATACGTTTACGCTCTATGCTTCATTGAGTTATGTATACCACGAAAATGGCAATGATATGTTGGCACGATTCCACCAATAGCTTGCATCATAGTGCCGCTTCATAAATATGTATTCATCTTCTGTTTCTTGTGGTTTGAACTTGACAAAAAAATAACCAACAAGATTATACATAATGAATGCCATTGCTGACCGTTACGAGTAATCCTTAACGCATTAAACAAGGATGGAAGGCAGGATTTTTTTTTTGGTAAAATATTATCAAATTCTATAAATAATTTCCCGAAAACAAAACACACCTCATATTTCATTGTCCGCACCCTAAACCATTTACCAGTAAGTTGCCGCTACTCTATGATGCCTGTAATATATGTAAATATCCTAGGACATATTCACACACGGCCACTTGATCCCAAACTAAGCAGAGCTTGTGCTATGGCAACCAGATAACTGATATACTACATATACTACTTTTCTTTTGTAAATACGTAGTTAAATAGATAAATTACACCCAGACTCAGGACAAATAGACATGTTCATGCACACAAATATTTGTCCTGGGTGGGAATCGAACCCACGACCTGCGGCGTGAAAAGCAAGTATCTTACAAACCACGCCAACCGGCCCGTCAGTTGCAGATGCGTTGCCTACCTTAACGGCAGAGAGGATAAACATTAAAAATGATATTTCCTTTTCCAATCCCTCCCCTCTCCCTCAAATCCTCTTCCTATTGAGGGATGGGAATCCTTCCTTTTTCAATTAAAGGACGATTAGGCCTCCGACGCCTCACTCATCAGAAGATATGCGGAATACTTCTACTTCACACCTGTCTTCTGTGAGGTCGTGGTATTGTGAGTGGCACCGGTCGAGCCGACTCACAGATGTTATTGTTGCGGGCTCTAACACTGTAAAAACTTTACAAATGTCGGTGTATACGTACTCGTGTAGCCAATACTGGTAGTACTGCTGGAAGAACGCTTCCAGTCCATCCTCAGTATCAATGTCCTCTAAGATCCTTTCCAGCTCGGAGCACCAACGCGCCAGGAACTTCTCAATAGACACAGGAGCCAGTGCAGTACCGTGGACCTGGTTGTACTCTTCTATGATGTCGTTAATGCAGGTGGTGGGAATGCTGTTTGATATGTTGACGCCGGCGCCTATTAATTAGAGTAAGAAATTTAAGAAGATTCGCAAAGCTCTAGAAATAAATCTGATTCCATTTGATAAGGCAACATACCCCTCTAGCCCCTCCGCAGACCACCAGTATTATATGCCTAGACCCCATCCCCTCAACTTTCACGTTTGTAGCTCGAAAACTCTTAAATCATATTGTTTGCAAACAGACTCTTAAAAAATAAAAAAGCGTGGTATTTAGAAGACCTCCCTCCCTCCTCCCCCCAGTCCCCAACGGATCACGTAGTATGGTTGTGTTCTATGAATAGATGGGCTATTTTTAATCTTATTTTTTTATTACCTATGTGTAAGATGACGTCATCATTTAAGCAGCTCGCCTTGGTGATGATTCCACCTATTTTGACGTCGCGGCCGTAGTATATGTCGTTGGGCCATTTTAGTCTGAAATCAAAGCGAGCGACAGATATTATAGTTTGTGAACATCAAGATAGAGTTTTGATTTAGATTATTATCGAATCAATCGATTGTTTAGTTTAGTCGATAATAATGAATGTTAATCGAAAACAACCATTTTCTTTTGTCGCCTCAATAAACGCCTTCTTATGCCTACAATTAGTAAAAATAAATAAATATGCGCTCACGCCCGTAACCCAGAGGGTAGGCAGAGATCATGGATTTCCTGGCACACTTCTCTCGCTTCTTCCACATTCATACATCTACGCATGCATGCTCGTCGGTTATGGGTGCTCTTTATATCGCCCTTTTTAGTAAGTCATTAATCTGGTCGATATAAGTTTTCCTAGGGCGTCCCCTACCAACACTGCCACTCACTTAGCAATAGTACTCACTGCCTACAATTAGTATAATACTTGATTCTTATTCGAATAATCGTCTCAAGGAAACTACTAAATCGACAATCTAATGCACAACAACAGTACAATTTTCGATTGTGTCAATTGGTTTATTTTTCATCAATACTCGCTCATTGCTGATTCCAACCTCTGTCTTCTTCTGCATGGTCGTCGGTTACGGGTGTACTCCTTATATCTCCCTTTTTTCAATCCAATCTAATCTATATAACGTCGTATGGGATGACCCTTAGCCTGATTTCTTACAAAATCGCCAGTGATCCAAATCTCCTCTCATCTAAATCTGTCCTTTTCTAGAACTTCTGCAATAAGTCGATACCTGATATCCAAATGCTCGTACACGGGATCTGTGCGTACCGCGCGCACGGCCGCTAACGCCGCCGCGTGCTGCACCA
The DNA here is from genome assembly GCA_029849275.1 of Papilio elwesi. NCBI lineage: Eukaryota > Metazoa > Arthropoda > Insecta > Lepidoptera > Papilionidae > Papilio > Papilio elwesi. The sequence continues at coordinate 2,670,165 of CM056704.1, read as the reverse complement.
ATGACAAACGTGGAGACATCTTGCGCCACAACTGCCAACAAAACAAGTTCTTTATGGTCTCGTCAAGGCAAGCTGTAGTCACCGTGTGACATGTTACGTCGGACTTGAGGTAGCAGTGAATTCATACATGCAACAAATCCTTAGAATTGTTAAAAGGAATCATAGAAAAGGTCAACATGGTAATTGACAGATTAAAGTTCGTAGTAGTTACGTGTCGAACTCTACACATCCGTTTAATAGTTTAGAACAATGCCTGCCGCTAAGGTTATCCAGAAATTGTTTGGTCCTTAGCGGTGTCATTTAACTTCTCTTGATATGATTTCATGCCTAGAAAAAAATAGTACCATCTATTCAGAGTGGTAGATGGTATATATGGTAGGGTACCTGCAGCGAGATAGCAGCCTGCCCTGGAGGTGTGAGCCAGGCGTTACCACCACGACCGCTGCCCGCGAGCTGTCTCCGCGCCACGCACGCCACGCCATGAGACAACGTGCCACCGTCAATCACCAATGTGGTAGAATCTATCACCTCCGAGTATATTACCAACCGGCCCAGGGAGTGTGAGGTTAGGTTCTGGAAAGAAAGTGTCATATTTATACTGTTAAATGTCCCCCAGGATTCGTTAGAAATGTTAAACTTTATACACCTATATCATTAATACATTTTTTTAAAATTTTCGAAATTGTTATGTGTTCAACAATATTGTGGAACTTAAAAATGAGCGGCGTATGGTTTCGTTAAGGACGATCCAATACAACCAATTTGATATCTTTCGTCAAGGACCTTCTTAACAAGGCGTTCTACAAAGTAAATGACTGCATACTTCTAAATAAGCTTGAGTATCAGCATATCTGGAAGTTTACTGTATTGGTTCAAATATTACCTTGGAAATATAAATTCTGTAGTTTTAATAGGTCACAAATCTAGGTCGTTCACTTCCTTTTCAGGTGTTCCTGAAGGTTCTCACCTAGGCTCTTTATTATTTAATATCTTTATAAAAGCTTACATGTACATGCTTACATTAATCTGAAATTCTTTAGAGAAGTAGACTCAGCTCAGGAAGAATCACTGTTGCAAAATGATTTAAATAACCTTGTTAGAATCAATGCCATGATTTTTAATGCAAGTAAATTATTCACGGTTCGCTTTTCTTTCAGAATGTACCATATAACCGACACGGTATTTAATATAGCTGGTCACATTATGTATGTTAGAATTGTGTTGTTTTTAATTCCCTAAATTTGTAATTCTTTCGCAAGTCAGTCTCTACTTTCAAGAAGAATTTATTAAAATAAATTAAAACATTTAGTTTTTTTTAGTTAACGTTGTTTCTGACTGTAACCATAGAGTTTGTTCTTCAAACATTTTTGATTAGAAGTTAAAATATTCCTTCTACTTACATCAAAATATTCAACGGTGGAGAAGTTTTCCGGACATTCGTAGAGACACACGGGCAGAAATCCCGCCGATGGAGGCTCTAGGGGCTGTTCCCCTCTCATACACCATTGTATCCTTAATTTATCCATCTTTTGAACACGTTTGCCTTCATCGCCAGGAGGACACCACTTATCCACTAAAGAAAACTTGTCCTAGGGCGAACAATTGCTTTATTTAAACCACTATTTATCACTAAAAACTTTCCGATGGGAGACTTCTATCACGTGAATATAAAAAAGTGATTTAGAATTGAGAAGTGGCTAAGCAATAATAATAAAAATCAAATATATAAAATGTTCACTCACTGTTTGCCTGTGAGTGTGGTCAATAATTTAGTAACTTTAATTTTGTATGTGTCATTTTAATTTTGTGTGTAGGTCGCGGGTTCGAATCCAGATAGGCGCTTTACTTTGAGTAATTTATTTCATCACCACTGCTCCAAAAACGGTGAAAGAAAACATCGTGAGGAAACCGGCATGTTCTTAGAACCACCAAATTTGAAGACATCCACCAACCCGCACTGGGCCAGGGTGGTGGATTACGGGTCATTCCATCTCTCTGAGAGGAGGCCTGTATCCCTGCTTTGGGAAACATTCTAAAAAAGACTGATCTATTATTATTATCAATAATGTTGTATGTATTATTTATATTCTAACTTTTATTTTAGTAAAAAGTGTGAAAGCAAACCTAATTATTAACAAAAATAAAATGTGTAATCAGAAATAATTCTGTGACTCCAAATAGTGACTTTGTAAAAATATTTTTTAACTCATTTATAATGTTTTTTTTAAATTGTTTGTATAAAATACGCGATAGAGGTCTCCAGACACCGAAACATGCAACATTGAAGTAAAAAATCTCTTAAATAATATTAATTGCATAAGAAATAGCAGCTTGTGGTGATAACATCTCTTCCCCACTCTCTAGCGTAGTTTAAAACAGTTTTTTGTTAGCATAAATACAGCCAAATAATATGAGCAATTAAAGGAACTGATACATTTTAAAGTCTTAGCTTTTAAGAGATATTTTGTTACTACACATTTCTGGTTGTGGTTGAATTGGATGTAAAAGGCGAAACTTTAAAAGCCTATTTGCTTTGAACAGCGATTACCAAAGTAAGTTCCGAATGGACTAATTCTATAAAAACACATCGAATTATTCGTTTATTTTAGGCACAATTAAACAGTTCAATTCTCTGCAATTAAACTAAATGTCAACTGTGGAACATAATCACCATCTTAATTTGAATTCTTTTTTGAGTCGATGTGGGTTTATACCGAAGGAGGATCAGTAAATCTGTAGCAAGAACCTATATACGGACTATGGTTATACTGTGCCGACCCCACGTAACCTGGGAAAAAGGGGAGGGAGACAACGAATGTGATATGTGGGTTCTGTAAAATAGGTCTTTTTTACTCCGACTTAAAAGTTAAGTAACTGGTTGTTCATCGTCCGAACTTTAAAACATGGTTCGTAACACATTAGCTTACTTGGTTAGCAAGAATATTAAACTTGTTATTTCTTAATGAATCTTATTAGCAAAATTATAAGGCTTTAGTTATTGGCAACAGATAGCTAAACTAAATAACTGTAGAAATAGTATAACAATATACAACTCGTAGACACACGCAAGCGTAGAAATAGGCTCACAAAGCATAATCAGAACTAACGCCATGCTACGATACAAGCACGATACAATTTAGCATTTTAATAAAGGAGATTTCAAGAAGAATCTCTAATTTATTCCATATTCAGATTGTACTGAGTATTTTAAAACAAACTATAAAAACAGTAAAGTATAGTGCCCAGACAGGCATTTTTAATTGACGATTTAACTCAATCAGTTTTAATTTATTTATTGTTTAACTTGGCAACATTGCTGCCCATCAAAACCATATCGATAAAACTTTTTTGGTTGGGTTGGGCCGCCATCTTGCTTTATTTGGGCGTGTGCGCTCGCAATCACAATAACTGAACGCTGGTCAAAATTATACTCTAATTAGTTATACAAGTATCAAAATAACTCCTTGAAACATCCTTAAGTTTCGGTAAGGTTTGTAGTGCGTGCAAAGCTCGGCGGGCCTCACCGGTCAGACCGTCACGTGACCGCCGCGCCCCGCCCACGCGCCCTAGCGGACAACACGCGTATATCATCACTTTGTTGTCGTCTCCGTTGGGTCTCTTAATTTATATCTGCTCCCTAATACTATACAACAATGTGTGTTCTGTGATGTTTTAATGGTTTTAAAGGTTCATAAATAAATCAACATGTCCGAAAGACGGTTTAATCCGCCTGATATATTGTCGACAATTAAGTAATTTTTAGCTACCGGATTTGCCGTCTCAGTTTAATGTAAAGTTTTAGCGATTTTTACAATAACAGAATAAGACAATTCAAAAATCTTTTTATAGTATTTTACATTAATATTGCATTAAAATTATAATGTGTATCTTGCTGCATAAAAAATGTACTGTCCTGAAATTAAAATTTTAACTACCAGAGCTCATCACATAAACAATAGAATCAATTGTTACGGTGAGTTCACACTACCGAAAACATTTGCATAAAAATATTACCATCTTAGTTTTTTCAGAGAGAAAGAGAGTGACAACAAGAATGAACACGGTGTTAATGTGGATCACAGAACACACAGAGTTGAAGGAATTATTATATAATTTTGGGTAACATAGTTATTGTATGGGTGATGCCGGATGACGGTGTTGGTCTATGCAGCATGGATGTATACGTGGACATGACACACTTATGACGAATGTTGAATGAATTACTACCAAGTTATCACAAACAACCGCACTATTGTTGTATTGTATTCATGAAAACTTTCAAATGGATAAAGACGTTTATTTTTTTCATTGTTAATTAAGAAATTAAAGACTTTTAGAAAGCTGCGGCTAACGAGCAATGGATTCACCTGATGTTAAATGACCACTATAGATACCTGCAACAAGCAAATAAGTTGCAGATGCGTTGCCTACCTTAAATGGACAGAGGAGATGGGGGATTGACTGGAAAAAGTATATTTCCTTTATTATCCTATAACCTATTCACCCCCTCCCAGTCCAATACTCTTCCACTTTCCATCCTATTCTTATTAGGAAACAGTTGAAAGGAGAAGAGGACTATAATTAGACCTCCGACACCTCACTCTTCAGATGGAACGCAGAAGTTCTAGTTGGCGGCTGCCTTCTGTGCTATATATAAATGTCGTTGCGTCCTGTACCACTGGTAACACAACTTCTTCAAGTCTTTCTGTATCAATCAACAAACTAATATTTGAAAAACGCGCTTTTACGACTGGTGTCGACGTTGCATTGATTTTATACTGCTTGGTTAATATATATATATCCTCAAAGAAAGAAGTATATATATATATATATACTTCTTTCTTTGAGGAATGTTTTAATGGGTACCGTTGGTTACAAAAACGTAAGCGTACGTACGTTACAAAAAATAAACGTCTTTAGGTAGTAGCTACTATGACCGAATGAGGATGCGAAACAAAGTAACGATAGTGATTCAATACATTCAATACATGCAAAACTTACCACATGATTCCCTAAAAAGTATCCCATGGTGTAGTCCATGTGGCGCAGTTCCTTGGGGTCCCTCACGTGGAGGCCCAGGATGTCACCCAGGATCTTATGGATGATACCCAGGCGCGCTTCGTTGCTCTTAAGACCCTCGTCACCTAGATAATCGTTCGGATCGGCCTCAAGATGCATCTGGAAATGTTGATGTAATTTGTAAATTCGTAGTAGGTGTAAGACTAGGCATATTAGTCGAAATTCTAAATACAATATAAATTTATATGAGAATGTTTATATTTTATTGTATTTTTGACTGGAACACGTGTAACTCATTTTCAGACAAACATTTAAGTCTAGTCTTGACTCTAGTTGAGTTATCAGACATCTAACAAATGTCTTGCTTTATATAAAATGAGGTCCATTACATAAAACTAGCTTCCACAGACGGCTTCGCAAGCATTCGTTATGTAATTTTCCTTATTTTTTATAGTAATAAATACAGCGTATGTTATTCAGGAATAGCATTCTAATGGTACAAGTATTTTTAAAATCGGTCCAGTTTTTTTTGAGTTTATCCATTACAAACATACAAAAATACAAGTCTTGTCTTTTTTTAATATTAGTGTAGATAAGTATTTTATATAGTGAAACGATTTCAGTGATTACCAAACTTTTAGAACTTTGGTAACGTTGTTTTGCTTAAAATAAGTTATTAAAATGGACAGCAATAAAGACTGTAACCTGCGAAAAGATTGCTACTCCATTGTTGACGAGGTCGGTCGCTTGGAGTAGGGACGGCGTGCGCCAGGTCTCTTCCGACGCCAGGACCTGGATGTCCAGCTCGTGACCCGGATGACCGGTGTATTTGGACGGTCTACAATACAACGAATACTATACGTTTATTCATTAACTTTCAACACTAAACAGTGTCCAGATTTAAAGTATACTAAATAATGAACTGTTTAATATTTCTATAAATTATGCATGCATTTTGTAATGTGATTTAACCTTTTAAGCCTCAAGATTGACTTTGAAGTAAAATGTGTTAAACCAAATATTTATATAAAAAAAATAAGGAATCTAGCTAAATAATATAATATTTAGCAAAGATATAAACAGTAAGGTATATGACACAAATACCTACAATACAAAAATATAGCAGCAAATATATTAGCTTACGAAAAATACTCGAAAACGTCCTAATTGGGACGTATTTTCTTTAGTTCACGTCATGTTTGTGCATTCACGTTTACGTGGAACAACACTAGCCCTTTATTGATAAATGTATAACATGCAGATAAAAATTAAAAAGATAATAAACTTTAAGTGATGAAAAAAGTTATTTTTGGTTGACAAAGTCTATATATATCTAAATTATGTACCGTTTCACAGCATGATGGAACTTTTGTAAACAAAGGTTTTTACGTTAAAATATTTTCGAAAAAAAACTATCTTTACCTTTTATATTACCTTATAACTTTAGCTATCCTTATTTCACAATGTCTATTCTTTTTATCTCACGATTTCCGATGAAAAGTATATTATAAAAAGTGTAATGGCCGCATGTGCATGCAACAAATGACGTTTTAATGTTTACAAAAATGATATCTTGCTATGAAACAAAACAATATAATTCCTTTTTTTTCATTAAATACTATAATAGTTAAAAGCTTTAAACAAAATCTATGTATTGCTAAATTATACATGTTATTCAATAAATGCAAATTATCTATAAATATATTTCATGTCATACCGGCTGAAATTGCCATCTTGACTTGCTCTGTAAAATTATTTGAGAAGTGTCTTTATAAAACAATAACCAGTATTTGTTAACAAAATACATTAAGTAGTTTTAATTTTATGCGAATAGCTCGGACAAAATCGAAACAAAGCTCATTGAAAGTAATATTCAACAATTTTAGAAAGAGATAGCTGTTCAACTGGGTGTTCCCACTGCCGAAAACATCCACATAAAACATGTTGTTATCTTTCTCTGTGAACAAACTCACATAACAATATATTTTATGTGAACGGTAATGTTTCGGCAGTGTGAGTTCAAAGAGTACTTTCATGATTACCGTAACATTAGTCTATGGCCAAAACTTTATGTTAAAATTGTATAATGTCGATAGAAAGTTAATCACGTATTTATTATATCGAAAGAAAATAGCAATATTATTATTTTTTCAAATAATTAAATGGCAGCATGTTTCAAAACATGTTTCGAAACAATACCGATAGCTGATCTGGCTCCGACATGTCCCATTTTTTCTATCAGAGCTCCTCATACAAAAGGCAGGTCATATAAACACATAGCTACACTTACTGCCTGTCACTCTCTGTGGAGAATTGTTTTTTCGCAGGCGACGCCTGGTAGCAGAAGATGTGGTGCTTCATTTTGACAGACTTCCATTTGTCGTAACTGAATTGGACTATTTCACTTTCGCGAACCTGAAATGGAAGAATCTTTATTTTGGTTATTGTTCCGTTTAGATATTTTGGACAAGACTTTTTAAAATGAATTAATACCTCATTGAATTAGCCAAAGTACTTTAAAAATTGTCTCTTGTTTTTCCTATTACTCTTACTTATCTTACTTATCCTTACAAAAAACTTACAATTTAAGCACTTTGCATTTTCTCATTTTCTCGTCAAAAATGTAATAAAATAATAAGATATGAAATGAATCTACATAAAACGAATGAATGGGTATATATAAAGTGTAATTAATAATTACTAATACACATAAAGTAAGATAGTTAGTATGTAATTATTATTTTTAAATACATTAAAAACAAGTTACACAGTATCTTGAAAGTTTCAATGAGAACTTGTGTCTAATAATTGTTTCTCTGTGTGGAAATTTGTAAATGTTTTTTTTTGCTATTTAATCTGTTAACCTATATCTATCGCATATTGTAGTTGATAATTTCCCTTAAATATAAAAATAAAATAAAACAAATAAGGGTCGATTTTTAGACCCCCAAAATCAATTTTCGTTTAGGTCGACCCCCTGGGAAACCAACCAAACCCCGTCAGGGTCAACCACTTTTAAAAAGTCTTATAACGCATCTGTAGCTTTTTTACGCTATTAAAGATCGTGGGGTCGACTATGTTAAAGGGTAAAAAATTCTGTAAATATAAAAAAAGAAACCGACCGGAAATTTCTGTAATTACTAAAGTTTTTTTTCTAAAATTCTAAAGTAAGCGATGTAAGTTTGTTGGAAAAACTACCTGTACATATTGGTTGCTTCTCCCCCACCCCTCACGCCCTTCTACATTCAAAATAAAAGACTAATACATGTGCAACACAACAGTATCATTTAGTTTGATGTTTATGGATGGTGTGACTTATTTCTTCAATAAAAAAATAAGAAACCTCAGCAGTCTTGTAGTAGGGCAGCACAGTATGCAGGAGGTCGGAGCAGAGCGCGAGCAGACGGCCGCCGTCCAGCAGGTGCGCAAGCAGCAGCGGCGCGCTACGACCCGCGCACCCGGCCACCGCCACCAGCGCCGCGCGCCCGCGCCACGCCCCGCCCTCCAGAGACTCACGCGACACGCTGTATATCGTGTACCTACCCCGTAACATTACATTGTCATTTTTATATTCTACCCAGATTTGTATATTGTTTTACTTTTCTTATAAAATAATTGGGCAAACGAGCTGCGGGTCGCCTAATAATGATCACCAATGCCCATGAACATCTGCAATACCAGAGGAACTGTAAATAATTGCAGGCCTTTAAGGAGTACACTCTTCTTGAAGGACCCTATGTCTTATTGGTTTGGAAATACCACTGGGGACACACCACAGCATGGGTAAATCTTTCAAAGCCCAAATTCGTAGGGTAGAATAAATATGATAACATTCGGATCTAATATTAACTCATCACTGTAGAGCTCAGCTTAGGGTCGAACTGCCCCCTTTGAATATGACAATTTTGTTCGTAAGTTTAACTAATCTAAAGCTGATGTTCCCATCAAATTATTGTTTGCGAATCAAAAAGATGTTACTGAATTTGCATCTAAGTACCTCATATAGTTGTGTTTTTCAAATTATATTTTAAAGAAGCTGACCTGTCACAGTCCAATACTTTTCTAAGTGAAGCTTCCAAATTATCCCTAGCGGCTACACTATCAGAGTATATCAAAACATTGGGTGACTTAGTATTTATTAATGGACGGGAACTTTTCAGCGACTTTGTGGTGCTTTGTGATGGACTTTTGGTTTTCTCTTCCTTCACCACTGGTTTAGCTTCAGCTTGTAATTGAGTTTTCCTGGGACCTGTCGTACTGACGATTCTTTTGTGGGTTGTTATAGATTTAATTTGACTAGATATGTTTAGTAGTGACGTTGAAAGTTGACTAGTGCCTTTCTTCAAATCTAATTTTAAGCTTGATTTCTTCGGTGTGATGTTATGTTGAATTTCAACTGTCACATTTTCGACAAGCACTTCTCTATCTTTGTCTAAAGCTTCTTCTGTAAGTTTTTTTTCTGGTGATTTTTCGGCTTTAGTTTTTTTGTCATCAGTCAAATTTTCATTCGGTTTATCAAATTCTTCTTCAGCTGAGAGTGACCTGGTTGTAATAGTGCTAATATCAGCTAATGTGACGGTTCTTTTTGGTGGTATTGAATCCAATACTTGATCACTGCCTCCATTCATTTCAACCGTGGTACTCCTCACATCAGATTTTATATCAACTACTTTGGATAATTTCTTCAGTAATGCTGCATGAACTGGCCATTGGAATAATTCAGGTGTTTGTTTTAAGCCATGGTGGATATCACTGCGTAAACCTCTCATAGATGGATCGGAGGCTTTGTTCGGTTCGCCTGATAATTGCACTGCTGCAAAGGAATAAATCTAATTTTAGTACAAAAGCTATATTTAATCTTACAAGTAGCAACACAAGTGCTGTTTAAATTATTTAATCATACTAACCAATTAAACTATATCCTCAAGCTCAAGTTAAACATATCCCTTGTTTCACAGCAAGATGAAATTTTTGTAAACAAAGATTTTTACGTTAAAATTCCAAAATATTTTCGAAAGAAAACTCCGTATCTCTATCACATTATCTCACAGTTTTAACAAAGTTACATTATTTCCAATGAAAGTATAAAAAGTGTAATGGCCGCCATTTATGCTAAATGGCAATTGTTTGTTTACAAAAATCATATCTTGCTATGAAACAAGGTATGCTTGGAATGGATAAATAATATTACTTACATGATTAATAATTTGTAATGAAAATATGGGTTTGATTATGCCTTTGAATCATGGTGGTAAAACATAACCTAGAAAAATTTACGCTAAGGTGGTAAGGTTAAGAAAAAATGTAAGTAAATTATTCAGATTACTTACTTTGTATCCTAACAACTGGTAATTTATGGTCTATTATAAACTCTCCACCAATAAAGTGGAAGCCGACCATACTGAGGTGTTCCATGTTGGTCTTCAACACAATAGCTAAATGTGAACTTGCCTTCCAAGCCACTGGCTGTCCCATAGACTCCAACTGAAATAACAATCATTAGTAAACTTCAACAATCCTTCAATAGTATGAATTTCACATTTATATTTCCACCTCTCATCTATTGAGCCAGCGGCTGATCGCGGATTGTGATTTGTGGGCTTGACACTATAGGGGGGAAGGTAAAATGTAAACATTTCATAATTTTCATGACATCTGAAAATGTATTGAGCCATAGCAAACAAAAGAAACCATAGTAAGTGTTACATAAATCATAAAACGGATGATAGCAAATTATACTTTGGTAAGGGTATGTTGTAGGACATTTTAAGACTATGTTGCTTGTTTTCTACAATTGTAAGCAATGATCCTAAAGTATTAAATTCTTACAGAGATTATGTCATGGTGTGAACTTCCTTCATGTGGCTCCATCTCACATTCAAACAGGACTTCAACATCCAGGTCTGTCACCGGGGAGATGTCGCTGGATCCTAAAGGTAGGCCCCCGGCACATGACACCCAATCACCAATCTCTATGCATTGATTTGGCTTCATGCTACAAATTCTCGATGCATTTGTATAATCCAATAAATCACAGAGGTATGCATTTTTCGGATTTGTACATAGCTTTGAACTTAATGTTGGTGTTTCTGTAAAAATATATACTTACATCTACAATAACAATTACCAATTGAAAAAAAATTAACTTTAGAAAATGTTTAAACAAAATAAGTAAGTATGGCTTCCTTTTGGAGTACAAATTACAATGCTGTAACATTGCATGACTTAATTGTCTAGGTATTTTGCTAACTAATGCTAGTCGTTAAAATGAGAAATGGTTGTGTCTACAGGCTACTGTGTTTCAAAAGAAAGGGCACTTATTAGTATCCACCTTAATATACTTTGCATGATTGTACTTGTGCACACCCTTTTTGTCAAAACATATTTAACCGACTTCAAAAAGGAGGAGATTATCATTTTGATTAGGCTTTTTTATGTATGTACACCAATTACACTGGGATTTCAATGATTCTTTTTTATTCATTACAATAACAATTTTTGAAGATGAATTAAAGTGAAAATATTGTGGAAGCAGTCAATTACTGTAGAAAATAATTTAAAAAAAATTGTACTTCTTGGTGCATCATTTTGAAGTTCAGACATACAAAAATTGTGTATTTTATTTTCATTATTGAATACAGTGTGCATTTATTTTAGTATGTATAGTTAATATAATATGATTCAAAAACGTATTTTAATTAAAAACTGAAAACAAATACCAATTAATTGTGGACAGTTAAACAGCCTAGAGGCTGTCAGGACAGGGTAGTGAAAACATACTAACTACACTACACTTATCAATAAAATTCCTTACCAGCAGCATTTTCAGGTACTTTACAAAATGCGACACTTGTATTACCACTAAGAAACTCAAGGAGACGAGCGCGGAATGAGCGAATACGCCAAGTTTTAATAAAAGTCATTGCAATATAAATCGGCGTAAACAACATATTTAAGCAAGGACGATTTACACACCAAACACAGTACGTGTTACACTTGCATAATACAGTCCTATTTTGCGTATAAAAACGGAACGAAACAGAAAAATATATTATCGATTACAGGGTTTATCTTATGGGTCAAAATATTATATCACTAAATGAGAAATATTGAACTATGCTTCCACAGACTTATTTATGCTATTAAAATTATAAATACCACAGTGTTAATTCAATAATTTAAGTAAAAATAGCGCAGAAATAAATTTAATTTAATAAATTCAATACTACACAACGGCCGGTCACAGATAACATATTCGAATTAAATTAAATCTTAAATGGACATTTTAAAACGTCAAAGAGAAATGTCATTCAAGTTGCGTGTAAAAACTATTTACAATGCAAAAATAATGTAGCGAAAATATTTCAGTTGACGAGAAGACAATAAAAATTCCCGTGCATTATTTTTTAAATCAGAACTATATTAATATATTAAGTCAAATAAAATTATACAGTATCTTACCACTACTTACCATGCACCCCATAACTTTATGCTTTTTGGTATGTTATATAGTTTAAGACAATGAGTATGGCCGTTTGAACATAATTACTGGTGTTAATTCTTTATTTTATTAATTTCTGTATCTAAAAAGAGCAATGTTTAAAATTGTCCAAGATTATTTGAAAGAAGCAATGAATAATTTTAAAATAAATAATGTGCAGTCACTCCCTAACCCTGTGGTAGGTAGGTAAAGATTGGCACACAGCTCTTTCCTATATTTATTCATTTATTTGGGTAGGGAAGACTTACAGCTTAAATTTAATAAGATTGCATTGATATAGTAATTATAAAGCCAATAATAAGTATTCATTTCAGCATTCATTCATGCAGCTTAACAAATTTAGAAATGTTAGCAAATAAAGTATAAATCAATTCACACAGTTAAAATTATAGGCATTTCAAAAAGACATAAACGCATAAGATTAGACAAAATATACGTATTCTTTAACAAAACTATACGTTATTTAAAGAACTTCGAGCAAACATATCCTCGCTGAAGACACGCTGGTCGGATCCAGATTGTGCTGCTCACAAAGCCCATTAGAAAGTCTGCTTGCTCGCACCACATATAGGTGTTCTACCTATAGTTAGTTGAGGCATACGGTACGGTTATAAGAGGATTGTACCGACGAGAGCTTCTAGGTACATTGAAAGAGATTTTAACTACTAACTCAGGACGTAATTGTCCTTATGTCATATTTGAGTACTTTAAGGAAGAATAAAAACCTTCCGATTGCGACTATTGCACCAAGGGTTCCGTATTGAACAATTCAACTTGATTATTTCAATTTTTCATGAAAAATTCCTAACGTGGTAACGTACGAGAGTGGATTTAAGATACGATTTATAATAACGCCATCTCTTGATCACACTATTTAAACATTTATCAAACAATTATTATAAGTAATTTATTTACTCGATTTTATTATAGTATTCGCTGACAGATGTCGCAACAATATAAAAAATTTCGACGAGTCGACGGATGGAAAGTACGTTTGGGAGTGTGTTTTATTACATTTATATTAATTATAACAGTTGTGAGTTCAAAGAAACCGTCGATAAAATAATCCAAGATTGAAAAAGATTCAGTATGCTGGTTATTAGATGTCGTATAATAAAATTGAAATGTAGACGCCATATTTCTCTTCAAACTGAATAAAATATTTCAATCTGTTTTTCAGTATTTGTTGTTATATCGGCAAGAAATACATCATGTGTGAAAACTTCAACTGTAAGAGACGGTCAGACAGACAGACGGACAGCGGAGGCTTAGTAACAGGGTTTCGGTTATATCCTTAGGTACGGAAGCCTAAAAATCAGCAAACTTGCGACGGTGTACTAGTGGATTGTGGATTTTTTGCAAAGTAGTATATCCCTACTAATATTCTAAATGTAATTGTAAGGTTGTTTGTTGCGCTTTCACGCGAAAACTACTCAACCGATCATCATGAAACTTTGTACACATATTCTTGGAGGTATGAGAAGTAACATAGAATACTTTTTATGAAATAAAAATAGTATATAAAAAGTGAAGTATGTATGTTCCCTATAGACCTATAGACTCCGAAACGGCTGGACCGATATCGATGAAATTTACAAGGATTGTCCAGATTGGCCCATTCCTGTGTTAGGTAGCGATCGGATCAACATAATTAGTTGTGTTGTACCCAATTGAAGCCGGGGCTGGTTACTAGTAATCTATAAAATGATATGGAATTCTTTGATGAAAGCAGAGGTACTAAAAAGTTTCTGAATATTTTCAATATATTTATACATCCACTCAGGTCTATAGGCCTGCTTGTCGGTTTTCGACGGCGGTATTCGGTATTCTTAACTATTCCTTCGATATGCGCCCGAACTATTGAAGTATAACTTTCTTAATTTAGTCACAACGTCCCTTTACGGCGTATATTACACTTACTACTTACAACGCTATTTATAAAATATACACATGTAAAGACAATTAACAAAGGTCTGCACGATTTTATATATGTATATGTCTTTGTAACATGAAGCAGATTGCATAAGTTATCGGTTGCATCTCGTTATTTGCGTATATGAGAACCTTATTTTTATAGCTCATAAATCCACGGTCTAAGCGGGCGGGCCATTATCTTCGATATTAGACGTACTCAATTTACAAATAATTGCCTACTTGTTATCGTTATCGATTAGTGTGTAAATACAAAAATATTCCAATGCTTATGACTTAGGTAGGTGTTAATTTAAAAGTGCACAAACAGCGCACATTTTGATTTCTTCTTTTAGGATGATCTTTTGATTTATAACCTAAATATATCTATACCATGTATTTAACGTATATTTCTTGATATATCTATGGTTTGACCAAACGGATGTCTGAGCTGCCAGCTACTCAGTACACTTATTAAAGACTTTTTAGTGCTCACCTGTGAACAAAAATAAACAATATTATACATCAAAAAACAAATTCAAGGTCCAAGGCGTCCTTGTTAGCGCTGGTGGCGACCACCGGTATGTTTTTAGTCGGTGCGAGTCTGTCTAATTTGACTCCCCACCCCATATAGTACTACTAATATGCGTAGGCATTTTCCTACTTTAAAAAAGGTAGTAAGTAGTTTCGGCTAATGGTTGTCTAACAAGTCAGGTTCCTCTTCTATAAGTAAATATAAAGCAGCTATAAGAATATATTGAACAGTTAATTGAAAAATAACTTTATTTATATCAGTCAACCAAAACATCAGTTAACCTACATTATTTTGCATGCAATGACACATTGCAATCAATTAAAAAAAAACAACCTATAACGACTTCCTAGCAATTACGTAGCGGCCTGTCAACAAGCATTGACGCCTTAGACCAAGGGCGTGACCACACTGGAACAGTCGAACAAATAAATGATAAGCCTGGTAAATAACAAAGCGTTCTTTTTCCTTGTTGTTAACGCACAATAGATATTAATAAACATAAAACTGACTTTTGTATCCCCTAGTGCAAACTTTGTGTTATAATTAAACTGTAATCATATTAAAACTAAGACATTATTTAAGTATATTCTAGAAATGATAAGATAAAGAATATTTACGGATAGCTTTTTGAAACTTGTTTCCATACATATCTGAACAGTTGCTGTTTTAATTCTGTATATTCAATATGGACCTATGCTCTTGGCATGTTATAAATAAAATATATGTTGAAAGAATAAATGAAGAGAGAATAACAAAACAGATTTACGTTGGAAAAGTGAGTGGTATAAGGAGGTGGAGCGATATAAGGTGCACCCATAACCGACGAGCATGTATGCGTAGATGTATGAATGTAGAAGAAGCGAGAGTGGTGTGCCAGGATCGCGCCAAATGGAAATCCATGATCTCTGCCTATCCTTCTGGGTTACGGGCGTGAGCGCATATTTATTTATTTATTCATCAAACATAGGCTGTCATACGGACTGCTGACAGAAATAAATAATGAATAAAAATTAGCCCTTGTAAAAATTCAAAATTTAATACAAGAAATATTAAGGAAAAACCGTTTGTTCCTGTTCCAAATTTGAAATAAGCATGATGCGGACGCATTTTTTTTATGAAACAAGGTCGTAAACGAGCAAGAAGTTCAACATTTTAGGTGACCGATCCCTATAGGCATCAACTATCTGCAACAACGTAGGGAGTTGTAGATGCGTTGCCTACCTTTAATACACAGAGGGCATAAACAGGAAAAAGGATATTTCCTTTCCCTATCCATCCCCTCCCCCGTGAAATCCTTTCCCCCCTTCCATCCAATCCATATAAGAATAGGATAGAAAGGGGAAAAGGACTACAATTAGGCCTCCGGCACCTCACTAATCAGACGAAACGCCGAATACTTCTACTTCACGCCTGTCTTCTGTAAGGTCGTAGTATTTCAGCGGTCGAGCCGGCCTATTCGTAGCTTTGATACGGCGGCTAGATCACCAGGCAGCCAGCTCCGGATAGACTGCCCGAGTCTCTATGCAAACGAATGAACGTATGCCCTCAAACTGTATTGCTGTTAAAATGTACTATTTTATATTAAATTAAAATTTAGTTAAATTACAAGGTATTATTCGGATAGTAGAGTTTTTCATCTCCTCAACCTGTCATTAAATCCTAGGTTACGTTGACAAGAGGATGAGCTATGGCTACGGCGGTAGATTCACTAACTATCAATTATGAAATATAAAAAAATAGGCACGCAAAATAGGCGATATGGTAACGCGGTGTTGACAGCATATTTTAATTATTATTACTATTTATAGAGCGAGTTCGTTGTGATCGGATTATTGATGCCTTGAACAATACATTATTATAAACTCAATTCATTAGACACAGGTCAATTGTCATTTGATAGTGGTGCGTAGGGGTCAGGGTAGTTAATAAGAAGAGAAACATTAATACAATATGCAAAATATTTTTCTAGAACTAACAGCGGACCCAGGAGAGATTGTCTTGCCTTCTATTAGCAGGACTAGCTAACGTTTTCCCTTTCCCATCCTTTCCTCACAAGGATAGGATGAGAAAGGGAAGAGGATTGGACGGGGAGTGGGCTAACGGAGAAAAGGAAATATCCTTTTTCCTGTCTATGCCCTCCTCTGGTTCATTAAAGGTAGGCAACGCATCTGCAACACATTTGCCTGTTGTGGATGTCTACGGGCAGCGTTCACTTACCAGGTGATCCGCTGGCTCGTTTGCTATCATCACATATAAAAAAATGTTTTTAACATAGACAAGCATATCTCTCTCTCTCGATCATTTCTCATGTCTCTATCAGTAGATAGAGATATGTACTATGTATTTAAGTATTTAAATTATTAGGTAGGGAGGAATATATTTTCTAACTCTTTTTTTGATATACACACTACATTTGTGTCCGTATCTCAGGTAGTCTGGGTCGTTCACTTTCCCATTTATTAGATTGCTAAGTAAAAAAATGGACTCACAAAAATTTATACCCGTTTTTAGTGAAGGACGTTCACCCGACGATAAGTTATAACAAAGTCGTGCCGCGCAATATTCTCTTTATGTAACAAGTAAATAGTAAAAATAACTACTAGTTCATAGCAACACAACGTGTACGCTTGTTCCTTGCACACTTCTTACAAAAAAAAACCAGTTTCCTCGCAATACAATTTCATTTGGCATAATGCTTAGCGGTAAAAATTGAAGAGGATTAGGCCTACTGTCCATCCACGTTTCCGCTCGTCATACACACGACATCTTCATTTTACGCTTCCGTTAAGCCTGCGTAGAAATAAAGGAACAGTGTCCCCGGTGCAACATCGTCGCGATTGTATATGGTGCATATGCATTCTTCATGCGGCTCGCGCGGTTGGCGGCTGCTACTAAAGCAAACACGTCATTTGTTTCTACAGTTAATGATTGCCACGTATTTTTACTCATTTAGTAACATGATTGAATTTAGGTAACTTTTTTAGCTTTCTCGCTGCAACTATGAATCTACGAGTAATGTTATATCACAACTAAACTGCGGCATAAGCCCCCAGTCTTCTATTACTAGCCTATCATAGTATCTCTCGATTGTTCTGACCGATAACATCACATCCGATGGAACTCAACTAAGATCAGCACACGAGGTCGCGCGCTCGACTCGCTGTCGGACTTACTCGACTTCGAAATCGTAGCGCCCATAGAGCCTACTCATTACCCTCACACAGTGGAACATACACCGGATGTGCTTGATATTGCAATCATTAAAAATATCAATCTCGCCCTACGCGAAATAAAAGTGATTCACGAGCTTCACTCGGATCACCGACCTGTTATATTACGGCTAGGGCCTTCTGCGCCAGCCTCGCCCCAAACCAAGACCATCGTGGACTGGCACAAGCTCAGTGCTAAGCTACAGAACATTGACTCGCCGCAACTTGATTCCGTCCCCGAACAAATAATTAATGAGCAAGACATGGGCGTCGCAATCGGATCTCTCACAAGCTATGTCCAAAATACCATCGAGGACTGCTCGAGGCAGATCCCAGTGATGGACAACCATCGCTGGGAGCTGCCCCCGGACGCCAGGGACTTGCTGAGACGTAAGAACGCGGCCACCCGAGCTTATGATATGTATCCCACCGAATCGCACCGAAAGCGGCTACGTAAACTACAGCGTGAATCGAAAGCACGCATAGCCGCCCTCAGGAACGAAAGGTGGGATACAACACTTAATAATTTAAAGCCATCCCATTTAACATTCTGGCGGCTTCCCAAATCACTTAAAGGCGACACGTATACCACGATGCCGCCGCTTTTACGCCCGAACATGACCCCAGCCATGCTGGACGAAGAGAAAGCCGAATGCCTAGCTGACAGCCTCGAAGCCCAGTGCTCTCCCAGTAGCCTACCGGTCGACCCTGCCCACCTCCGAATGGTGGACAGCGAGGTCGATCGAAGGAAACACGAACCACTTCGCGACTCCGTTCCCCCGGTAACATTCGACGAAGTTAAGGAATTAATTGAGAACTTGCGTCCACGCAAAGCCCCCGGCTCAGATGGTATCACCAATAGGGTGACCAAACTCTTTCCTGCTGCTATTATACAGCTACTAGTTCTTATTTATAACGCGGCAATGACCAAAGGTGTCTTTCCCAGCGAGTGGAAAGATGCTGAGGTCATAGGGTTCCTCAAACCCTCAAAGCCGGCCACGAACCCCACGTCATATAGACCCATAAGTCTTCTCAAAACGTTTGGGAAGATCTATGAACGCCTAATATTAGCCCGCCTACGTACCTTTATGAATACCAAAGGACTACCAATCCCTGAACAATTCGGCTTTCGCGCCAAACATTCGTGTACCAATCAAGTGCATCGCATCACGGAGCACATTCTCTCCAAACGCCAACGCGGCTATAACACTGGAGCCCTCTTCCTCGACGTGGCGAAGGCGTTCGATAAAGTCTGGCACAACGGCCTCATATACAAGTTATACGAGTACGGAATGCCCGACCGTCTCGTATGCATAATACGAGACTTTTTAAGCAATCGAACGTTCCGCTACCGCGTCGAGGGAGTGTGCTCTCAAGCGCACCCCGTTCGAGCCGGGGTGCCTCAAGGGTCAGTGCTAGGCCCAGTCCTCTTTACCCTCTACACCAATGATATACCGCGCGTACGCGGTGTAGAGCTAGCCCTATTTGCCGATGACACCTGCATTTTCACGTCGGGCCTTCAGCCTGACGCTATATGTCGACGCCTCCAGACTGCAGCCACCACTCTCGGTGCGTGGTTCCGGAAATGGAGGATCGAAATTAATCCAGCAAAAAGCGCGGCCCTTTTCTTTTCGCGACATAAGAAAGCCCATTTATTAACGCATCTCCCATCCATTCACCTCATGAACAGCCCAATTCCCTGGGAAGATAAGGTGAAATATCTAGGTGTCATCCTTGACAATAAACTTAACTTCGCCGCTCACGTGACCCGGGTCAGGAACCGGGCGGCTTTCGTACTAGGCCGCCTTTTCCCATTAATTAACTTTAAGAGTAAAATGTCCCTCCGGAACAAGGTGACACTCTATAAAGCTGTCGTACGGCCCATCATGACATATGCTAGTCCGGTATTCGCGCACATTTCCCCAAAACAAATACACCGACTTCAGCTGATCCAAAACAGATTCTTGCGCAGGGCCACTGGCTCGCCGTGGTTCATGCGCAACATCGATTTACACGTGGATTTAGAGCTGCCCACCATAGCTCAACACCTGAAGTTGGCGTCGCGTCGCTATTTCGACTCCGCCGCCGGTCACCCCAACCCGTTAGTCGTAGGTGCCGCCACCTACAAACCAATCGCGCTCGGTACGTTCCGTCGCGATTATAGACGACCTAGGCACGTCCTCGACTATCGAGACGATGCAATAACCATCGCTCAGGCTAGGATGAAACAACATCGCAAACAAATCACACACCGTCTTCGCCGGCGAGGACGGCTATTACCTTCTCGATACGGCCACATAGCCGGCAGATTCTTCTCCCCTACTCATGATAGAAGCGTTGCTGGAGTTTCTTCCGCCACTTCTTCTCCCAGCGCTAACGCTTTCCGAAGTGGTAGTAATATTAGTCAGATAATAGCTACCGATCGAGCCGAGGCTCGGCCCTCTCGGGCACCCTCGAATCGGAATGCTAAACGCGTAATGAGTGACAGCCCAAGCCGAGGTCCCCTCTCGGGGGCCCTTGAGCCGAGTCACTCCATGGAGCGTCCACCGAAGCGACCTAAGAGCTCGGTGGCCTCCCAATCCGGTAATAATATTAAAGTAACGGCCCGAGCCGAGGTTCCCTCTACGGAGGGAGCCCTCGAGCTTAGTTACTCTTAAAAGAGGCTTAGGCTAGGCGCCCTCTGCGCCCTGCCGCCTCGAGCCCGGTGTAGCTGTAAATGCCTCATCAAGGCAAACAGTGACCTTTCAGTCACAAAAAAAAAAAAAAAAAACCGATAACATTTTACAAAATAGAAAAAGAAGTCACTGACCCTAATACACACAGCGATCATTGCAACGTCGCCATTTTATGTTATCTCATTACTATTTATTGCTTATTATATTGCGTTCACTGGTATTATACATCAACATAATATAAGTCTTCTAAATAAATACATATTATATGTTGTATTAACGTTGTAGTAACGATAACGCAACGAGAAAAGTACAACTTTTTATGCAATTATCTCGTGGCCATGTGTAACAAAGCAAAAAATATTTAGTTATCCCTCCTTCCTTCCTTTCAATCTATAGTCGTCTAATACTAGCCCATTGATGGCCGCAAAGATGGGTCCCTCTGCCCTCATCCAGATGACTCCTTCAACTTAGACCAGATCGTGGGTCCATCTTGGATGGCTTCCTACGCTGCGTCGACCGGTACACCCCATTCCAGGACCAGTTATAATCTATACTAATATAATAAACCTGATGTGTTTAAAGAAAAAATAAAATAATCTCAAGTATTATCAGTCGCATTTAAATAACTCTTTTTGCATTTGAAAGCCCAATTATTGACGAAGGCTTTACGCTATTTAAGAGACCGCTACGACCCTTAGGAGTTGAGCAGAAAGAAAAATTGCGTTAAGCGAGAATGTAATTACGTGAGCGAATGAAACCAACCCGTGGTTTGCTTTTTGGACTCCCGTTGAAGTAAACTAAATAATCCGTCTTTTAACATTCTATCAATTTTACTCCTGCAGAAATCGCTTCAAGATTTTGGCAAGCAATGTACATTATTCAAAATACGTATAGTGATCCTTTTTGGGTTTTACAAAGCACTAAAGGCTTTCGCATATCTTTCTACCTGCGTCCGAACGTCCCGTCCTGGACGGTATCGTTTCAACCGTTTTCAAGATAAGCCGTGACATTAGGACAAACAAAAAAAATATTGTTTTTATATATATAAATATGGCTATATATGATATAGCTAATTAATTTTATTTGTTTTTTCATGCCTTCTCCCTAAAATCACTTTACATTATTTCACGACTTTTTTCAAGCAAGCACATCTCTGTGACGTCTATACTCAGGTAACATGTTATTGTGAACGAGTAATAAGTGTACGCTAGACCAGTGGTAGAAGAGGAATACATACAGGCAAATATTTGAAAGTGCAAAAAATTACAAAATAACAACTACCATTACGCCAAAAAGTTTCATGACACAAACCGAGCTAAAATAAGACGGCCATTAAGAAGATCCGATAACATTTTTTAATTACAAACCACGGCACATACGTCCACCACGAATTTAAAAATATTTGTCATTTAGAGTTATCTAATTAAAGATGTCCAATACCAAAGCAACATACTGGAGCTTAATAAATTAGCCATTAAAGCGGTACGCGATTAGTGTCGAATGTTTACACCAACGCGACCTCATGTCGTTTGATAAAAGCGGTTGATATTGTTTACTTTGCCGCAGTCAAACATCGGACGTTGTGGCGAGAGCACCATTCTAAGCGATAAACAAACGCGCGAGTTAAAAGAAATAGTGACTGGTGATATAAATAAGAAAAATATGGAACTAAACTTCGTAACAACTCTAATAAAACACGATGTGAACCATAATGTGAAACAGTGCTTCAAAACTAAAAAACCGTTTAGTAAGTGATTTTAATTCTATTTTTAAAACTTTGATTATCGAATTACCCTTTATTTTTTAATATTATAATAGTCAACCCTTAAAATAACTTATATATTACATATTTTAAACTTATATAGAAAAATGACGACGTGATCAATGGACGGTACGCACTAAGCTTGGGTTTGGTATATCCAAAACTTGTTCCTTGTACCACCACACGTGAGAAATAAAAAGTTCCAAATACCTTAGAGAGAGACGGCAGATGTTATCCGTCTCAAATTTATAATTGTAATGTTTTTATAATCATATATTAGATGCTTTTAAATATCCTCTAGGATTTTAGATTCTTAAATAAATTACATAAAAAGCTTATTTAAAAGAAATATATCAAATATTCGACGTGGGAGATATTCCCGTGGACGTATTCCTGGAATAATTCAATCGTATACTTTAAAATAGCTTGTAACTAATTTATTCTGATCGAACTATCTTTTTTATCCTAGCAGGAGTATTCCTAATATATTATATATTTAAATATATCTTATGTCAGCATTTTCTGGAAGACTCCAACTGCGATGGACACAACGTACACCGTATAGGTTGCATTCACTACTCGTCTCTTTTATATAAACATTCGTGTATCTTTGAATCAAATTAATGCAATGACACGAAGGAATAATATTACATTTGTGCCATTAACCGTGGGTTCCCATTGACGTATTAACTTGTCGCAATACAATGTTTCTCTCTATCTTTCCTTCTGAAAAACCAGAGACGACAATAAGTCTTGTGTAAATATTTTCCGCAGTGAAAACCCACGGTAAGGGACAATCTCCAAAATGCAACAAAAACTTTAGATCGTTAAAGACAGAAAATGAAAATTTAATAATTAGAATGAAGTTGGCGATTTTGTGGTCTAAGTCCGAGCTGGTAAGAACTCAGACGATTATGCGAACATTATTATATTGTTGGAGACTTAGAGTCCGCCACTTTATGTGTTGACGCTGGCTTCAGGCGTCTTATTTGGTCTCAAACCTGACAGAAGTATCGTGAAAATGTGTACGAATATTAGAAAGTTACTTTTTGTTCGTCGAATTTCAACAAAAATGGAACCTATTGGAACCGGGGAACGGAATCAAAACCTAGCTACACACTAAAGTTTGACCACAGAGCTTTTACTACAAACTACATTGATAAACAGTGAAAAAATTAATTTAAAAACGATATCTAATATATTTGTTTTTAAATTTGGGAATTCCCTTATCAATCTTATGACCGAACTGTGAGCTACGTCTAGCACACACAAGCCTCTCTCTTGTTTTCTTTTTCTTGAGCTATACTCGTAATGAAGAGGACTAAACAAGAGCTAGGTTATAGCTAAGTGCAAATATTGTAATTGCTCAAGCCGAGACTCCGACTAGGAAGCCTTTGAGTTAAGTCAATCTAATAAAGTTACTTTGAGCTAAAACTTCATCCTATATAGTAAAGTGGCAGCTAGGAACATAAAAAGTGACATGTCATGATGTCGATATGTCATGGTACAAGTACAAAAAATTGACAGCATACATTTTGCCATAAATATATATCAAACAATGTGAAATGATTTCTCTAATGAAATCTTTACTATAACATAACATTAAAACTTGGTATTTTAAGTGACTGGATTCGACGAAACGTTTTCTATTCGAGTTCAATACATCCAATTCTGAACAGGTAGCATAATATGGACCCTGCACCAAAATCTCTTTTGTATTCATTGTTCTGATCTTGGGACAAGGACAAAAAAGCGTCTACGTGTGGGAAACCATACAAACCGGTGAATAGTACACGCAGTTTATCTTACAAACTTAGCCCTTCTGTAAAAGTTAGAAAGTTGAGCTTATTACAGCTTATTTTAACCGAAGCTACCCTAGATAGCATTGGCTTTCCTTTGCACTTGTAAGCCTTTTGAAGCATATATCATTTAGTTTTTTTTAAAGAAAAACGCAGTTCTCATATTGTCGTGCGTAAAGTTCAACGACCTCCAATTTTCATAGCTAGCAAATACCCACGCACACGTCAACTGCAATAACTAGGATATTGTGTGCATGTTATCTGTTTGCCGCCTAATTGTGATTGCGGAGTCCTCCTGCCTTGTCGGAAATACGTGACTGGATCAACGTAGCGTATATATCGAAGTCCAAATTAAATTGTTTCTTGTATGTAGTTGCTACTTGCTCATAATGAGGGATTAACTTGTGTTAGCATTTTTTCCACTAACTATACATTATATTTATACTATAACTAGAGGACGTGTATACATTGTCTTGTCTTCCTTTCGTTGTTCGTAAATAAATTAAAAAAAATATCTTCGAATTCGATGTGTATACAATAGTGGATCTGAACCAATCCAGGGCCCATTTCGGAATACACACGCATAGTAATGTATTATATAAAGATAAATTAAATGGCGAGCTTAAGCCTTTACCTTTTCGGATTTACCCAATTCTTTCTGTCGCTTATTTTTCCTATCAAAAAATTATCAATCATATCAGTCAGACAGTTTCAATACTCTCTCTCTCTCTCTCTCTCTCTCTCTCTATATATATATATATATATATATATATATATATATATATATATATATAAGAAGAAACTGATAGTCCAAGCTACTGGGCCCAGAGAATTGAAATTTTGCACACAGATTTTTGTTGTTACGTACGAATGAATGTTTGTATGGTGAAATATTTTAATTTAATGTCAGTTAACCTCAAATATTAAATAGGGTTCAGCTGAGGGTGCACATATGTCAGTTATAAAAATCAGCGGGGCTCATTTATATAAAACTATTACAGAACCTACTGTTTCTAATAATAATAATACATTTGAAAGTTATTAATTGATCTCGGACTTAAAACTAAATAATCGATCAAGCTGCGCTTAAAAACCACACAAATTTACCAATACCAAAGCACTTATTATTACATTTTCTACTACTACTACTACTAGGTGGCGATATCTCAATCTTAATATGGAATTATGTCCATATATAGTCCTGATCGGAAATAAGTAAAAAAATAATTTGTAATTTACATTAAGCTTTCAAGTCGATCGGAAAAATTAAATTAAATTAATTATTTAATTCGTTAAATAAATACGTAGATGCATAGATACAGGCCAAGCTAATAAAAGTGTGTAAAAGTTGGTTTTCTTTTGTTACAGTAACTAGGAAAGAAGAAGTTATGGCCATCAAAAATAAATTTCCCACCAAAATACCGGTAAGGGTACAGACATTATTTTATTAAATTATAAAAATACATTTAAGTATATTGCTAAAACAAAGCTAAAAAAACATCTTTTTTTAATTCTTTAGTTAATCGTTGAGAGATCTCACAAGGAACGAAATTTGCCGGCATTAGATAAAACTAAATTCCTCGTGCCTGAAGATATAACAATGTCACAGTTCCTAGTAATTATAAGAAACAGAATAAGAATCAAGCCGAATCAGGTAAGAATTATAACAATTATATTTTATTTCTTGAATAAACACTTTATGTTTATTGATTAATAATCATGTCAATAAACGTACCAGTTCTGGAACATTATAGACGATTTGTCTTTAGTATCGCGAATGTTAGTTATAACTTTTTCAAATACCATTTATTAAGTAATACTGAGATATTTTTATCATCATAGGTTTTAATAAAACCACAAGCACTATGATTTACTTCATGTAATTTAATTACTGATTTCTTAATTATGTACTTAACGGGAATGAATAGTTAAAAAGAAATTTGAACGGTAATACGATTTAATATATTATTATTTAATTTCATGTATATAAAAACGCAAATAATATTATAACGGACGGACTAGTTTTGAAACTAGATAGATAAGTACATATCGTATATAAGTCGACCTTACCGGGGGAAAGTCATGAACCGAACATGAACCGGTAACTAGGGATTTCAACTTTGTTCTCGAATGATATTGATATTTCCGTCTCGTAAGTTTATTTCATGTATTATTTACATATTTTTTACACGAAATTTGAAGTCTGGGTATAATTTTTTTTTATGAACTGGTCCTAGACAACAATCCGAACCTGATGTTAAGTCCGCTTTGGTCGAAAGGTACACAGATCTATTGTGGCAGTCTCAGTTGCTGATGTTTAGATGAATCTAATTCACTGTTGTTTCATTAAGATAATAACAAATATGTTATTCATTACATCGGTATTATCCGACTATTTGCTAATGAGTCTTTACACTATTATTAAATCGCATAATCAGTGCATATTACTTACGTCAGCTCTTTATGTACATTATAATTAATTTAAACGACTGACAAAGACCAGGGCGAGGGCGATGAATGATACATGATAAGAAAATATTAATTGAGTAGAAAATTTTGCAGACACTTCGGTGACAGACAGTTTAGAGTGGCAACAAACGTTAGTCACATATCTATAATGTCCCATTTAAATTATTTATAAAATAATTTTATAATTGAAATACTTAAGAATGAAATTGATTATTTTAAACTTAGTCGTGATATTTTCTCTGACATCGTTAACAATATTCCCAATCATTTGATCATGTTTTTAATTCTTAATTGTTAGCAATGTTCGTTTACCGGCGACGGGTTATTTTAGCAATATGTCTGACCATTGAACGTTTTAAATGAATAATTTTCCTGTTTCTTGATATGTTTTAATCATATGTATTGATTTGCAGGCACTCTACTTGATAATTAACAACAGATCGATGCTGAGTATGAGCCTAACAATGGCACAGGCTTACGAAAACTTTGGCGACGAAGACGGCTTCCTTTATATCACGTACGCCTCTCAAGAAGTCTTTGGATATCACGACGGTACGTATCTCAATAAGACACTAAGCAATAAACAAAATCTTATCAATAAAATAAGACAGTTGTATTGGAATGAAATCAGAGCGATTCCACTTTTTACGTTCCACTTCCCACGCTTCGCTGAACTTTTAGTGTTTTAGAAACGTTTAATCAAAAATGCATCTTAATTTACATGTCATTTTCATTGAATTTCTTAAGAAGTAACAATTATTAGGATGTCCCAAAAGACAACCCTACCTATCTCCCGATAGTATTGCATCCTGTCCGGCCACTATACTATCACATCTAACTACAGCAATATTCAATAAAAATAGATAACGTTATGCCGCACACAGTTAAATGCGCTCTTACAAATTACACTTATATAATCTGTGTACCATTTTGACAGATATGACAGGACCGAGCCAGGAAGTACAAGCGATCAGACATCGCTTCCCAAATAAGATACCGGTAAATATCACATCACTATTTCTCTTCTACTATCAGTTAATTGGTTTTAATAAGTTAATTACAATAATAATTTCGAGTAATTAATGAATTAGTTTTAAAGTTATTACTGTCTGTAAAGATTTATGTTAATTTTATAATTGACATTTATTTTATTCTTGATAAGACCTCGCGTCTTTTAACATTACTGGGGTAGACTGGAGTATCTTTACTAAGTCCCGAATTGCAAAAATAGGCAAGCCTCTTAGCAAGTACGCTTAACTTGTGCGGAATATTCTGCAGGGAAGCTTACACTTTTAAATCACTAAATAACATAAATAATTTATAAAAATCTTTAAGTGAATAACTACATCTTAGTGTAGCATCTAGATTCCTTTTCTTTACTTCGACCATTCACTCGTCAACCCAAAAAAATATATAACATTTTTTTCGGATAATCTTTGTCTCTTGTACGGTCATGGGTCCTCGTTTTTACATCAGTGAACATAACATTTCTGGTTTTACAACAGTTGTACGTGGAGCGATATTCAAGGGAGAAGGAAGTCCCTGCGCTCGGCAGGAACAAGTTCCTGGTGCCGCAGGAGCTCACCATGTCCCAGTTCCTTTACATTATACGGACGAAAATGAAGTTGAGGGATTCACAGGTATAATGAGAGTATAGATTTTATGACGTTCATTCGTTAATATTAAAAACAAACACACAATTATTATTTTCACGAAAGTATAAGGCTAACGACTAAGCGATACATGTTTCGTGCTAACCGGTACTTTGCCCGTCCGCTATACATATAGACTACATAGTCTTTTGTATGTATGATTTGTGTGTGATCCTTTTTTTAGGAATAGGTATTGAGCATTCAGATATACAACATAACAAAGAGATGAGATATTAGTCAGTTATCATCTTTGAAAACACAATAGATAATTTTTCCTAAAAAAACCTATGGATAGATAAATTTGAAAATAAAAACCGCATCTAAATACAAAATTTCATCGCAATAATCAGAAGAGTTACGGATGCATTGGGAGTATTTTAGTATATATACTTCACGGCTGTATTCTGAGGGTGTTGGTACTTCTGCAGGAAAATTGACCATTTCTCACAATAGCAGCTACTACTAGTCTTGCTGTTTGAGCCCTTATTCATTACTTTATAAAATTACTGACTGGACTGACGAGAGTAGGATTACATCGATCACGCGACTAATTTCGTTCGTCTTCCTTAGGCGCTGTATCTATTGGTGAACGACAAAGTGCTGGTGAGCCACAGCATGACCATGGCGCAGGCGTACCAGCAGTTCCGCGGCGCCGACGGCTTCCTCCGCATCACCTACGCCGCACAACAAGTATTCGGTTAATAATGTGAGTTACATATCTTCATTTGACATTATCTTGCTGATAACTTTACATTTAAAATATATGACCAACTCAGAAGAAGCGAGAGAGCTTTGATAGGACCGTGCCAAATGGAAATCCGTAGTCCCTCCCCTAACCCTCTGCTATATATACATACATACAGCAATGTAGAACGGAGAGAGAGAGAGTGATAGGTGTTATTTTAATTCTTTCGAAATTCTTTCTGGTTTTTACATTTGAAAGCGATACTTACGACCAGAAGCTTCGCTCCTAAAGTCATTGTGAGTGTGTGCATTGTCAAATCGCTCATATTTTCACAAAGTCTGGACGATGCTACCAAAGAAAAAATAGTTCAAAAGGTGATGTATGAATGTATTACGACAAAGAAAAGATACTGGCGGAATTCCATGAAGACAACAAGAAGAGGGCGCTGGTGGTACAGGAATGTAAATTAGCGCGGGATTATTATCATGGAAAGATGAATGCCGATCAGCTCATACCGAACCCGACGAAAAGGGATGCGCTTGACCAAAGACACTCCTCGCGATATTTTACTATTAAGGAATTGTATTTGATCACACTGATAATACAAGACTTAAGTAATAACCTATTATTCCTGAGGAGGGTTCGTGTCAGACGGGCGTAAAAACTGTAGCCAAAACCTATACAGTATGGACTACAATCATACAGAGCCGACTCAACTTGAATGGGAACAGGACAGATCATGACTAACATTATTGAACTGACGTACGATTGCTCCAAATGGCGATAATTCTTAACACTAGAAAACACAATATCCAAATTACAACATAGGCTATATTTTTTTTAAACTGTGCTGAGAGGACGCCATGTCTGTTCTCTGTATTCTGCAGGTTCTGGTCGTAGTTTTAAGATAATACCCGGGCCCACGGGATTGCTATACCACAAATCTCGATTTTTTTTATAAAAAAATCGTAAGCGTATCGGTTAAAAAATAACTTTAATATTGGTAAAAATCTTGCATAAAGTTTTGCAATAGACATAAGAAAACAAAGAAAGTGGATAGCTTATCAAGTGGAAAGAAGTTTATTTTTAGAACTCCTCTACCCTTTATCGCCCTGCAGCCAAGGTTAATAACGACAATATGAAAACAACTCGTTATCTTTGTCCCGATTCCCGCATATTTAAGGCAAAAGCATTGATCAGTGCAAGATATAATCAACAGTTTTTAAAAGATCTTTTATAAAACTTGATATTTTTTTATTATTTGATTATGATTAGGTGAATATAGAGGACCAGTGGTGGCTCAGCGGTGTAGGCCCCGACTTAAGTGCTGTAGGTTGCGGGATCGGGTTGGATTACGGCTCATTCCCTCTCTCGGAGAGGTGGCCTGTGTCCCTGCAGTTTTCTTAAAAAGGCTTATTATATCTATTTATTACTAAGCGAATATAAAAATCTTGGGTCTAACTTTTGTTATTTGGTTGTTGACTTCGGATAATTTTTGATTCCATATACTCATAGCATGTTTGTACATCCCTATTTTGGCGGTTATTAAGATTTGGCGCCAATTTACCAGGCCAAAAATACTTTTAAAAAAACAGGCAGACGTCGACGACGACGACTGTCGACAGAAGTGAAGGTGAAAACTCAAAACAGGCGTGAGAATAGCTCAAAATTAATATAATCAACATATTGAGCCTGATGTTCACGCGAACCAGACGCAAACTTATAAGATTTTCCCCTACCAAATATCATCTAACGCGGCTAAAGAAGTTTTCACTTACATAATTAGGAGCCGTTATTTTTTTTTCGTTTATGTCAAGTTGCTTTTTTTGGTTATGTTAATTTTTTGAAACTTTCGTAATCTAATTTAACTCAGATTCTTGCTAACCATCCTTGTTCCGAGAATATTCTAAGACATAGTTCGACATCGTGAACTACCTCGGAGAATATGCTTCGAATATTTTAAAATGTGGCGAATTAGAACGAACTGTGTTTCGGAGACTATCCTAAACCATTTTGTACACAACATGAGTAAGTCAATTAATAACTTTCAATAATTGTATGCATACATTTTTTTTATAAAAAATATGTGCCTACCTACTATAGACACTTTATTTGTTAATTTTTACTTTGTCTATGAATTGTGATACGCTCAACCCCTGCCATATCAAGCGCTTAATACACACCGGTGAAAGCAATTCGAAAATCCATTATAATACTCTTATTTATTTATATTAACAAACTTGAAGAGTCGACAAAAATATTCCTATCACTGGTCAATATTACATTACAGTATATTAACACGTAATAGGTGCTTCTACTTTATTGATTTATTGGTTTGTTGTGTTGATAACTGGGCAATAAACAACATTACATTGTAAGGCAAATATATCTCGTATGGAAGAAAACACTCGACTATGTTATGTACATACGTGCGTCATTATAATTGAAAATTGATAAAAATGCGTTATATATATAGGTACTTACATTTATCTTGTCGATGCAAAAGCCAAGTGAGTTTATTTTTATTTTTTTTATAAACCAAATGAAATATGCGAAATACTTAGCTATTAATTGGCTCCTGGCGTTTTTTAAAAATCGGCACGATATAAGGACTGAAATAATTTGCAAGAATTACCTTTCCCTAACAGAATGGATTTACGATTAAGGGACTTATGGGTCAGTTCAGTTTTCTACATTTTTCTATTTTCAAACTATTAGGATGCTTTTTCGGGTACCTGGTTCATATATTCCTTTTTTCCGTCCAAAAACAAATCGGAACATTTTGTCCACAAACGAATTGTTTTAGGGTGCCATAGAGAACAAACATAAACATACACATTTCTAAGAAGATAAAAGTTTTATCATGATCGTACAAAACTCCAAAAACATTCGTTGGCAGTTGCCATGTGTTGCTAAAATATTTGTAAAACAATACGAATGTTGAAATCAAACCTCCATAGATTTCAGTTGCGAGGCGGGTATCAAATAATTGTCGCTATCTGAAGGGTGGCTGACCGCGCCAATCAACTTGCAATAATGTTGCCATGCCCGTTTGATTCGGCAACAATGCTCCTTCTTGTCTATCAAATTGAATTACAATTTATTAAATAGACATTATAATTATTGCTCAACGGTTTTAAGTACTGATCAAATAATTTATTACAATTGAAATTTTAGTGGCGATTTGACAATTATTTCCGAAATATATATCTTAGTCGGGACGAACCGGATGACGTCCATCTCAGGCCTCCCACAAGATGGCCCGGCGATCTGATCACGGTTGCAAAAGAAGAATTAGAGCGGCAAAGGACTTATCTTTTTGGGGTGACCTTCAGGGGGATGTCTACGTTTAACTGTGAAAGTTTTCGTCAATATTCCTAGTGTTTATTCCTCTTTAAGAGTATAAACTATCAAAAATTGTTTTATGTTATGAAATACAGATACGCGCAAGATGTTCGTCATATTAACGGCGTTTTCATGTCACATAAATTTAGACTCGATATTCTAAGCAACTAAGTATATATTTTTTATAGAAGAAGGTGGCACTGCCCCGTCAAATCTCTTCCCCTTCCCATCCTTTTCTTATTATAAAAGGATAGGAAGGATAAAATTAAGGCTCCTCATTCATCCATCGACACGCGAAATATTTCTACTTCACGCCTGTCTTTTGTGAGGTCGTGGTATTTCACCGGTTTCGCCGGTCCATACGTGGAACTGTCGTTGCGGGCTCTACCACTGTACGTTTTCTCAAATTTGCTCTTAAATTTAAATGCAAATTTGAGTACTTCGAATATCAAATCTACACGTATTTAAACGTAATCATATCGCTTAGGTTAAAACGACTTATAAACTTATTTCTGAGGCATACATAGTATGGCGGTACGGTAAGCGGACATCTTGATTTTTGTACGATTCCACTGTCGGTGATCACCGCTCACCGCCTGCTCATTATTTATCTCACAATAATAAGTTTATCGGGGGTCGTCGTAGAAAACAAACAGTCGTTCCGAGGATTGTTTCTCCAAGTACTAGATAATAATAATTTATTCCCTCTTGCTGCGCTATCTCACCAGCCCCCAGCGGATTCTACATGAATCACATCGCCGTCTCGAGTAATATTCCATCGCACGTTGCTTTGTTTCCAGTATCGCTCATTTATTGGCCTTAAAGCTTAGTGAACTATCACATGTTTCAATGTCAGATAGTATTTTTGTTATACCACAAAATTGAGCATTGGACCTGTGGTGGCCCAGTGGCTTAGGCCCCGACTTACGTACTGTACGTCGCGGGTCCGAAACCCAGGCAGGCGCATTATTGTAATTTAATTCATCACGACTGCTCCAAAAACGGTGAAGGGAAACATCGTGAGGAAACCGGCATGTTCTTAGAACCACCAAATTCGAAGACATGTGATATTCACCAACCCGCACTGGGCCAAGGTGGTGGATTACGGTCTTCTGGTCTCTCCGAGGAGGCCTGTGTCCCTGCAGTGGGGCAACATATTAAAAAAGTCTGATTTATTTATTTATTTGATATACTAAATTGAGATATATGGTATTTCAACTGATGTTACGCTTGTATTAGATTATGAAAGTCAGTATCCCGGATATGACGCTTGTCATTGGTGTACCGGCACGGCAGGTCACATTAACTGGTTATCATTTGATCAAATTACTGATAAATAAGAAACAACGGCAACGCGTAGAAACTGTAACTAAATCCTTTACAGTATGGACTATGGACATACTGTGCCGACCACACATAACATGGAAAAGGGCAGCGAGATTATGACTGCTGAGCAAGAAAAATGGGGTACTGTCTGCAGAACATGCACAGCATGGTAGTGGTAGTTTAAGTATAGTTGAAAAAAGCGATTTTTTTTTCTATTATATATAAGACTTATGATCCGCCCAGGCTTCGCTCGGGTACCGCTAATTATGTTGATCCGATCGCTACCAAACTTCACAGGAACACCCGCTAAGCCAATCCGAATGTTTCCTAAAAAATTGGTAGATCGGTCTATATAGAACATACACATTTATATGCATATATAGAAGGATATGCCTCGAGGGTTGGCGTCAGGCAGGCGGCCGGCTATAAAAACCCGTAGCTAAACATATTACTGTATGGATTGCGGTCGAAATGTCCCAAATAAATGGGAAAAAGGCAGAGAGAAGGAAAAATAATAATAATACTTATGAGTTATGGGTAATCTTTTAATAAATAAATTATTTAATTACTTTAAATTTATTGATATAAAATTATTCCATGTTACAGGTACGTACTGCCTCATCCAGTTGAGTGGTAATGCTGGGGATTCCTAACGCTGATGAAGACTGATAGGTTACGTCATTTTAATGTTAAGTTTAGGATTTTTTAATTTTTTTATAAAATGACACATCATTCAAATTGTTCGTGCTGCGGAAATGTGGATATATTTCTTTGAAGGCAGTATAAAAATAATATTTAAATACATAGGCCTTTATGAATAAAATCTATGCATTATGTATTAAAAGAAGTTGTAATGATTATTTCGAGTAACCAGTCTACTTTTACCTTATCTGTGTCCATGACGAATATTCATGAAACTTCTGCAGATGTCATTTTCAATCAAACAATTGCTTTAAAAAGTTTATTTACTCTGTTTTTATTATGATAGTTTGAGCAGCGTGTTTGTCCTATGTATTTATATGTTTAAATAGATTAAGAAATATATGTTATAAAATTGTATGTTATGTAATCGTTCATTTTTATTTTAAATTTATTACTATTATAATTCAATGTATTAAATGTATCATTGAAATTGGATTATGATCTCAAATGTTTAAAAATTATATCTCAAATGGTGTTTACAAATAAATTGTGGTGCATTTTTTTTAAAGAGTGAAGAGTTTACTTTAATGTTCACATAGAAATAAG
This sequence comes from Papilio elwesi, assembly GCA_029849275.1. Taxonomy (NCBI): domain Eukaryota; kingdom Metazoa; phylum Arthropoda; class Insecta; order Lepidoptera; family Papilionidae; genus Papilio; species Papilio elwesi. The sequence goes on along the minus strand of CM056704.1, from coordinate 2,635,029 downwards.
TCAATTGTAATTTTTAACAATTTCGTAGTAAGTAAACTGAGTACCTTTGTGTTTTAAGTTACAGACATTCTTAAATATGTAATATGCCAAAGAAATAAAGAACATAATTTTAATTTACAGAATAATATTACAATACTTTTTTATCTTATAAACTATGAATAAATTTTCTTCACTCGTAAACTTGTTTTAATTCCTCTCGGGTCATTCGGTGGGAGATATGTTCTGTGCGGCTGCCACGAGGGTGTCGTGGATGTCCTTAGCGTAGGAGATTTGGAGACGAACCGTGTTCAAGTATTGCGGATACGTTAGCTGGGTATCCTGTGAAATAATTGAATAAAGTGTACTGTATATATGAAAGCAAACCATTTAAGATAACCATAAATACGTAGATCATGTATACAATTACAACTAACCATAAATACGTGGGTCATGTATACAACTACAACTAACCATAAATACGTAGGTCATGTATACAACTACAACTAACCATAAATACGTAGGTCATGTATACAACTACAACTAACCATAAATACGTGGGTCATGTATACAACTACAACTAACCATAAATACGTGGGTCATGTATACAACTACAACTAACCATAATTACGTAAGTCCTGTATACAACTACAACTTAGTGAATTTAAGAAAGAAAGTTATTTATTACTTTAGTAGTTATCCAGCCAGTGGTTATAATATTATTAACAAATAAGCTGAGCCACGCCGTTTCAAACGCCGTGCAATCTATTTTTCACAACGATTGTCCAGCCTAAACTGAACCCTATTTATTATGATTGATAATCCAGATTTGAGGTTTGACATTGGATTTATTTATTTTGTCCATACGAAATTTGATCCTACTTCAGACCTTTAGGAGATGTAGGAATATGATTTATTAGTGAACGTCCACGTAATAACAGACATCTCTGTGCAAAAATATCAAGTGTCTAAGCTCAGTAGTTTGAGCTGTGCATTGATATATAAGTTAGTCAGGTTCTTTTATATATATAGAAGCTAAGAATCTGATGTATGACATTGGATATTGAACCAAAAATATTGTTGTCAAAAAATATTTGTTACGAGTCTAATGGTGTTATAAACTCAAAGCTCAAAGCAGATGTCGCCACTATTGAATGTTCTTTTGTCGTTGTTGTGTTTGTTTTGATTTGGACTTGTATTCAATGTGGAGTGTAGCAAGCCGAATTAAGAAAAAGAGATGCATTTTCCAGTTTTTCCTTCGAACAGCCTTCTCCCATAGGTTTCTTCGCTTAGCATCTTTAAGAAATATATGAATTCGTATAGTTTTGCAATTAATAGCTGTACAGCGTGTAAAGCTGTAAGAAAATAAGGAATAATGTGTTTCGGTGTTAATATATTGTATGAATTTTGACAGATGGGTAGAGCCAACAGTAGCGACATCTGAAGTGATCAAAAGGCGTTTTTATCCTCATTAATTCAAACGATAGAAAATGTACATTTTTTCTCGGTCTACTTTATTTAAATTAAATCATTTTATATTTTCTTTTTAATAAGTAACATACAATGTATGTATTAGTTTGCGTTACAAATTTAGACGCTATCAGTATATTTTGAAACGTCCCAATTAATTATCCGATCACTAGGGAGATCTGAATGGAGCATTATCAGCGTTCAACCAAAATAATGATAAGAGTTGCGGAGCAACAGATGCAGTTTGTTGACCGAGGGGAAGGCGTGGGCCGAATGGACAAGTGTCTAATCTAATCTATATGGTATGAAATATATACAAGTCTTGCCTATATACAAGCGTGTTCTATTACAGAAAATATGCTATCAATGTGTAGTGTAGATGAGACCGACTGATTGTGAACTTCGTCAGTTTATAATCTCACTAGGCATTTTGCATCAGTAGTTTATAAACTGTCAACGTCAAATCGTACAATTGTGAACTGATGACGATTAACTTTTTATCCTTTTATATCCTTTGTGTTTGACAAAGGAAGGATAAAAGTATAAGGAGTGATGAATGGTGAACATAGTTGTAACTTACAAATTGGGAAGAAATATTTTGTAAAATAATTCTTACTTGCGTAGGAGGTCCGGAATCAAGTCTCGCAGTGTTGACGGTGAGCGGCAAGTAATGTGCGGCGGACTGGGCTTGTTGAATGCATGTGATAGCAGTCCGCTAGAAATTATACAAAATTACAATCTTATTAATATGATATTACATTATTCCAGTCCAGCGATAGAATCCAGCGCTGGATTACAACTGGAAAAATGTAAACCCACTCTGGATAGCTCACTGGATGTGAGCAATCCAGCCCAGCGATAGATTGGCTTTTGAATCCAGCAACACCATTCCAGAGCAACTGAAATCATTTAAAAGGAAGCGCTACTGGTCTGGAATAATTTAAACCGGGCGTAAGGCTCAAAGGCACAACGTATATGATGTTACGAGGTTGAAATGTTTGAACAAACATAACACAAAGAGAGCTGGTAGCTATCATTACTTGAATTACTATCCATTATATATTTATAAGGCCGCGATGCCGCAGTCCACAACACATTTGACTCCTCTGTCTACTATGCTCTCCGAGCGACATGAGGAATATGACTTAAGGAGTGATATATTTAATACGAAGTCAATATGAATATAGGTGTATGTTCATAACGAACGCCGAGAGCGTTTTTAGTAGTTACTATTGTGGGTGGTTGTAGCCTCATAGTCCCCATATGTCACGTGGATGGTTTTAGAGGTGGGAAAATACGGAGGCCTTGAAATTTTTTCGATATGTTACTATTATTGGTCTACATTAATCTGGATTGATCTAGAACGTTCTCGATTAGTCTAAACTAGTAATTTCTAGAATAATCTGAGGTAATCCAGATGGATCTAGAAATTTCAACAACAATCTAGAAAGATCTAAAATATATTAAACGAATTGAAAATACTAGAGTCTAGAATATACTATTTTTTGTTAAACGAAAATAATTGATAATGTAATTAAATTAAATACAAATCAATACTATATAATTGGAATTAAAAAACAGTGTTGCGGGTGTTTGCCACTCGCTACTCAGTTAAACAGATTACAGATTGACCTATCATAGCAACAAGTCCTATATCATCAAAATATTTATATTGCAAGTAAATCACACTCAAGGGAATCGTTTAATCACCTAATCATACAAAGAAAATTGTTTCCAGTTACAATTATTTACATAATACAGTGACAGAGACACATCAAAGTTATAAAAGTTGCAAATGTTACTTACAAGGCGAGATAAGGCAAGAGAATGTTAGTACTTAACGCTGATTGGTGGTTGCTGGGTCAATAAGTTAATTGTTGATCTAAGATCCATCCTCTTGTTGTCATACGATGTTCATATCAAAACATACATAGTAACAAGTCCTTTGACTCCGCTTTAAACTTTCAACTATGAACCGGAAAAGTCCAGAAAGATTTCAAATTACGAAATAAAAGAAAGTTAGAACTATTTTAATTCACAAAAAGTTTTATCTATAAAATTACAAATTGGTTAATAAATATTGTTTAATGATATAAATATGTTGCAAAAGTGAGTGGCAGTAATCAAGTGATTTATAAATAAATATGCTTAGCCCCTGGGTGTCAATTAAAGTGAATCCTTTTTAATATAACTGATCACATACATCTGAGGTCAAATTATATTGGATTAATATTATTTCTCCATGCAAACTTTAAATCCTTTCTTTGTGCTCGCCTAATTAACAGAAATCTCTGTACAAAATGTCATATCTCCTGTAGTTTGGGCTGTGCATATATCAGTCAGTCAATTTATTCTTATATATATAGATTGATAAAAAAAATATATTCAAAGCAGTAAGAGTGAAGTGAAATGAGTATGTGGATGCACAAGATGACTTTGCATGTCATATTATGAAAACTCCTGACTAACAAGGTACATCTAAAACCTCTAGTTACTGCTATGCCTCGCCAAATTCTTTGTTAATTTGTCACATATAAGTGCAATAATAATGCTTACCAAATGCAACTCCATCTGATCACAGAGGGAGAAGAATTCCTCCAAGTTTTTATCGAACCTTGGTACAGGATTATCAATGCCCTTTCTGTAATAGAATTATATTTTTTTATGAATTTATTTATATTATATTTTGAATGATAAAAAAGCATTTATACTCAGTAAAATTTTAACTGTCATCATATTTTTCTTTTATAAAATAGTTAATCCTTTTTTCTAGAACACTTACTGTGAATTAGAATCAATGCTATGGTTTTGAAGTAATATTTGTGCAGCAGATTTCAAAGTCAGCTGAAACAGACTCATTTATATCACATTTACAAGGACAAAAGGATATATATAATAAATACATTGTTCTTACATAGTCTGGTATGGTGACCACATACAGTTCAATGTATGTGGCCACCATACCAGATTCCAATAATAATGTAGACAAGGTCTTTTTCTAACATTATAAAATGTATGATATCTAACAAAAATTTGATAATGCACACATTCATGCACGAAAATACATAGATATTGAATTTGCCAGATTTTTTTTATTAACACTCAATTCACAGGTTTGATGAAGTGCCTAATGGATGGGGACAGGCATTTTACCAATACTTTCAGAATGCTGTTATTGTTACTACCCAATATATAATAAAGAGATGGTCCTTTTATATTGATAAAGCTGAGTGAAGCAGCAGTAATATGACCGGTTAACCATATTGGTACAAGACATACCCCATCAGGTGGCTTCCATGTAAAATTTTACTGGAGCTTGTCTTGTCTAAATGCCAGGCACCAAATTCTAATTGAATTGAAATGTTAGAGCTAGGGACATAATAAGAGAAGAGAATATCAAAGTCCATGTAGAGACCGATATAAGATATGATATAAATTGTTACAAAGGATATAAAAAAGTTGTGTCCTACGGGCAAAGATTCACGCAGTGAACTCATCAGTGTTTTAACTTTCGAAATATTGTCCATTTTATCTTGCTGTGTTTGTTGTGACATAGCCGGTTGCATTTGCTGCGGCGATGGTTGTTGCATGATGGGTCCCGTCACTGGCATTTGCATACCCACATTAGGTTGACCACCTACGGTATTCATAGGAACGTGCATATTCATTTGATTCATTTTGAAAACAAACAAATCTGTTTTCTAAATCCTAACAAAGTTACTTTTGTGATTATGACAATGACATGACAGTGACACTGACTAAATTATTGTATGATTGTGGACGGTGACGGTTATTTTTTGTGTATACGCACAATCGGTTGTGCAGAAGAGCGAGCATAAAGCTTAATTGAATTAATTTTCAGAAATATTTGAAGCATTAAGAAAGCTGGCGTGAAAGTAAGAGATAACATAAATAAGTTGGATGAAAAAGACGATAGCTTTTAGAATATAGTTTTGTTAATTTTAGGAAATGACGGGTGGCTGTTTAGCGACATGCTTTTGCTATCTATGTCAATCGTCGTTTACCTTTAAGAAAATAAGTTTTGAAATTTTGTATATTGTGTTTGAATTGAAACTTGGTTTTAAAGTTTGTTATATAATATTAACGTTGTAATATTAAGCAATGAGTACAGATTTTAAGATTTTGAGTGCCACAGAAATATGGAAAGTAAGTCTTATTTCAAGAAAGTACTTTTTAAAAACCGACTCCTATTATATTGAAATTACTAAAATAAAAAGTTTTTTTCTAGCGAGAAACTAACTTGCCTTCAATTCCGACATTTAGTCAAAAACTAGATAACATTTTGGGAATCGATGGTATTCCCTTAGGATCTCTTACTGAATTGTTAGGATTACCGGGAACAGGAAAGTCACAAATTTGGTATGTATTACTTTAAAACATCCAGCCATCAGTCCTTAAAGTAAAATCATATGAATGCATAATTTTCCAGTGTTTTAAGGAACGACTGCTCTTTTGTAATTTAAGGGTTAAGCAGTCCCACAACATTGACTGTAATGCTCTATCTTGTGTGAGCCCTACGCTGAATCAAGCTGTACTAGGTGGCCTAGTAGCCAAAATATATACGTAAATATGAAGTTATTATCTTTGATACATTGGGATTTAAACTTGGTTCTTAATTTTAATATTTACATTCTTTAGAATATATATGTAATAAATGAACCAATAAAAATAGTGAAATATTTTTATTGTTTCAGCTTACAATTGTGTGCTGCTGTCCAGATACCCAAATCACTTGGTGGATTGAATGCGCAAGCATTGTACATAGACACCAATACAAACTTTGTGTTAGATAGATTCAGGGGTAATGAAACCACTGTCCTGAACGTTCTCTACTAATTTGTCACCCAACAGATGTCCTCTGCTGATGAAGGCCTCCCCCATAAATCACCATGATGATTGGTGTTTTCTTGAGTATATAACCTACTGTTCTACTCTTTTTGTCTTAAACAATAGCAACATATGTTATTCTTTTAACTAGAGTCGGCAAGTTGTCGCAAAGGAGGTCTGGTACAGTTGAAAAAGTTATTTAGTTCGGAAAAAGAAATCACATTTTCTTCCATCTGTTGTTCAATCCCTGGTTTAGGTGATCACATTAATGAAGGTTATAGTGAGTTGCTTGCTCATCAGCCTCTTTATATCACAGATACCATTGCTCACCATTGCAAGAGAACTGGCACACTTACAAAAATTCCTTTACAGAGATTCTTTCAGCAACATTATCAAAATGTCAAAAGCTTGATGAACAATTCAATGTAAGCGAGGAAAAAGCATTGAAGAATTTGCATTATGTTAATGCATTCGGCTTGGAAAAGTTTTGTGCCTTCCTGCATCAGTTACCTAAATTCCTTGTGGAAGAAGCTAATGTAAGGATCAATATAACATGTCTTTTCCATACTTACTGTAGTGGCTCGTGTAAAGTAACATCTGCAATAGTCAAAACAAAGCATTGAAAATTTGTTGCTACACTTTCTTTGAAGAAACTGAGTAACATGCAAAGATCTTGTTATGCACTGTCTTCAATCTTAAAGTATGTAAATGATGATCCTGGTCTGAAAAACATGAAAAATGATGTGTCATGGGTGCTTGATGACTGCAAACTTTCTATTTAATTTGAAATGGAAATGTAATTTTGGGTAAATCAAGCCTAAAACAGTCCATATATTCCAGTGAAACTAATATTAGTGTGATGAGTTTCCTGAATTTTATAACCAAATTGCAGGTGTATATATAAATACTTCAAGTATATAATTACTTTGCGAGCTTGTTGTACATAATTTCATAGTTATTCATGCCTCAACGGCATTAATTTTAAAACTTCTATTGTTGGTCTTTTGAGCCGCATTTGAATCAGGGATCTAGAACATATTATAGATTTATATGATCTAGATCCTTGGTTTTTACAGTAAACAAAGGATTTTTACAATAAGACAAGGAATAGGAATTGCTGTTTTTCACAATTTAGTAAAAACATGATGATTACTGGTCCATGGTTGTTACAATGCACACTTAGGTTGTTATTTTTCAGATAAGGCTAATAGTGATAGATTCAATAGCATTTCCCTTCAAAGATGGTATAACAGTGGAGCAGCGGACGGGCTTGGTCTTCAGACAGATGGCTGAGCTGCAGAGACTCGCGGTGGAAAGACATATCGCGGTGTGTTAACACTCCTTGAATATTATTTTAATTTTACCACCAAGTGGTGTCTTGTAGAATATCACCACTAGGAATCTTTCTTTTATATAAAAGATGGCTACAGCCAGGTCAGGAAAAGCAGTCTTATAGGTGTTAGCTACCTGATATGTTAAACCATAAACACGTCATTTTTGTTTATCGTCAGAGTGTAGTTAGCTAGTCCATATCTCTATTTTAATATGAATTGAACCTAGAACTACTTTGTACCCTTATTTGCGGAAACAAAACGCATACACGAGTCACCTTACCTCTGCTATATTGTTGGTATATGTATGCATATATTTCGTTCGTTCGCAAAGGTATATTCTATTACAGAATTCAATCACAGGTAGTATTGACAAATGAAATGAGCACAAGGGTCGGACTATCAAGTGGGGCAGTGGTGGGGGCGTTAGGAGACGCGTGGGCTCACAGGTGCAACACAAGGCTGCTCCTCTCCGCCCCCGACGACCCTGGTGGCGACAGGTTGGCACTCTTACTTAAAAGTAACATTGCACCTGAAGCAGTTGCCCCTTTCAAAGTATGTTTTCGACAATTATTTTTAAATATAAGTTAATATAAATATATTGTTATGACAAACTCCTTCGTTGCTTAGGGTCGGGTCATTGACCTAAGTGCCGGCCATACATAGTCGGTCTGTTGTGAGCAGTCGAGACCAACTGCACAAGAGAAGTCATGTTGTGGTTGAAGTCAACTGAAACCCGACTGCCACAAGCAGTAGTTATGATTGTTTGTCTAGACTGCTCAAAGCAGTCCGTGTATGGCGGCCCTAACAGATGTTCCCTTCTGTTCTTAGGTCTTTCTATTCCAAGCAAAAATTTAGCTTATAGTTACTGCCTGGTGGTCAAATCATTAATAATTTTTTTTAACCCAGTTTCTATTTAAGAGATGTTATTCGATTTTTATATATATAAAAATTACTTCCGCCAAAATCGGAAACGTTGTTTTCGAAGGAGGTAGACACTGTTATATTTGATTCTTTAAGAATTGGATTTTGCTATCTCATTCTATTACAAATGGGTCTGATTTAAAGAAATGGTAACTTCTTTATTTATTTTTGGTTTTAGATTACAACGGAGGGCATTAGGGATGTCAATTAAACACATATGGAACATACATAGTTTTATTATTCAATTGTAAATATCATAAACAAAACTACAGCACCAATAAATATATCTCATTTTCACAAAATATCAAGCTTTTTATTCTAACACCATTTTAACAGTTATACAGAATATAAAGGCAGTTTCACATCGGAACATAGCTCAGAGCGAGTGCAAGGCAACTCAATAAAATATCTGTAGTCTTTATGCTTTTTTTTCTTAGGAAACGAGAGTGAGTAACACGCGTTTGTAGTCGCCTTTCGTATCATCCTGCAAAATATCACATCGATTTTGTAACACTCAAATCTCGATCAAATCATGCAAAAGCTAAGACATACAATGTAATATTTAATAATAATGCTACAAAAAATAATTATATTTTGCAGGATTAAGCACAAAGTGTGACTAGCACATTCCTGAAGTCACCATTTAGGTCTTCCTGAAAACAAATATCAAACCAATGCTATAACAGCGTAAATACAACCTATATGCAGAAACTGGCCCATTACATTTCAATAATAAACGTGCGTAGATAATAGAAGCATGAGATTACACAATTAAAAGATTCTTAATATATTAAAAATAATTATTATATAAAATATATTCGAAATGCAATAAACAATACCCAATACTAATGGGCATAGATGTTATTTCACACCAAACTCTGTAAGATATTCGATTTTCAATAGTGTTATTTAAATCTCGATGACTTTAGTAACACAATGTGGATAGGAGTACGCCAATCGAACCGTCAATCTCCTCCTGAAAAAATGGCAACTACTTGGTAAAGCGAACCATAGACAAGGAGGTTCACCATGCCCCATGCACTGAGAACATTACGAACGAAGCTGTTAGCTATAGTGCGAGGAAAATTACAATGATGTGAAAACAATAAGCGAAATATACAGATCTTTAAACGAAATTTACATCAGATGAACCTTCAACATAATCCTATGTCCATAAAGGCATATCATTAAAATAACCTAACATATGAAGATAACTAAAGAGATTTGTAACGAAGAAAACGCTGTTATCCTGACTCCGAGCCACAATCATTCTACAAGGGTCAACAAGGCCTTCCTGTAATCCCCGGAAGTATCGTCCTGCAAGAAAAATGTACTATGCTAAACATTCAATTTAAAAAATTACTTATTTCTTTGTAAAAACAAAACGAATAATCAAAAGTTAAAAGACAAACGTCACTAATTGGGAAAACGATAATTAATCACAGTAACATTTATATTTTTAATAAACAATATCAAATATTTTTTTACATTGATAAGAGATCTGTATAGTCTATGGTAATGAAGTTTTTTAGGTTATTATTAATTATGAATGTACCTATTCACTTTCGCGCCATCATAATTCCCCATGCTAGATAAATATATAAATGTATAACAGAAATTCGTTGTATATTGAAATAATGGGTCAGTTTCTTTATAATCTAGATAGAAAATTTACATCCATGCTGTTAGTTTCACAAATCAATTATTCTGGACATCGCGTAACTTGCGAATTACTTCTACAAAGGGAATTAAAAAAAATTCCTTAGAAAATGTACAATATATAATTTCTATATATGGCATTATAAATTAACTATGTTTGATATTAGTTAGCACAATACAGATAGAAAAAAAATTAATAGGTTTATTAGTTCTAGTATTTATGAATCTAACAAACGTTAAAGTGCCAAGGAACGAAAATAAAGCATGATCAAGTGATGTCAGTCACTAAAATACAGATTAAAAAACTTACAGCAATCCAGGACTCCAAAGGCTTTCCATATTTATCGAGGAAGGCTTGCTTAATGTCTCCCAGGTCGATTTCCGATCGGCTCACTACGATTCTAATCAGGGTCTTGTCGTTTGTGCCCAGTCCCTTCATCGAATAGTAAAGGCGTTCAGCGAAGAAACCGACTTTGCTCTTCACGCATTTTACTAAAAATAGGAGAGTTTATATTTGATGTCGTTTGGTCTCTCAATCTAATTTCTAAGTCGCCACCTACTCGGTGTGGAAAATGTCTCAAAATTTCCCTCAATTTTTCCTAACCTCGTAGGATTGAACAAGGAAGAAATAATTTTTCAGAGTAGTGTATTGCATTTGAATGTATTTCGGTTTTGTTTGTCACATACATGGATGGAACCAAATCAAAAGTATTTTTTTTATGATTGGTTGGTTTTTGGTGTCTAAAGTTATGTTATTAGATATTATATTTTATGAAATGCTTTGAATATACCATTTTAGTATCAATAGATTTTCCAACAAAATCATGACCAAGTCAGCAATGCCATAACACAAAAAAGTAAGTCATTCAAGGTCATATGACAAACTTCCTGATACGCGCAGATGACGTGGCCTCTGCGCCGGCGTTGAACATTACAATGGTTCGAGATCAAATTCCGATATCAATCATAAGCATGCATTAGTTACAGACTTTGAAATCATACAAATACTTATCATAAACAAAATTATTTTAAGATTAATCTAATAATCATTATTTTAGTTAGTCCCGATACCAGAATCAGATTGGCTCGCGGGTAATATAAACGACTTAAATAATTACAATACAAAGAACTATAAAATGCAGGCAATGAACCAATTATATACTTGATTACCTTTAAATAAAGACATTAAACTAATTTATTGATATTGTTAATGGATATTGAACGAAAACGCTTTAAAAATGTTAAAAGGTGGTGTTATATTTTTTGTTTATTATTGTTTAGAGAAGGGTAATTATCCCATTATACCGTGGAAGGAAGAACACAAGATTTCTTTCATCACCTTGAGGTGATTTTTATTCATGTAGTTTAGTTTCAGAAAACAGAAAAAACCTTAAATAAATGTATACAAAAAAACACATCATATGAGATATTCGTAAAAAATATCCGAAACATATTTGCAGTTATTTTCCTGGTTGCGGTTCCTAGTAGATCACACTAGAAAAAAGATTTCTCATCTCAGAGTCGAAGGTCGAACAGAAAGTGAAGGAGATAAAATTTTAGCCTATTTTAAGATACCATCATTTTCGTACAATATGACGAGAATTTGTTAACAGCATATCAAGAGTTTTAACTTACCAATTGCCAGCATGCCCTTCTCGATGCTTCCAGAGAATTCTTTCTTGATAGTCTCCTCGATATCCTTGCCGGATAACGCTTCGTATTCCGCGAAGATCTGCAATTCGTTTTGTTTAGTTTTTAACCGACCACCAGAATTATTTATAATTCACGTCATCACATTCTGAGGTCATTCTCTTCATGAGTCAGTATATGGTTTTTTAATAGTAATACGCTTTGAATATGGTAAGTAATTTATAATTAAACTGTTTATACTATTTGTTCTAAACAATTTTAATTTTTAATATTGCAGGGTAATAATAATATGTTGTTACTTTTGGCTATTATTTTTGTAATTATGTACACATGTGTTACACTTTAAAATATTGAATTGAATATAAAAACTTGATACTTATTTAGTTCATAAGGGTATTTGAACTTTCAAGGTTGTCAGCATATTAAGTAGTAACACTGGTAGATATTATAGTGTATATTTTTGAATATTAACACTACACAGTGAATAAATTTTGCAGAATTGAACTCATTGTCCAATATGGCGGCGCTGCGTGGTGACGCGGGCCAACACATGACTGTATTCGCTGAACAATATTTGTCTGATTTAGCTTGAATTGGTTATTAGTGACTAAAGCTACAATTTGGGCATGACTAACGCCATTTTTGTAACTAAAAAACCTAGAGACACTAATCTTTGGGTTTAAAGATAAAATATGTTGAATTATTTTTCTTGCGCATTAGGTGATTTTAATTTTATTGGTTAACCAAAGGAAGACAACATGTCTGCATGCGATTGATTCATAACAGGAGATGAGCCTTCCAGCTTACCGAAGACATAATTTCCTTCCCCTTTTTCTACCCATTATCTATCGCCTCCTGTGTCTACCCATAGACGGGGTCTATGGTTAGTGACCCATAGACCCTCCTTACCTGTCTCAGCTGCTGGTACGAGCGTGTGATGAGGATGGAGTTGAACACCGACTCGTCAGTTCCCCACTGGCCTTCGCCGGCGTTAGCCAGCGCTTCAGCATCGCCCTTGGCCCCCGATTCGTCTACGCCCTGGTTCTCGTCCCGGTTGGCCATGCACAGTGATACACACAGACGCTTGAAGTGACCAGATGTGTCACCCTTCAAGTCTGATTCTAAGCTTTTGCCGTACACTGCAAACGAGAAGTTGAATTGAACGAATATAATTTAATAAAACATGTACACGTACATTTCACATCATAGTTACTGTTTACTCTTAGTAAAACTATGTAACGTAAAAAATGTATGGATAAGTTAAGTAATTTAATCGATTATAATTGCTAGTAAACACATTTTGTAACGACGCAAGCGATCATTGGGAAAATTTGCACACACATTATCGGGGGCACGGGAAAGCCATGTAGGTTCCCACCAGACGGTGATTATCATGCTAATGGCATAATTAAATATATTTTTTGTGTGTAAATTCAACAAGTTATTCGTGCGCATTCATTCTGTTAGACACGCCCGACAGTTGGAGGACAATGTTGGCATTGTACGTAACTCAATATGCGGAGCCCTGCCCTGACCTTAAAAAGCTTGTGCATCTTTATTTAAGGTTTAGTTTTTCCACGTTTTTCTATTTTTTTTACGAGTCGTGTAGGATATATTTAAAGTTCAATAAAATTCATTTCGTGCTACTTTGGCTAGATATTTTGTAAGCTATTGTAAAGCCACAATATTATGTGATATAATAAATAATGAATAATTATTAAATATGTGATTAACTGATTGAATTACCAGATGAAAAAAGCAATAACAATCGAAACAAACTACACTAGCGCCGCTCATAATGCGGGGAAAATGTGCAACCATCAATTTAAAAAACGATATTCACGAGAGATTATATATACAAGCCGACATTTTATCGCACGTTTATAAATAATCCATTGGAATTGGTTATTCCATTTCATATAATTATTACGAATTTATGTTTTAATATAACAACCAATTAAAGCGATAGTGATTCACGAAACACATAAATAAACACTCACGCGCGTAACCCAGAGTGGTAGACAGATTACTTTGCATTTGTCACGGTCCTGGCACACTTCTGACGCTTCCTCTTCCTTCATACATCTACACATATATGATCGTCGGTTACCGGTATTCTTAGCTTTTATGACGTCTGCTACGTCTCTGCTCACTTTTGAAGCAAAAGAATTGCACCACTCTCATTTTTCCATTAAACATACCCGAAGGACAAGTATATCTTTCCCGAATTGTCTCAGCTGAACTGAATATCCAGGATACCAGGCTAATAGCTCTGCTGTTTCTTAAAGCATTGTAAATTTGATAGAAAAACGGCCGGCTACAATTGATGGCACAAAAAGCGAATACAGAATTATTAACTTGCCAACCACGACAGTGTTGGAATTTAGATTTCAAGGAGCTAGTATAATAATTCCAGAATGATCTTTGAGCCACGATTCATCTTAGAAATAGATACAATACATAGAGTTTCTTAACGTGATGAATCAAGTCGATCGTTGGCCTCATAGCGTTCTCCATTGTATTCGATCAATGGAAGGAGTTAGTATTGAAGAGCTACACATAGATGAGGATATATCCTGATACAAGGATACAAGCTAACTGAGCGCAGCGGTTTCACCCGCCGTGTAATAAATTTAACCAACGATTGTCCAACTTAAGCTGAACCCTATTTAATAATTAATCATATAGATTTGAGTTAACTTACAATGGATTATAAATATTTCGCCATACCAACTTTCATCCCGTACTTTAGACCTTTAGGGGATGAATATAGAAAAAGTATCTAGACCCAGGAGCTTAGCCTGTGCGTTGATATATCAATCAGTTAAGTCAGTATTTTTTTAATTATATGTATATAATTCAACTATTTGAATTCGTACTATTTGCAAATCGACTGGTTTTTACTCGGTATGACGTATCGTATAAATTAATACATGCATATTCGATTGCATTAGATACTCTTGTGTACCGCAAGATATGCGAAGCGGTAACTGCGGTCAGATAGAAAGTATTATTGCTTGTGTTAACTGCACTGACGTTGTTTTATGGGTGGTTTAAGAAAGGTGTTAATTTGTAAACTGACATTTTTTAATATAACAACTATCCAACAACGAATCTAAACTATAATTATCTTCCATTCGAACTTCATTTCAAAATATCAGTTTATAATTTGACGATTTGACTTCGAGATTTTATGAAAAATGACGTTAAATTTTGAATGATTCATTCAGTTTACAATTCGCTAACAGTTTATACACCTGACGAACTTCACAATCGGTGACATATCATTTTATTTTTATTTTAATGGGAAAACTAACTAATTAACTAACTAAGGCTAATCTAGAGTTTCCAAATTAATAGTATTGTTTATTGAGACAGCTGAAATTCTCGAAACAAATCTATATAAAGGTAACTGTTTACATGTTACGTAGAACTATTGTATAGCATTTTAGTTCCGAGATTACATTAGTATAAATTGATCACGTAAGTACCGGAAAACACGTACATATGTGCATATATTGTTTAATATTAAATAAATCTGCAAGGCTTTAGAAAGCCAATACCAAGATAAGGACTTGTTTAAACAAAGGTTAGGTCGATGCCCACATCTAGTTTGGCGACCGCAGCAGAGGTCATATGAATTGGCAGTGAATCAATTGCCTAATTCTCATGTTAGTTGACGTTACATTCCAGGACGGCCGCCACAGGCATCGGTATTTTGGAAACCAAAGGTACCAATTATTGTAAGAATTATAATTTACTAGTGATCCGCCCGGCTTTGCCTTGGATCACTAGTTATTATTCTATTTTTATATTATATTAGCCGTTACGGAATAAATATAGACACAAAAAAATTATCCACGAGAACTGTACATTTTTCCGGGATAAACAGTAGCCTATATTCCACACTATAATATGCCAAATTTCATCCTGATCCGATCAACCGCGTCTGCGTGAAAGATTAACAAACACCCATACATACAAACTTTCGCATTTATAATATTATAAATTATACGAGTATAAGTAGGATTTTTGTGATATATTTTTTACCATTTCAACTTGTCTTGTCCTAATACAGATAGGCTTACGACACTATACGAAGAGAGACAATAGACTAGAAATCTCTAAGCCGGATCGGTCATTTGCACATACAATGAACACACAATGAAAATCTTAAATCGCCGAGTGGTTACCAAATACGAAGTCGAAACATGTTTTTGTCTACGTAATGTTGTAAAAGATATCCGTCACCTTGATTCAAATAAAAAGGAAAACAGTAGTCATCATTTATAGCACGTAGTGCTGTCTGTCTGTGTATCAACGTAAGCAACCAGGTAACGGGTTATAAACAACGTTATTTAAGGAAAGGCTTAAGGAAAACTAAAATTAATATATCGCTGATAATAATTTGTGGGACTAAAATTAACGAGGAAAATATTCAATTAAGTTGCATCAGTTAAAATTTATCTTAAAACTCTCACAAATTACCTACAGGTCTTGTTTACGGGTCTTTTCCGCAGATGGCCCTCAACGAGAATATAAGTTAGTTTTTTTATAACGGTTAATAATGTTGAACAAATCACGCTACCTTCAAATAGACTGTCTAAAGATGGTAACTAATTTAGCATCAACCTTATTTTCGTCACGTCATAAATTGCCGGAAATACTGACGCCGGCAACCTGTCCTAATCTTTTGCCGTTCGCACAATGAGTCAAATGGAATCGAAAAAATACAATCGAAGAAAGCGAATTGTACTCACATTGTTCGTAGAAAGCTGAGATGGTACGGATGCCGTAGTTGGATAGCGTGCAGAGGATCTCGATGATGGCTTCCTCATCGGTGCCCAGCCCGGAGACCGCGTCGTGCAGCTCCTTGGCGTAGAAGTGCGGCAGCGGGGTCATCAGTGCCACGATCACATTCTCTAAGTTACCAGTTAGTTCGCTCTTCAGCTCACTTATGAGGTCCTAGTAGAAAAAAATATTAATTACACACAGCGCTAAAAACGAGCTGATGATCTTCAAATGACTGAAATCTTTATAAATTAAACTAGAAATCTCCATCAGATCAGCTTTTAAACAAGAAAACCGAATTAAAGCGATCCATTCAAGATTTCACTCAGGACATACACGGTAAACGTGGGATATTAAAAATATAAGAAAAACAGCGGCAAAGGATTGCTGACTGAATTGAAAAAACCTGATGGAAAGGCGCGACAATAGTTCAAAAATAAATAAATAATCAAGTAAAACAAACCCTTGAATCTTAACGATAAAGGTTTTAAAATTTTGACTGCTGTCGGCAATCCTTGTACTTGTACTTCTTAATGTCCTTTCGTGTCCCTATTATCTATGATTGCTCACTTGCTTTTTATTATCTATGGTTCTCCCTTTCCAACAAAAACTAAACGAATGTATCCGCAACTGAAACTATTTTAGTTTTTTTTTAATGTTTATATGTAAGGGTCATAATCACTTTTAATTAATTAAACTAGCTGGATTTATTGTTTGTTTCATTAAAAAAACGTATTTATAAAACGTCAGTATGTATGCTATTACTCGATAAAAATTCACAATTTACTAAAACGTTAATAACGTAAAAGCTTTTATTGCGTGACGCACGAATACTATAATAGCAATATTTTAGAGAATTAGGTCAACTGTTCATTCACTATACAGTTACATTCATGAATATTCCTATGTACATAAGATGTAATGTAACGAGGCTTGTAGCATCAAAACTTTTCATGTCGATTTTTGTGTCTATTACCTTCAAACAGCAATTCTCGCGGTGAGTATACACTGCCGAAAATATTCACATAAAACATGTTGTCATCTCAGTTTTTTCAGAGAAATAGATAGAGAGAAAACTTGTATCGTTACACAATGCTACGCCATTGTAAGCTCACGGTTATACATATATAATCTGAATCTTGGAAACCTACGATTTTCATGAAATTTATTAAGCAGGGAGTTTCTAGGACGACAAATCGATCTAGATAGGATTAGGATTTTTAGAAAATGTTTTACCCATGTTTTCAGGTACGGAATAAAATATAAATCGGTAAAAGTTACCGAGTAAAGCCCGGGTCACCCAGATATTATGATATTATACGAATAACAAAAATCTATGCCGAAACAACAGACAATATAAAAAACAAGGCCGAGAAAACCTCGGTTACCACCACAGCTAGTGATTTTTTAATGGTAACATTTACAACAGTATGAAATTACATTTAACGCCAAGGCATTATCTGGTGTCATACACCATATTCGATATCGAATGGGATATTTAATTATTACTTTTAAATTTGTTAACGACTTGTTCGTTTTTTTTTCTCTTTCTCATTAACTTTTATTTAACATAAACCTACCATATGTAATGATATATGACCATTAATATTATTAATCATTTAAAAACACTGATCAGTCAGTATCAGTGTTTTACACTGATATGAAAACGCATGTTGAAAGGATGAATGAAGAGAGAGCAACTAAAGAAATTTATGTTGCAAAAATGAGTGGGAGCGTTGGCATGGGACGCCCAAGGAGAACTTATATCGATCAGATTAGTGAAGGGCGATACAAGTACCCGTAAACAACGAGCTTGTATGCGTAGATGTATGGATGTAGAAGCGATGCGTGTGCCAGGATCGCGCCATATGTAAATCTATAATCTCTGCCTACCCCTCTCGGTTATGGACTTGAGCGCATATTTATTTATTTGAAAACACTCGTTTACTTTGAAACTGATATACTTGTGATAGATATAACAGTAAAGAGACTGAAAATAAACAATTGATAAGATAACAACAAATCTTGCGAAGAAAACAAGGTGAAATCTATTTGACAATATATCATGTGAATTATGACATTTCTTAAATAATTGGCAGTTTGTCAATGGTTAGCCAAATTTAAAAAATAAGTAGACTTGTCAATATTAACGTCTACGTTATTTTTTTAAAGATCGTATATTCCTAATAAGGTAATCAGAGTGAAGAATCTTGAAGAATGTGTTGAAAGTAGCAAATGCACACCGTCTGCTATACCATAAATATAGAAAAGTACGTGTCCAACCATAAATATAGAAAAGTACGGGAACAGTACTTTTCTGGATGGAAGTTACGCGCACCTTTTGCGGTGTTCCTGACAATGCGTAAGCAAAATTTCGTGGCGAGTTAAGTTAGTTAAAGTGCGAACGCGTAACAAACAAACTGGTTTTCATAATATTAAGTAGGATGCTTGGTGAGCCCACTACTATCCTCTTTCTTGTATATATAAGCAATGGTGCCAACCACCACAATCGTGAAAAAGTACTTTGAGAACCCCTGGTCGTAGGGGTCATAGGTCGTATAATATACATACATAACTTTCACACACTGCCATACAAATACAAGGACAGCAATAGCTATACGGTTTTCCCGACCTTATAAATACTTAGTATGTCAAGGGACAGGGAGTAAACCTGTAACAATACAAGGACCACAATTTATTTTAACTATCAATATTTCCATTCTAACCAATACTAAACACCTGTATGTTAACGCGAAAAGAATACTATCAAGGGCATGTAATAATTAGAACTTAGTATTAGTGGAATGTTATGTTAAAACAGTGCGTTGATAACTATGGGTAATGATTCACAATGACTAACATAACATGGTGGCTTGAGGCCGGCCGCACTTTGCTTACGTTAAAATGTTCAAGGCCTAAAACAGATGATTAGAATCTTAACAGACTCGTGACTGGCTGATCGAGGTGGTTTATATGCGGATTCTCTGTTTTTATGTTTGCGCCCATCTACTTCAATTTGTAACTAATCTGGGTTGGTTAACCAATTTGTCTAAGCTTTAACGGAAGCCGTATTTCAAAACGGTAAAAAATCATTTACAAATGATTACTGTCGTAAATGACGAAAGGTAATAGTCGACAATGAGATAGTGAAAAGGTGTTGCGAGGTTAACAAACAGATAAACATAATGACTGAAGCAAAGAGTAACAAGGATTGATAACAATATGCTTATAAGAAAAGCTGTTGACTTAAACAATGAAACTATGTTAATTATATGTGCCTATATATATACACACCAAATCTCAAAAGCAATCCAGAAACCAGTTTTGATACAGCTAAAAATAAATTGCAACCCGAGATTTAATTGCCCTACCTACCTAAAATATAGAATGTTACAATAAATGCAAAATGTTTTTGATTTGATACTTAAAATGGTGGGAACTTCCTAAATGTGCACCTTTCCAAAATATTAACTATCAAAGCTGGGGTGTCAACAATATTTATTTATCTTTTGAAGAAAAACTTAAACTTACCTTTCCGTAGTTAGTTTTGAAGGTTTCCGCGATTTCCAGGCGCTGCACGATGCCGCGGCGGCAAAGGACATCGATGATAGCTTTCTCATCGGTGCCGAAGCCCTTCATCGCTTTCCTGAGGGTCTCCGCATCCGCCGCGGGGTCGAAGGGCTCCGCCGGGTACACAGTGGGGGTACACTTGAGTGGAAACAATCATTTATAGTCTGGCTCTAATTAAAAACCTAAGACCCTTATAATCCATCACTAAAATCTCAACATAATAAGTTTTGCTATCTAATGAATTATGTTACTTTTAACTTTAGCTATATGATCAATTTACAAGGAAGAAGAACGACATACTTGGCATTGTCACTAAATTCCGAATATGAAGTAAATTTGTGACCTAAGCACATTGTTAAACCAAAAAGTGACACCATTTCTTGCCTAGTCTTTAGCGATAATCATGCATTTTACTCATGGGTATGTATGTAATAAATTACGATACCATGAACCCAGATCTCAAGTCCAACCTGTTTACTCATTGCCTTGGTAAATGGTAGTGTATACCGCCAACCTTGCTCCGGAAAGATGACATCATCACTTCAGAATCGATACTATGGATACGTAAGTCCAAGCTTACTATGTAGGAGGAAAACTTACCTTGTACGGGTAGTATTGTTGTCCGCTCATGATGATTTTTCTGAAACAATACAAAAAAAAACTTAATATTGCATTACTAATACACATCTATTATTTATTTGGCCCCGCTAAAAATAAAATTCCATTGCTGTTAACGTGGACCGGCATTTTACCGATTAGCGAATAACAAACACACGACGGTCAAATTATATGTGTTTTATTATTATATTCATAACAAAGGTTGATAAAATCACCAGAATACACATGAATTGAATGTTTTTATACAAATTGATGAATTAATTAACATATTACGTACGTACTTTTATTTGATTTCAGCGACACACCCAACCGAGCTACTATGAAGCGTAATCCGAAATAAACACGAACTCGCGAACGGAGCGACTGAGCGGAGGTCGGTCAGGCTCGGGCCGTTTTGTTCGCTTTCTCACTCACTTGCATAATTCAGATATTATAAACCTTTGGAAATTGTTGCGAATTTTATCATAAAAACAATTTACATTTTCTACAATGCAAATTTTAAAAATAATATCATGTCTACATACCAATGATATTTCTCTTAAAGCTGATAAATGTGCCTCTGCCTCGTGTGTCTTATTATGGGTGTTTCAAAGTGTTTATTTTCATTTAGGCGTGATATGTAGTCAACCGTAAATGCACGTGATGTACATATCTTATATCCATTTACATACAAAAAGTGGATAGGAAACTTTAAGATTCTTACAACTTAAATTTTTGCATTGGGCAAAATTGGCAATATGTTATTTTGGGTCGAAAAGTCTTGTGATAGAATTTATGTGTGGTTACAGAAACACCCATATATTCTGATATTCTATTCATCATAGTCTGAAAATAGTATAAAGACTTAGATGCGATATCTACTGCTACATTTAAAACTTAAGTCTAATAGCTATATTGCTATCCTGAATGTGCCAAATATGATAAGAAAATTTGAATACTCTTATTTGTTACATTAAAATTTTGAAATTTTTGTCCATGTCATATAAAAACATCTAGAAGTTAGGGTAACCCCCGCGAGTTGATAATGTGCCTAGCATCTCTTTTGGTGACGTAATTTCGCACCACTGAACTGAATGCTGTTCTTGTTGTCTGCATTGTTTTAAAATTAATAGGAAATACATCACAGTCGTGCTCGTGTAATTATTATTAAAGTGAACGATTATTTTAAAAAAAGAGAAGAAGGATAATAAGGTGCTACGTCAAAATGTAACTTAAAAACATGTTAAGCTAAGCTATGTGCAATATGTGACTGAGAAAGAAATAAATTTAGTTTGCTACAAGAATTCTGCAACTTATGATATGAATGTATGGAAATCCAGAGAATGCCACAATTGAACACGGATATTGAAAATTTGACAACGAGATTAAATAATCTTAACCAGAACATTGATAATGACATGGCGATATTAAATATATTAACCAACTTAACAAGCCATCTGATGATAAAAAGGTACCTACCAATTTAATTAACAGACTTTTATTAGATGAAAACAAATTATATCTAAACAATTATTATTTATGTTATTGACAATAATAATTCCCTAAGTCCCTACCCTATACATGAAATTCACTACATATTAGAATAATTTTGTTAACTATACTTTTTAGTTACGGCTGGTTTCAGGTGGATGTAAATTTGGTAAGGTCCCAGAACATCAACTCACAGGTGTTATATAAAAACATATAAGAACCTAAATAATCCAAGTGTTGTTTACTTCTGATATGCCACGTAATCGCGCCAGCGGTGCTGATGTCATCGCTCGGGCGACGCCGCGGCCAGCGAGGCGAGCTGGGACCGAGAACCGAGACCGGCAAACATTGGAATTGGAAAGCCGGCAACTAGCGTCTTATAAGAATTTTAAAATCTCACCTCATTTATTACCGCAGTTAGAATTCTTATTCCTAATTTAAGATCACATTAGATTCTCGTTCAAGCCCAATTCTTAATGGAAGGAAATTTATTAATAAACTAAGTGTAAGAAATTTTGGTTTCAGTTTTTTCCTGATAGTGTTTATTATTAAAATGCTTATGTTATAAGACCAAATAAGAGTAAGAGTAATAAATATACGAAAGTGCATAAAGTATTAGATACATTTTTTACAGACTTCTTTCTGAGCAAAGGTGATATTTAGATATATCAAAATAAATCTTCAATATGATGATTGATGATGATTCGTCACAAAGTATTCTAAAGTTGTGAGAATCCTGTTAACAAAAACATTTATTCTTCTTAATTGGATCATTTGCTGTGTAAAGAACTCTGGAAGTGTTAGGATAGGTTTTAGTGTATTTTAATTTTTAATTGATTGTTACTGTTTTTGTTGCCTTGAACTGACGGCCACAGATATACAAAGTGCTTAGCTTTTACCTTAAATCTGCGCGTTATTTATTTCAAGCTTGTTGTCTTGTCTCCAGTTTCTTTAGTTTTACGATGACCTGAGAGAGCATTATTTAACGCGCCGGTTTTTGCGATGTATTGTACAGTAGCCTTGACTTTGAATTAAAAAATATGCTCCACTATTTTTACTATGAATTGGCGGCTGAGTTTTCCTGTATACGTCACCACACAACAAACGTGTCCTCGTCATCGATCTAATTTAGTGTACTATCGTAATGACATCATCTTGTTGATAAAATGATGTCTTAGGAGATGAATCACAGATGACTGTCGTTGAGTATATCAGTGATTAATTTAAAATCAATGAGAGCTGGCATATATTTTGAGAATTAGTTACTTATCACAAATGTAAACAAGCTGTTGATGACATTTTATTAATAAAAATGCAAGATAATATTGCTTTGTAATATAGAATTAAGTAATTTATATCTTCTCTTTATAACTAGACATAGAAAGCGACAACAGCTAGTCTTAGAAGATTTTCTAGCTAAAAGTTAGGGTTCTTCAAGAAAAGAGCATATCTACTCCCTCCTTAAAGGCCGACAGCCTGTCTACAGTCCTCTGATATTGTGGATGTTCATGGACGGCGATCACTTAGCTTTAGGCGATTGTTGATTTTAGCTCGGCATTACATATCTAAATATTAACTGATGTGTGCAATAAAGGTACTAAAATATATTTTAAAAGGTTATTAGCATTTAAATCCATAAAGAGGAGGATCCATGTGAGGATCAGGCAATGGTCTATCCATACTTTTTTGGTACAAATGAGAGCTAAGCAAGGGGCTTGGCACTACTAGAGATCTTGTATAACTTTTAAAACAATAAAAGCATTGTGTTCTTGTGTGTTGACCAACTTTACATGATTTTTTTATAGCTTACTAGTTCGATTTCTTTTCAATTTTTGCGTTTTTTTAGTGGTATAAATATTATAACAGTCGTAAGTAATACTATTAAGAATAAGTATAACTTGGTTAGGAAATAATACTTCAAAAATGTCGCATGAAAATTATAATTTTATAACTTAACATAGTTTTTTTATATATAAATTAAACAGGACCTGTTGAGAAGTAATTTTTGGGTTAATAGTTGGGAGTGAGACCCAATATTATGTTTTACATTTTACAAAAAATATATACATATCGTTTGAATTTGGTTATAATATTTCATGAATGAGATTTTATTTATTTTTTAGGCAAAATAAGCAGACTAAGTTTGTATAAAACTGATGTAATTGCAATTATATATTCATTTATTTAAATTGTAAATACATTGACGGCAGGATATCCATTACAGTTGTGACAATTTAATACTCCGGTGAATGTGCGCTGATACTAATCCTCCAGGAAGAAGTACTGGCCTGCCCTTTTCTGTTCCATATCCTGAAAATACAACAAAAAAATGTAATCATATTCTACATTATTTTGTGGTTGGTTCGGGTGGGGAATGTGTGGAGGCCTATATAGTCAGCTACTTCCATTCATAAATGAGAAACATCTCTTGGCGCGCCTTTGCAATAACATAGAGCAGTATACCGTGAAGGCACGCGGAGTGACAGTTTCTGTTGCAATTATTTATTATAATTAAAATATATTGATTTTAATTAAGAAACTTCATTCTGTTTAGTTATTTTACTCCATTTTCTAATTGTTATTTATAAATGTTACATCGTTTCAAATCTGCCGGGCGTCCCGCAATGGTCATCTTTTCCCAAATAACGATTTATATCAACCATGTAGATTTATTGATAAAATGTCAAAAGCTACTACTTATAAAGAAATGACATATAAAGATCTCCTTCTTCTCCTGGGTAAAAATCTCCTTTGTTGACATAAAGTCGTATTATAAGAATAAAATAAATAAAACTTTTACCTTGACAGAGGCATGTTTGTTAATCCTAGGCCGGAAGTTATTAGGGTCACGTCTGAATGTAATACCGAGGAGCTCCAAGAATCTGTTCATTCCATTTAGCAATGACTGTGGGGCATGGGCTGTTGCGAACGAAGATGGGGTGCCTTCAAACACTATCACCCGGTCAGCGAGGTATGTAGCCATTATAAAATCGTGCTCAACTACAAAGCCTGTTCGTTTCGCATGAAGGATAAACCTGTAAAGTATTAGTTAAGATACACCAATAATAATACACCAGTGAATTGACATAGGATTATATTTATTATCTTTTCTTTAACTTCATAATCAGTCAAATTTGCCATAAAAATCTAGGTCTTAGGGAAGAAGACCGCAAATGAGCTGAGGTGCAAGTAGATTAGAATGTAGGGGTGAGATACCTCTACATCAGACCCAACTTCCTTCTCAGTATTAATTACTGCAGCTAGATTGTTCACTGTTAGGAGTTGGTTAAGTAAATATTTACCGCTTAATAACTTTAGCTGCTACAAGACGCTGTTCGGAATCAAGATACGCGGACGGCTCATCAACAAGGTACACATCGGCAGGCTTTCCTAAGCAAAGCACCAACGCTACTCGCTGCAATTCACCACCAGACAAGTTTTGCACCTCTTGGTCCATAATTTCTTCAATCTTCATAGGTTTCATGACATCAGTAATAAACTGCAATAAGGGCGAGTTTGGTAAAATTATCATCTTCAATAAAGCAAATAGTGATTGTCTTATAACATGTGTATTGTAAATGGTCAATGGGTCACCAAGCAAAATATATGCAATAATGTACCTCAAAATTTTGGGTCACTTTCTGCCTCACATGCTGATGTAGACTCAAAAGTGGGTTTCATCATGATCATTAGTCATAGAATATCCACTGTATATATGTATCAGCATAGCCCTCCACAAAGGATTGCTATAGAGATTGGTCTGTTGATGCCCTAGTTTAGTACTACCAAATTTGTAATATAAATTATTTAAAAATATTGTTAAATTAAAACAAATAATAGTAGTCATATTTAATATGTAAAAAGAATTGACGTTTTATACAGCTGAACAAACAAAAAATGTTTTAACAATATAATATGCATATTACCTGTGGATGGACATATGCATCCCTTATTTTGTCATGGAGCAAGCTCCTGACCAAGCCTTGAGACTTGGGTGATATTTTCTGTGGCTTATAACTAATGTGCAGTTGCGGCAACTGGCCCGAACCTGAGGTAACATAATAAAATAGCATTTAGGTATCATTGCTTAAGTTCAAACATCACAATATCACTTGACTTCTCAGGTGGGCAAAAAACCAGCATGTATTTTACACAGATTCTCTTACAATATCATTTTATTTTTTCGTAATTTTACGAATCTATTAGAGAATATTTGTTTTTGTATGCTAAAAAATGGGAGGCCTGCGAAAAACTTAGATGAAAAAAAAAACTTTAAATCTTTTTTGTTTCCTGTCCTGTTCCTGTCATAAAAATGTTTATAAACATTGTTTTTAAATGGTAGGAAATTTGAATTTCTATCAACGAAGGTAAAGTCGGTATTGCGGGTATTTTACCGCATGAAAATCAGCAACAATAAAGTTTTTATTCAAATTCTTTTTTAACATTCTTTCTCCTAACAAAATATTATTTTACATTATTTAGTAATAATAAGAGAATTTAGAAACACAAGCACTCGTAGTGTCGTAGTCTCCATCACGAGAACTATTAAACTGGGACGCGGCGATATCTACATGTATAGATTAACAATACCTTCATTACATATCGATGATTCCGCATGTTTTAAGCACTTTTGAAATACCGGATGGAAAAATAAATCAAACAGCTCCGTTCTAGCCATGCTAAACTCTTGTATATAAAGTAGAAGTCCATTAAAATACACTTATTTTACATTTAACCTATAACCTCATTACCGAAGCGTCATCTACATTTTTATGAAAAATTATGAACTTTAAAATAAATAACTGAATCAACTGCACTTTTAACATTTAAATTGGATTTAAAATTTTAAGAAATGCTATTATAATATCGCATTTAAGATTTTTAACGTCAAGTCAAAACCAATTGACAACTTATAACTTATTTGACAGTTTGTATCCGTACGTTCGTGTTGCAACATATGAAACCGTTCGGATACACGTTAGCACTGTAAAAGATTTTTAATAATCAACTTTTTTTAATTGCTTATACTTTTTTATATTTCTGAAAAAATACTATGTCGTAAATAACATAGATAAGGTCATTTTTTATTTTCATAAATTTTATTTTGATTGTCTTCATCACGTCGGTCATAGAATTCAGAAATATTTAATTTTAAAATTTACACTGTTAACAATAACAAAAATAATGATAAATATAAGCTCACCTTCATCTGGTTCTAAGTTGCCAGCTAACATTCTAATGAATGTAGTTTTTCCAGTCCCATTTTCTCCTAGTAATACTAAAATTTCGGAGTCCGAGAATTCACCTGGCATCACTTTAAGGCCAAAGTCGCCCATTTTTTTAGACATCTCGGGATACTCGTAGTGATTCATTCTTTTTATCTGCATAATTTTTGATCATTAAAGCAACTTAATTTTAAGAACCAATTACTTTAACATTATCTTGACTTATAATTGTTCACATTTAGTAGTTACTTTAACGAGGTACCAGGAGTTTAAGTAATGTAACAGTTGTTTCCTACTTTTTTTTATTATCATGAAGGAAACGATTAGGTTTTACTTTTGAATATATGCATAATTTGTGACTAACCTCTTCTTCAGTGGCAGACTCAGCAACTTTGAACACTAAAGATTCAGTTCTGAATCTCATGTTCTCGGTGGGTACAAACCCATCAAGGAAAATATTTATACCTGTAACAATAATAAAATAAAATGCTCCTTTTGCTTATGGTCCTTATTTATGACTATTATACTTCATTCAGTAGTAATTGAACTATTCCAATAGTGTAAAATTAATTTATATATTATTGAAGTATTAAAGACCTCCTACTATATAAACGAAAATCTATTTGAGAAAATATTAATTTTGGTTTCTTAGAAAGAATACTGCAATATTACATACCTTCCCTAACTGAGAAAGGCATAGTCACAACACCATAAGCACCAGGTACACCATATAAGCAGCAAATAAAATCTGATAAATAATCCAGTACAGACAAGTCATGCTCCACCACTATAATGAATCTGTAACAAAAAATTAATTAAAATGTAGGTATTTATTACAGATCCTTTATTTTATGTTCAATATTTGGATATTAAGAGTTTATTTTTTATACCAGAAAATGGAAAACTAGCAAGTGGTTTGATATTTGATATTAAGGCAGTCATTCATAGGCATCTGCAACAAGCTAATAAGTTGCAGATGCATTGCCTTGACTACCTTTAATAAGAGGGATAAACAGAAAAAAGTATGTTTTCTTTTCTTATCCATCGCCCCGCTCAAATCCTCTGCCACATCTCATCCATTCCATATTAGAAAAGAGGCAGTGTAAGAGGACCAGAATTAAATCTTCAGCACTTCAACAATCGGACAAAACACAGAATTCTTTTACTTTACGCCTGTATTCTGAGGCTGTGGTATTTCACTGATTGAGTCGGCCAATTCGTACAAATACTGTTGTTGCGGCTCTACCACTGTTGTACATTTCTCATAAAATGGGGTTTCATTTTTCATTTCTTTTTATGGGAATATAAAGAATTACCTGAGAACAACTATTTTTTGAAAATTAACAATTTAATAACTCGAGAAATAAATCAGAATTATATATCTAACACTATACATACTTGTCTGGATGTATTAGAGACCGGATTGTGCGGGCGGCGTTAAGACGCTGCTTTACATCCAAATAAGAGGATGGCTCATCAAACATGAAGATATCGCCATTCTGAATGCACACCATAGCACAAGCAAAGCGCTGAAGCTCTCCACCAGACAAAGCAGCTATTTCACGATCCCGAATGTGTGTCAAATCTGAAGAAAAGGATAGATTTAAAATCCAAACTAAACAAGAAAATCCGTTTCTAAGATTAAGATGACAATAAAAAACATTTTATATGACTTTTGACATGGATATATGATTTTGTCAGAGTTTTGCTTATAATTATAACAATTTAACTGTTAAAAATTACACAACTACATTTTTTCAAGAGATAGTTTTATAGATTTTGAGTGACAGAGCACCATCTGCATTCAGCCAAGCCTCTAGGAGTGCCTTAGCTTACAGGTTCACTACAAAGCATTGGCCCATTGATAGGCAGCTCCCCTATATAATAGATAGTTCATAACATTGCAAAGTCCACAAGTTTTTTCATCAACTGTCTTAATGCTTGATAATTTGATAAAACAAATACAACCAACCTGTTGCTCCTTACATATCTTTATAAGATATTATTTCTATATAAAATTATTATCTCCAACCTAACAAACTTTAAAATAATAATCTTCAATCCTACCTTAAACTTTAACATAATAACACAAGCAAAATATCAGTTCACAATTAACAGACAAGAAATATATACTCTTATTATAAATTGATGAAGTTTTGGTTGGTGCCTGATAATAAAAATAAAAAGTACAACAAAATAAATCTCACCAAGCATTTTACAAATTTCTGTCTGGTTCTTTCTATCATCTTTTTTATTCAACAATTGCGCTACTGTTCCTTTCACAGCCTTAGGAATCTGATCAACATATTGAGGCTTAATAAGAGCTTTTAAATCATCTTCGAGGATTTTGGTAAAATAGTTCTGCAGCTCTGAGCCACGGAAGTGAGACAGGATTTCCTGCCAATCTGGAGGATCCTAAAAAAACAGTTAATTATAAACAATTTCCCACTAGTGTATTTCCTATTTTAAGAGCAACAATGTCTGTACATTCTGTGTGATTGTGGATTTACATGGTTTGTTACATATCTATAAAATATAAGCTTTCATTATATATTGAACTCAACCTGGGTAGACAGAAATCCACTTTCTAATGAGCTTATAGATACATTAAAGTATGTCAGACACAAATATAGAAACTACACATTTATTTTTCACTTGAAACTGATATCCACTATAAAAGTAGAGTACAACATATAAATAAATGTTTTATGTTATTGATTTAATTAATATTACGCCAAATTTTGAGGTATTGAAACATAAAACTTACAGCATATCTACCCAAGTTGGGTTTCTGTTTACCAGCAAGAATCTTCAAGGCAGTTGACTTGCCAATACCATTTTGGCCTACTAACCCCAACACTTCTCCAGGGCGGGGAATTGGTAACCGATGGAGTTTGAAAGAGTTCTTGGAATACCGATGAGTAGTATGCTTCTCCAGATTGGATGGGACGTTGATGATAGTAATTGCATCAAAGGGGCATTTCTGAAAACGAAACTCCAATTATTCTGCGAAATGTTGGTAAGCATGACCCAATCCTTGGGAGAGGCCCATGTCCAATAAAGTAATATATCTATAATAGATAAACGTCTATAATAAATGTTAGAAAACATGTTTGTTAACATACCTTGACACATATACCACAACCGATACACAGCTCTTCGGATATTGTAGCGATCTTGTCGTTTGGGGTTACCTCGATACAAAGCTTGCCCATACGCACCACGGGACAGCTTTTTTTGCATTCCTGCCTACATCTTTTTGGCTTACATCGGTCAGCATTCACGATTGCAATACGTGTAAGTTTATCAGTCTCTTCATGTTGTTTATTTCGAGACATAACTGTAAAAGATTAAGAGTAATGAGTTTACATTAATTCTATAAGCTATACAAAAAAATATGCAAACTTTCTTTCAATATGTGGCACAGAAATTTAGTATAACCTCAATATTACTCATATGGGCGTAATTGCTTATGGTTTTAGGCAAGAATCTTTAGAAGAAAATTAAAACTTTAAATTTGTATTTCTTAAAAAATTGATCAAGGAAGAAGAAACGGGATCTTTACCTAGTAAAAGAAAGCGAACGAAGGCTTAACTATGCCTACGTTCGCGTGTCCTTTTAGCTCGTAATGTCAAAAAGAACCAACCAACGTGAGCATAGCAACGATTAAATGATAGATATGGCAGATTGATATACTTTCGTTTAGAAATATTGACACTATCCTTTTCGAAAAAGGAAAAGAAATAAAATTATTTGTAGATTTAGAATTAAACACTTAAACAGGTCATCTAAAGTGATGAATAGATGTTAAGAATCGTAAGAAGTTATAAAACAGCTAGGCTTTCGGGCAGGAA
This sequence comes from Papilio elwesi, assembly GCA_029849275.1. Lineage (NCBI taxonomy): Eukaryota > Metazoa > Arthropoda > Insecta > Lepidoptera > Papilionidae > Papilio > Papilio elwesi. Next base: position 2,603,643 of record CM056704.1, on the reverse strand, counting down.
ATGTAAGAGTAAAAAATAAGACATAGAATATTATAAGTAGTCTAAATAGAAATATATATATGTATATATATATACAAATGCGCCTAAATTTAGGTGCCACAAACGGTACACACACTTTTAGAAGTAGTCGCCGTAGCCCACCGAAGTTTGATTTAGATTAGATTATTGGTACCATCCGGTGGTGAAAATTTTGTCATCGACTGTATGGGTATAAATGTAAACAATATTTATGTAAAAGCAGCAGTGAGGCTGATGACGGCGAATGAGCGTGATGAGCGGAATCAGCAAAGTCATTGAATCTGATTAACAATCTGTTTTATATATTATCTATTTTCTATCGGATATCGATTAGACGGCTATGACGTCACAGTATGGCGCCCGGACAGAACCGAATCCATGGTCTTATTTGAAATGCATTAAAAAATTGTGTTGATTTTAAAACAGTTTAGTAAAGTAAAATATAAGACTACTAACGAGACGAGTCTGTCGTTCAAAGAAGAAATAAAGTTATTCGTGACATCTAGTAAAAATCTTGAATTGGTCCTTAGTCAATATAATTTGTCAAAAAATAATTATACATTCACATTCACATAAAACATATTGTCATCTCAGTTTTTTCAGAGAATATATCTAGAGAAACCTAGTATCGCATCAAGTTTATACGCCAGTGGAAACCTACGGTAAGATGTGCACAACCATATTAAACCCTTACAATATTAACTACGTAGTAAGTAAAGTTGTAAATGTATTATGGGACTGCTGTTGTACTGCACTAGTTTAATTATTTCATCAACCATATTGTTAACTGACACCAAATGTTCAACTGAATGAATAACTGACAACATATACAGATGAATGAAAAAAACTTTTTTTTTGATAAACATCTTTTTAAGGTACAATTTTATATAAAAATATCAAGTAAAACCTAACAAACTTTAACTATTATTATAGACGTCAAATTGTTAATGATTCCTTCAGTTCTGTTTGGATTAACAGTGGAAGAGCCTGGATAAAAATTAGCCAACTCCAATTATAAACTGATAAAGCTCACAATCTGATCTTACATACATTGTATTTTGGGTAGTGTTGGCGGGAATTAGACATATTATTTCCGCCATCTCCATTCTACCATCGGATGTTTAGACATACCAATTATGACACTCAAGAGAAGAGTGAACTGGTTGTTAAATGAAGATTAAACTAGCGCATACCATCCTTCAACCACATTACCACTGAACATCAGATGAGATTGTGGTCAAATGTTAATTTAATCATTATAAAAAAATACAAATTTGTGATAAGAAACGACTATAAATATATGGATATCAAAGTATCATTAGTTATTATAGCTATAAATATAATTTCTAGATTATGTTGGAGGTCTGTATTGACAGTTTGGAATCTGCAATTAATGCAGTACACGGAGGAGCTGATGAGTTGGAAGTATGCAGCTCATTACCACTAGGAGGCTTAACACCTTCCCCAGGACTTGTAAGGGAAATATTGAAAATGGTCAGTAAGTTTAGTGATGGATTTTTGTTATTACAGTTGCACAGTAAATTAATTTTATTTTAATTAAAACTATTAACTAAATTTGAATGGTTTTCGTTAATATTTTATAACTGTGGTTTAAGTATGAGTATTCTTTGTCTTTCTTAAAAAACACCATTACTTTCTTGCAGATGGATAACATTTCTTGTAAAAAACCAATATATAGCCGGTGTTGCTGCAAAGCCATAATAAAGGTAATTATTTTTAAACTTTTATTTGTCTTCGAATACTAGCTACCACCATTATTATTTGTCATTGAAAGATAGTGGTTTTCAGAAAATATTTAGTATTTGAATAATGGCATCTAACAACTGATCTAATATCCAATGACAGTGATGAGTAAGAGATGGTACTTAGTTTTTTTATTTGTGTAAAGTCAAATTTTTAAGGATAAGACACCTTATCTAAATATATAATTTCCTTTTCTGAGGCAGCCATGAGGTGACATAAGCACACATAACCTACGAGCATGCATAGTCACTTGCATATACACTGGTGGCCAAAAGTTTGAGACCACCTTGAAAAAAATACAATATTGAATAAAACTCCAAAAGTTAGTGCTCTACAAATTATTTATTTACCTTATTAAATAGTGAACTTTTTATGTAACACAAAATAATTTAAAAACTACAATAATTGTCATTATTATTAATAAAAAAAAAATATTTAAACTAACTTTTCGTCGAATAATCTTCCCTTACTTTTTATAACTTTTTTGACCAATCTTGGTAACCGGGCTATTAGTTTATTGATAGTTTCTTGTGAAACATTGTTCCAACTCTCTTGTAAAGTCCTCCAGAGGTTTTCTTTTGACGTCGGACAATGACTACGGACGTTTCCGTCCATCTCCTCCGCCAGAAGCTCTATCAGATTGAGATCCGGACTCTGAGGGGGCCACTCCATGTTTTTCAAAACTCCTTCCGTCTCTTAGTGCTCTAAATATCCCCTGCATAGTTTAGAACTATGTTTTGGATCATTATCTTGTTGGAAAATGAATCCATCTCCAATCAAACGTAGCCTGGAAGGAACAGCGTTTCGCTCCAGTATCTCTTTGTACTGCTCCTTTTTCATTATTCCTTCAATTTTAACCAAATCTACGGTCCCATAGCCAGAGAAACATCCTCAGACCATAAGAGCCTCCACCATGTTTGACTGTTGGCACTACACAGTCTGGCAACATCTTTTCTTCGGCACTACGACGTACAAAAAATCTTCTTTTCGAACCGAATATTTCGAACTTTGATTCATCAGTCCAAAGAACTTTTTTAAAGTCTTCTTCAGTCCAATATCGATGAGTAAGAGCCCACTGCGGACGTTTCTTTTTGTTTTGTGTCCGTAACAGTGGCTTACGAACAGCTACGCGACCAAACAAATTGGCATCTCGAAGTCTTCTCTTTACTGTTGTCAATGATACAGGTTCCGGTCGAGTTTTATTGAGTTCAGCTCGAATTTCTGGTGCTGTTAAACGTCTATTACGCTTGCTTGTTACAACAATGTAGTTGTCTTCGCTAGAAGTGGTTGCTCTCGGCCTCCCCGAGTGCGGTAGGTCTTGGTGACTACCGGTTGTCTTGTGTCGAGTTATTGCGTTATGCACACAAGTCTTCGATAACTTCAGCTTAGCGACAATTTCTCGTTCAGACTTGCCTTCGTCGTATAGAGTAACGATGGCGTAACGAGTTTCACTGGAGATTTCACGGACTTTTCCCATTTTTGGAGATCTTCACTTGACAAAACAGTAGCTCAGACTGAATAGATTTAACCAAGACTAACTCCTTAAGTAGCCATGCTATGAATAGGATTTATGGTTTAAAATATTGCTATATATTTATCAACGCAAAACAAAAACCAAACAAGTACAAGGGAGTACCTGGTCCTTACGCGGCACTCATCTGTGGTAAATAAACTATGCCCATTTATGGCATAGTCATTGTGTAAAAGATAAGAGAAATGGTGTTTAGACATTCCAAATGATTAGTAGATTACACAGGTGTTCATATTGTTATGTTATCATATGCAGATTTAAAATATTTTGCAAATTATAACCTGTGTACAAAGTGGTCTCAAACTTTTGGCCGGCAGGGTATACAAAATAACTGTACTACTAAATATGCAAAACTATATAACTTACAAATGTGTACAAACTCTTTATGAAATGGTAATAATGATATTGCTAAGTAATATCTGATAAAAGTTACTCAATCAGATAAGATATAGTTCTTTTGGTTGCATAAAGAATAGTTTTATTAGTCATTAATTATGAACTACTGTATCTATTCTTTTAATTTTCAACTATTTGGTAAGTATTTGAAAAAAAAAACTTGAAATACAATGCCTTAAGTCTAAAATTATTATTTATACTACATACTATTTGAGAAAAAGCTATTACTATTTTATAACTGTAGGTTATCGTTAATTTTTACAGTTTGTTTTATTACTTGCAGAAACCTAAAGTGAACATAATGATACGATGCCGAGGGGGTTCTGACTTCTGTTATACATACGAGGAAATGGATACTATGCTATCCGATATTGAGTATTATAAGACTTTGAATATTGATAGATTTGTTTTTGGAGCACTAACATCAACTTTTGAGGTTGACGAACAAAACTGTTCAAAAGTTATTTCTGCGGCTTATCCTATACCAGTGACATTCCATAGAGCATTTGATGTTTGTAAAGATCCTACTCATGCACTAAATAAGATATGTGACCTAGGTTTTAATAGGTTATTGACAAGTGGCCAAAAACCAACCGCTGGAGATTATAAAGCTGTTGTAATGTTATCAACGCTTTTAAAAGTTAATGATGGAAGAATAGAAATAATGCCAGGGGCTGGTGTGAATGCAGCTAATGTTCAATTATTTATTAATCTTGGCTTTAAAATTTTACACAGCTCTTGTAAACGCTACAAAAAGTTGAATGTTGGAAAAAAATTGTCTATGGGTACAGTTTCTTCTCAAGATATGTCCTTTACTGATGAAATTATTGTAAAAAGACTTAAAGCGGCTCTAGCTGAGGCTGAAGAGGAGCTTAGACGTTACAATTTAATCAAACGTCCGATAAATATTCAAAATATGTTATTGGAAAAGTAGGTCCTTATAGTCATTCAGATAATGCTAGGTGATTATATTAATATATATCAATAATGCTAATTTCTGTTGCAAGAATGGGCCGAGCTTAAAATATATAAATATATATATATATATATATATATATATATATATATATATTTATTTTAAGCTCGGTGATTTATCTAATATGACCCCTAAGTCCTTAATCTCCGTTACCTCATTCAGTTTTGTACCGCATAAGGTATAGGTAAAAGCAGATGTTGTTTTAAGATTCTCATATAAACGAAACTTTTGTTCACATTTACTATTAGACAAGGATAATAAAAAAAATACGTAGCAATAAACGCATCGCCACGCCCGGCCCTCTACTGAGCGGCTATTGAAATTACTTGCACGTAGTTTTTACTTAAGGTTTGGTAGTTTAAACTTCTAAACTATCTGTTATAACGTCGTAGTGTAAAAGACAATTACAATCTGCATTTAATACTTTAGCTTACAAACTTTATTGATAAGGATTTAAACTGAATACTAAAAAATAGCATCGTAAATAGCGCGTTAGTTTTAATTGATTGTTCTAAATAAAAAAGTAGTTATTGTGAGATAACCGTAGAAGATAGAGATATGCCATGCCTGACTCTTATTTAGTTTTTTTAAAGATCTTTAGTATTCTTTCCTACCTAACCCAAGAAGTAAAATTCAACCTTGTCATATGCATTATGAATAACTCAAAAACTACTGGTCGGATCTTGACTAAAATAAAAAAAGAATCTCTGTTCACCAGGAGAGGACATCTGAGGTATCAAACAAAAAAACGTACAGACGAATTGATACTGATATCCTTTTTGTAGTCGGTTAAATACATAACGGAACAGCAAGCGCATGACCACTTTTTTTTAATCAAATAGGACGGTATCATGCCCAAGGGACTTATTTTCGTTAATTTTTTTAAATTGCCTACTTCTCTTAATATAAATTTTATTTTACTTAATGTAGTATGCGACTAGTTGATACACTGGTTGGGGTGTTTAGGAACATGGAAGAAAAGCGGCAAGCGAAGAGGTCGGCGATGGTGGTGGCATTGTGCACTTCTTTATCCTTATGCATTGTCGCAGGAATAGCGGATTAATTATTGCGTCTCTTATTAACGTACTGCCAAAATGTATTGGCATTATTAGTGTTACTATTTTTAATATTTTCCATGTATTTGCTGTAGGCTTTTAGAATTCTATATACTCCTAGTTCGTAAGATATAGCTCAGTTTATCACGCGGATTATAGTGTTGTTGGTACCCTACGTCTAAATTTTTCTTTTTCAGATACAATTTTCATTAGCCCCTCTGTAAACCAGATACGATATTTAGATTCATTGAGTCTACGTAGGGGGGTAAGGGTTGTTTTAAATGATTGTTTATAGAATTAAAGTCAGCTTTGTAGTGTTTAAGGCGCTTGTAGTTATGTTCCGTAGTGCAAGATACGCTTGTGAAGAGTGGTGGGTGTTTCTGTCTATCTTTGTATGTCAGAGGCACCAGTTATATTAAAGTTACTTAAATGACTTACAACTAGGTCTAATGTACGGTTATCTATATTTAGTACATTATTGAATTGGAATAGGTAAGAAGTCTATGAAGACAAATCCAGAGTAGAGTAGCACGGCTTGACTTAAATATTCTGATTAAATGAGAATTATCAATAATGCTTGTTTTATTTCCTTCCTTTGAAAACACAGCCCTATATAAGAGATATAAGAGGCGAATTCTCTCTTATATTTAATCATCTTTCTCTCCAATTAATTTCCACAAGAACCAGATAATTTAAAGATGTGATGCAAGATACCAGGTACTTATGTATGAAAGAGAGGGGAGTAAATAATGGAAGGGAATGGAGTGTTGAACACATTGGTTTGAGCACCCGAATGGGTTTGAGTCGATATTCTAGAAAGCGAAGTCGATGTCCTCTTACTCTCATCTATTATTAACTATATATTAATAATTTTTAAAATGTCAAACTTTGTATTGAGGAAAATGACGTCTGATAAATAGTTATTATTATCTGTGGTTCGGTAGTCTATCAGGTATTTGTAGCTTGTTTCACAGAAAGATAGAATTTTTGTAAACAAATAAACGTCGTACACCCCATACATTGCGGCCATTAAACTTTTTATACTTGTATCGGAAATGTAATTTTGGTAAGATAAAGTGAAGTAAAATTATATCAATACTAGTGACAGCCCCGGCTTCGCCCGGGTACCACTAATTATGTTGATCCGATCGCTACCAAACAGGAATGTGCCAATCTGGACAATCCCTGTAAATTTAATCGAAATCGGTCCAGCCGTTTCGGAGTCTATAGGTCTATAGGAACATACATACTTCACTTTTTATATACTATTTTTATTTCATAAAAAGTATCCTATGTTACTTATAGTACCTCCAAGAATATGTGTACAAAGTTTCATGATGATCGGTTGAGTAGTTTTTGCGTGAAAGCGTAACAAACTTACATTCACATTTATAATATTAGTAGGGATGGGTAATTAATGTCATAAGGTTTAAAATAGGTGTATTCCGTTAAAAGTTTATCGAAAATATAAGTAGTAAGAAACGAAAATTCTATCTTGATGTGAAACAAGGCAGACAAATAATGGACTAAATTTCTAGGTCCAATAAAATAGATTCGTTGTGAAATGTGAACTTTCAAAGCAGCCTTTGTAATATGCGAGACAGCTCGACAAAGGCTTTGTAAAGCTCCCAGCGCCCGCTCCTCATGTTTTATTCCTTTCGGTCTTTTTAACCTCTTCATTCCAGCCGGAATAAATAAAGGAATATTAAAGCCAAACTAAACTTTGATACTTCTGTGTAGTCTATTACATTTCTGAATTCACAACATTATTTTTATATTTAAACTAAAATCATTCGAACAGCTGGTTTGTAAATATTTAAATTAGTATTGGAAATTTTAATTAAGGATTTAAATTTGTAAATGGAGTCTCGGGGGACAACGGGGAAAAGGATATTTCCTTTGCTTAAAGGGGGCGTCCAGTCCCCGTCCAATCCACCTCTTCCCATTCTATCTTTATTAGGAAAGGATGGGAAAGGTTAGAGGACTGAACCGGTACCTCACTAATTAGACGAAACGCAGAATACTTCTACTTCACGCCTGTCTCCTATGAAGTCGTATTATTTCACCGGTCGAGCTGGCCCATTCATGCAACAGATGTTGTGGGCTGTACCAATGTTGTACCATCGACCGGCACAAAGACCAGACCGGACTCTGCCCCTCATCCAGTGTACTTGCAACCGCGACCTTGAAATAATCAAAATTATTTTTATTGTTGGAAGTGTAAGAAAAGAATAAAATAGGTATAATATTATACCATTTTGTTGATATTAAATGTTGTAATAGTAATTAAAATTTAAAATAAAAGCCAAACCTTTTATACAATGCCCGTTTTACGGCGTATAAATCCAAAAGGCTTACGAGCATCTGTCGCTGTTGCTGTTGGAACACTCGAAGTAAAACTGCAAAACAAAAGTAAACTAGCAAGCTTTTCACAACCTCTGACTAAAAAAACTTAAAGAATTTGATGATTAAATTCTCTAACTAAAAGTATCTACTATATTTATTTAATGCTGCTGGAACTATTAATATTATAAATTCAGTAAAACTACAATTGCTTCTAATAGAACGAATGAGTTTCTTTGTCCAGTCCAGTCCAGTCATTACAGCTAGGTAAGTGCACGTCAAATAAGTAAAATGTTATATATCCGACATAAATAGCTCTGTATGTTAAACAAGCATAAAATTGTTTTAGCAGAGCGTGGTTTCGATCCACGGACCTCTGGGTTATGGGCCCAGCACGCTTCCACTGCGCCACTCTGCTGTTGAGTTTCTACCGGAAAATTAATATATATATATATATATTCCTTTCTTTAACTGCAACGTCTCCATTGAACCACGTTTATCTTATATACCTATGATGGGTCCGGTCAAATTCAAACTTCTATTATTACACATAAATAAAATTGAAGTGTCTGTATGTAATATCAAAATAAAATTTCCGTACTCAATACACATGATGTATATACGGTACTTATAACAAAAATATACTTTTAAATTTATTGTCTATCTGTCTGTCCGGTTATTCCGGGTAATCTCCGGAACGATTGAACCGATTTGGATGGGATTTTTACTCGAAGATAGGTCATGTTGTAAGTATTCAAATAGGCTAATTTAATTTGAACAAAATAATCTATAATATAACTCATTAATTTGTAATTGTGATAAATATAATTTTAAATGCTTAAAACAAATACGCAAAAGGTAATTTAAAAAAAAACGACTCACTGAATGACACGTCACTGTTCGATATGGTTCTCAATGGAGCTGTCATACATACATACACGCGAAAAACACATTACCAGTTGTCACTCGGGCAAAAAGAAGATTGTATTTCTTTATCAAAAGAAACGATCTAGCAGAGCGTGGTTTCGATCCACGGACCTCTGGGTTATGGGCCCAGCACGCTTCCACTGCGCCACTCTGCTGTTGTAAGTTATCATAAAATAAGTTCACACTTTTGTATATTTTCAAACTATGTTTGGAAAGATATTTGTTTATTTTTTGTACTATGCGGAGAATTTAGCTTCCGTAAGGTTTGCGACACATTGCTAAAGGCACGTAATAACTGATTATATTGTAAGGGTTCTTACAGACGGCATTGTGCAAACATGGGTGGCAGTAGGTGCAACTGCAGCCATTGACGTGTCGTCGTTGAATGTTTTTTTTTATTAGGTAAAGATTGAAATGGATAAAGAGAGTTTCTTTCTCTCTTGGATCGTGCAGGTCAGTGCAGAGGTTTCCGGTGTGTTACTATGGAGGTCCCCAAAGCCTCTGCAGTCGCACTCGACGATGGCCAAAGGGACGTCCATTACTCGAACATAACCCTTCTCTTTTCCCCAGAAGTAAATCTTTGCAAAATTACAAAAAAAGGTAAATTGCTATGCAAGAAAACGTAAATGAAACAGATACGAAGTTTCACCCTTGGTGCTTTCGCCTTTACATGTTTACCTAATAAATATCAAAAAATGCTTATTTAACTAATTTGCGAAAAGTAATGCGCCTTTCTACCGCAACTCATGCAGCAACTGCCAGTTCAACGCAACTATGTTCGCGAGCATTCGCGGCGCATTCGTCAGATCTGGACGCACCCTTAGATTACAACAGATATTATGTGAGTTATTATTTTATTCAAGTAAAGAAAATATTGTCATTTTGCGGGACAATAAACGTAACAGCTTTGTTAAACCGTTGAAGGATATCAATTATAAACATAGATCGAAAAAATAAAATATGCAAGCCGCGAGGTTGTCTTTTAGTTAAAACAGTACAAACTATATTTAGTTAAAACGATTTGATATTAAAATCGATTGATGATGTTAGTTGGGCGTAGTTTTGGTTGTTTAAATTACTTGTAACATTGTTTATTTTATCCGATCTAAAACAAAATTAAAAAGGGCGACAAAATTCTTGTTAATTCAATGTCTATGATAATATTAATTAAAACTATTATTAAACAATAAATCCATAATCTCCGTCCACCCCACTGAGATATGAGCGTGAGAGCATTTTCATTTCATGTTTGAAGTAATACCAAACGCAATGTAATTTGTCGAAAAACAATGCTGTAATATATCACCGATTCCAACGCTTTGTTAACAAGAATGTATGCTATCCGACCTTAGACAATGAGGCCCGCAATGCGACGCTACGAAATGGTCGTCCCCGTGTTTACTCCCTTAATAACATTCCCGACCAGACCACAAACAATCCTTGTACTATTTTCGTTATGAATCGTCAACTTCAAGGTTTTGTATATTTACTTTTATATATTTTTTAATTGAATTAAATTAACGAAAGGGACACAAATGAGTGTACGCAGTATTATACATATTTAAAAGTGTTGATTAACTCGTTACTGAATCGATTTTAAAATCGATAGAAAGTTCCTTCAGCGAATAATCTAAGCTATATCTTTTTTAACAAGCTGAGCCTAACTTATAATAATATATTGAGTATATTCTTCGCTATAAAACATAGCTGCCAGGCCGTATCGATCGTCCACATTTTAGGAATATGGAATATAGTATAAGCAGAGGTAGAGTCCGCAATAATAGCATCCGTTGCACCAATAGTCCGGCTCGATTGCTGAAATACCACGACCTCACAGAAGACAGCTGTCCCGCGGTTTTGTTCGTTCAATTCTCATTTTTCACTCTGGATTTTTTTTGATATGTTACCGCGTATACTAACTAAGAATTATAGATAACATCTGTCAAAAAATTGTTATTATTAAAACATGAAACATTACCATGGCAACTGATATTGTTAGTGAAGGTTTTATGTACCTTGGGAACTGTTTTTTTCGGTATAAAAGTACCGAGAGTGCCCCTACAATGTGGTGAACAATTTCATGGCGATCGGTTGAGTCGTTAAGGAGTTAAAACCTGACAAACAAACAAACGTACAGTCGCATTTATCATACTAGTTTGGATGGTTGTTTATTTTTGCAATAAATTCAAATCGTTTTTATGAATAGATTAAATACAAATATCGCTGTGGGTAAAATAATTCAATATATACTAGCAGAGCGAAGAGGCAGACATAAAACATGGCTGCCGGCTACCGGCTGTCTGCGCGCCAGAGAGCTTATTATCGGACTGCTCCGTATTTTACAAAGAAAGCTTTATCCGTTTTGAAGTGTAGATTATGTTATGTAAAATTTCCTAGTGTTTAATAGAAAAAAAATCAAAATTTATATATTTTATTAATTTAAGCTACGTATCCTAGTTCTTGTTTGATGGATGAAGTACAAGGATGGATTATCTGAGTATTGTAGAAATATTTAGTAATACCCGTATACATAAAGACAAGTGGTGACTGAGTCGGATGCACCAGTTCTCTGATAATTTCGTATATCGCCAATGTCATTAAGGTTTTTATTTATAGAGCAAAAATACGAACAAGAAATTCTTACGTTAGCTCTTTATGCAGGGCTTTGCGGGAATGAAGATCCGGAGAAGGAAAAGAGTTGGTAAGGGGAACGGGAGTGGCATCAAGTTGGGAACAGATGAGTAAAATTAGCATTACATTCGTTATAAATAAGGTAGATTTTTAGAATTTAGTAGAATTTTCACACGTATTTCTAAAAGCAGAGTGGCGCAGTGGAAGCGTGCTGGGCCCATAACCCAGAGGTCCGTGGATCGAAACCACGCTCTGCTAGATACAGCTTTTTGTAAGAGTTTCTATTTTATTTTTTTATTGAGTAGCGATATTAGTTATATGACGTTAATAAAAAGAGAATCAGGTCCATTTTAGGAGACATAGAATGGGCTTGATTCAATTAGACGTGGCAAAGGAGCGAGAAATATGTACCATACTTTTCTTAAGACTCCTTGAACAGCAGAGTGGCGCAGTGGAAGCGTGCTGGGCCCATAACCCAGAGGTCCGTGGATCGAAACCACGCTCTGCTAGATACAGCATTTTGTAAGAGTTGTTTTGTTTGTATTGTTTTTTTATTGAGTAGCGATATTAGTTATATCACGTTAATAAAAAGAGAATCAGGTCCATTTTAGGAGATTTAAGATGGGCCTGGTTCAATTAGACGAATATTAGCGAGAAATAGTTATGTACGATACTGTTCTTATGAGTGCTTACCAGAAGAGTGGCCCGTTTTTTTACTTCTTCGTCCTCAATTTTACCTATATACATTTTAATTTATCTAACATTACAACAATGCATACACTTATATCTACTCTTGACTCTAGTAAAGGTCATTTGACCTTTACTAAAGGCCATATCGAAGAGAGGAGATATCATGAGGTATCTGTGACACGTATTTTAACTTAAGCTTCGCGGCATCAGCCTTAAACAAAAGTGAGAAATGTCGCTGTGAAGTCGCCGCATATGATGATTAATGGTCTGGAGTATGATTCGTGCAGCCGGGTCGTTCCTTCGTTCCTAGCAGTCACCCGGAAACCCATTTGTCATCCGTGTTCACATTAGCAAAATTGGAAAGAAAGAAAAAATATTACTTAGCACACACAGACTTTGTTGTATGCCGAAAACATTTATATAAAATTTATTGTCATCTCAGTTTTATCTGAGAGAAAGACAGAGATAATATGTTATATTTTAATGTTTTCGGCAGTGCGAACACAGTTTTAACGACGAGAAACATTACAATAAAATATATATACACGTGTATTCTTTAATATAGACCGTGCCTTAAGACATTAATATATCCTTTAATAATTTAAGGGGTTGTAGAAAACTTTAAACGAATGAAAATTGTTGAAAATATAGTAAACTTAAGTTTTAAACTATAAAACAATGGAACAGTACATAAAGATAAAAGTTTATGGTCTTAATATTTGAACTGTAACTTGAATTAAGTGTATTACTTGAGCGGGTCGGGGTACACGTAAACTAGACTAGTAAAATAATGAAATCACGTTCATTGTAGAAGTTAAACCAATTAACAAAGTTACACAAATCTATATGGATAAAACAAATTGGAATTAGTTACTAAAGGACGGCTGCACAGATAATTTAAATCTTTCATTTATTGAAATAATTAATACAAAATTCCTAAAACGAAAATCAAGAACAAGCATTATATATTTTTTTGTACGTGACGTTATCTCTGATGTAATGACAGAAACTACAGAGATATTTGATTTTATACATCTTAAAAAAAATTAGCGCTCACGCCCGTAACCCAGAGGGGTAGCCAGAGATCATGGATTTCCATTTGGCGCGATCCTGGCACACCTCTCTCGCTTCTTCTACATTCATACATCTACGCGTACATGCTCGTCGGTTATGAGTGCTCCTTATATTGCCCTTTTTTAATAAGCCACTAATCTGATCGATATAAGTTCTTCTAGAGCGTCCCCTACCAACACTACCACTCACATGTGCAACACAAATCTGTTTCGTTATTGTCTCTTCATTCATCCTTTCAAAATGCACGAACCACCGAAGCATACATTTCTCCAGTCTAGTTATGGTATTAAAAGAAATAGTATTAAGTTATATTATGTTGGATACATTATTTCAATTTGTAATCAAGCTGTTGTGACGTCCTCAGGGTCAGGTTTAATGTTATCAAATCTCTTAAGAATAAGAAAAATACAGATAATACATGTAAATCTTCTTCTTTCTTCTTCTAGCTCCACAGACCTTTGTGGGCGTTGGCGTAGTCAAGAAAATTATTCCACGTCGGTCTATTCTTGGTTAGAGTTCTCCAGTTCGCTATACCAGCTTTCGTCTTGAATCACACTGTCTAACCAACGAAGCTCATACTTCCTCGACCTCGAAGACCCTCATCTGTCTATCGTAAATGTGTATTAAAATTGTAAGCGTGTTGGTTTATTTGCAATGATGCATAATACAGTGTCGTACAAAGATGTTTCGGCATTCCTCTCGCGCGGTATTAACAATAGCAAAGCTTCCCATACGATGTCGGGCCTCGGTACTTGCGAGCACAATGGACTATCTTACTCGAGGCGATTGTCGAGCGATGCTACATGCAGTCCGCAATAAAGGATGTATAATAATAATAACTCTTTCCGTGATCATTGTGCTTGTGCTATTTTTATCATGCTTTTTTCTAATATCTGTCTACCTTTATATTACAGTGGCAAAAAAGATACGGTTTTTATATGTAAATGTATCTATGTACAAGATTCTAATCCGTAAAAACGCGAATTTAAGAATTTTACAGTCGTAGAGCCCGCAACAACAACATCTGTTGCACGAATTGGCCCGCTCGACCGGTGAAATACCACGACCTCACAGAAGACAGGCGAGATGTAGAGTATTCTGCGTTTCGTCTGATGAGTGAGGTGCCGGAGGCCAAATTCTAGTCCTCTTCCCATTCCCAACCTTTGATAATAAGGAAAGGATGGTAAGGGGAAGAGGACTTGACGGTGGAGGGGGTGATTAGGAAAGGGATATAACCATTTTCATATGTTAAAAAATCGTTAGAAGATATAGCCTAAAATATTTTATGTAAATATAAAGACTAATTGCGGGACTACAAATCACAGGCTTTGGTATCGTATTGCAATAAAAGCCTGAATTATAATCTCCAAGCGGCCGTAAACAGCTCGAGTTTATTATGAAGCTTTATTTTTGCAAAAAAAAAAATCTTAGCCATTGAGATAATTCGTTTTTGTTATTCAAGTTGTTTTCGTCACGCCATAGGAATAACAAATTTTAATTAAACTCTTAAAGAAATAAGGTTAGTAACCAATATGCGTATTTAGATGTCAATAAATCTGAAATCATAATAAATGTCTATCGAGGAGGTCTTATTCAATCAAATTTTAGCTTTGGGAATCATCCAGACTGAAGCCATGACAGTTGTTTTTATAGGAGAAAGGGAGGGGGGCATACAAAATAACCCTAAGTTGTATTACGCTTATATTCCGCTGACGAAACAGGATGTACCGCTCCGGTCCTTTAGCATGGCGGGGGCACTACCCCTAAGTAATAAAGCATAAGGTGAAAGACTGACACTGAGCGCCTATGGTATGACTCTTATGAATTACTACTGCCAGCGCCTTCGAACGAATTCATTTGGTGACAATTTGTGTAACTTGATTCACGTCTAATAACTATGAATTAAAGGTCATCAAAAAATTGTTTTTGATGTCAATTACGCCATGTAACAAAATGTCGAAAAAAGTTATTATCCACTCACACCTCACCATGGCAACCTATATTAGGTTATACTTTGTTATTTAGAATGGAAGGCTTTGTCCTATGTGCTTTTAAGTACCATTACAATATGTCTGCAAAATTTCATGATGATCGATTGAATAGTTTACACGTAACAAACAGAAATTCGTATTTATATATATATATTTATGTTTCTATATAAATATATATTATTTATGTGTGTATATTATTTCAGGATACCTGTAGTATATAATATCTTCTCTTTACAACCCAGTATAAGCAAATAATAAAGATCTGAAAAGGTCCCAAAAGGACTGTACCTTTCAAGGGCTTCTGTGAATTTATAACCCGTGAAAATAAATTGAAATGTATACCTTCGTCAATGCTTTCTCGTTTGAACTTTTTCCTTTGCATTTTTGACTTTGCTCTTTACTAAATTAGGTGCAGTATTTAGTCATTAATTTATATTCAATTCTAATCTTTTAAATGTTAAAAGGTTTCCAATTAAGCTTTTCTTTTTATGATATTATCGAATTAAAACAAAATTGAGATTCCGTATTATATGTCTAAGTTGTTGGTGTCACAGTTAAGCTAACTTATGTGTATTTTAAGTTCCTAATGCTAATATAGGGTTATTGGTAAAACTTTACTTTTTTACTATATTTTTGGTGTTGTATTTACCTCCTAATGTGGATACGTCGAATTACCAATAGCCCTGTATATATATAAAAATGCGCTCACACCTGGTACCCAGAGGGGTAGGCACAGAACATGGATTTAGATTTGGCGCGATCCTGGCATTGGTTACGGGTGCTTCTTATATCGCCCTTTTTTATTAAGCCACAAATCTGATCGATATAACTTCTCCATGGACTTCCCCTACCAACATTGCCACTTTCGCTACATTAATTTGTTTTGTTATTCTCTCTTCATTCATCCTTTCAACATGCCCGAACCACCGAAGCATATCTTTTTCAATTCTAGTCACAACATCCACTTTTAAGCCACACTCTTCTCTTATGATGATATTTTTATTCCTATCACCTAATGTCACGTCTAACATACTTTTTAATGATTGCATATCATCTCTTCATTGTTTGTTTACCCCAATAAATAAAAAAAATCTGTAAAATTCCTTCATTCGGTGTTTTTCCAAAATCCGACATCTATTTGGAATGACTTTTAAGGTACTTCCCGATCACCAAGGAAATTAAAACGTTTTTTAATCCATTCAGCTTGCCGACAATTTTAATTGCAAAAATATTTATAATTTCAAAGTTTAAATACCCTTTTTTATTTAATTATTACTTAATGAAAACACCAAAGATATAGAGAAGGGATCTCCGCTCCAACCGAGTTAACACCTCTCTGTTTTTGATCCATTTTATGGAGAATTTATTGATGTATTTGTAGGTTTGCTGCAGTTTTTAATTGGTGCTTGATACTTCGCATAGAGGAAGACTCGTAGTGCGACACAAAGAGACAACCCTAATCCAATTACCGGTATCCTCGAGGACCTTATCAAATCCCATGCGTATACGTGCTACGTATTGATTTAATCTAGCCTAAGGAAATATGAATGCATGTTTTAGATATGTGTTTTGTTTTATACAGATTTATTTTTATACACATGTTTAATAAGGCATAAAAAAGTTCCAAAACTTTTTATAAAACGGATTTACTTACGTTCGCGTTTTTCCTCGGTATTTTGTACCAACAAGTTTAGAACCTGTCGGAGGTCTTTCTACAGGGCGAGTGGGAATCATTGGTGAATGAACACCGAGAAAAACGCGAACGTGAGTAAAGGCGTTTTATAAAAAGTTTATTAATAATGCCTCACGATAGTTTTAATAATTAAAAAAAATGTCCCGATTGTTATATTAGTTAGCAGTACATGAGAAGAGCGTATATTTTACTGAGCTAACTCGGAAGTACCTCGTCCGCGCAGAAGAAAGACGTGAATCATCGTCGTTCTACTTGTGCGTTTCGTCTGATGATTGGTCTCCTTCTTCTGACTAACCCTTTCTTCCTCTTTTCGTCATCTTCTCCCCTCTTTTTTGGCTACAAAGGTTAGCAGCACGTCCGTTGGGTATATATGCTGTTCGTTTGCCCTCTTCCATTATTAAAAAAGCTACAGTTATATATCTATCATATAAAATGTTCTGATTTTACGATTAATATAATTCTTGTTAAACAAGAAATGACTGTATACAACTCAAGTACGATTTACAAAGGAAATCGCGTCCATTCATCTTATTCTCCGCTGTCACGTATCACGTTTATTGCATCACGTAGTTATTGTTATGAACACGTCTAGAGCAAGCAGTTGAATGTTTTGTTCTATTACTAGTAAATTGAGTGAAGGAAGAGTGATTTGAAACAACTAATATGAAGATCTTTTTAGATCGGTAGCATTAGTTTTACTTTTATGATTTTTATTACAATTATTACATAGATTTATTCAATAATGAATAAAGCGGTGCTCGACCAGAATCCTGATATCACGGCTGTTTGTCCAGAACCAATCAAATCTAAGCTCCGCTGTGCTCCGTCACGCTCCGTTTCAATGGACAGGGGCTTACATAAATATTGAAAGCTTATACATTTAGGGGAAGCGGAGCGGAGAAACGGAGAAACTAAACTGTCCGCTCGCTTTAAAGAAGTCGCATAGAGCCGCACAGTCTAGATCTTCAGCGGATTTACAATGGACACGCTTTAGTGCGCGAGAGCGGAGTGGAGCTAAGATTTTATTGTTTAATATTAGTATAGCTTTGCTCCAATGGACAGGCAGTCTACGTACGGCAATATAAACGACAGTAAGTACATACTAAATTAGTGTAACATATTTAATCTTTTATTAAAGGAACATTGAACACTCAGAAACATTGACGGTGGCAGACTTATGCAATGGTATAAGTATGGTAAGATTTATCTCTGTCTACACCAATTGGGTTATAGGACATAGTAGTCACATAATTTTGGTACCAAGAATAATCAACGATGTTTTCGAATAGTCCTCGTACAGGATAACATGAGAATAACAGATAACTTGACTTACGTAACATGCTTGCGAGGAGGAGAGGCGTGACTACACGCACTACTGCGTCGCATTTATCTCATTTTATTGTGAACGGGTAGTACATGCAACTTTGAAATGTAATTTTACACTGCTAATTCAGAGTTAAGTATAAATTGGTAATCCGTAACTTTAATATTGATGTAGACAGTCCCCTTAACGACTTAATGTTTCACGATATCAATTCACGTTGCTCTGACCTCGATAATGGCATCATTAAAATCCCTTTTACCCCGTGAAGCGCCATTAAAATGTACGAAAAATATTTTATGAACGTTTTAAAGGCATCCTTCAAATTAAAATTGTTTCTCATTAAAAATGCATTATTTACTGTATGAAAAACGTATGTTTTATGTGTATGTGTTTTAATGAGTGACGTTTAAGAGTGGAATGACGCGGGCCAAGTTGATGTGAACTATCTAATATGTTAATAGTTCACCTGAACTAGGCGGTATAGAAACTATAGATGTTGCGTGACGATAGACTGATTGGACGACTCAAGGTAACGCTGAATTGATAAGCACACGCACACATAGAGTCGCGCGCCATCTCGACTTGAACTATATATAATTAGTCTTTCGTTGTGGTGCTATTTCTAAAGATTCAGCAATCGATATCGATACATTATTTATATATGCGTACCATAAAACAATCCGTATGCTACCATATAAGCAGAAAATCGAAAACCTGTTTTTGATTTTGTAGGGTTATTAATGACTTTATAAAATGTACCGTTTACTTTGTGATTTATTTCCCAAGTATATACATACAACACTAGAGTCTCTTGTAGCAAAGTGTAAGACTCGATTTTGTTCCTTCACAAAATTTCTTCTCAAATATAAAGTTATATTTTAAATTCTTACCGTGTCTCAAAATGTTTTATCCGCTTGGTACCGTTCCAGCGCACTTAGAATTGGTTATCTAAACAACTTCTCCAGCCAATACGGCTTGTAGCAAGTCGGTTTTACAGAATAAAAATATATGTCAATTTGCTTGTTAGTTTTGGGGAAATAAGGTTTAAAGTTATTACATTTATTTTGTTAATTTGGAATTTTTTAATAGTTGGTAGGTTAGTAGTTTTTAGTAGTAATTTGAATTGAATAGCGACTATAACTCTACAAAATTCTTTACGTTTTAGAAAAGATCTGTTACACGAATGTGCCGACTCGACCTGAGAAATACCACGACCTCACAGAACACAGGCGTTACGTAGGACTATTGATTTGACAATTAAAACCTTATTCTACTCTTCTTTCCCTCCGCTCCCATTTGTAATAAGAAAAGAATGAGAAGAGGATTTGACGGGGGAGAGAATTGATGGAAAATGAAAATAAAAAAATTCTGTCTGTTCATTAAAGGCTTTGATGCCTATGGCCATTTTATTCCATAAGGATATCGGACCAGCGAATTCTACCGGTACAATTGTGTTACAATGGTCTTTCAATGGTTTAACAAATATTTAGTTGGCAATTTACTAAATCGATAGTTTCATTGGTCAGTGCAAAGCCATTTCCTCTCGACTCGTTTCTTTTAATAGGGTCATTCCTATTCTATGATATGAGTCTATCTATAAAATCTAATGTTTGTAGGCAACTTACCCCCTTAAATCATTTTTAGCCAGCTCGGTGCAATGTTGCGTCGCTGCACTTGGCTACACAGCAAACTGAAAATCATACCTAGTGAAACAATGTGATTTTTAAACTAAAATTTTCAAGTTCTTTAGCCGCGCTCGACGATATTTGGTAGGGGAACTTTTTAGGTTCATCAACATGCGTCACTAACACGTCATCAACAATGTAATCTAATCAGTAAGCACTTCTCGTGGAATTTTAACAAGAGAGATTAATTCCTCAGAAAATATTTCATTCGACCAAGTTCACTATTCCCTGCATTCCTGAAAAGAAATACAGCGCATGTAAAAGAGTCTGCGCGAGAAGCTCTCTTTCGTTGGATACCATTCACTAAATTTTAAATGTATTTCATAAAATGACGTATTGCTTTTAATAATATTTAACTCATTTAATTATCAGGTCTTTTTATAAGAGCAATTTGAGATTATTTTATAGGATCCCTCCCTTAGTCAACGGGTCGCCTAATGTAAGGTCGCCTAAATCTAAATGTGTCATCCAAAACACCAGAGAATCTGCAGACGATATGTTAGCTTTAAAGCAATCGGGGTAACGACTGCTTCACTAATAATAATAATAATAATAAATATATAATACTACTGCTTAATTTTACTTAGAAAACAATTTATTAGTTCCGAAACGTGACAAAAGATGACTCTGCATTACGTGTTGGGCACAACAAAATAGAAAACATACATTTAGTGCGCCTGTAGATGTCCGTTTTTTCACCGTCAATCATCTTCATTCAGATGTACAGCGTAGATTGCTCGCCAGACCGGTATCCGGTGCTCTTCACACATTCATCGTAAACCATACTCCTCCGCGATTCCGGTCTGACGTCGAGCGAATTATTTTCACTCCTGACTAAATTATTAATACTAGTAACCCGCCCCGGCTTAACCCGGGTACCACTAATTAGGTTGATCTGATCACTACTAAACTCAGGAACACCCACTGTGCCAATCTGAACAATCTCTGTAAATTTCATCGAAATCGGTCCAGCCGTTTCGGAGTCTATAGGCCTATAGGAAACATACATGCTTCGCTTTTTATAAACTATTTTTTTCTTCATAAAAAGTATCCTATGTTACTCCTAATACCTCCAAGAATATGTGTACAAAGTTTCATGATGATCGGTTGAGTAGTTTTCGTGTTAAAGCGTAACAAACAAACATACATTCACATTTATAATATTAGTAGGGATTACTCATGGTATAAAGTCTTAGTTCAAATATATCCAATTCATACTGTAAATAATAAATGAACCCAGTTGAAATTAATTGAGTAAATGATAGATTAATCACCTAGGGCGGAACTTGTAGTACTCTGACGCTATATTTCAATGGGTTATAATTACCTGGCTTCAGCTCGCGGCTCCAACTCATTTGTCAACTGTCAATTTTCGGTTATATCTTAGGGGATTCGAATAATTTGATTATGGCGCGAACATACTACTTAATTTGAAATTATTCACACAAAAGTACACTTCACAAATATATTGTTCCCGGTGTGACAAGTTGTCATCCTGTCACATTTGAGATATAAGCTTGATGAGATAAAATAGCAATCGCTATGTATATACAGTTAGCTAAATTGGTTTCATTCTTTTTTTTTAAATGTCTATTTCTTTAACTTCGTGGTAATGTTTTACAAATATTTGGAACATTCTTTTAAGCAAACATTTAAACCTTCCGCTGTTCCTTAACATAACTATTTTAATAGCACATGAGATTTAGTACACGAATTTTACTACCTTTACAATGTAATAACAGAAATTAAAAATTTATAAATGAAAATACAGATATTGTCTAAAGATAACGTTGATTTGTTCCTGTGTGTATGTGTTTGCATGTATGTATTTTTGTGTATATGTTTGTGTGATTAAAAAAGTAGATGCTTTCATCTTATCACTATTAACCACTCTTTCTGGGATACCCTGTAAACTTGCTGTAATATTTTAATAAAACAATTTTGTTTAAACATACGATTTTATTAATGGGATTTAAAGTTACTAAATTATTAATCTAAACTTTATTCTAAGGTACAAAATAAGGCTATACTGTGAAACGTGAAGACAACATACTTCAAGGCAGTTTTTACTTACCGTGTCGTGCAAAGGTTATTACAAATATCTATATACCTAATATTTACATCAATTTAATTACATAACATCTAAAAAGTATCTAAAATCGTAGAATTGGTCGAAATATACAAGTAAGGTAAAGCGTATCATTTTCAATTGCAAGCAAAATTTTTATTTTTAGGATTTCGATATAGCATTTTATTAATACTATAAGCTCACACAGTGATTGCCTTATGGTAACCTTAACCCTATGACAACACGTGGTTGGTATTTAACAGTGCTTTTGTATGAAAGCAAACCTGATGTTAAATGGCCATTGACACACATCTACAACAACTTACAACTTGTAGTCCATTACCGCGAAGCGGAAAAGCGGAGAGGAGCGGAAGAGTAGTGCGGAGCGGAGTTGCGGACTCTATTTGTTCGTTAACACGGAGCGAGGTAGCGGGAGGGAGCGGAAGAGTAGTGCGGAGCGGAGTTGCGGACTCTGCGGGTCTAGGCTGAGAGCACGCGTTTCGATTCGAGTTCCGAGTTCCGACCAGAGGGAAGTCTCTCAGCAGGGGAGACCGAGAGAGGATCGAGGGTAAGGGGAGAGAAACCAGCCGACAATTCGGGTGGTACCGAGACACACTGCTTTTGGTTTATATTTATTAATTGAAGCTTAGATCCGTTAAGGTGTTGACAAGCATGTGTTTGCAAACGCGCTTTAAACATGAGTAGTTTGATGGAACTTTGTTTCTAGCGATTTTCCAACTGTCTACATTCGATTTGTCTTATTAATGCTACCTTCAATTGTTATTTTTTAGTATATCTTAATAAGTTCTAGTAAGTATAAATAATACTTATTCAATTGTAATTGATTCTCCTATCACAAATGCTATAATAATTTTAACACGATTATATTACTTTAACTGGTATATATGTAAGGTTTAACTCATTTAAGTTTGAATTTCTCCCAATTCCAAACGTCAGATTAAATTGACACTTTGCATATTTCAAGGACCAATGTCCATAAAATCTTTATAACTTAGTTCTACCTATGATCATGAGTCTTAATTTATTTTGAGATTGAGTACAACGCCATCTAGTTACAAATGACAATATTACAAACAACCTTGTTTATTTGATGCCAACCTTGATTAATTAGACATATTCCACCACGCAAATAACTTTCGACGCATTCTCATACAATTTAGTCCATGAAGTTATAAATTATAATAAACAAATAATATTTTGAACTTCTTTGAATAATTAGAGATTTTTGAAAACAGAATGGTTTACAGATGTCAACTGTCATGGTATAAAAAAAACTATAGTTAAATAACTAGTAACTGGCCAGTTAAGCGTACCTTACTGTGAAAGAGATGTGATCTTATGCATTTACAAGCCATTTTTTCCAGGCATGGCGACTGTTGTAACTGAGTCTAGGAAGGTTCTGCTCTGCAATGGACTTCTAAGCCCTAGAAATGTTATCTGTATTGAGTTTGAAAGGATTATAAATGAAATAAATATCTTAAAGGCTATTTGTAAATGAGGTGATGGCAGCGTAATGTGGACGCTCTTTTGTGCACAGCGCGGAATTCATTGATAAGTCAAATAGGAAAATCTTTGTCGATACTGTCTGTCAAAATCACAATCACGTGACTCATTTATGTCGAGAAGTATAATTTAAATTAATATAGTATATACTATTTTAATTAGCTATCTTGTGATACATGCTTAATTTAAAAATTTCTTGACATATCTATGTATGAATGAATCTATGTATTTATTATACTATTACAGAATGTCTGTTTGTTTTCTTGTCCGGTGCATAGGGTTCCAATTTCGCCGGTTCTGTGTTCAATGCGCTGTAATCTACGGGGAAAGGTGGTTGGGGTAGAGACCCCTTTGGTGGTACCAACACCCATTGACCTGGACCATTTGGATTCTTCCCCATCAGCCAGTTGGTGAAGCAGTGGACGAAGGTGCCGTAGTCTAAGATAAGAAAGCCGTTCTGTAAGCAAACATAATTTTTAGCAATCTTATATTTTACCCAATATCTTAATGCAACTGCATTAAGATAATCTTAGATCTGTATTAATAATATTGCCACGATTCTTATTACCGTTCCCATTTCTCAAACTAGGCAAATAAGAGGGTCACCTGATAGTTAGTGACCGCTACCCTACGCCTCTACAACAGGCTAAAGAGTTCCAAATGCATTACCTACCTTTAATTGACAGAGGAGGGAACAGAGAGGAAAAAGGATATTTCCTGTCCATATACTCGCCCGACAAATCCTCTTCCCCTTCCCAACCCTTCTAGATTAGATTCTAGACTAGATTTGAGCCTTCGGCAGGTCATTCATCACACATAACGCAAAATACTTCTACTTCACGCCTGTTGTCTGTGAAGTCGTGGTATTTTCGGTCTAGCCGGAAAATTCGTGCAACGGATGTTGTTGCGGGCTCTACCACTTATATTTTCTATTTAACATATTCTACTTCAATAGAGGGCCTCTGATTGGGGCATACGAAGAAGTTATTTAAGTTACAGTTTTAATTACTTTAGTTTATTTTTCATTCTTATATTACATCAAGCCACGTGTTTTATAGACACAGTTTATAGTAACCGTTCCAGTGTGTTAATCGGTCTTATTTTTTTTCCTGTGTTTCTTTAATATCTTCAAGATTTTAAAGAATTTGGTTTGAAAAAGTTAAAACACTCACACTAGTCATGCGGTCGTAGGCGGTATCTATGATCTCGTCGACCCTCGTGGCCGGCAAGCCGATGACAGACCGATAGAAAGCTGCCAGAGATTGCTTTGTTATTTCACCCGTACCTACAAACAGAGTTTCTCAAATAACATTCTATTAGGCCGATAGAGGGAGTTTAAAAGCTATTATTATTTTTAGTGAAAGGTATTTTATTACTAGTACATAATACACACGCGTGGAATGCAATGCCACCTCTCACTTGCGTCACAAAAATATACTGTGTTCTGTACTTTTGTTACATTAAGTTACGAGGTAAGCTTTTTGTACACTATACAAGAGCTATTATTGTGCACGATATTATAAGCTGTAGGGGAATTTCCGACAATAATAAACCCTACTAGTGCCATTAATCTAGTCAGTGACAGACTCTCTAGATATATAGAATTTTATGCATTTAATAATAAAAATATTTATTTTGTAAGAATTTTACATTTATCCTATCCAAATTTTACACAAATCTGGATTTTTTTATTAATAGCTTTGTTAATTTATCATCAGCTTTTTTAAATCTCTTTTGTCTAGGTTAAGTTCACTATTTCACGAAATTCCACAGTATCTATGGTACATGAGAAATAGTTGTTTTTCAAAAATATATTGGAATTTTAACGTAAAATCCTTTATTTACAAAAATCCCATTTTGCTGTGAAACAAGGTATAGTTTAAAATAAGTCTTCTACTTACTAGTTCTGTCTATAACGTTGAACATAATTTTGCAGAGGTATTGCAGGTACAGGGGTAGGTCGGTGAACCTCTTCATTTCACTGAGATGCAGCGCCCAGCGCGCGAGCCAGCCCTCCAGCGTCGTTCTGCCCGGGAATCCTCCAGCTTCCGGTCCGCACACCCTCTTGTAATACGGCAAGTCGCTCCATCTATATTAATATTTAAGAAATAATCGTCTGAGTATTGTACGAGGTGATGCATGAAAAGATTTACAATCTATTTTAGTAGATAGACGATCTCAAGATTTATGTAACTGTTTTCTACTGAAAGGTGATTTATATTATGGAAAACTGTACCGTCCACTGTTCTGTGTTCAACGCGCTGTAATCTACGGGGATAGGTGGTTGGGGTAGAGACCCCTTTGGTGGTACCAGCACCCAATGACCCGGACCATTTGTATTATTGCCCATCAGCCAGTTGGTGACATATCTGTACCGTAACCTGGATGGATATATTAAAGTAGAGACTATCTGTAGGGAAATAGATTTTTCCCTGTATATTTTTTGTATGACATTTTCGATCGTTGTATAAAAGAAAACTAAATAGAACATATATTTGGGTAAACCAGTACAATGAAAGTGGGCTTTACATCTATTGTGATTGTTTCAATGACACATACGTCTTCAAGAATATTTTGTACGTCTTTTTATCATCATTATTCAATTTTTCGTGGAAATAAACACAGATCGTCTATTCCAGGAGTTGGCAAGTATTAAGTGAAGTTCAGATAGAGTTGAAAGCTTCTTAACGAGGTCCGGAAAAAACCTAAGGGTCTTTCAGACGTATGAAAATTGGGCTAGTTATAATATATTTAAAATTAAACAAATGGTCTATGGTATGTTATAAATATAGAGCAATGTAACTCACTTAGCAGGTAAAGGGTTGATGAAATGCTCGATAAACTCTTGTTTCACCTCCAGCAGTATGTGGAATTCGGACGAGTTGTTGGACCAATCGGCGAAATGAGCCAGCTTCTGAAAATTCGCGCATCATACAATCACCCTGATGTGGATTAGCACAGTGATTGTAAGGAATACACTCATTTAGCCTTAACCTTATTAAGTATAAAAATAAATAAAAGCGGTCCAAGGAATGACCCTTGCAAGAACTCAATTCAATACATTCTTGAACCACTTTTTTAATTAGAACTGTTTATTATCGTAGTTCTTTTTTCAAGATTTAGAAAAAAATTGATAATAAGTTATTTAAAAATATTGGTTATTACAAAATTAATGTATGAAGCGCTCAAACTTAACTGTAACGTACAGTAAACCGCAACGTTACTTAATATCAGCTGAGATTCAAAACAGGCGCTACATCTTGACCATTTCGAAAAACTAAATTAGGAAAAAGTTAAAAAAAAAGCCAAGAACTAGATTTCTAAAAGTGCAATGCAATAACTTACCTCAAAGAAATTATCGAAGTCCTGATCGCAGATGACGTCATCACGATCGTGGTCCAGCAGCTCGGTGAAGAAGAGCGTCAACTTGTCCGCCTGCACCGCGCCCAGCTGCGCCAGCGGCTGCTCCTCCTCCAGATCTAGGCACTCCAGGCTCTCGCTGCACCGATTGACCCACGTTGCTGTTACGGTCATTAAAAGGTTTAAGTTTAACAGAAGAGACGTCATACATAGACACACATACGAACAGTAAAATAAGTAAAAACATCTTCGAAATATTCAAGAGATGGAGCTAGGAGAGTAATTGTTTGAGATTCCGTATAAGTTAACGAGTAAGTATCACAATTTGCATTGCATAACATAAAGTCATGAATGTTTGCACTAAAGAATTGTTTGTGTAACTACATAATCATGATCCGTCACAAACATTCATTGCTTATGATTGGTACAACATTAAACAATATTTATTAATAAACTTTATAATAAACTGAATTCTATTTCTCATATTAGGTTGCGTGAGGTGTTATTGCGTGAGGGGTAAAAAAGTATGCACAAATTTCAAATTTCGGTACGATTTAGCATCAGATGTAGGACATGACATGACATTTTACATCAACAAATAGTTAATTTAAAAAACCTGATTGACTGTAACCTTTTAACAGTCCGGGGAAGACTTGTAGTTAGCCGCTGTTCTAGGACCCTTCGACCCCATCCATTCAGCGAGCAATGTGTCCGACCCGTCACCACTTAAGGCTTGCAATTCTTCGGGCAATATGCGGATCGCATCATTCTGATGCGATCTCACAGAGAGCCCTTTGTGTGACCTTGAGCCGTCTAATGGTGTTCGCATTAAGGGTCCTCGTCTCAGTACCGTAGACATAGTCGTTTGTTTACCGAAAAGAGTTGTTCATTATTATTAGTTACATATTAATAAATGATTATTATTTTTAAATTAAATTAAAACTTAATGTATCAAGTGCTCAATGATCCATTCTGCAGTGTAAAAATTTCAACTCTTATATAAGACCATCAAATTTTTTTGATGGTCTTTCAATGTAACAACTTATCTTATCTAGAAAGAAACGATGTTGTGAAAATAATTATGAGCAGTCCTTTCCATCGGTGTTATAAAAAAAATTTTTTTCCACATTTTCCGGGTTCAATTCTCCGTCAGGCCGACGTTTTTTTTAATTTTCGAATACAGTTCATAGTCTTTTAAAAATTAAAACGAAGTCTCCCTTAGGTAAGACTTCCTATCTAATATTTAAGGTACTTCGCCTGGGTGTGCCATCGCCTTGGCACACCTGTATATGAAAGCATTTTTTTTATTTTTCAATTTAAAATATTCTATTTTACGTTTTTGTAGCTACAGAGTTATCGTTGCGTTAATAAAGTCGAAACAATTCACCAGCAGCCGTTGAAACTGAGCCAATTGCAGCGATGTTTTGTTCTCTTTTTTTTTAGTTTGAACGGAATAATGAAACTGAAATAGAACCGAAACGTTCATAGGAATGGAATATTAAAAAAAAACTCTTTGTTTTTTCTCATCGATACTTTGATGCACTTTAGGTTGAATACAAACTTTTCGATGTCTTATTAAAGGTGAAGAATTAATACTTAAGTAACGAATACAGTACAACGAAGTGTAGGTGGACTTTCCACAATATGGACCGGCGATCAGGTCGAGATTGCAGGAGTCCACGGGACGAGAGCAGACGAACGAGTTTTATGGGAAAAAGAAGAAGATTATAGTGGGCTGAAAATGTTGGTGGTAGGGAAATTAATGTCCTCAGAAATGTCAGTGCAGTGTTTTGTGTTACAATTGAATTACCTACAAATTTCAATGGAATCAAAGTTAATTGAATTGCTGTGGAAATGATGTCATCGATAAGAACACAATATATAATCTTTGTTAGTAAAAAATATGATTTTTCGAAGGGTTCAAAATTTAAGTCTATTGGCATTTTATTATAAATGCAAAATGCATTATCGTAATGAGTTTAAAATATATTCAAGGTACAAAGACAGACGACGCTATCAGCGCTATGGGTACGCACATAAACAAGTCTTACTACTCACAAAAAAGGCTTTTTCATACCTTTGTGTTTCTGACGATTTGTCGCTCAAGATCACTGACACCACTAACTATTCGTGATCTGTTTAAAACGGTGCACTATATAACTACAGTATTATCATAATGAAAATATAGCTATGGGTTAATTCTGGAATATTTAGTTTTCTGGTGAAAGAATTCTTGTTCAAATCGATTAACTGGCTGCAGAGTCTACCTGTTATAAACAGATCTTGCCTTTTTATAACATTGTTGGGAATGAAAGGTAAGAATCTAAATAAAATTACATTTAATCAATCAATTCTACAACAAATATCACTTTTTCATTAACCGCTAAGCTGTATGTAGTTGTAAATATTTTACGTTTGGGGCTTAAATGAAATCTTTTTGCTTTTCTTGGTCTTTGCAGTTTTCTTGCGTTGTTTTTTCGCTTTCGTTTCAACTCCCTGGGCTTGGGGATTCAGATTTCGCATCTCCATCTTCTTGTAATTGTAAAATCCTTCTTCTTTCACGTTACTACTTCTCGTTCTTTTCAAATTGTCAGCGGACATTGACGCGAGTATCTTTTCCTTTATTTTAGAATCATCTTCTTCAGTACGTACCTCAGTTTCTTTTTCTTTCTTCTTTTTAGTTGTTTTCTTCATTATTTAAATAAGACAACAGATTATTGTAATTTCTTGGGTGATTTAAGAATAAGCATGATCAGTGCCCACGAGATTTCTGAAATCGTTATTTGACAGTGTCATTTCTATATAACACATTGCTTTCTTTTTAATATTTTTAGTATGTCTTATAATAAAATTTATATTTTTTTTGTTAATATCGAATATTACTTTAAGATATATCTAAATCTAGAGGTCTAGGTCATATTCATTACAAATTACACAAAAACAATATGACAAATTTTAAACCTCTATACTTTTTTACACAATGACCATAACATATCAGAAATGTGGTGGAAAACTTTAAACTTGTGCTGATACGCAGACGTATTGTGGTGCACATGTTTCAACAGTAGGCTATGCGTTATATACAGGTAGTCTAGTATTAGTACATTACTCATAAAAGTTCTAATGACGTAACAATTATAATTATATTACAAAGAAGTAAAGTGTGTGAGTTGTGAGATTACCCTAATGATATACTGAAGCGATTTAAAAAACTCTTTCACTGGTAGAAATTTATATTACCATTGAGTTTTATATCACATATTTCATGTCGCGATGTTAGTCCGGAATAAGGAAGGAAGGATTGAGGAATGACCCCGCGACCAATTTCGACCAGATTCGGCTTACTTTACGGAGAGCCGGTTGATATTCGACCAGGTTCGAGATACTAATTTTATGCACAGTAAGATCGCGAAAAATAGTCGATTGTTAGGGTCCATTATCACTAGACAAAAGACCCCAAAATATATAATGAACAACGCGTTTTTACTGTTTTTCCTTTAATTATATTCCAAGTTGTACTTAATGTCATGATGATACTGACGGTGTAACAAAGGTACCATATCAATAAGTTTCGATAAGCAGTGGGTTAAGATAATTAAATGTCTACTTTTAAAACCCTTGAAAAACCTTTTAAAAACCTTTGAAATAAAATCGCAAAAGATTATAATACGATCGTGTTAGTATTACCGTTACAAATAAAATGATAATACCTACAAGAAAAAAAGCCTTTGTGAATTTATCGATATTTTTTCAGTTTTGACCTTCAAAAAGATAAATAACTACTAAATTTCAGAATGAATCATTAAAAAAACGAAGTAAAAAGGTCACCGGAACTCTACTTAGCAGGTGCCAGCAAAGCATATTTTTTAACCTTAATCACCACCAATAGATGAAAATGTAGACGAAGTACTCTATATGTAGTATTTAATGGGAAACATACCATTTTTAATGCTTTATTACATAACAAGCTTAGTTCTGCGGCTTCACCCGCTATGCAATTTAATTTAACCGACATTGTCCCGACTAAGTTGAATTCTATTTAATAACATTCATGATATAGATCTGAGGTGGATTACAATTATTTCTCCACACACACTTTCATGCCCTAATTTTGATGTCTCTGATATCTGTACAAAACTTCAAGTCTCCAGGCCCCGTAGTTTGGTCTATGCGTTGATACATCAGTCAGTCAGTTACTTATTTTATATACTACATATGAAGACTTAAGAAGTGCGGTGTTGAGAGTACCTGTAATCGACGAGTATGTATGAGATGTATGAAAGTAGAAGTGAGAGAGGGTTACGGGGGTTGGGCGAATACCTATTTATTATATACAGCAATATTGAATGTGAAATAGTCTACTTTATACGTGAAGCAAAATGGTTGAGTAAACTCGAAAAGCACTTCAGCAACACTCGCCTGAAAATTATACTCATATTTTGTGACAGCTTTATGAAAGCAATGAGGTCGGCACTCCGACAAGTTTAGACAGTCGAGCTTTGAATATTAGATGAGGGTGGATGTTAGCTTTAATGTGGCCGAAGTGAAGGTGTAATCTTGTAAATAAATAATCAAGGATCACACGAACAACTATTACAGTTTCAACCCTAAACGTGCTGAATAAACGGATGGATACTAAACCTCAAAAGCAACACAAACATGTAGTTAAATTATGATATTTTTATTGGCACGTAGTAAAATAATAATATTTTTGTGGCATATAGTAAAAATTATAATTTCATTGAAATGTAGTTAAATTATGATAATTTTGTTGACATATTTGAGCTGCCGTATTAATTTTGGATTTATAACAACTTGATATGTTTTAAATTGATTTAATTTATAAAATTAATTGTTTTATTGTATGTAATAAGTATTATTAACCCTATTCCTGTTTTCTATTCCCTGGTCCAAATAGAAGGCGATTTGTTAATATTTATCTCACTTACCGAATAACATTATCGCGGCTGTATAATAAATGATTTCAGAAGCAACCGCACACCGCTACGAACAGTCGACTAATGATTGTTACAATTCAATGCAATAATGACGAGATACTGAAATATAAACGCTAACATCATCGGCACATATCGAGCGACACAAACAGATGACGTATCAATTTGACAAACTATACTCCCAAATATTTATTGTAGCAACCACGCCTCGGTACAAAACATACGTAATACTTGTTCAAAGTGTTTGAACAAACATCCAAGAAGAACGTTTACAATTTGCAATTCAATTTAGATAATAAAACTTGTTATTTATGTATTCTATAGATAACATTCCGAGGGACATTAACGTTACGATATTCTACATAGCCCTCGTAAGACAATAATAGCTAACAAGTTTGTCCGTAGTGGAGTAGGCAGAGCGAGAATTTGTTATTTATCTTACACTGAGGATATGAGGTCATTATATTGCAAATTGAATGAGGGATTTATTCCTTTGTGACGCTAAGAAATTTATATTGTAATTTACGATGAATTATTTAATGAAATTACTGGCACATCACCAACAATTCTAATATCGGAACGTCAGACACCTCAGCCTCCAGCCTCCAGCCTCCTCCCTCTGTGACTATACTACAGCACTTATAGTCTAAGTACTCGAACCGTCGGAAACAAAAATATAAAACACAGAGGACCACATATAGTGGAGAATATAGAGTAAGATCTATGTCTAACAGTGGCCGATGATTTTTACAGGATCAGGGGAGAAAAAGAGATTAGAAAGCCCGTGATTATAACCATACCATCAAAGCAACTGCGGTCAGTTTGCCGGCGAAGCAGTACGCACTCTTGTTAAAGGACCCACGATGATGTCATACTGCGTTGTACGGCAGTATGTTTATATGTTGCCAGAATAGCTCCAGGATATAACGAGTAACATAAAGGGTTGTTGCAAATATACAGGGAATTGGGCTGCCAACTTTTATTATAAAAGGACTTAAATTATCTTTATTTTTGCCTTCTTCTGGTTTAAAGCGTTCGTTATTTTTAAGCTAAGTAGCTTGATAATATACTGTTTTTTTAAGGTACGATTTTTATTGAATACTTTCCATCTATTTGCTTTAAAAAAATTAAAAGAAAATTGACGATGTTACAATCAGTAACAAAGAGAGAAAAACTTTAGTCGTGGGTGGTTTTGTAAATATAAAAATAAAAATAGTAAAACAATAAAGTTAAGATAAAACTGAAACAACAGAAGAAAACAGTGGTAAAGCCCGCAACAACAACATCTGTTGCACGAATTGGCCGGCTTGACCGGTGAAATACCACGACCTCACAGAAGACAGGCGTGAAGTAGATTATACTGCGTTTCGTTTGATGAGTAAGGTGCTGGAGGCCTAATTCTGGTCCTCTTCCCTTTCTCATCCTTTGCTAATAAGGAAAAGATGGTAAGGGGAAGAGGACATGACGGCGGAGGGGACTATAATCATTTTCTGTTTATCCCTTCCTCTGTCCATTAAAGGTAGGCAACGCATCTGCAACTCTTGTTGCGGATGCCTATAGGTAACAAGCATGCAACAAAAAGCATACAAACAATGAACGATGATCGCTTTTTTTTACAAATTTAATGGGCTGCCCTAACCGCGCGGCTTAACATATATGACTGATTTATGGTGTAGGGTATTTAACAGGGTCCAAGGTACCCGCGAAAATATGACGCGCTCGAGGATGTACAAAAATCCTCTCCTCGGCTCCCCTACCACTCGGCTCCGTCGTAAATTATCAACCGAGTGGCATATCGATTATCCCTAATATGGCAAATCTGTGTAAATTTACTAAATAAATAAACACTCACTCCAAACATGTACACTCCATCCATGATGTTTTTCTTCCTCGCTGTGGCCGGGCTCCTGCATGTGACCTTCAGACGCCTCGGCCTCGGGCAACGTCCGCCATCGTTTGAGCAGCTCTTTGGTTTTGTCTTTCGTCTTGTCGCACGCTTGCTTCCAGTTCGTGAAGTACTTCCTTGACACCTTAGGAGATAGGGACTTCGATTCCTGTCTGGGAATTGATAATGCATTAGATTTCTTTGTTTATTTTGCGTATGGCAAAGATTTGGATTAAGTTTATTATTAATCTAAGGTTTTTATTCATATTACGACACGGATACTTCCAAGTGAGAATGCGTTATTGCGTAACATATTTCGATCGCAGCGCCAAATAATATCAGATGAGATTGAGGTAAGGCACTATATTCATGTCAAAAACTCGCTGCCCACTGTGACATAGATCATAGGTGCACTAGGGCTAGGGAGAAACACTCGCCATGTGTCACTTATCGATAACCGCTTATCGATATCGATTGTATACTCCGGCGTGTAGCACTAACATTATAACCTCACTGCGCCTCCTATTAGCCCTGTAAGTGTGACAGAGAGAGACGTAGGCGCTGTAGAATAGGAATTCTCATATTTTATGCCCTACGGGCAGCTAGTGTTTAACACTAGTACAGCTCTTCACATTTTAAAAAATAGGTGCGAAGGCCAATTCGTTTCAATGCTACAATTGTATGGTTAGAATTAAGGTAATATTAATATTTAAGTTATATTTAACGACGTTACAACAAGAACCAGTGGACTAATTAAAGCACTCGAGTTCTCGCAAGAAAATCAACGAGGCTGTACTGTACTACTCTACGTGCTTGTTATGTACTTATTACTTAGTTGAAGTAGATACAAGTATTGGTTAGGTTATTAAAAGTTGTTTAAATCAAGTTCGTTGAATATTTTACACGACTACATAATTTTTGATTATGTTTTGTGTTTTTTACGGGAATAATTCAGACAAAATTTAATGTATATACGCGTAAAACATATTTATGTATGAAGCTCATATTTGTATGTACATATATGTATGTGTGTTCTATTGTGAGCTGTAGCCTAACCTATTTTGAAGAGTGGGGCATTATTAGATTCTCAGTTTTCTCCGGAGTGTGTTTTTTTAAAAATTAACCGTTACTTGTTTAAAATAAACTTAAATGACTATGTTGTCGAAGAATGGCGCACTAGTATCGCAATATACTCCACAATCTTCTTTTAAAGGTACCTCAGAATTGGAAACACTGGCGCTGACAACTTGTTGCAATCTATTGTTTTACTGTACGTACAAACGGAAATAGAAATTGCTTCGTTCGAACGTGAGGTATATCTACAATGAATCTATGTTTATGAATCGTACAGTTTTGTTTTTTTTTTGTATAGAAAATATACAAGGAGATACGCAAAACCTAATTTACTGTGATTGCTATGTCATATAGTATATGTGTGTCCAAAGGATAAGCTCATATCCATCATCCTCTCACCATTACCCTAATCGTACCGATCTCAAAGCTTTATTTTATTAACCTTGTACGATAAACTATTTTTGAGTTTTAATCTCTTGAGACAAGACGTTCCCTGATCCCAGTAAAATATCTAATTACCTCATAAACACTGTCTTGATTTAATAAAATCAAGACAGTGTAAAACTCCTATATCAGATTTAGGCACTTAAAATGTAATCAATCATAAGGCAAGGTAATATCGTATCGAAATCTACGACGGGCTTTAATCATAGTTATTTGCTTGTTCATTCCAGTTATTGAATTGTTAAGGGCCCTGTAAATGGTCGGAGGGATTACGTATTTTCATCGACTACTTTTTTTAAAAAATCGACAGAACAAAAACCTATCACAATTGCTTAATGCAAATGCTCACTATATGCAGCACTTAAAAGTATCTGGGATGGAGGAATAGTTCCGAAGTATGTTTTCTCATGTCACCAGGCATGTTTGTCTCTCAATATATATTCAGATATATTCTTCTTGTGACTCTAGCTTAGATGCGAAAGCAAGGCGAACCACTTCCATGGTCTTTTCGTATGCATCCAATATGGTCTCACCATGTCTATCTGGAGGCATTACTTCAAACCTGCCACATGGTAAGGGTCATGTGTGTAAGTTGCCAGATTCTTGGAACAGCGTGGGTAAACGGCAAGAATAAGCAAACTATGATTCTTGATTAACGAGCCAAAGAGTACACCCCCCTTCAATAAGGCTTTAAACAGATATGATTTTTAAATATATTTTAAATAACTACATAAAAACAAAATGAAACGTCTTACAATTAAACAATTTACAAAAAGAAATATATATGAAATACGCACAATCAATATATAATTTATATTTCCGTTGAGTTTTGGATTAAAAGATAAAAAGGAGATATCGAATGAATGATATAAACGTACTTTAATAGGATATAACAAACAAACTGATCTCCGCATTTATAATATTAAAGTTAGGATGTACATACATACGTCTGCATTAGGATGCATGAACGATATGCAAGTGAAAATGTCTAGTATACATTTTTAATGTGATTTACATTTAACAAATTCAAGCAGAATTCGTAGTATAGAATTACTCTTCAAATTCAAGGGAAGCAAATCTCATCTGACACTGCAGTGAATGTGCTATTCCTTTGAGTTCCTTGTGTAATTAAAATATCTCATTTATTTAACATAGTTATAAAACTAACGTTCATATTGCTTTTATGGAATATAAAATGTTGTTTTAAACAAAAATGGACGGACATGATCATGACAGAGCTCTTTCGACCACACCATCTCGGTGGGCATTCCACAACTGTACGGTTTTCGGTAACTGCCCAGCGTGTACAATTGCTTTGTGTCTGTCTTCAGCGGTATTCTGAACCGATACGATAATAGAAATGTATTGTCTGATATTAATACTGAAGAAGCGAATCGAAACAGAATTAAGCTTTAATATTGCAAATTACTTGTGTAATGTACATAAATCTGTTTCATTACTTATTGTAATTCCTCGAAACATATCTTTCCCTATTTTAGTCTCACAAATAAAATTTTAAGAAGACCTTTTCTGTTACTTGTAATAATACATCTTAATATATAAAAGGCGATGTGTACGTATGTTCCAAGTCTTTGAAAAGGCTCGACAGATGACCCAGCGAGATGGCCCAGCGGGTGTTCCTGTGAAGTTTGGTAGCGATCGCATTAACATAATCTGTGGTAACCTGGCGAAGCCTTTACTTTTATATATTATTATATTACTAATAAATTTAATTTAAAATAAAAACTCATATGATGTGAAATCTAAAGCAATAATTTTATTTCCTGACTTATACAACTCTAATTAATAATTGAATTGAGGTCTAATTAAGCACAAATGAACATCTCTAAGTAGGTTCTATTAAGTTAGTTTCGTCGCCATCTAATGAACAGTTTTGTTAACTTTGCATCGCTGGTTTCCTAGCTTGAACATACTATTTCACAATTAACTTTGTATCCATTGATATGTTTGATACATTTTGAACTACGACTTCTACTAAATATTAACAAGCTGGCCTAATTCAACACAAAATCCTTTTAATGGTATTTCTAGTCATTATAGCAAAACCCTTGAGTGCTTATCGATAAGGGTTCAATTAAAATTTACCTGATAAATTGGGACCAGGAACTTTTGTTAGTTTAAAAACTTTGGTTTGAGTGAGAATTTTGTCTTTGATCAAGAAAGCTTGTAAAAATGATTGAAAAAGTTTTATTACTTTACCGTTTCCTTAAACTTGTACCCGACTTCCGAAAGTTTGTACAATGCCCGTGGAATTTACTTTGGTGAAAGAAATTGTCACAAAGAATTTAATGTGCTCATCGTTCATTCTGCCAAATTGGTACATACATACGAATAAATTGGTAACGTGAAAATGTGACACAGTCCATTATATAATATAATTGTGACATATAAGAAAATATATATGAAATATATGTGGCTTTCGTGTCTAGAATTTCGTCTGTCTGTCTGAAGAGAGTAACTAAACAAAAGCGTGTGGCAGTGCCGACAGGGGTCGTCCCACGAGAACTTATATCGATCAAATTGGTGATATACCTACTAAAGAAGGGCGATGTAAAGAGCACCCTAACCGACGAGCATGTATGCGTATATGTACGGATACAGAAAAAGCGAGAGAGGTGTGCCAGGAACGCGCTAAATGGAAATCCATGATCTCATCTTACCCCTATGAGGCACGGGCGTGAGCGGTTAGTGCTTCTAAGAGAAGATTTAGGTAAGACGTTCCGACCTTATTAAGATAGTAATGTTTTCGGTGGGACTCATGATAAATTTCAAACATTTTGTTTGTTTCATGAAATTAGAAAAAGATGTTGGCTCCTTAAACACAGGTTTATCTAGCTAAGGGGCTAAGGCAATATTGAACTTGATTTGTAGTGTGCAATAAAGATTTCTTATTATTATACTGAAGTTACAAGATTGTGGAATACCTTTCTAACGTATCCTTAGAGCTCTCACTGGCTCGTGACGCGCGTCTCTCTCTTCTTCCGCCCGCATCTTCACTTGGCGACTTCTCCGGCGGTAGCCGAAGGTCTCTCTCCGATTTGCTATTCGACCTGGAGCCTTTGCCGTCGTCCTCACGCCTCAGTCCTTGCTTCACCGGCGACAAGCTTCCAGGCTTCTCTGGCTTCTTCACCTCCATTTCAACGTGTCTGAAGTCATGCTTTTTGTATTACTGGAACAATGACAGAAACATTTTATAATTTAATATATCGTATAGTATGATTTTATGTATTTAAATTTAAGCATTAAATGTTTAATGGATTGAGACAGCGACTATGAAAAATAAGATTCGAATCCACGACGGGGAATCTAAAATTCGACTATTGCTGTGAACCATCCACTAGCACAAGCATAATCACAGTTGAAGTAGTTAAAAATCTTCTCCCTGCTCTTTTTTAACTTATGTGGGGTCAGCACAGTAAGGTCGTAGTCCATACTGTAAGAGGTTTTGGCTATATATTCACGGCCGGCCGCCTGCCTGGCCTGAACCGTCCTCAGGTATGGAGTAGCTAAACATAAAACAAATAAATTATTTGTACAATTTTTGGATTAAGGGCCAAACAGGGTTCAGTGATCATCGCCGCCTGGATTACCAGATAAGTCATAGTTGCGGAAAAGCCCTTGACGAAAACGTACTCTACAAGAAAAACTTGTAGGCCTCATAGTATTACCGATTTGGAAATTTCTCAGAACAATAATGCGAGACGAATAATACGAAAGCAGACAACAGACCGTGTGTAATAGGAAAAGTAAATATCATATTTTTCTGTATGTTGCCTCCTCTGTCCTTTAAAAGTAGGCAATGCATCACACCCAGATGTGATAGAATGGGATATACCTATGGTGGGGATTGCTTGCTCGTTTGCCACCTACCCCTTAAAAAAATCCACAGACAATTTTTTTATCGAATTTTAAATCGAAACCTGCAATTAAAACGCCAACAGCATACTTAGAACCTACAAAAAATTGTGATGTTATCGGAAATAAATAATTTATTTGTTTACACCGCCACCTATCGTACATCAATAAACCAGTCGAAGTTAAGCCGTTGTTTCACTAACTCATACCTAGCACAAGGTATAGAAAATTTTGCTTTAAAATATTTTACAGCGTGAATTAAGAATAGAGTCAGTAATCCAAACAACCTATGTCCTGGCAATGTAGGTCGGTTGCTACGAACCGAGAAATTCTAGTTAAACATTAAAGCACATTGTACCGGGCGTGCTTTGTGCCACTCAAGCCTGCTGCGTGCAGTTAATTAAATAATATTTTACGTTCTACATTTCATTTGATATTTGCTTCCATGTTTAAACTTTTTATTAAATACTAGTGACCCGCCTCGTCTTCGCCCGGATACCACTAATTATGTTGATCCGATCGCTACCGAACACAGGGATGTGCCAATCTGGACAATCCCTGTAAATTTCAACGAAATCGGTCCAGCCGTTTCGAGTCTATAACATACATACATACTTCGCTTTTATATTTATTTTTTCATAATAAATATCCTATGTTACTTCTAATACCTCCAAGAATATGTACAAGTCTTCATGATAGTAGGGATAACGATTCTTGATACTTTCATCAAGGCTGATGATCGCTATTGGGTCAGTTTCTTGAAATTTCCGTAAAAGGAAGGAGTCAAGTTTAAAAAGAGATATGGTTATTCGTATGACGCTGTACCGGATATAGATTAGGTTGTCTACCAACTCCATGCTGCGGTAAAATGCACGTCGAAGACGTTATCATGACTGGGTAATTTTCTCATGAAATTGTAATGGTACTATATTAAATCGTGCATTTATCAGCATCACTCGAAAGACATGTACTGTTAGACATGGCCCCCCGCCTCCCTCCAAGGTTGCAGAGAAAACCAGCCCCTACCCTCCATCATGATTGTCCGTCCATCTTGTGGCATGTTTACTGCATCGTCCTATATGTGACCGCCCCCCGAAAGCTTATAACAATATTAAGATATACATCGAATAGTTTTTTTATGTGATAAGGTGGCAAACGAGCAAGCGGATGATCACTTGACGTTAAATGAGCGCTACCCATAGACATACAACAAGCAAATGTGTTGTAGATGCGTTGCCTACCTTTAATGGACAAAGGAATAGACAGGCAAAAAGGATATTTCCTTTTCCCCGTTAACCCCCTCCCCGTCCAATCCTCCTCTCATTCCCATCCTATCCTTATAAGGAAATGGTGCGAAGGGGAAGAGGACTCAAATTAGGCCTCCGACACCTCACTCATCAGACGAAACGCAGAGTACTTCTATAGTTATAGCAGATTTTAACAGATAGCAGATTAATTGTAAATGAAGCGAAGAGTTTGGAGTTTACTGTGTAAATATTTTACGTTGTTTTAGTGACAGCCGCGCTTAGGGGCTGTTAAGGGACGTGCCTTCCAAGCGCGAGTGTTTTGTTTATAAATTTAAATTATACATTACACCTAGGTAGGCGATTATTGTGTTTTATATGCAGAACCAGTCTAGTCTACATTACAGTAGGAGCAAGTCCTTACTACTGAGTAAGGACTTACGGAATTCATAGGTTTTAGATCTACGCTTGGCCGTAGACCAGTTCAATCAGTTCTTTAGGTGACAGCTTATCTCCTGCGTGATAATAAATAAAAGGAAATTGTAGCGTCAAAGCCAAGAATCCAGAAAAAAAGTAAAATATTTAATAATACTTTTTTAATTATTTAATAAGACTTATGATGATGTTAATAATCGTGACAATAATGATC
This sequence comes from Papilio elwesi, assembly GCA_029849275.1. Taxonomy (NCBI): domain Eukaryota; kingdom Metazoa; phylum Arthropoda; class Insecta; order Lepidoptera; family Papilionidae; genus Papilio; species Papilio elwesi. The sequence goes on along the minus strand of CM056704.1, from coordinate 2,562,466 downwards.
ACTGGTGTATTTGGTCTCTTATATGTTAAAACAATGCTAGTATTGCTAAAATTATTAATTAATTACAGCAAACTTATTTTATTAAAATAAAAACCTGTTTGTCACAACTCAACAACTCAACAATTGGCTTAAACCCATAGACATCAACGATGGTATTAAACCCAAAACGTATAAAGTTTGATATATCCAGCATTGATTTTAGCAAATGAGTTTCGGACGTAACATTTCGAAAATCAGGAATTTATTGGTTTAATCCAGTTATGGCGAAATGTACGCTCAGCTTAAATCTCTTCGATTTTTATATCATTTTTTAATCTCCCCTCTTAATTACAACGCTGCGTTAATTTGAAATTGAAAATTTAATTAACGATGTAGATATCGAAGTGCAATTTCTGTGTAAACGTTAATTAAATTATCGTTTCTTTTTTTAAAGAATCAAAGCAGAGCTTGAGCAGTAATTGAAACGCTGTAATCTAGCTTAGGTCGGTCTACGTACCTAGGGATCAATCATCCAAGACAGCAATCAGAGATTAAGTGAGAAATTCAATCAATGAACTACTTATTGGCTTAGTTAGTATTACCCTCGCAAATTGATAATGCGCCGGGACCTTGTCGTATTTACTTCCACGTGACGTCATCTTTAAGTATATATCTATAAGTAATAAAAGGGCTAACAAAATAATTATGTTTTCTGGTGATAAAACTCTGTTAGGTAAATAATAATTTCAGGATTTACTGTAAAGTATTTACCTACTAATTTTAAAACAAAGATGACAATCAATAGCAGCAAATAAGATAGTGCTGCTAACGGTACTGAGCGTATGTCACGAAATTACGTCACCAAAATGGCGGCCAGGCACATTAACAATTTGCGTGGGTTATATAATTTTAAAGTTGACACACGAGCGTTGTCGGCGGTGAATGAAATCGATTGCGAAATTTGAATTTGAAAATCTCAATGAAATATTACGACAACTGTTTGAATAATTTAAGAGGTCTAAAAAGTTTTGTTCTCTGTGGCTCACAATTTAACTGGTAATTTATTCAGCTCGTAAATTCCTTGCAGCTTTCCGTCAGGAGGATTGACGGTTAATAATTGGCTTCTATCTATCTATTATGTATGACAATTTAAAAGGTAGCTAAGTGCTATAATCAATTGTAAACTTCCTTGTGCCCCCGAATTCTTCCAAGGAGAGAATTGATAGAAACTTCGAATTGTAATTTGTTTCTACCAGTATTAAAATTAAGCATTCTAATATCCACTACGAGCTAAATAGAAACAATTGAAAAATAAAGAAAAATTAATGCTATAATTTTACAGAGTTAGAGCCCACAAAAACAACGACAAAACGAATGGGCTGGTTCGACCAGTGAAATACCACGACCTCACAAAAGACAGGCGTGAAGTAGGAGTATTTTATCCTTGTGCGTTTCGTCTGATGAATGAGGTGCCGGAGGTGTCAGTCCTCTTCTCGTTCCCATCCCATCCTCTTCCCCGAGCGCTACCCATAGACATCCGCAACAAGCAAATGTGTTGCAGATGCGTTGCCTACCTTTTATGGACAGAGGGTATAGACAGGAAAAAGGATATTTCCTTTTCCCTGCCAAACACCTCCCGGTCCAATCCTTTCCGTATGAGGAAAGGGTGGGAAGGGGAAGAGGACTGAAATTAGGCCTCCGGCACCTCACTCATCAGACTAAGCGCAGAGTACTTCTACTACACGCATATTTTCTGTGAGGTCGTGGTATTTCACCGGTCGAGCTGGCCAATTCGTGCAACAGATGTTGTTGTTGCGGACTCTACCACTGTTAAATCACCTCATCCGGCCATTAAAGGTAGGCAACACATCGTCAATTCATTCTTGCGGATGTCTATGGGTAGCGGTCACTTGACACCAGGTGAACCGCTTACTCGTTTCCCACCTTCTTCCATAAAAAAAACCTATAAAAATAAGTAAATAAAAACCGAAATATTAATACACATCATTTAAATGGCTGAGCAACCCGTATAGGGTCAAAATATAAACTCACTTCGATATATGTTACAACATACATTATTATTGTGTGGTTGAGCTAAGTAATACTAAGATAGTATTTAATAATATAACGCGGATGATTGTGGTTTGCCCCTCTCAGGCTGGCAAGGGTCGTTAACTCCGCAACTAGATGTACTATGAGGGTTATTTATTAGTAATCTTATGTTAATGAAATATTGCTACATATTGCTTGTGATTTGTTCTTATCTATATCTATACATGCGTGCAAAAAACATTGCCCTGCTTGTGTCGGTAAATTTTATAGTCTTTTTTATAATAGACCTTAGAAATGACACTAAGAACAGTCTTTTATCATTGTTAAAATATAAAGACTTGGTTCATATTTTTCGCAATGCGAATCAGATCGATGGCCTTCTTCTATATATGATTTAAAAAAAGTGATGTAATTCTGTCTACTCCGTAATTGTAATACAGTCGTGCAAGTTTTTACGTTTTTAAACTGCTTAACCGATCTCAGTTTAAGATAAACTTGCCATGTTGCATTGTGTTTGAAGAAAAAAAGGTCGAGAGGTCTAGCGACACCGTGTCGGGAGCATGAAATATAAAATGAGCCACGCTTAAGTTTTCTTTCCTCATTTTTATGGTGCCGAGAGAATATGAAACTTCCCGCTTGCATTTTACTGTCGAGTGAATAATTTATTTTAAATATTTTAGAATCAACGCCAGATTGTAAAAAAAACTATTAAATTAGTCATCGAAATAAAAGATTCGTTTTGACAGCTGTCAGCGGTTAGGGATGTGCTGCATCGAAACAGAAATGATATTACTCGATATACTAAAAATCGAGTCAACATAAATTGTCTTATTTTTAGTTATTACTTTTGCCGCAAAAATATAATATGGTTAGTCTAGTAGCCCAAAATACAAACATAGTACAGAAATTCAATAAAAGCTGAAAATATATTTTATTGAAATAAGAAAGACACGTAACGTACAGCGGAACTAGTGTGTCCTTACATTTAGCTCACCAGTATCAATATTGAATGAGCGGCGGGTCAGGTGTGTGACCTACATTAACATTCCCGTTTTAGACTTACGTCCGCTTTCTGGAAGGTAGGGAAAACATACCTAGCTGTCAAATGCCCTGCCAAATGTTACTTGTGTTGCTACATGCATGATCATGAACTTTCTCTTTCTACTTAACACGGCGGTTAACTTGACAGGAATGTAAGTGGAATAAAAATTTGACATGCCTTTAGCGACAAGATACGACCGTTATGTGGGTTAGGTGCTTGACCTATCACTTGATAAATCATTTGTGCCTATTGTCACTTCTAGTGAATGAGTTGCCATAATACGTTAAAATGTTACTGTTTCACTGTTGCATGAACTCTTTAAATACGTAACCTAGATAAATCTGTCTCGTTGAGTTTTATATTAAAATTATAATTTAAATTAGGGTTGACAGTAATCGCCGTGGACTATTCAGTTATTGGGCTTATATTCTCCCCTTAAATAGTGGGAGAGTCATACTACAGTCAATCACCAGGTACAAACTAGACTAACAGGAAGCAATTTAATTTTTCTAATTGTATTATGGAGTTAGAAACTCCAGTTTAAATACGGTACGTAGGTAGGAAGGAACTTTTGTATTTTTAAAAATATTTTATAAATAATTTACAAATATTTTTCCTATTCCAACAAATAACAACATAGATTATGGATTTCCATTCGGCTAGATCCTGGCACACCTCTCTCGCTTCTTCTACTTCCATAAATCTACGCATACATGCTCGTACTTTACGGGTACTCCGTATATCTCCCTTATTTAGTATGTGGTACTATGTAGCATGTAATCTAGGTCCTGATCAAATAACAGATCAGAGTATAAAAATACTATGCCGGATGTTAGACCGTTAAACAGTAATGGCAGCTTACATAAAGAGCCCAACCAACAAATATAATAAATTCATGTCAATATTATTCCGGCTTTAGCATAAAATATGGGATGTAGTCAGCGGGAAGGGCGCGCACGGATACACGCGACATGCGTGTAATAAAATGTAACACGACCCGAGCTTATCTTTCAATGGGGCGTTACAACATGTTTCAAGCAGTAGGGACTATGACTTGGATTTTCGGTGTTAAATTGTAACGAGCAGACAACGATTTTAATTCTGTATTAATTCGCTTTGTTGTGCACTATCTGTGGTCGGCACAGTATGTTCTCCCCTTCTATATCAGCCGTCATATCTGAATACCCTTGTCTTTCACACAACCCATCCATACATTCTTCTGTTTCAAGAAATTTCAAAAATTGTATAACTCTCGCAATCAGGTAAAATATACAAATTCTCTAGTGCACCGCTTTAATTTACCCATTAATACGAAAATAGACACAAATAAAGGTTACAAACTCGGACAGTTATAGAATGAAATTAAAAAAGAACACGATTTCACAAAGTTTGACAATTGCGGATAAGCTTGTAAATTCAGGTCATTTTTACAACAGTATGTTCCATGTATACGCCTGAAATGTTTTACTGACAATAAATCAGTGGAATCGCTTACCAGAATCAAGTGACTACAACTGCAGTAATAAACAAAATTTATAAGTTGGTAATACATTTGTTAAACAATTACTATATTGTTTTGATAGTTTGAAATGTTGCTACATTGTGGACAATAATACATTTGTAGGTATGAACTAAATTCAAGCGACAATAGCCTAATTACGTACAGATATGCCTTCAGATGTTGCTATTGTCTGAACACATAGTACAGACAATAGGCAAATTTCAATTGGACAGAATTCATTTTAACTGTAATGGTTGTAATGTGTGTCAAATGTGACTGTAAAAATGTTGCTTAACTTGTGCGTATACCTTTAGACCACCAAGATTGTAGTAAGCACCCTTTTTCATTCCAAAAAATACTTAGAATACTTGTACCTGTATTCATTAAACTTCTTTTTTGAAGGTACCCTGCGTAATAATGCGGTTACGAACTACTCAGTAAATATTGGATTTCAAAGCTGATATTGGATGGAGTTTTCGCCTGTTGAGTATTCGAGTATTAGTAAGAAGCTAACGGATTGTGATTTTTTTACTGAGTTTCGCGGGCCTTGTTTTTAGAGTTCGTACCCAATGGGTAAAATGGGACCCTATTACTAAGACTCCGCTGTCCATCTGTTTAAAATACAAAAACAAATACTAAAAAAAACTGAAAAAATAAAAATAATATAAATATTTGACGGGGCTCACCCATAAAACAAACGTAATTTTTTATAGATTATATATAATACAGAAATATAATGAGGTACAGAACCCTTCGTTCGCGAGACCGACTCGCATAAAATGAGTACATCATTTTCTATTATGAGCGACCACATTCTACGTATAAATAAGAATTTGTAACTTGCTATTTACAAGTACTTGTAACCGGCTTTACATTCATTCCTTTCTTATGTTCCACGCTGGAAATTCTTGTAGTTTGATTCCGCGTATAATCACTTGGAATTATAGGTGTCGTAAAGTTGGTACTGTCAAAACATAAAAATAATTTTAAATGTTTTGACAATAACGACTTATCATAAACATTTAACGGACTTCATAAATTTAATACATATTATTTAATAGAACATATTATAGTATAAGATACAGCATAACGAATTTATACCCTCATCTGTTTTTGATGAGGACCTTATATGTTACATGATATCTATCTCTTGATAAATCACGAGTGGGTTACTGGCTAAATCAAATTTAACATTCTGTTGTACGTCACCAATAAATTTGACCTCTAGAATCACCTATGGCGATTTACGCAAGGGTTCAACCTAATTTGGTATTTACGATTTAACAGTGTATGCTTTTTTAGCTCGGCAACCCATTTGTGATTTATTAATGTACATATTATCTAACATATAATCTAGATAGATCAAATAACAGATGAGGGTATGAGCTTCTTACCATAGAACATTACTTACTTTCAGTATAGCAATAGTACAAACATTGGTTTAATAATTTTAAACAGCGGAAATGCTACCGCCGACCATCCCTAATCCCGGAAACTCCCGATCGATTTCCAATTTGCGCGTCATGTTTTCTTTTCAGTTAATTTATTTTATATTTGATTATTCTGCTGACTTTTTAAAATCACTCAATTTTTTCCTACATCCTTTATTTATAAACATAAGTATTATATATATGCTGTTTGTAAGCACAAAGCATTGTGTTGACTTATAATTATTTAATGATTAAAAAATCTGTAATTCTATATTTCGTTATAACACAATGAATTTTTGAATTAAGTCTATATATATATATATATATATATATATATATATATATACATAAAACTTTTTAAGTCTCTAGGACATATTTTGAAAATGCTTTACAAGAAATGTACATTTTTAAAATGCTAAAAGTTAAAGAAAGAAACCTAAACGTACAAACAAAACGTTGTTGAAAGATCCATATATACTTAACCAGAAAAATACACTGTCTTATAATGTCCTGGCCAGAACCGTAGTTATAGTAAAAAGACTCGGAAAAAAAACCAATTTACTTCCTAAGCAAGGGTTAGTGTGGGGCTGTACTCACTATAACGATCAGAATGGCCTCAATCGCATGTAAATCCCCATATTCTCCGAGTATGCTTTGGTGGAAGTCCAAAAAAAGGACTATAGTAGTATTCTGCAACTTGTATACTGGTCCACAATAAACAGCAAGCGGTCTTTAACTAATTTGAAACGTAAAATGCAATATGTCTGTGTGTAATACATGATTTACATAATAAGTTAGGTTGTAGAAATGCAATCTCCATTCCTTAATTCTTATATTTTCTCTTTAATTAAAAAGTTTATATTTGTAATTACATGTGTACTCTACTGAGCACTTACCTACAAATATCATCTCGGAGTAAACAAAATAAACATTTTCCAGAACTTACGCAGTATTCAATTCCTTCAAATCATCACGTATTTTATAAATTAACTATTAGATTAACACTTGTCATTAAGAATTATGTCAAATAAAAACATAAGGCTAATGAATGTTTTCCAGTTTCCGGTTCACGAAGCGGTTTTAGTAAATTTTGTAAACACACGTGCGCTCGACTCAAAATCTGCGTGGCCACTGAACTTTCTTCTTGAAAATTCTAACTTTAAGCTTCGTGCCGCCCTACTGTTGTTTATTGTCGAGCTTTTTGGAATTGAAATAAAAATAAGTAGCTTCGTAAAGTTTTCTCGGTTATTCAAATTATGAATTAAGTTATAAAGAATGCGATAAGTAAAAGTTACAAAGCTCGTCTTTTGATTCCTAATATTAAATTAGGTTATGTTTAATTTCCAGTAATACAAAGTTATTTGATACTAGCTGTGCCTCGAGGTTTACCCGCCCTGTAATTTTACTTAAGCGAAATGATATTACCTACTTAATACTATTGTAGCCTCATCATCACCTCCCTGCCCTTTTCCCGCCTATGTGGGGTCGACACAGTATGGTCTAAGCACAGTTTAACAATCACATATGATTGAACTGTGACCGTAGTCCATACTAAATAGGTTCTGGGTTACAGTTTTTACGGCTGGCCGCCAGCCTACCGCCAACCCTCCTCGGGAATAATAAGCTACAAACCTAACAAAAAATATAACTTAATCATAAATACATTATTTATGTAATAATCTATATTCGTGTAAAACAATAACTTATCATTGTTTTGGATTTTATTGCGTTTATAATGGTCCCCTATAATAGTTTTTCTCAAATATCTTCCATGTACAGACAGCAATCAGTTACGTTTTTATTATTGTATGTATAGAAGATATTACAAGTTACTTTTCAGAACAAAACAGAGGTAGGTATAGACGGAAGAGGTAGGTAAAAATACATATTGGCAAAATGGATAGGTAGTAAATACACTGCCAGGCACTGAGCTCAAATTTTAGCAACTGCATATTGCACATTAAATTGTGTATAGGAGATATCCTATATAGGATACTATTGGTGTCTGCCAGAGAACCAAATCTTTTGAGACACCTTGTATAAGATTGTAATCTTAACATGCACAAATATTGAAAAACGAGAAACGTGTCATCAGTGTCATGTTTCAGAAGTTACATTTGTCTATTTAAATTAAATGGACCTTCACGTTTAAACGAAAAAAATGTCTACAGAAAATTAATCTAGACTTTGTTGCTTAAATGTGAAAGACCAGGCAAAAGCTCCTTGGCTGAACTTAAGTTTCAGTAAGTTGTACGTTATTTCGTGAGTGTACTGTAACTTTGGTTAAAATACACTCACATAAGTATACCAAACAGAATACAGAAATCATTCGGCCTTACCTTTTCGTGATATGAGCGTCGATCGATGCGACCCCAGCAATGTTCTAATATAGAATCGGTGACACGGGTTGCCTAACAATAGTTCTATTACCTTGGACATATTTAAATTTGTAAGTTAGTTCAGAAATCGAAGGTTGCGCATTATACGTTGGATAGCTATGCTTTAGCTTTTTAAACTTTTCCAATACCATTTAGAAAGATTGTAAATAAGATTAATTGAAATTAAGTAAATTTTTGTTCTCGAAGTTAGTACTTTACAGACCTCATGGTCGCGGATTGGTGGAGGGGCGGTAAGATCCATGAAATTAGTTTAATTTCAATTTATTCGAGTAAATATAAGAAATTATTAAGAAAGATTAGAGATGCGATAATTTATCCAATATAAAGAGAAGAGGGACTCCAGATGCATTATATAAGAGAGAAAAAGGGAGTAATCTCTTTTTTTAAGGACCCTACCGAAATTATTTAATTTACAGCATAGAGAGATACATATATATTGCATTACTTTAATAGCAAAATACTTAATGTATAATTTTATACACTCATTATGTCCTTAGCTTTCTTATGTAGTAGAATACAATAGTATTCAGTAGAGATAATTTGCAAGAAATAATAATATCCCTAAAAAGTTGTAAAGAGGCTTAATATTATTACATGTGTTATGTTTGGAGCGGATAATGAGGTACATATTTCTCTGCACAAAACGTGCCCGGATTGTCTGAGACTAAAGCTTATTTTTGTGTACCTGAATCTGGGGCGTGAGCCAGCACCGCGAAACCGACATACATGTACATATTATACGTATATCTAAAAAGTTTTATGAAGATCAGAAAATGTAATAACCAATTTGTCACTGTATATATCTGTACATTTGTCTATATATGCGTTACTATACCATATGTTGGGTGGTTTTTTATTAGCATTATGAAAACATATGAATGTTGGTTTAACATTTTCAACGAATATTAAAAATAATATTTTACAAGTATATTAAACTTTAAACTAAAAGTATCGTTCAATCCACAATACTTATTCCTAGAGCCTAGAGATTAGGAGTATATATATATATCATGATTTTTTTGTTATTTTATATATTTTTTATCTTTGGGTTGGATTCTTTTACGGCCTGTCACAATTGAAAGCCAATAAGGTAATTATTAACCCGTTACCTGTTAAAATTGATCACACAAAAACCTTTATAAATTTACAAAGATTTCAAAAATTCTCCACTTGAAATGTGTACAACGTTTATAGTAAATGTAATAAAATGAGACTGGACCACAAGAGCTCTTCTCATCAAAGCTTTCATTGAAATTGACATGTACCCTGGTAGCTGGCCTTTAATTTAAAAGCATTTTTAGTGCTCGCTCGTTGTACGTTGTCGTGAAAAGGGTCAAGCATTAAATACATCCAAGGAAAATATATCATCGAATGTTATCTAAGTATGTACATATTCTTATCGTGATTAGGACCTTTTGGTATCAAAAGAGTGGGAGGGGGGGAGGGGTAGAGCAGATTCTGAAAAGAGATATGGCTGTCTGTGCATGCTCACACTAAAACTTTGTGGGGGCTTTGCTTAAATACGACAACTAGGATTAAGTGATCTACGCACGTGATCTCATCCGCCAGCCGGATGTGACGGCCCTTCCTTAGTACTATTACTGTATATTTGAACGTCAATGGCTAAATGGTTGAAAGTCCTGACTATAAATAATATGGCCATGGGTTCGAATCCGTCATTTACGTCAGACAACAACAACATCTTTTGCACGAATGGGCTGACTCGAACGGTGAAACACCAAGACGTCACAGAAGTAGAAGAGTATTCTGTGTTTCGTCTGATGAGTAACGTGCCGGAGGCCGAACTGTAGTCCTCTTCTCCTTCCCACCCTTTTCTAATAAGGAAAGTATGAGAAGGGGAGGATCAACAACGACTCATTATCTTGTTGCGGATGCCTATGGGTAGCGCTACTTACTGTCAGATGCCGCTTGCTCGTTTGCCACTTTATTCTATTAATAAAAAAGATTCTATTGTCGTGTACCATACAACACGTAGTTGGAATGCTTACAAATAATTCTCACAAAAGAGTACTATCGCTATGCTAAGGCTAAGCTTATTGCCTTGTCACATTTAGAACCTAGTAACTTTAAACATTCGTGGTTTTTACTAATACGAGGTTTTTAAGAAATGAGATTCTTACCACGAATATCGGTAAAGGCAAAAAGGCTAATGTGGGTAAGTATCTTATTTCTTACAAACCTTAAATAACCTAGTAAGCTTGATAATAACTCATCAAGAGCAGAAATGGCTATGATATGACACTAGGAGATGGATAGCAGTCTCCTTCTGAGTTCATCGGACCTGCTGCGGCCAACAATGATTAAAGATCATCTTGAAATTATAGATGTCTTTAGTCTTGGTCTGGTCCAACTAAACTTTTCATGTTGTTTATTTACAGGTAATAGCAATGGAAATGTATTATTCTAGTTACATATCGCGGCCCTTCTACCGGGACATACTAAAGAATGTATGAAAAGTACCCATAACTGATGAGCGATGGCTTATGAATATACTAGAAGCGTGAGAGGTGTGCCAAGACTGTGCCAAATAAATCTATAATTTCTGCATACACTTCCATGGCAAGGGCTTATATTATATTATTACCTACATATCAAAATAATACCTTAACCTTATTCCGAGATAAATATTGAAAATTGTTTGCCACACATTACATTGCATCATGAAGAAATTTAGCGAATCACACTCAACTCGACAACTCTGTAACCAACGGTCAAAGAATGTGGCTGCTGGCTGGATCACATTTAATACATAACATTTGGACATCTTGTCTTTGGGAGTTGGTCATGTTAAGAAATAATAGCACAAAGTAAGTATAATTTAAGTAAGTATTTTTGTGTCACGTGATGTTTTCTCGGCAGCTTTCTTTGTCTTGCTGTCTCGCTTAAGGTTTTGAAGCATAAAGTCTATTTCAACGTGAGCTAGACGACGCGAGTTCTAACTTAATTAACTTAAGTACGCCGCTTGTCTCAACGTTAAACACAGCGAGTGCTTACTGAGAAATTGTACTTAATGAGGTGCTGTAAGTCTCTGATTATTTTTTAAAATGATTTTTATACTTTAGGTGCGAAACAAAAGAAATCTGATAAACTTTTCGCAAAGACACATTTCACATAATGGGATAAGCACACTCGCTCTAATTAGAATTACTTAGCTGAACTAAATTGATAGATTGAGCGCCAACAGCTGGATGCATTGCTCTTAGAATGAATGGCCGATTGAGCCAATAAATTATAGAACGGGTTTTTTATCATGAATGCAATGGAAGATGCATATAATGACAACTCACTCATTAAAATCTGTCAAGCCATTAAGGATACAGGATCTGCACGAATGAGTCGACTCAACCGATGAAATACCACGACCTCATAGAAAACAAGAGTGAATTAGAAGTATTTTATACTTCTCGTTTTGTCTGATGAGTGAGGTGCCGCAGGACCGGTGTGAGTCCTTTTCCCCTTCTTATCATATTTCAAATTCAAATCAGTGCTGTGGACCTCACAGCCTATGCTGAGCGCTGTCCTATCCGTATGACTTATTATTTATGGTTAACATTATAGAATGATTCTTATATAATTTGTAATTTTGTGTAACACTTTGTCCATCCAAACAAAAAAACTTTTGTTTTTCTTTACTTAGTTTCTCAACTGACGTACTCTAGGCCTCAAGTGACCTCAGTATCGTAGTTTCGTATAGTTTCCCCGTTAACTTATGAATGCTTAATACCACGTAAATACACTTACACAATAATACATGAGAATAGTATAGGATATTAAATCTACATTAAGCTTGTCAGTATTAATATTGAATGAGGTGTCGGGTCGCATGCGTGACCTGCATCGACACTGGCGTTCGCTGGGGGAGCGTGTTATTGAATCCAAATCTTTGAATTAGGTCAAAGAGAAACACAAATTTAGAGTGTTATGTAATTAATTTCATATTATTTACGCGAAGACACATCGAACTAAAAGTAATGTTAAAATCGATGGCATGCCATTTATTAAATGAAATAAAAAACCTAATTTCATGGGCCGTAAATCCACCACGCTGGCCCAGTGCGGGTTGGTGGATTTGGATGCAATTTGGTGGTTCCCTCACGATGTTTTCCTTCATCGTACTTGGAGCAGTGGTGATGAAATAAATTACAAAAAGTAAAGCGCCTGCCTTGGTTCGAACTTGCAACCTATAGTACGTAAGTACTGAAAATAAAAGGTTAGGTTGCCAGCAATCTGACGTTGGAACATCATCCCAGTCAGTGTTGTTGCGTACAAAACATTAAATAAACGCGATGGAATCCGTAAAATTGGATTAATCTATTGGTTGGTGCCCGAGGCCCAATTTTAGTTGTCTATTTTTCCGATCCTATCCTTTCATAATAAGGATAGGATCGGAAAGGAAAGAGAATTGATTGGGGAGGTGATAAGTGGGTATCCTTTTTCCTGTCTATCCTCCCTCTTCCGCCCTGTTGCGACTCATTTTCTTGTTGCGGATGCCTATCAGTAGCGGTCACTTCACAACATGTGATCCGCTTGCTCGGTTGCCACCTTCTTCCATAACAATACATACGCGAGAAGATACTCTATTTCTGGATTAGTCGTGTAATCTACTTGACTAGCGTCTCTAGTATATAATTCGAATCTAGAATTGAATTTAATCCGTGATATGGGTTTGTGCTTAACTAGCGTGAGATTTGGGTTTGTGATTACACAGACTTTATCATGGTTAGTTTGTGTTGTGGCGCTTTATCGGGTACCCCTTATCGTGTACGCTTCGAGAACTTTGTAATGTCGTAATAAATACACTATACGCATATTGCTGGACGGTTTATCTGCAAATAGAAGAGTCACTCAGATCTTTGTTGTTAGCTATTTGTATTGTGCAAAGAAAATATTTGTTTGTTTGTAATGGATGTACACTGAGACCATATAATCGATTTTAATAATTATTTCACAGTAGGATACATTATACAATAGTTGTATAGGCTATATTTTTATTATTTATGTAGAACTAGATATTGCCAGGTCAATACGTAACAAACAAACTCATTCTCATTTATGATATTAGTATTTTAAAATTTTGAAAAGTTGTCGACGTTGACGGATTGTTGTACGAGTAGTACTCAGTGTTTGGTATTAGATGTACGGCCGGAGTTATGTACGTCGGCATAACGCAGACCCACATAAGGAGGCCCTTTGCCCTCGCCCGTCTCCTAACTCCGAGCCTGATACTTTAACATTTGGACCGAGAAGAAATTAAAAATCAGTTTTCAAGTGACTGTGTGGTGTAAGCAGAGTTTTATAATATACAAGCAGAATATCTACAAGATTTTTTTATCGTCGTTGAATATACATTTTTAAATCTTTTAAAAAGTTTTATTTATTAAAAATTACACATTTATTCTAGCTTAAATTTTATTTAACTTGCAGAATAAGTCTTGGAGCACCGCCAAAGGCGACGGATGTGGCAGGCCAGATAACGAGTGAGAAGTTACGACACTAGGCAACGTTTTCTATGAAAGTAATACGTCTAATCTTCAAGCTTATTCGAGGTTAAGTGAAACCTTATTCACTTAGTACATCTTAAGTCCTTAGGAGTAGGACCTAGACATTGCAATTAAGTATGAACACATCATTTACACTTAATCCTAACTTATAAATACGAATGTGAGTTTGTTTGCTTGTTGCGCTTTAATTCCTTAACAACTGAACTGATCATCATGAAATTTTAATACACATTGTCAGTGGTACGAAAAATACATGGGGCACTTTACTTTACTACATAAAACCTTTATTTGCAACTAGTGACCAGCCCTGGCTTCGCCCGAGTACCACTAATTATGTTGTCTATATGTCTATAGGGAACATACAAACTTTGCTTTTTATATACTTTTTTTCATAATAAGTATCCTATTTTTCCGGTTGAGTAGTTTTCGCGTGAAAGCGTAACAAACAAACTTACATTCACATTTGTAATATTATAAGTGTGTTGAAAACTTATAAGTGTGTTGCCAACATCTTCGTGGGAATTAAAAATACGTTAGAGAACGAACAATAATAGTGTGTTCGGGAATAACTCGGGAATCACAGGACTCCTCAGTCATGTGACACATTATGCAGAAGTGTAAAAATGTATATATATTTATTGACCATAAAAGTTATAACAAATACAATTAAAAAGCAAAACCCTGCTCCGGATAAAAAAAATCGACAAAAATCTCTAAATTTTGCGAAGGGGCGAAAATAATTAGCTAATACAGATTTGCTTCGTTCTAAAAATATATCTTTTTGTATTTACAAGTCGATGGCAACTCAAACTAAGTGACTTCTAGTGGGGATCGCGGCTAAAGGATTGGCAATCTACTTTATGGAAGTTGGCAAAAGCCCAGGTAAAAGCGTTTATTATAAGAAATGCAACATTTCACAAAGGGAAGCCTCGTTTGCACTAGTAGCTTTAGCGACAGAGAAATATTTTTAACTATCATATTCTATCTCAAATCCTAAAAAAGTGACTACTTTTTTTAATATAAGACGATGTCAAACGAGGAGTACTGCAGAGACGATAAACAAAAAATCTCAAATCTCCCTTCAAATCTTCCTCTTTCCAATAATTTTCCAATAAGAGAAGGAGTCCCCTCCTTATCTCGACAGGACAGGGAAAAGGACTAGGATTAGGCCTCAGTCACGTCACTGATCAGACGAAGCGCAGAAATACTTCTACATCACGCCTATCTTCTGTGAGGTCGTGGTATTTCACCGGTCGCACCGGCCCATTCATGCAACAGATATTGTTTGAAACTTCTACGCCTTATTTAAGGATGGGAACAATATTGTTTTTTAATGTTATAATTGATACTTTAAAACACCTAAAGAGTAGGTAATATGATTTAAATTTCTATAAGATGCTTAAATTTTGACATATACTAATAGTCCTCCTATATACAGTACTCTTTTCAATTCTAGTTATATCGTTTTTTTATAACACTGGAACGAAAATAAAATAAATACAATTTAAGCTCAAATCCCGAACAAATTAAATTGTGTCTGGTCTGAGCTACAAACGTCAAAGACCTTTGTGTTTTATTTGGATTTATTTTAACGGCAAATGAAGATATTTTTGCTTATTCGATGTTATTTAGATATCCACATAGTGTTTTTGAGACAAAAATAGCCATTGAAGGAACAAATGAAAGTGGTTATTCCATTAAAAACTTATTTATAGTATTTTCAGATTAACAGGCATCAAAAAGTACGCCATCTTGTTTTAATGAACTTTTTAAAAACGGTAAAGAGATTTCTAACTTATAAATTATAAAATGCTTTATCTTGTTTATTTAGAAGTGAAGGCTCCGGGAGTAACTGAAAGAAAAAGGTTGTTACCCCTAAGTAGGATTAAATTAATTTTACTTATTTATTAACGATCGCCGTTTACACAGATTTTTTGGATATATAAAGTCAAATGAATGTTTGTTTACACAATTTCCTTCTTCCTTCTTCTTGACCACTTACAAAACTTGACTGTCACGGGATCCCAACAAATGTGAAACATTACAGTGAATATTCGAATTTCTAATAAATGAAAACCGCCAAAGTGCTAGTCGGACTCGCGCACGACGGGTTCCGTACCATTATCTATAAAAAATCACGTTGTTGGAAGGCAACAGAAATATATCATCTGTGAAAATTTCAACTGTCTAACTATCACGGTTCTTGAGATACAGCCTGGTGACGGACGGACATCGGAGTAAAACTATTTCGGTGAGGATATGAGGAGTGATAATTACTAATTAATAAAAACCACTAAAATATTCAGTAAAAAATATAAAGACTAGTTTCATGAATAAAATCAACAAAGTTTATTAGTAATTTTATTATAAAACTTACAAATATAATGGTATGCAGTTACGATAAACACTCGATTTAACTGTCACGGCAAGCTTTTGTACAAGCTAATCAATTAAATTGATGTTAAGTGTTTATTTAATTTAAGTTATTTGTTAAGTAAAGTTAAGTTTAAATGTAGTAATAAAGAGTATTAAATCATTTTAGTACTTGAAAATGTCGATGGCAGAATCATTAGACTTACCTCCTACTTATAGTTACGTTTTAAACTGAATTAGAAAATGTTAATATTTTTTTCTTTTGTGTAAATGTATGCTACTTTAAGTATTTCATTCAGAGGTATAAACTTTATTAATGTGTAGTTTCATCTAAATTATAAATTCTAAATTGATAAAGCAAACAGTTAAACGTATTGTGATTTATTCAGTCTATTTGTGTTTCGTAACAACAAAATAAAAAGATAGCCGGCGTAAGATTGTGATTGGTGGATCAACTGAGGGACGGAGGAAACTAAGCTGTTATCCCGCCCGGTCAATGATAGAACTAAAAGGGACGCAACTTAAGTCAAGTTTTTTTAAATTTATAGCTTTACCATATTAAAGAGATTACTTAAGACCTCACTTATGTTTTACCGTTCCATACGCACCGTTGTTTGTACAACGAGAAACGAAGCTTTATCATTTACGTTAGTCTCGATAGGTTATTTTGTAGTACTTTTTTTGTACAATGACGCTGCTGTGACGTCGTTAGTCTCAGGTCTAATGTTATTGAACGTTATACGTATTAATTGGGCCACTATCACTACTAGAACTGTTTTCATAAGCTTTGAACATAATAACTGGAGTTTTTATACCTCTGACTGTGCTTACACGGGCGCGAGTGTTTCTTCTGTATGTATTATATTAAAATCTGGGTTTTTAATATTGTTTATTAACAATATTATTTCTTTTTTAAATGACATCTATGTATGTCTTTATTAAAATAAATCATCTTTCTTTGTTATTTACAAATTATTCGCTTTGAATCCAATTTCCGGCTGACGCTAGAGGGGGCTAGAAGGGAACTTCTAAATAAAAATGGGAAGTGTGTTTTAAATCAAATGCTGTTTTAAATTTGTGTATCGGTGTATAAATACTTCTAAAGGAAATACAAGTTTTTTTATTTAATAGTAGCAGTCATTTAAAACTTTGTTCACTTGAATATTTTTTTTCTGTAAGAAGATAATGGAGTTGTCGTTCACCTGATATGTAGATAAGTTAGGGCTGTAATGTACCTATCTCTACCCTTGAATATCCACAACGCCTGAAGAGCCGTCAGATTAGTGACATACTAAAGAAGGGCGATATAAGGAGTACCCGTAACCGACGAGAGAGGTGTGCCAGAATCGCGCCTTATAGAAATCAGTGCCTACCCCTTTAAGTTACGGGCCGCATATTTATTAAAATAGATTCTAATAAATGAACTATGTATAGGATTGATGACTTAGTAACAATGATTTATGAGTCCAATCGTCTCAATCAATAAGCGTTAGTCAGTCGAATGGAAAATGAATTGCCGTTTGAATATGGATCCAGCTTGGTGCAGTCTCGTGTATTTTATTTATACACAATGACGTTATCCTTAGCTTACGTTATTGTATAAAGCTATCTTAAGGTTACAATATATTCTCAGGACAATATTCATATATGTAAATGTATATAGTAGAGGGTTATTTCTTGAAACGATTCTTAGTACTGTTCTATGCCAGAGAGGTGTATCATATTTATCTAATAAGACAGTGTAAGTAAGGAATAAATGTAAACTGTTACACGTCTAAGGTATGAAGTAATATTTTGTTAGTTCGCCTCAGCGCCAGCGGGAGAAACTTTTAACCTAATTTTAACTTCTTTAGCAAAAGTTGAAGTGAAAACTATAAATAACTCATATATATCACCGTTTCTCTATTATTTTTCACCATTCGGTATACATATATGTACATACACATGTGCATTTACAAGTATTTATATTTCAATGCATCCATTTATGTTTTTAAGGTTATATACGTACATAAAATCCCTCGTGATGAAGGGGCCTACGCTGCAATTTTATGTGTCATTAGTACTAATACCAGATTCTTTCAAAAATATCTGAAAACTTCGAGAACGCTTCAGAAAATGTGATCAGTTGTACAAGGTATTGTACGTTACCTCAAGAATTGCAAACCTTAAGTGGCAATGGACTGGACACATTGCTCGCAGAACGGATGGCCGAAAGGTCCTATAATGGCGGCCATGGACGCAACGTAGGTAGGTCTCCTACATGATGGACCGATGAACTGGTCAAAGTTGCGGGAGCCCACTGAATGAGGTAGGGGACCAATCTTTGCGCGGTCAGTAAGGGAGGCCAGCAGTAGTTGAATAGCGGCTGAACGACGAGTTCCAATGACATTTTATAACTAGGCGCTTATATTGTTTTGATTGGATCTATTTTTGTTCGACTAACAGAAGGATAATGTTTTTCTCGCGTATGCATGTTCGTTCTATTGTGACCTCCCGTAGCCTAAATTACTTGACCAATTTTGGAGACGTGTCAATGGATTCTTTCGATTTTAATGAATTTTTTAGATAAAAATTCCCTCTTGATGTGAATAAAGTATATTTACGTTCACAAGAGCAGGATACAGTTGTCCCTATTTGGACAATCAGTGCGCCACGCTGACGCAGAGAGGCTTTGAGTATTATTGATGAGATTTTCATCCGTCATCCCTGGGGAGCGTGCATCCATAATGTTACAAACACGCAAAGCTTGGGGGAAGTCTAACAAAGGGGTTTAATTTCGTAGCCGGCTTTTAGTGCCAGTTTTGTAAATTTCTACGGAAATTGTATCGTTCCAAACAGTTCTTCGGAACACTACCTACGGTATATACGGTAAAAAATGCAGAGGGAGCTGACGTCCCTCCGCAAGGCCAGAGTATCAAGCCGATCGGTAAGAGCTCAGTCATTGACGATTCGAGTTGCACTCCGTTGTATGCGGTCAAATGGAAGAAGCTGGAATTGGGGTGCTGCCCAGAGATGCGAGCAGTATTCCATGTGGGGCCGATCTTGCGCCTTGTATAGCTTAAGGCGGTGGCCCGGCTGGAAATACTCCTTCGCTCTCTGAGTACACCCAGCTTTTTAGAGGCCAACTTGGCCTTGTCTTCCAAGTGACCGCGAAACTGAACGTCACTCGATATGTCAACGCCGAGAATACCGATACTGGCTGTGGCAACTAGAGGAGTGCCCTCAAAACGTACATTCGCGACAAAGGGTTCTTTTTTAGCGGTAATGGCGTTACGATAATATTACAATTGCAAAATAGAGGAAGTGGAAATCACTCATTTACGGTAGTATGGTAGCTTTATCTATATTAATTAAAAGTATATAAGTTTATTTTTAAGCATTCCACTTTACATTGGTCCATTACCGGTGGATAAGGCTGTTAAATATTTGAGGCGTGTGTTGGCCGGCAACGCCGCGCTGACGCGGAGTGGCTTCCAGCGTTATTGATGGCCGAGTTTATTTTGGCTATGACGTCATGAAGCGTTGTTTAAACCGAGTGAAATTTACGTTAATTATACGGCAACTTCGTTGTTCGTCTAATTATTAATGTACATGCTTAATAAACCGATTAACTTGAAGTACGTGCAATGAATTTCCCGTGTTAACTCTAGTGTTTGTAAAATTTATCAAAGTGGTATAACAGGCTAGTGGTAGAGTCTTCTAGGTTTGGTCATCGCTCAATATAAATGGAGCTCTACTCCTTAACATAGGATGTTTCCCCAGCGTTAATTTTAAGCCAATACGATTTAGGGGTCTTCAAGAAGAATTCATATTTTTTCCTTAAAAGCCCGACAATGTATTTGCAGTTCTTCTGGTATTGTGGATGTTCATGGGCGTCGGAGACTTAATATCAGGCCACCCACTACTCGTTTGCTGTACAATATGCTATGCTATAAAAGAAACCTGAATGGAACTTGTATGTCTTCCGAACTACTGCCAAATTATGAACTATGTTAACATTAGTTCTATATACGTCTATATTAGTTATTATTAAAATAAGTCATACATTAGCTATGTAGCTTGGCGATATACTTGTACTACCGGACTGTCAAACCTTGACCACGTTGAGATATACAGCAACTGAGTCAAGATTTATCTACCTTTCGATAACGTTTCATGCGAATATGTATTTTTTGATAATAGACGGTGGCAAACGAGCAAGCGGTTGCAGATGCGTTGCCTGCATGTAACGGACCGAGGAGGGACAAAGAGAAACAAATATATTTCCTTTTCCTATCTATCCCCGGACAAATCCTCCTCCTCTTCCCATTCTTTCGATACTAGGAATGGATGGGAAGGGGAAGAGGAGTAGAATTAGGCCTCCGGCTACCCAATTATGAGACGAAACGCAAAATACTTCTACTTCACGCCTGTCTTCTGTGAGGTCGTGGTATTTCACCATTCAAACCGGCTCGTTCGAGCAACAGATGTTCTTGTTGCGGCCTCTTACAACTGTTAAAATATGTGTACTGTATTAGAGAGTTGTAGACTGATTTTAGTAACTAATGAGTCCATACCATCGAAATGGCAGAATTCTGGGTGTTTTCAAACTCCATTAGATTATGTAAATAAATAAGTTATTTAGTGTCCTCAATAGTTCCTCTGTGAACATTTTATCTCATCGTTATTCGGACTAGTTTGTGAAATTGAGTACTTCGGCAAATTGCAGCCACAAGGCACACATGTAATCGGTTCACTTTGTTGCAGTTCGAAGCGGATTGATTGGGGCTGGATGCTAGGTATCAACGGGGAATATTATATATTTGGATACCATAATATATTAACTGGTGGCTATTCTAGTATGTGGCTGGGCCATTTTATCTATTCATAAAAGATGTGTGTGGTTTTTTTATATATACGTAAATATTACACTATAGTCCAAGGGTGGAAAAAAAATAATTTTAAACTTCCATAGCAAATCACATCGCTCGACCTGAGTCTAATTAACTTTTAATTACCATCTTCGTTTACCTTTCAAATTGCTATACAAAGAGGCCAATTAATAACTGTCGTACCTTTCGCAGCGGGGAATTATGTCAAGCGAAGTGAAGCTTTTAAAAAACATTTAATATACAGGATGTCCGGAATGACGTGTACGACGAAAGAACACAGATTCCTAAGAGCTTAAAAATATTGTCAATCGAAGTAGTTACAAAAAATGGCAGTTATTATACAGGTAGTTACAATTATTAAATGGATAATTTAACTTTATAATTAAAGATATTTTTTTTAAGTTGAACATATTATTATTTTATTTAACAGCTCGTTAAATTTAAAGCATGATGTATACACGTTGTATTTAAAATTAAAGGGTTTAGAAGATTCTTAAACAAAGGCCGCACGATACTACTTCAGTTCGTGCAAGCTATGGTGTCAAGTGGCTCTTACAACTGGTCCCCCACAACAGTGTTTCATGGAAGCTAAGTGAAAACTGAAAAAAATGCCTATTCTTCAAATTTCTAAGAATAATACTACTGTCCACAGTATTTACGGTTCGTTGTTTAGTTATGCGGTCAAATGGAAGAAGCTGGAATTGGGGTGCTGCCCAGAGATGCGAGCAGTATTCCATGTGGGGCCGAACTTGCACCTTGTATAGCTGAAGGCGGTGGCTCGGCTGGAAATACTGCTTCGCTCTCTAAGTACACCCAGCTTTTTAGAGGCCAACTTGGCCTTGTCTTCCAAGTGACCGCGAAACTGAACGTCACTCGATATGTCAACGCCGAGAATACCGATGCTGGCTGTGGCAACTAGAGGAGTGCCCTCAAAACGTACATTCGCGACAAAGGGATCTTTGTTAGAGGAAGTGGAAATCACTCATAATACGGTTCGAAATTAAATTAAAATTACATAAATACAGATTACAGATTTCCATTTGGTGCGTTCCAGACGTTGTTGACGTATTTCCCGGAACGTTCCGTATTTCAGGCATAATTTTAAACGTTCTGTATTTTCAAATTATTCGATTAAAATACATTAGCTTAAACTTCTGTGTAGAGAAGATTACTCCGCAGATGGCATTAAAATGGACTGTAGTGTGCTAAGTCCAAATTTTCGCATTAGCGACCGTTTTTAACTATGATTTTGATACCTACATCGAATTTTACAAAAATATAAAATCAAACAAAGATGTGAGATGTGAGAGAAGAGACAAGAGATGTTTTTTTTTTTTTTTATATTACAAAGTGGCAAACGAGCAAGCGGCCCCTGGAAATAAGTACCGCTACCCATAGGCATCCGCAACAAGCTAATGAGTTGCAGATGCGTTGCCTACCTTCATGGACGGAGGAGGAGACAAACAGAAAAAAGGATAATTCCATTCCCTGTCCATCCCCTCCTCATCCGTCAAATCCTCTTCCTCTTCCCATTCTTTCCTTATTAGAAAAGGGTAGGAGGGGGAAGAGGACTACAATTAGGCCTCCGGCACGTCACTCATCAGACGAAACGCAGAATACTTCTACTTCACGCCTGTCTTCGGTGAAATACCACGACGTCACCGTGGTATTTCACCGGTCGAGCCGGCCCATTCGTGCAAAAGATGTTGTTATTGCGGGCTCTACCACTGTTAAAAAGATGTGTTTAAACTTAAACTTAACTTACTACACAATCTTCTTTAAAATATAACTATTAACTTTTTCTTTTATCACCATTTGTACTTAAAACAACGTAAAATACAATTTTTTCATTTGTTTTGGGAAAAATTGAATTCCCGTTTTTTTGGCCAAATTGAGCAATTGTCCCTTAAAGAATCAAAACAAATCAGGCAACCCTAGTTTTTATACACTATTGTACATTCATACATCTGCATTTTTATAAAATATAAGTTGATCTGTTCACAAACCACACGGTGACTTAAGTTTGAAACATGCCGATTCATTAATAGTGATTAATTATAAAACGCAAACGTATGAAAATAATCTAATGGATTGTGTTCCATTCCAATAAGTCAAATGTATCATATTGCATTGCCTCGGGAATTCGCGAGGCGTTTGTTTTTATCAGAAATTCAAACATTAGATACATGTACCAATTTGCTAATGGACCTCTGAATTGGGATCATTTATATTTGGTATCTGTATACGTATTACCTTTTAGGTAATTGCATAAAATTTCGTTAGAACCAATATTTTCTTATATATCTAACGTCGTTTATATGTTAGATACCTCTACACATCGATAAATCACAACTGGGTTGCCGAGTTAAATCTGGAATCAACAACAAAAAAGACGAGGGTATAAATTTCTTATGCTGTATCTTAGAGCAAAAGTTTTACTTTTAGTCTAAGATACAGATATATTTATGTAGAAAAATTTAGTGTATAAACTTGTTACGTTAAAGTAAGTTTACAGTCCATATCGAGCTTCAAGCTGTATATTTTCAAGAGCCTGCAGGCTATACGGCTTCTAGATTTATCGAGCAATTAAGTGTAATGGCTTTATTTCCCTATATATCCCGGTGAATGCAACAGAAGCTGTGCTTTAAGGCCTGTTATATACAATTACACAATGATATTTTAATTAATTGGTTAAATCTAAATAATCTATCTTTGTACCAAATTTCATCCAGATCCTTATAGCCGTTTTTGAGTGAAAGAGTAACAAACATCCATACATCCACACTTAAACAACCGCATTTATAATATTATGGCGTTGAAGTAGTTAGATTTTTAGATTTTTTTTACTAACATTTCATTTTATTTTTCGTAAAAATATTTTTTTTATAAAAAGTTTCCTATATTACATCTAATACCTCCAAGAATATGTGTACAAAGTTTCATGATGATCGGTTGAGCAGTTTTCGCGTGAAAGCGTAACAAACAAACTTACATTCACATTTATAATATTAGTAGGGATATATACACTTACCTGAAATTGTTATTAAAAGCGGAGATTTACAGTGATATCCTCCCTTTGAACACTGTTCGAAACATTTTATACAACTTTACAACACTGAATTTTTGTTCCACCGATAAAATCATTTCACAATTTTATTTTCTTCAAATTTTTGAATCAATTTTATAAAATAATACGAAACAAACTCCGCAAATTGCACAACGCATTACACGGCCATGCGTCGCGAAAGCTACACCGGTACTGAAGTTTTCTGCTGAAAATTATAACTTCAAGCTTCCTGCGACATTATCATTTGTAAAAGCTTACTGTTTGCTTATTGTGGAGACGCTTTTTGTGGAATTTATATTACAATATATTGGCAGAATGTTTTATTCATTTATTGTTTATTTATCTACAAATTTATCTACTTTTTTTAAATAACTAAAAATTATGAATTAAGTGTTGTCTAAATTACCACCAATTGGCGACTAAAGGTGGCTTCACTTTTGAGTCCAGGATGCTTTACGTGGAGGTATCCTATCTTTGAGAGGGTACTTGACATTAGGATGTCTGACACTTCAGTCCCCTCCGGTTTCCCTGAGCTATAAAGTACCTACTTGAAAAGTTGGGAACAAAAACATAAAATAAACGCGAAAAATTCCATACATTTTATTTTATTCCAATAGACATAATATTATGAAAATGTATTAAGACAAAGTTATAACATGATTTCGTCTTCATGTTACTCGTGGGAATAGTACAGGTTATATTTCTTTGCACAAATTCGGTCGGATTTCGTGAGACCAAACCTTATTTTCGTCTACTTGAATATAGGTCACGTGCTTAAGCCGCAGATAACCTTTATAATTACACAAACAAGCGCAGTGGGCAGTTGTGTGTATTATTTCTGAACTTATATCGGCTTTGAATTCTGCATCTTTTAAAGATAAAATACACTTTGTTTTTAAATTTGATGTCAAAACGTGACAAATGAAAGTAAACGATTTTGACTTATCCATATTCACAACAAATAGATTGTCAGAAGAAGATATCGAACGACTTGACTCTAGAAATGTAGGTCACGTTCTGTTTAAACGAATTCAATTTATTTGAGCAAAATTAGATCGATGTGCGAACACAAAATCTGTTATATTTTGCAGGAACAACACGAGACAACGCATAATGGCGTTGGATTCACTACGTTTGGACGACTGCTTTAATATGAAATCAACTCCATTGGTCTATGACGGTCACCACTCACCTCGCCGCACGATCGTCAGCTCAGGTAGTTTACATATAGTTTTTCGTAATATTTAGGTAGTTTATTATAAGTTGTTATAACGTGTTGAAGAATCAGTCCGTCCGCTAATCCACTGACGTTACGCTAAGGGTTATAGCGTGATATTAAATAACATTTCAATCATACCAAAATTTGGAAATTACAATCATACCAATCTTATTGGTAATTCTTGAGATAAGCGCATACAAGACAGACAGACAGACAAATAAGTAATTTAAATAAATAGTATTACAAAATGTTATTACCTCTCCTAAGTATAAAACCAAATATTTAATTACATGTTACACTGGCAAAATTTCTGGTATTCCACAGCTAAGTTGTCTGCTTAATTGGATGAGGAACTTAAAGTAAGCTTTTGTGGCTTGCAGTTGCTTTCGGGGTAATTGATGGTAGAGGTTTGGCACAGAGCTCAAGTCAAATGTTACCAGTCAGTGTTAACTTAACGTGAAACTTGCCGCAATGCAGAATATAATAAAATTCCTGGCTTTAAATACGCACTATATATTCAATATGTAAACAATCATTAAAAGACATCTATAGCAGGGCGAAAGTCTTCGAAAGAAATCTTGACAAATCCTAGGTCCATCTTGAAGTTCTAACCCCCATTCCTGCGTCGTACTGAACCTGGACCCCATTCTAGAACATTATGACAGAAAATCATTCTATAACGTTCGTTCTATCGTTCTGTGACGAATGCAGCCCATTGCCACTTAAATTAAGCAATTTTCGGGCAATTTCGGTGTTTAATAAATTCAGCTCGGATGAATCAAATAATGTCAAATTTAAGGGAGTGGCCACGTGGCCACAGGACCCCTTTTATACTTCCCTATACAAAGGTAATGGCGAAGAATAAATATGATAAAGTAGGGTAAAACTAAAACACCGACTGTTTTGTCGTGTCAATTTGACGCGTGTAGCTGTGTGGCCAGTACTAAAAATTAATATTAGGATAAAAACAGACAGTAACGTATAGATTTATGTATTAGTAGTGTACCTATATGTATTCTTTACCCGTGTGAATATGTCTCATGCCCATAAAGACATTTTTAATATCACAAAATGCTGTCAACTTAATGGTGTCAAACATAAATCTTTGATAAGCAACATAAAAGACCATTGAATAGCGTTAGATCAGATCGAGCTTGTACCTCTCGATATTGAGGCATTACGCGGTGTCATAAAATTATATTCATAAGAGTTAAAACTCTTTAGATCTCCCATGTTTGTGAAAAATGTAAACAAGATAATGGATTTCCTGCTTCGTATTGGACTGATATTGGTTTAATACTAATTATTCTGTTATGAACCCATTCAAGTAATAAAGTAGTAAAATTTAACTTTGCCTCGACAATGTAAATTACGGTATTGCATCGGACGGGTTCTTGCTTGATCGATTCTAGCCTAAAGGGTTTCTTAAAGAAATCTTTTGTTTCGAAGCATTGTACAAAGGTTCTATTGTATTCCTTTATCTAAAAGAAAATTCATTTATATTGATAAACATTTTGTTAATTAAAAAAAATGCTTCAGAAATAATTCAATTAATTTCTTATATTTATACATTCATTAACATTTATCGAGTACAATAATATATTGAAACAGTTTTAAGAATCGTATAAATATCTATCAGACCCAGTAAAGTTGGCTTGCATGAACGCTACCCTACCCTTTTTTTAGGTGTGGAATGCGACCTTATGCACGCCCCTGTTCGGGGCAACAGGGGGTCTGTGGGGGTTTCAAACCAAGTTGGGCGTACTAAAAACTAACCACTAAAAACCACACGCATTCCCTCATGACCATTCAGTGGACGCCGCGGGTGCATGACAAGCACGTGACACCGCGACATCCACTGGCCGCCCCGGGATAGGGGCTCTGCGCCCATAAAAGGGTGCCATGCTCCAAGATGGTCTGGGGCGCTCCTAGCAGACGGCACCGTGCAATGCAGGTTCGGGAGTCCCCGCCATCCACTGCTGGTAACGCCTTGAGTTTTTTATAGAGGTTCACTCCTCGTTGCCTGCCCGCGGTCCCAGCGTCGGCGCCAGGATAACGTGAAATGTAGCTGCGAGGGGAAGGGTAAGCTCCTTCTCGCCCTCACATCAGTGGTGCGACCGCGCTGAGTCGCGGAGGGTAGGGCGAATGGCACACCGTATTACCAGCACTCCTCTTCCTCCGCGACTGCCCCTCTCTGCGGGGACGAGTCCGCAGCCCTCCAGCTATTAAATAATTATTATTAAATATTTTTTTGTTTTGTCGCCATTGTGATAGTCAACTTTGGTCACTAAAAAGCAGAATGTATATTTCGCTTCTCATTTAATTATTAAAATCAATTTATTACTGGGTCAAAGTGCTTTGATCGTCTATCAAATTGTTTTATTTACTATAATAAACATAATTCGAGAAGTAAGCTCGAGTGAAATAGGTTGGTCATAAAAATCGATCGGCCAATGGCGTGCCCTGAGGCCATTACCCCTCGCGACGAAATTATATCGATTTCAGAATAAGCATTCGCAACCAACGTTATATTTGGCTTAATCAGATAACAGAAATACTGATGTACTGATTCATTTAAATCAAATTAAATTGTTTTATTATTTGTTTTAAGATTTCACGTTCAAGAGTTTAAGATACGATAAGTTAAGATACTTATAGTAAGTAATTACTCATATTGCCAATCTGTTCTCAAGTTAAGTATTCTTTCCAATTCTTCAAATTAATTAATCTAATTCGAAGCGAAGCGAAGAATTCAAATTAATTAATAGAATTCATCGTGCGTACGGCAGAGGATTGGAACAAGTTGCGTTAGTGTTTCCGTCCGATTATAACGCGGGTACCGTCAAGAGAAGACTAGATAGGTTACTAAACTAGTGCATACCGTTAGACCACATCACCACTTACCATCAGGTGGGATTGTAGACAAGCGATGGTTTATTTCAATATATAAAAAAAATGATTAATAGATATTCATTAAGGTGCATCCACACAAACAGAATGCAATGCAACGCGATAAGAACTTAACACAATTAGGTAACATTCTTCAACTTTTGCGACTGCTTCCTTAAAACAAATAAAGTTCTCTAGGGCGTCCTCTACCAACAATGCAGTATAAATTATTATCTTTTCATTCATCCTTTCAACATGCCCGAATAAAATAGGATCTCAAATTTAATAACTTGTATAAGAAACAGTTGTTTCTGGCACATTGCCACGGTTGTAAAATATTTATGAGTAAAATATATTAAGCAGGGTTCCACTGTATTAAAATTATTTTATCCCCGTTGCGGGCGGGGACGCAGCTGTTATGTTTCATTGCGGGCAGGCAGTACTCCAAACGTACGTTTTATGTGTAACCGATGGTTCCCACTGGCGTATAAACTTGTCGCAATACAAGGTTCCTCTCTGTCTTTCTCTCTGAAAAAACTGAAATGACAATATGTTTTGTGTAAAGATTTTCAGCAGTCTAAAGTTTGGGGAAAGGTATTTACCATAACATTATTAAGTTCGTTTTAAGGAAAGGGTTTAACGGTTATATTTAGAATTTACATTAGTTCTAAGTTATGGTGGTTATTAAGGCTTTCGTACTATTATGTGGAAATAATCTAATATATAAATGAAGGTATTTTATATAATTTCACCCTAATGCCATCGTCGTCTTTAGTCGTCTTTACCTATTTGAGATATGATATGAAAACAAAAACAATGTAATTTGTAAAAGGCATCGCATAAATATTTTGTTTACACAACAGGGTCTGGTACACCAAGTCGCTTTTGGTATTTAAAATTGTACATATAATAACACTAACAACTCTCCCCTGTACACGTATACTTTACAACAACCTTTATAACAATTCAGTTAATTTACAGAAAGCCTTAACGAAACACCTGCCTAAGCTTTATGAATCACGCCATCTATTGGTGAAACGAGGCAAAGGGAGTTTGTTTTATATGTAGCGATATACATACATATAAAAGACATCAACGCAACAATATCAGTAAATAGATGTAAATAGCGCTTTAAATCGATTAAAGCTGCATCCTTGATATGAATATTCATTGAGGGAGCGCTTACTGCAGCACCGCGGCATTCGTTAGCGTTCTAATTGAATTCACGTAACGAGTTTGATGGTCGTGTTGACTCCATTTTAAATAATCGTATTTATTTTGAACGCATTTTACTTAACTTGATTTTATCTTATGTGACCAACAAACGCATATTTAAAAATAAAGTGTGGAATAAAATGGTTATTGATAAAAATATACAACTATTCCGTCTACATGAATAAAATAGAATCTCTCAGCTTGTTCACGAGAGATTCACGTGGAACGTACAGATAATAATAATACTCGAAGAAGATGTAATATGCTCATTTGTTTTTACAATAGAATAAAATGTTGGCGTATATGCCTTTCTTCCGAAGCCGGAGCGGGTCGCTAGTATATAATACAAAATATTATCTGCAAAACATAACAAAAGCTCGTCAAACCATCCGATTATCTCAATCAATTTTTTTTAAAATTCAATTTACATAACTTATTTTGTTTTCAGTGTACTAGAATAAGAATTATTATCATTCTTAGCTAAGTTATTCACTTATATAGACAAAATAAAATGTTTGTGTGTATTTTATTTCGAAACACATGAGTTGTATTTTTTTAATTTAAATACCTTATAATAGTGACCCATGTTAGAAATTTGATCATTGAAAAAAAATTATTCCATTCAATTTTGTATTCAATTATTGAAAATATCAAATTGAACTGTCGTGTGACGTGCAATGCTCACGTAAATGAAGCTTCTTTAATTATTAACGCAATCACTTAACGGCTGATTAATTTTAAAAAAATGCTAGCGGAACAACGGAACATTCCGACTTGGCTGAGAATGGCTTATTAATATGCAATACTTTATATGGCATAACTGGCCTTTTTATAGCAAATATTGAATTTATTTAATAAATTAATTTAAAAGGTAATTTTGTTGAAATCTAATTTTTTTTGAAGAAAGAAGATAATTAATGACAGCCCTTAGAAGTCTCTCGCTGGCTGTTGGCTGATAAAGTTTTTTAATTATCTGGTGATGACAGAAATAAGAAACAGTAGCTTTAAAAGGTAATATAATATAAATAAGTTAATAAATAATTCAATTACTCGTCGTTTTGCGATGCACGATTTTTTAAGCATTTGAGTCTCGCATCGCAATTACTTTCTCGTTACTCCATTCCATAGCCATAGTACGTATTGAACGATGAGGTGTCGCAGTGACAGCGCACTCTGTCGCAACAATCAGCGCCTGTTTGAATCAAACACGCCAACGCCTTCAATTAAACAGAATTGCGTGAGAATTTAATGGTCGTTATACCTACATTAACAGTTACACAAAACAAAATTATCAGTGAAAATGTAAGTAAGCAAATGTAGGTTTTAACAAAAGGGTTTCATCCCTTCTCGGATATCAAACAAATTTAAATGCTTTATAGAGCTATCTTCTATCTTGCTTGTTATGTAAATGGGTCGTTTGTATGTTGATTAAACGAGTCTTGTTTGTTGAGTGTTAATTTAAAGTAAAACAAATTCCGTTCCATTTTTACGAAACACCCATAGTATTGTTAACCGTACAATTGCAAAATATTCGACTTTTGAAAAAATCTTTTTACATTTTCATGATTATTGCGATTCCTTCCACATGTATTTTGTTAACAAATTGCAATTAAGTAAAAAAAAAAAATTAGTCTGATTTAATGATTTCCAATTCCTCAACCATATGGTGACTATATGGTGAGCAAGATGATTAAAGTATATCAGTATATACTCTACTAGCAGATCTATCAAACGTTGTCTTCCATTGAAATGCCCTGCATGCTATTAAGTAATCGTATATTTTATTAGTAAAAAAAAATAAAGAAGGCGTTACCTACTGGGTACAATTGTGTTGTAAACCATCTAGGAATCCATTGATTTTTACACATTTTTTAAATCCAAATTGGTCCAGATGTTTAGAAGGAGTTAAGTGACAAAAACACGTACAGGTGAATTATATATATTAAGTTAAAAATAAAATTTAGTGAAAAGTTTTTTCGTATATCTTATATCTGTACCTCAGGCGACTTACCTTTGTTATGTTTATAACTCAAATGTAACACTTTTACCACGGTCCAGCAACCTCACTGCGCGACCACAATCAGATAGCGAGCTATAAAGTTTTTGCTCGAGTGAGAAACGTTATGTAAAGCGTAGTGTACACTTGGCTATTTTGCCGTGCTGATCTTCGATCAAATATAAATAATATGATATAATATAAATATATAGATTCAGCGCCCCATACAAACCAGCGCAAAAAATGGTTTGAATAACTATACTTCCCTCATTTTTATATGTATACAGAAATACAAACCCAACCTTATTCCTGTTTGTTATGGTTTAGTTTCCACTAATACGTAATTAAAATAGAACCTGCTGTTCCACGATAAGGGCGAGAGCGAGAGACACATAAAATTGAATTACTTTGTGCAGTGGGCGCTTAAAAATTAACTTTTTAGACATATTTTTAAGGCTTAAAATTGCAATAGTCACTCAAGATCCGTGCGTCCACACGTAGTCTGAGCTTGGACCTTACTAGACAGAAATAAGACCACACTTTTATTTGTGCTCTTACTTCATTGGCCGTTTTTGTGTCCGTCAACTTTAATCTAGTCTATTGATCAAAGATGGTGCATTATATAAACTGTTTTATAGAAAAACCAAATGATAAAGCGGGCTACCTTATGTCAGATACATCGTCAGAATTTTAGGAAGGTTTGAGGTCCAAAGAGCCTTCCACATCAGAGCTAAAGAAGAAGGTGGAATGTCATGTTTGAATTGGTTAGTCCTGCAACATCTACTAATGGTGAATCTACCACTATCATTTTGACACGTACCGGTTCCATTTTATTGGTTAAAAATTAAATTTGATTTGAATTATTTGGGAAACAAAAGTTTATAGTGTAAATGTTAAATACTTTAAAGTTGATATCAATGTACAACTGTCCTAATATGCTTACTTTCGTCACGCAACAGTTTTTGCTGACTGGAACGCCACTCGACCGAACCTAACTCACCAATCACAGACCTGAGTCTCAAACACGCTTTTGAAGTTTTTCGAATTTATCGTATATAAGAAGATAATAAACTTACAGTCTCGGGGAGTCCGATGTTGCCGAGAAGACCGGCCGTGGCGAGGGGCCGGACTCTATCCTCGCTGTATGTCATGTTTACAGACGTAGAGAGGCCTCTGCTTCGTGTATCAGCTTGTTAATATTAATCTCCTAGTAGTTTAAATTAACCGTATGTATGCGTTAAGATTAGAGACCACTCTTCTTCACCTTAACCGGTCGGCGGCATGTTTGACTTCCTTTTGTCGATTCTTATTTCAAATAGAATCCATTTTGTGCTTATAAATTGTTTTAGGTTAAATAAATGCGTGAATTTTATACCTTAGACAAAAAAGCAGCGGATAGCCTTAGTTTAAGTTATCACCGCCCTCAAAAAATGTCTACAACACCTGTGCACCTGCAGTGGCAACTAACAATTATTAAGACTAATATGGGTCGATGTTTCCGTTTCAAGTTTTATTTCGTTAGAATAGATTGTTTCATGAATAACTGAAAGGTTATATTGGAAATGAAAGGCACGAGAAATACAAACTTATTTCTGCGAATTCATTGTTTCTGTTAACGAACCAATCTTCAGTTAAGTAAATATTAAAAATCGTTTCGGTGTCCTGAATATGCCGACTGTACTTTGTAACTGTTTTAAGTTTTACTGAAAAGAAAACATTAAATAAATGTGCAATTCCGTAGTTGTTTATATATAAAAGTTCGGATTATTGTAATACAATAAAATACGAAAAAAGAATTCAACATGCTGATATGTATTTCCTTAATAAAACTTCGATGTTCTTGTTAAGGCGCCTGTCAGAGCGCGTTACCGAGTTGATTTTTCTAATATTGCCCATGTTATTTTATAGGCAAATTCAGTATTATAAATCATTCTATTCACCGAGCGCTTCAAATACTTAAGTTATATAACTTAACTTCAATTTAAATATATGATGTATGTTTCATAACACCTGAAGTTAGTTTACTATTTTCTTAAGTTCCTTCAAGTAGATAAGTTACTACAACTATATTGTACGATCACTAGATCACAATTAACTTTATGAACTGATTTAAAAATGTACGCTTGGAAGTTAAGTAAGGAATCTGTGTTTGTAAAAATCTTTAAATAATACGATTATCAGATTTTATGAGTTATTTGCTCTTGAGAGTTTTATTATGTAGGTTACGAGCTGTACATTCTGTTTTTACTGTTAAAATACGTTTTGAAATAATGTATGTAATAAATGGCAAAGTTTGACGGTCGAACGTTTTGATCCAATCAACGATCTGATCAACAAGAGTTCAAGTCTTAATCGACTTAAGAAGTGAATGAGAAATGCCTTAGAATTAACAATAAAATAGTAAAAAATCAGAACTATTACATACACTCCAGTCACGAAGGAGTTTTCTAAGAACAGCCAGCACCATCTATTTGAGAAATTAATTGTAAATTTTAATAACATTAAAACCCGACTGACTGCAATTGTCATTATTCATTCATATTACCTGTCACCCGGGAACAATACTAATCTAATGACATCCCACTCGTTAAAATTAGTTTTTCAAGCTGTTTTGGCTACAAGAGGCCACAATGTAGCGGACATACCTACATTCATACATGCGCCCGATAACATTACCCTCCTTCTGGGTCAGTAAGGTAATAAAAGTATAATATTGGTATTTTAGTGTCGCGATATTTTGACCTACATAAATATTGCCTAGTAGAAGAATTCTCACTTAAGTCAGAGGAACTTTAAATAGAATTTAAGCAATTCCATCAATACAGCCTTTGCATATAACTTTATCGGTCATAAGTGCAACTTGGCTGATTATAAATACATCTTCTATAAGCAATAACAGTTAGTTACAAATATAACTTGAAAAATGTTTTCTCGAACGACATACAAACTTTTACTTTCCATTGCTTTCATCTTTGAATTGTCTGTGGGACAAAGACGCGTTTTTGAAGGTGCTGGTTTGAGATACGATATTCACAGTTATTTAGTAAACTCACTCTACCGATATTCTTTTCGCACCCGGTCCTAAGTTCCTTTATCAATTATTGTTTAATTAAAAACTTCTTTAAGAGAAGGGTACTGTCTTATAGGTTCGCGTGACTTGCTCAACATGCAGCATGCGTCAGCAACATGCTTAGTTATATTTGGAACAGTTCCATGAACTTATTCTCATTTCTTTTCCTTGTTCTGTTTATTTATAGGTTATGTTTTAATGAACCGCTATCGCACCTTTCCAACTGTTTTGAGTTTTCACTTCTGTCTGCAGTCCTTTATGTCTGAGTGTGTTTTGTGTTTATTTAAGTAGCGAACCATTAGACACTTCTTTATCGATGTAACTATTAAAACATTTTCATACACTCGAAAGTGATAAAGACAAATTCTGTGGTACTACGAACGACAGGTATTTATTTTGATAAGAATTAATTAAGACTATAAAACTATATGGACATAGTTAACATATTATGTACCATAAGTTTGTTAGAAGTTTACTATATACATTAAAATAATTTTAATATTTTAAAATGTGACGTAGCAAAAACTTAGATTGCAAAAATATGCAGGCAATCGCAGGTAATATGCAATATAAATAAACAATTTTTAATAGCTATTGTCCACAACCACTCCAGTAACACTTCTTGCAAAATGGTTATACGATCGATATTGTTGTTTTTAACTGCATTACGTTACATTTTATCAACATCGGCGTTAGAATGGCGTGTATTCGATGGTCAAGATTTACGGTACGAGGTGCACACTTCCTTAGTAAAATTAGTAGTCCATGGTCTCCCAGAAATATATTGCAGCGGATCAATCATTAGTAACAATTGGATCATATCATCAGCGCATTGCAAACACCCGGGCACTGTCTCAATGACTGTTCTCCACGGATCTAGAAATACTTCAAAACCTATCGCAACTGTGTTAAGCAATGATATTAAAACTCATCCAGATTACATACAAAAACCGGATACACCGCAAAATAGAGGAAACGATGTTGCATTATTGTATATAAGACAACCCATAAAGTGTGGTCCATATATTAATTCAATCAATTTAGCTACATTTGACCCACCAGTCGGTGTGACGGGAATAATCGCTGGCTATGGACATACAGAGATTTATCTTAAAGCTCCTAGAGAAGCACCTATAGTTATAACGCAATGTCTACTTCCTGTTGTTAAAGTTATATGTACCCAAGGTCCTGTGAGAGCGGGGCATGGTGATTCAGGAGGACCTTTGATATACAATGGAAAAGTTGCTGGTATCACATCGTCTTCTTGCGTCGACGCGCCTACAAATAGGATGTGCGTCACTAAATATTCTAGTGTTGCGGCAAACTTGAAATGGATACAGCTCGTCACTAATATTATATTATAATTGCAACAGATGAGTACATGAAAGAAACTTTCACGATCATGGGAGGAGCAAGAATATGTAGATACTTAAAATAGAATACAATAAAAAAAACTTTAAATATAAAACTAGTATTTTGTTTTTCTTAAGCAATTTCAAATCGTGTGTAGTTGTACCGGTAGGGGACGCCCTAGGAGAACATTCAGATATCTATTAAAAAGGGTTATATATGGAGCACCCATAACCGACGAGCATGCTGCGTAGATGTATGAATGTAAGCTAGAGAGGTGTGCCAGGTTCTTGCCAATTGGAAATCCATGATCTCTGCCTTCCCCTCTAGCTAACGGGCGTGAGCCCATTTCTATTTATATTATTTTATTTCTGTTACTACATTGTTACTCTTCAAAACCCACTTTTCTTCGAAATTCCTTTAATTCGAATATTTTCGATATCGCAAAGTAAGGCACACACGATGTGGTCAGCGATATATTAGAGGTCAAATTCAGATTAAGATAAAGTATAATATGGCTTGATAAAACGGGAATTATCGCTTATTTCGCACAAGTAAACTAATATAATAAGAATATCCTAGTGAAAGGTTTGCATATAACAGCATTGTCGGATCCAGAGAGGCAGTTCGGGGGTTGATCCCATAACCCCAAATCAACAGAATTCTTCCGTGTGGAAAGAGGATCTTTTTCTATTACACAGCCTTGTTCTTATTTAACCAAAATGTTGTGTGCTTTTTAATTTTAGAGGATCAAGGAACCACAACCCAACTTGTAATCCTGAACTGTATAATAATATTTTTTTTATAATATAATATGACTATAGCTTACGATTTTAGTCCTAGAGGTCTTTAAAGCAGGCGACAGTTCAGGCGGATCCCTATCAACAAATTGGACTGACCTTAAGTCAGAAAGCTTACGCTTACAAACAGTATGTGAAGGACAACATACCGTAGAGTACTCAAATATGAAATCGATCAGTAATTGAAAAATAAACTGAAACTAAAGGATTTGTTAATTAAGTTAGAATATGACTTTGTTAATATAAATAACGCAAGGGTAGTTTCCCCATACACACTTTCATCTCTTGATTTAGACATTTAAGGGGATGAATTGAAAAATCCATATTTAGTGTTCGCCTGCGTAATAGCAGAAATATTAGTGCTAAATTTCAAGTCTCCAGGACAAACTACTGGGGAACACGGCGCAGAGGGCGCCTACCTTAAGGCTCCTTAAGCTCGACGGCTTCCTCGCCGTTACTTTATTATTTTTACCGGATTGGGTGGCCGCGGACCTTTTAGGTAGCTTCGGAGGACGCTACATGGAGTGACTAGGCTCAAGGGCCCCCGAGACCTTGGCTTGGACTGTCACTTATTACACGTCATGGAGGGTGCCCGAGAGGGCCGAGCCTCGGCTCGATCGGTGGCTATTATCAGATTCCTCTATGTATGCGTGCATGCGTGCGTTTTTTAGAATAATTTGTCCTCCCCTAACCAAAGCAGCGACAAACAGCTTTTTTTCAGCCGTGAAAAAAAAATGTTTTCCTTTAGCAGAGCGTGGTTTCGATCCACGGACCTCTGGGTTATGGGCCCAGCACGCTTCCACTGCGCCACTCTGCTGTTATCGACTGATATCGAAGTTATGTACCTAAACGTTACAAATACTTAACTTCCATTCGGTTCTTAAATTGCCTTATTGCCTTAAACTATGCAGAAAACATAGAGAGAGGCATTTTAATAACGTAATAAAAGGAATGCATTTTTATTTCCTCAAATGTAGTTATTTGTAATAAATAATTTGTCTATATTAGCTGAATAATAAATAAAGAAAACGTAAGAACATTTATGACAATCGTCATTACATGAAAAATGTTTTTACGAGTGCCACGAATAATAAATTTAATTTTAATCGTGTTCAGCTTTAAAGTATCAAGATCGTTAGAGTGGCGTGTATTCGATGGTCAAGATTTACGTCATGATGTTCATAGTTACTTAGTACAATTGAAAATCTATGAACATAATTTTTACTTTGTTGGATTTTGCAGTGGATCCATTATAAGCAGGACATGGATTATCACTTCAGCGCATTGCAACCAGCCGAAACTTGATAAAGTCATCGTTTTACACTGGACAAGATCCTTTAAAAGAATAATAGGAGAAGTTAATAAACGAGATGTTCACTCCCATCCAGATTTCAAACTAGAAGTTGACACTATGGCTAACAGAGAAAATGATATCGCATTGTTATACGTGAGAGAAGTCATCAAGTTTAATTGGTACATCAAACCTATAAGACTCTCAACATTGCATCCAAGAGTTGGTGATTCTGGTATTATCGCTGGTTATGGAGAGACAGAAGTTAATTTGACAACTCCTCGAGAAGGTATTGTAGTGATTAAAAGATGTCTGGGTTGTAGAACAACCAATATTTGTACTGCAGGTTCTGTTAGAGGGGCGCCTGGAGATTCGGGTGGACCGTTAATTTATAAGGGGAAGCTAGCCGGTCTGATTTCAGGTGGATGTGTGGATGTACACACAAATAACATGTGTGAGACTGTGTTCGCTAGTGTAGAAGGGAACATTGAATGGATACTAGGAGTTATTAATAGTATTAAGTAAAAAGATTTTTTGTTATAAATGCTATGTTATGTATGTCTATGTTAAATCTACAGTGACGATTTGCAACTTGTGTGACTTTTGTAAACTTTTGTAGAACCAATAAAAACAACCGTAAACGTGTTATCGCGAGATCGCCTTGTAAAGCGATCCTGGGAAAACGGGAACATAGCTTGCGCCTGCACTCCATGGTGAATGAAAAAGAGAATGGTTCATGGTTTTTTTAAAGTAGATGTGACCTCAGCTCCCTTCTCTTTTCCTTAATTTCTAATTGTTCAATAGTACGTTATAATTAAAATGGCTAGGTCGATAGGTAAAGTTGAAATGATTACGGAAATTAAGTTTATATTGCAAAAGTGAGTACATCGTACATCAGCGTACATCTACGATAGTATTATTGTGATTAGGCGAAACCGAGCAAGATACAGGATGCTTCCTTATCGTATTCTATCAGAGAGTATGCATGCGAACAATGTAGTCATTAGTGCTACAATACTTTATAACCGTATGGATATATTTTAATAACATTTACAAGATAAAGTGATACTTAGTAGATGATGTTTATAAAACACAACATATCCGAGAGTGAGTGTTCACAATGCGAGACGATCGACCCAATAACTATGCTAAAGTGTTACGTGCGGCACGTAATGTGTCGATTCACGTAACTCCTTCGGTACAGTTAGCAACAAAAGTATTTAAAAAATATAATTAAAAATTGATTAAAAATATGGTATAAAAGTATATCAAAACATATACTTAATGGTGTAGTGAAACAATATTTGGAACAATTTTTTTTTATTCGAAAAATATTTTATTCGACTCCTTTAGCACTCATGGTTCATGTTGTAGTATATGGATTTAAATTGTTATGTCTGTCTATCATGTAAGGTGTTTAAAACTTAAAGCATTGGTTATTAATAACAGACCCCCACTGGCTTGTAGCCGACTTCTCCATATTATTATTTTTCAATAAAATACTACACGGTATTAAAAATTATCATTTAGTTAATATTTTAGAGGCGAAAGTAACTCTATCTGTCTGTTACGCTTTCACGCCTAAGCTACTGAACCGACTTAAATGAAAGTTGGTAAGGAGATAGAGCCCGAAGAAGGACATAGGATACATCTTAATGCGAAAAAAGGGTTGGCCTACAAAATTGAAAATGCCTCCCAATGTTTAAAAACTGTATTTGTTTTTCTTTGTTATAGAAAAAGCTATGTCTAAAGATTGTACATATATTTAATCTATTTTAATGCGTGTATCACGTTCATTCTTTCCATCCATTTGACTGTACTTCGGATCGAACCTGATATGAGATACGCTTTTTGCGCCTATTGAACTCTTTTCTTATATCATACGTGAATCACCCCGACCAGGCAATGTGTGATGTAAAAATGTGGATTTTCACGCTGTAAAAACGTCAGATATTCAGACACACAACATTCTTTGTTCTCATTCAAAATACAAATTCGGCTTTCGATGGCAGATCAAAGATCAATCTCTTGGCGTTATTTTTCATTCTGCTAGGCTCCGTAGTGTGGTGGCGTAATGTTAAATAGCTTATAACCTTCAGAAATAATTGGGCTTGAAAGCCCATAAAGAGAAAGAAAACACATAAACAGTTTTATTAAATCCGATTGACAGTTCTTAACTCTCTCTCTCTTTTCTACTTTAAGCGTGACTGCCTGTTACATTACATATATGATTTGTTTTAATAAATGTATATACATATATATATAAGTCTTTTTGTCATGAAACAATACGATCTAGAGAAGTATTCCCACTGCACATACTATCGTCTATCTCATTAAAAGTGACAGTTGCGCAAATTCCGAGTCAAAGCAATAAGTTTTCTCACCGCTTGCATTGCGCGAGTAATCTCGCCTTAATGCGTCTTTCGTCACTCAACTGCGTCACCGTTCATTTTATGTAGATATGACGTGATTATACAACGGTCTTTATCGTTTTCTTAAATGCATTTTGCTCCATTATATTGACATTAGACATTTAGACACCAAAGAGGCGGTTGTTTCCATAAAAACTTTTTTCTGACAAAATGTGTCGTGATTTAATAATAATTTTCATTGTATTTGTTTTAATTTATGTCATCGCGTCTGTTCCTGTTAGCGGTAAGTTTTACCTGAATTAGCTAAAATTATTCGCAAATTCGATTTCATAAGTTGGCACATAATTGATCAGACGATTTGATTTATTAGTCACCAATAGTATCTAATAGGATAATGTGTAATTACTGTCCTTGTATCAAAGCTTATAGGAAAAATTATTCCAAGAAGTTTGCTTTGTTAACATTATCTTTTGTTTATGTTGGTTACCATCTGATATCTGAGACGCGATAACAAACAAACAGACTTTTCTTTC
Organism: Papilio elwesi; assembly: GCA_029849275.1. NCBI lineage: Eukaryota > Metazoa > Arthropoda > Insecta > Lepidoptera > Papilionidae > Papilio > Papilio elwesi. The sequence goes on along the minus strand of CM056704.1, from coordinate 2,521,495 downwards.
TAATGAATAACAAGAAACGTTATTGCGAAACTTCTAATCTACAACATAAGGAAGACAAGTAATATTTGCTTATAAATATGGAATTTTTGTGTATTGGAATCGGTATGAATTTATTTAATATTATTTTATTGTTTCATTTTTCCTGGCATCGGTAACATTAAAACGCCAGTTCATCATTGCTTAGAATATAGTAAAATATCATATTACGATTTGTAAAAAAATTGATTGTGTGTTTAATTGGGTCCTGACACGCTTTATTTACAATTGGAATGCTCATCAGTTTCATCGGTAACAATAATAATTTAATAAATCGGCCTTTTTTAAATGTTCCCTGCTGCTGGGATATAGGCTTCCTCTCCGAGAGAGGGAAGAGGCCGTAATCCGCCACGCTGGCCCGGTGCGGGTTGGTGGATGTCACATGCCTTCGAATTAAGTGGTTCTAAGACATGCTGGTATCCTGTTCCTTCACCGTTTTTGGAGCAGTGTTGATGAAATAAATTACACAAAGTAAAGCGCCTGCCTGGGTTCGAACCCGCGACCTACAGTACTTAAGTCGGGGCCTACGTCCTACGTCCAGTTGTGAATGACTTCTGTCTGAAGAGATAAAGATTATTTATTTATTTTTGCGTATTGTAGCGCCTTCCCGCCTGTTTTGAGTTTTCACTTCTGTCGGTAGTCCTTATGACTGCCAGCGTTTTTTTTGTAGTTACAAATATAGCAGTAATATTAGTAAAGTTTATTTCGTGGCATTTTTACTTCCCGAACTTTAATTCAGCTGTTTTATACGGGCTTGATTTTAATAATATGAATAGTGTTATCTTTTTTTGTAAAAGAAGGTGGCTTACGAGCAAGCGGGTCACCTGATGTTAAGTGACCGCTACAACAGACATCCGAAACAAGAATTTGAGTCATCCCAGAGGCGTTGCCTACCTTTAATGGACAGAGGAGGTGATAGACAAGAAAACAGATGTTTCCTTCTGCTATCCATCCCCTCCTCATCCAGTCCTCTTCCCCTTTAATTCCTATTCTTATTAGGAAAGGGATGAGGACTGAAATTGGGCCTCCGACACCTCACTCATCAGACGAAACGCAGAAGGATACTTCTACTCCACGCCTGCCTTCTGTGAGGTCGTGGTGTTTAACCGGTCGAGCTGGCCCATACGAGCAACAGATGTTGTTGCAGGCTCTACCACTGTTAAAACTTAAAGTTATTAAAGTCCTTGTAAAAATTTTAAGCCAATGCCTTGTACTAGTATGTAGTAGACGACAGTTTTACTAAGAGTAGGAATAATTTACCATGAAATATAAAAGGCAATGTAAAATAAAGTACATATACAGTCGCAGCTCACTTCCGCCTAGCCTTTACACGACAACGGAAGTTTTAGCGTAACGCAGCTTACAACATATTCATAAGCCGTTCTATTTTCGAAGGTTTTCAAGTCTTTTACAAAAGCATTTAATGTACTAATACGTGGAGGGGTTTAAAAGATTAATTTATTAAAAACTAGCTAATCGTACCTGGCAGTTATAGCTTAAGGCTTCGACTGTCATACCTATGCCAATAAACCCCTTCCCCTTTTCTTATAAGGAAATAATGGGAATGGCAAGAGGATACGTATTAGGACTACACATACCTCTCTTCTGTGACGTCATGGTATTTCTCCTGTCGAAACTTTATATTCGGGCAACAAATGTTGATGGCTCTACCACTGTTACCTTGGGCTTCCACTGGCGTATAATCGTGTCGCAAACCAAGGTTTGTCACATATCTTTGAATAAAAGTGAGATAGCAATATGTTTTATGTGATTGTTTTCAATTGAACCAAGTCAATTCAATTAAACCACGGTTACTTATTATTTACTTAATTACTGGCAGTAGAAACATAATTAATCTGATAGTCAAAAGTCAAAAGCTTAAAGGGCCTAGTTTTGATTAAAATGAAGGAAGGAAGAGTGACAAGGTAAATTAATGTTTTAAAAATGAATGACAATATTGACATAACATCTTACCTTGTGTTCGTACAGCCGAAACATTCAAATGAAAACATGGTGTGAGGTCAGTTTTTTTTAAAGGACCGCTCATAGTTAACTTACGGTTATAAGAACTTATATCGATCAGATTGGTGACATACTAAAGGAAGACATTATGAAGAGTACCTATGCATGCGTTGATGTATGGTTGAGAAGCGAGAGAATTGTTCTAGGGCAGTCCAATTATAAATCCGTATTTCTGTCTACATCTCTTGGTTGAGGGGTGCTTATACATGCCTTAAAGACATCGTTAGCGTATTCGGTTATATAATTTTAAGAATTGCATCTTTCCTAATAGATAAGGCATGGCGGGGCGAGCTTCGTAACACTGCACAACGCCGCCAGTTATCTCGATGACGTTACATCGTAGTTACGCGTCGGATCGCCTACGACCGCGATTGTCTATTCACTTTCGTTGACTGCTCGTGTGACCTTGAACAACGTCCTACTTAGACTTGGTAACTTGATATTAAAATCTGTTGAGGTCGTTTAATGATGTTGATAGTAAAATATTACTAATTAAAATGTCGTTAATGAGTAAATCATTAAGGTGAATTTTACGGATGGCCAGTCATCGACTTGTAGCCAAATTGTACAGTGAATCATTAATACAAGTTTTGTCATTGTTACGAAACATCCCCCCAAATAGGCCACATTTGTTGAGCACGGTCAGTTATAATTAAGCGATGAACTAAAGTCGTTGTGTTTAAATGTAGAATAGGACATTTTAAAACTTACGAATTAAAATATAGACAGTTTACCAATAGATATGGAGCTCACTAAAGTATTCTACGTCTGGACCTGTGTTACCTTCCTGGTGTTGCATTGTGTTTTGGAAAGCTCTAGCGAGCAGACCGCATTCGAATTGCCCGTGCAGTTGGTCGGGTTCCCATTCATTATAATGGCGGTGCGGGTAACCAACTTTATCAAGAAACTTTCGTATGCCTTAAGCCCAGGTAAATATTTACTTTTTGTTAATTGAATACCCTTCAGTTTAAGTATAAATTAACAGAAATTCACTATAATTATATATTTTTTTATTTAATTAAGGTTCGTTTAATTTCGAGCATGTATGCGTAGATGTATGAATGTAGAAGAAGCGAGAGGTGTGCCAGGATCGCGCCAAATGGAAATCCATGAACTCTGCCTACCCCTCTGGGTTACGGGCGTGAGCGCATGTTTATTTATTTAAAGTGAGTGGTTTCATTGGATTATATTCTCCCCTGGAATTTCATTCATTATTCGTTTAATTTTTATCTTATATAATAAGCAGAGGTAAGTCATCGTAATACTAAGTTTGACAGGGTCTTTTAAATAATTTAATAAGAGAAAGATTTATGCTTCAAAAATACCAATGTAGCGAGTTGATCTGTAACTTCAAGGACTTATATAACCCATTATGTTTGTAATATCAATGACCCCGTGGCCTGGTTTTTGGAATATCCAGTCGGTGCTAATATGGACGATCGAACTCTCGATTGGCGTTGTGAAACAGTGAGCAAGTTCCATAGAAGATCACTAAACCCTTACCATTGCACCCTGGGATGTCCATCGATGTACAATACACGGAATACCTTCTTTACCCCAGCAGGATATATTTATTTCTCTCTTGATAACTCAAAGAAACGTCCAATGTCCTTGTGTACATTTATTTTATATTACCTTTAAAAAACATTGTAACGAAATAATTTAAAACGGATTTACTCACATTCGCTTACATCTGTGCTGGTACCTTTCGGAAGTCCTTGAATCTGGAACGTAAGAAAAGCCGTTTATTTGAATTAATTATTTAGTTCATATTATCTCACGAAAGTTTTAACAATCTCTAATTCATTATGTATGGTATACTATAGTCAGATGGGGGTGGAAAATCCTGGAATGGAGGCCATGGATGGGGACCAGAAGTGTGGCCCTCCTTTCAGATGGACCGATGACCACATAAGGACGGCAGAAAGTCGTTGGATGCGGTGCGCAGAGGACCGCATACTGTGGAAGGCATTGGGGAAGGCCTATGTCCAGCAGTGGACTGATATAGGCTGATGATGATGATGATGATGATACTTGAGCAAACAAATCCGTAACCAAAAAAACTATGTTTAATCTGATGTTACAGTTTGTTTTTTGATTTGCCACTACCATCTTGATATCTATTTTTACGAAAGACGGAAGCATAACGTTCGTATGCTTTCTGCATGCATGCATGCATCTTTACTTCCATTCTAAATTGAGCTTATATGACCTCAGTTATTAATTAAGAATCAGAATTGTAGTAGTAGTCGACTAGCATTGGGGAGGGGAGGGAAAAGGAGGATCCTTTTTTCTGTTTATTGCCTCCTCTAGGCACTAAAATTATGACGCATCTGCAACTTAATTACTTGCTGTGGATGCCTATGGGTAGAGTGCCCGATTGTCTCGTATGCATGATACGAGACTTCCTTAGTAATCGAACGTTTCGCTACCGCGGCTAGGGAGTGCGCTCTCAAGCACACCCCGTTCGAGCCGGAGTGCCTCAAGGGTCGGTGCTAGGCCCAGTCCCTTTTAACCTCTACACCAATGACATAACGCGCGTACGCGGTGTAGAGCTAGCCTTATTTGCCGATGACACCTGCATTTTCGCGTCAGGCTGAAGGCCTGAAAAAAACCAATGGGTAGTGGTCCCTGAATATCAGATTAATCGTTTGCTTGTTTGCTAACTTCTTCTTTTAAAAAAACCTTGCGTGTTTCTAAATGTCAAATAACACACAGTTGTTTGTTCTCGGACAATGTACTGATGGTGATATGGCATTCCGTATCTTCGCCTACGTTGTGACGAACGTTCACTTAACACATAACAAAAACAAAGCGGTTATTTTAAGAAATCTCGTTAACATAGTCATCAACATGACGTGGAATTACAAAGTTCATTTATGACAAAGTACCAACGATACTGGAAAGTTAAGGAGTAAAAGGTTAGCATGGTATAGGCAGGGTTTGAGGAGGAAAGAATAACATTTGACAAGGAGAGTTTTAGATATGAATGTAGAGGGATATGTCGGTAAGGTTATTTCTTAGAAAAAATGGATGGATTACGTGAAAGGTGACATTATTAAGAACTGAACGACTGAAATGACGGATAATAGATCGTTCAGGAAGTCAAATACCTGTTATGCCGAACCCACACAAAACGGGAAAAGGGCAGTGAGATACACTTACGATAAAATAAACTTTTTACTTGGATGGTTTACTCATAAGAGACACACAGAAATAGAAGTCAAAATAAAAATATAGTACCGTTAAATATGAACATAAGTACTGAAGTTTTCAAACCCAAAAGATTGCCTCACAAAGAACAAGTTATTGGCTTTAGCAACTTCGAGATTGAATCAAGTAAAGAAACTAATACTAAAGAAAGAAAGATAATTAAGATTACAAAGAAATTAGTAAGGGAAAATACGTAGTAAAACTAGAAAATGTTGATAAAGGGATAAAAAGTAGAACCGAATTCTACCTGGGTCTGTTCTAAAACTGCCAAAGTGATGGTCAATTAAAATCAGTGGAGCCGCAAGCATGCATTTTGCCAACAAGAAAAAACAGGAGATACCATGTTAGGCATGCAGAATTACTAGTTGTACAAACAACGCCACAAGAAGAAGAAGTGGTAGAGACACAATGTTGACGATCCTTGCATGTTAGCCAAGGTCACTTTCCCTATGGAGTCGGGGAAACACCAAAGTGACAATGGAGGAGTATATAATTTTTATATGTATTTCTAGGTTTCATTCTGATGAGTAGGTTCCTTTCTCTTTCCCTTTTCAGTGCTCTCTTATCTCCATTCTCTCATCGGTTTTTTCTTACATCCCATTATAATGCTTGCCACGTAAGAAATAGAATAATATCTATAGTTAGCGGGGATCTTGTTCCGTACTTGTTCAAGGTTTGCTATTTGCTTGCTTATGTAAACCAGGTACAGTATACACCAAAAAGATAAATAATGTAATACTTTAAAATAAGTATGTTAGTCTATACTTTATCGAAATATTTAAATAAAAATCAGTGTTTGTGTGCTTCTTTGTTCGTCCTCTATGCGTTTCTAAACAATTTTTCGGATTGCGATGAAATAGTGTTCCGAGAACGCCCGCTATGGCCCAAATAACCTACATAAATAAAATAAAATAAACGATTTTAATTAAACTCAGTACACAATGTTTTCATTTATTCTAAAATACATCAATAATTTTGACTTATAAAGACTTAAATGAAATAAAATTAGATGAAACTTTTTGCTGTGATTATTCTAAATATTATTTATCAATTGAGGCAATCCAGAGAAAATTTTTAACCTACCTTGATTATAGAACGCATAAGAGATCTCAGAACTATAATGCAAGATGCAAACGCTATCATTTTCTTCCTCTTTCTGTACGACGAGACATTAACGACGTATGCTTCTATCTCAAGATTTGTAACGGCTCAATAGACTCTCCTGAGTTACTGTCTAATGTAACTTTAAACGTTCCCGCAGCGAAAATGCGCAGAAGGAAACTGCTTTCTGTGCCTGCCACTCGTACGAACTATAGAGGTAGCTATTTTATGTTTAGGACTGCCAATTATATCAATTCGCTTGGCACGGATATAGATCCTTTTTGCACTTCACCAAATTCAGCAAAGAACATATTAAGCAAAAAATACTTCACTAACATGGCCTAAGCCTTATACTATTTTTGATTGTAAACATTTGCATTGTTTGGTCGCTTATTCTACATAATTTAAATGTGGAGACTTTTAATTGGCTGTATTTAATTTATTATTATGCTGTATTATTATAAGTAATAGCTGTAAGTTTTCCTAATAAAATAAAATAAAATAAAAATAAATTCTAAGATATTTCAAGAGACTTCAATACAGAATGCGCAGCCAATTTTTTTTTCTTCCCGTCAATTCAACGTCTGACGGGTGCACCTAGTTGTTTATAAAAATAATCTTCTATATACGCAAAAGTCGATGTGTGTATGTATGTTTCTTTTAGACTCCGAAAGGGCTGGACCAATTTCTATGAAATTTACAGGAAATGTTCAAATTGGCCAAGCGGGTGATCCTGTGATTTCCGTGTTTGATAGCGATAGGATCCACATAATTAAAGTTACCACGGCGAAGCCAGCGCGAATCGCTAGTATTTAATAAGTTAAAACTTTTGGCCCAGTTCCCAATTAATTTACTGTCACTTGCACGCGGTGACATAAGAGCTTACCAACGAAAGTATATCGAATAGTCGACGGGGAAGGCGCGTTCGTACAAATAAAACAGTACAATCTTTGCCACTTGACGTTACAAACGTCAAATTTAGTAATGTAACATTTAAATGTATACCTTGTTTCATAGCAACATTTGATTTTTGTAAGGAAACATACGTTATTTACATGGCGGCCATTACACTTTTTATAACTTCTTCGGAAATCCTGTCATTTTGTGGAAATCGTGAGATAAAGTGAAATAAAATCGTGTAATATTGATAGCTAAATTTATAAGGTAATATGTGAAGAAGTTGTTTTTCGAAATTTACGAATTTTAACGTTTAAAAAACTTTGTTTACAAAAATCACATCTTGCTGTGAAACAAGGTATAGTACTTTTTTATTAAATTTAATTGTACATTTTATATAAGTGTGACAAAACGTATTTCAATTGAATATTTATAAGTTGCATGGTGGTTGGAGTTATGTTGTGAAACTATTCAGCGTAACTATTCCGTACATTGTAACGGTGGTGTTTTGTTCTATTGTTAATGTGACTTTGTGCGAAATGGAGCCCGGTCGTATGTTGAACACTCTTCTTGTGCTCTCTGCATTATTATCGAATTATCTAAGTTTCGGTCAGCAAACAGATTTCGAACTACCCGTGCAGTTAGTTGGTTTCCCTGCTATTGTGGGAGGTGTTAGGTTTACGAATTTCTTAAAAAAACTTGCATATTCTTTAAGTCCAGGTGAGTACCTTTCAAATTTATTTGTGTACGCAGTATTTAAAATAGAAATTTCTTTGTTTATAAATCGGTAATATAAGAAAGCTTAAATTTTGTATTCCTCTTGCTTATAATTGTCTTCTAGAACAATTTCTTATGTAAATTTCAGTCGTCTAAGTAAGTTTTATGAAATAATATTTTGTTGAATAATAAATTAGTGACAGTAATATTGTTGTTCTTTTTTGATTTTATTACTGATGTATCGATTATAATTAAGGTAAATTTAGTAAACATTGTAACAACTTGTAGTTTTTGAATTAAAATAAGTAGTAAAGTGGTATTATTTAATTATCATTCATGTTAAAATGTCGTTTCTTCCACAATTAAGATAGTGTGGGACCATCTTTTGTTTTAATCATTTCTTTAGTCATTGCAGTCCTGGCATCTTAATAATGACTTTTTAAAATTTTGGAAACATTATGTACTTTCGAAGGCTAAAGCCAGATGGTTAACGTCCTGCCGAACAAAGAGGTGGTGGCTTCGAAACCGCCATTCGACTATTGGCGAGGACCATATCTAAGGTTATAAACTTAGTTGGAATGGTTTAAAGAAATATAAGTAAATTATTTCAACAATTTATTAAATAAAAACTATATAAAAAAGGTATCTTGTGTCTTTAAATAATTAACTAAATTAAAGGGCTTAGTTTAGTTATGAGTTTTAGGCGGGGTGCCCGCCCTAAGGTTAGATTTATTATTTTAGTTAGGCAGTCTTAAATTATTATTATTAAATGTACACAGTCTTGTTAAGTGTGAATTTCAACGGCCGTAACAGCTCCTGTTCAAATTAAACACTCACTTACGCCTAATAATTACTTTAATAGCACACACTGTTTATAACACAAGAACTTTTTGTAAACTTTTTTTTTTTTTTTTTTTTTTTTTTTGTGACTGAAGGGTCACTGTTTGCCTTGAGGAGGCATTTACAGCTACACCGGGCTCGAGGCGGCAGGGCGCAGAGGGCGCCTAGCCTAAGCCTCTTTAAGAGTAACTTAGCTCGAGGGCTCCCTCCGTAGAGGGAACCTCGGCTCGGGCCGTTACTTTAATATTATTACCGGATTGGGAGGCCACCGAGCTCTTAGGTCGCTTCGGTGGACGCTCCATGGAGTGACTCGGCTCAAGGGCCCCCGAGAGGGGACCTCGGCTTGGGCTGTCACTCATTACGCGTTTAGCATTCCGATTCGAGGGTGCCCGAGAGGGCCGAGCCTCGGCTCGATCGGTAGCTATTATCTGACTAATATTACTACCACTTCGGAAAGCGTTAGCGCTGGGAGAAGAAGTGGCGGAAGAAACTCCAGCAACGCTTCTATCATGAGTAGGGGAGAAGAATCTGCCGGCTATGTGGCCGTATCGAGAAGGTAATAGCCGTCCTCGCCGGCGAAGACGGTGTGTGATTTGTTTGCGATGTTGTTTCATCCTAGCCTGAGCGATGGTTATTGCATCGTCTCGATAGTCGAGGACGTGCCTAGGTCGTCTATAATCGCGACGGAACGTACCGAGCGCGATTGGTTTGTAGGTGGCGGCACCTACGACTAACGGGTTGGGGTGACCGGCGGCGGAGTCGAAATAGCGACGCGACGCCAACTTCAGGTGTTGAGCTATGGTGGGCAGCTCTAAATCCACGTGTAAATCGATGTTGCGCATGAACCACGGCGAGCCAGTGGCCCTGCGCAAGAATCTGTTTTGGATCAGCTGAAGTCGGTGTATTTGTTTTGGGGAAATGTGCGCGAATACCGGACTAGCATATGTCATGATGGGCCGTACGACAGCTTTATAGAGTGTCACCTTGTTCCGGAGGGACATTTTACTCTTAAAGTTAATTAATGGGAAAAGGCGGCCTAGTACGAAAGCCGCCCGGTTCCTGACCCGGGTCACGTGAGCGGCGAAGTTAAGTTTATTGTCAAGGATGACACCTAGATATTTCACCTTATCTTCCCAGGGAATTGGGCTGTTCATGAGGTGAATGGATGGGAGATGCGTTAATGAATGGGCTTTCTTATGTCGCGAAAAGAAAAGGGCCGCGCTTTTTGCTGGATTAATTTCGATCCTCCATTTCCGGAACCACGCACCGAGAGTGGTGGCTGCGGTCTGGAGGCGTCGACATATAGCGTCAGGCTGAAGGCCCGACGTGAAAATGCAGGTGTCATCGGCAAATAGGGCTAGCTCTACACCGCGTACGCGCGGTATATCATTGGTGTAGAGGGTAAAGAGGACTGGGCCTAGCACTGACCCTTGAGGCACCCCGGCTCGAACGGGGTGCGCTTGAGAGCACACTCCCTCGACGCGGTAGCGGAACGTTCGATTGCTTAAAAAGTCTCGTATTATGCATACGAGACGGTCGGGCATTCCGTACTCGTATAACTTGTATATGAGGCCGTTGTGCCAGACTTTATCGAACGCCTTCGCCACGTCGAGGAAGAGGGCTCCAGTGTTATAGCCGCGTTGGCGTTTGGAGAGAATGTGCTCCGTGATGCGATGCACTTGATTGGTACACGAATGTTTGGCGCGAAAGCCGAATTGTTCAGGGATTGGTAGTCCTTTGGTATTCATAAAGGTACGTAGGCGGGCTAATATTAGGCGTTCATAGATCTTCCCAAACGTTTTGAGAAGACTTATGGGTCTATATGACGTGGGGTTCGTGGCCGGCTTTGAGGGTTTGAGGAACCCTATGACCTCAGCATCTTTCCACTCGCTGGGAAAGACACCTTTGGTCATTGCCGCGTTATAAATAAGAACTAGTAGCTGTATAATAGCAGCAGGAAAGAGTTTGGTCACCCTATTGGTGATACCGTCTGAGCCGGGGGCTTTGCGTGGACGCAAGTTCTTAATTATTTCCTTAACTTCGTCGAATGTTACCGGGGGAACGGAGTCGCGAAGCGGGTCGTGTTTTCTCCGATCGACCTCGCTGTCCACCATTCGGAGGTGGGCAGGGTCGACCGGTAGGGTACTGGGAGAGCACTGGGCCTCGAGGCTGTCAGCCAGACATTCGGCTTTTTCTTCGTCCAGCATGGCTGGCGTCATGTCTGGGCGTAAGAGCGGCGGCATCGTGGTATACGTGTCGCCTTTGAGTGATTTGGGAAGCCGCCAGAATGCTAAATGGGATGGCTTTAAATTATTAAGTGTTGTATCCCACCTTTCGTTCCTGAGGGCGGCTATGCGTGCTTTCGATTCACGCTGTAGTTTACGTAGCCGCTTTCGGTGCGATTCGGTGGGATACATATCATAAGCTCGGGTGGCCGCGTTCTTACGTCTCAGCAAGTCCCTGGCGTCCGGGGGCAGCTCCCAGCGATGGTTGTCCATCACTGGGATCTGCCTCGAGCAGTCCTCGATGGTATTTTGGACATAGCTTGTGAGAGATCCGATTGCGACGCCCATGTCTTGCTCATTAATTATTTGGTCGGGGACGGAATCAAGTTGCGGCGAGTCAATGTTCTGTAGCTTAGCACTGAGCTTGTGCCAGTCCACGATGGTCTTGGTTTGGGGCGAGGCTGGCGCAGAAGGCCCTAGCCGTAGTATTACTGGTCGGTGATCCGAGTGAAGCTCGTGAATCACTTTTATTTCGCGTAGGTTGAGATTAATATTTTTGACAATTGCTATATCAAGCACATCCGGTGTATGTTCCACTGTGTGAGGGTAATGAGTAGGCTCTATGGGCGCTACGATTTCGAAGTCGAGTAAGTCCGACAGCGAGTCGAGCGCGCGACCTCGTGTGCTGATCTTAGTTGAGTTCCATCGGATGTGCTTACTATTAAAATCGCCGGCAAGAATAGTAGCTCCTCCTAAGGATAGAAGGGCTTCGAAGTCTGAGCGCAAGATAGTTGCGCTTGGTCTACAGGGAAGGTAAACCGAAGCTATCGTTATGGGGGCATGGCCTGTCATGGCTAGCTGGCAGATCGAAGCCTCTAAGTGCGTTAGCGCGGGCGTGTCGATCGGTACGCAGTGCAGGGATTTTTTATAGTAAACCATAGTGCCGCCGCCCGGGGCGCCGGCCCTATCGTTCCTAACGACTTTATAATTTGGGACATTCGGGTCCCTTGTTGCAGGCTTAAGAAATGTTTCCTGCACGAGTAGTACGTCGACTTGGTGGTCACGGAGGAAGTTACAAATTTCTTCGCGTTGTGTTTTGACGCCGTTCGCGTTATAAAATGCTACGTTAATCGATTGCGGTTTAACTCGACCATTATTGCGCGCGAGGGTCGGAGGACTATTTTTACTTTTAGTTTTATCTTTCTCTGCAACGGCTAATTAAACTCAAGAGCACTAACAATGTGCTTGTATTTACGAATTAAATATAGACGCGTGCCTATATTTCCGGATGCGTTTAAGTACTCGTCGGCGAAGGTGAGGACCTCCTCCATATCTAGGCTTCCTAGCCTGTTTAGAGACTCGAATGGATTGGTCTCTGCCGTTTTTACGGGTGCAACCGGCTTGGCGGGTGCCGGTTTATTACCTGCGTGATGAGGAATCGCGGTAACGGTGGGGCTCGGCTTGAACCACGCGGAGGCCAGTGGAGTGGTTGTTTGCCACGCGGGGCGCAGAGGAGGGAAGGATGCCGATGTTGGCACTGGTTGGGGACGTCTTACTGGCTGGCGAGATGGTTGCTGGGGCTGCTGTTTACGCTTGGGTGCTTTTGGGCACCCAAGGTAATTAGCAGTGTGTCCCTGCGATTGGCAGAGGACACAGGCGGGGGGGCCAAAGGTGGCCAGTTGTGTTTTGTCCTTCGGACGGGGACAATCAGAGGTGCCGTGGTCACCTAGGCACTTGACGCACCTAGGGCGGGCGAAACAGTTACGGGCTGCGTGCCCGTACATTTGGCACTTGTGGCATTGGCCCGGTAGAGCGCCTTTACGCGGCGGCTCCACCACCAAGCCACTAAGGCCGCAGATCGACTTGATGTCGAAGATTGATTTGCCCTCAGGCGTGAGTTCTAAGTGAACTTGCACTAGATCGATAGGGGCTCGAGTACGTCTATTCGTCATACGATAGACACCTAAGACTGGGAGTTTTTGGTCCTTAAGGGACTGGGCGATTTCCTCTAGCGGGATTTCCTTAGGGATGCGTTTTACAACGACCCTTAAAATGCGATCTTCAGCGAGTGTGTAAGTATGGAAGTACACCTCCTTTTCATGGAGGAAGCGGGCTACGTGCCGGAAAGCATCAGCAGTCTCGAGCTGCATTTTGATGCCTTGGGCCGTCGCTGTAGCGGCTATTTTATATTTGTTGGACATGGCCGACTGTATCATCGGCCATTTGTCCTGGGCTTGGACGTATATTGGGGGGGGGCCTTTTGTCCTGCGGCGCGCGAGGCGCGGGGGGACCTTGTGGTACAGCTGGGGCGGCAGGCTTAACCTGCGGGGCTGGGGTAGGCTTGGGCAACGCTACGGGGATTGCCATAAGGGCGGGGATGGGGGCTGAAGTGGGCTGAGACGGTCCAGCTACCGCGTTGGGCTCTGGTTTGTGTGCCTTTGATGGCACAGGAGAGGAGGCTAATGAGGCAGCGGGGGAAGAGCGCTTCTTGCGCTTCTTTTTGTTTTCGACGACCGTAAATAGGCCGCCTTTGTCCTCGGGATTTTCGGGGGATAGGGGAGAATCTAACTCCATTTCCGAGTCGCTGGAGCCGGAGGAGGACGCGGCGCTTGAGACGGCTGAATGGGGCCTGGTTTGCGCGCCTAACTGAGAGGCCGTAAATGCCTTAAAAACGTCCGGGAAGTTCTCCCGGATGAACTCCAATAGGGCGCTTGCTTCCGCCATTTTGTCTGACGTTACTCTGAAGCTCCTAACTATCCTACTTTAGTAAGCAGGCGGTCCCGGTGGGAGGCCGGGGTGTGTATCCCTAGCTCCCTCCCTGCTGGGTTAGGCAGGGAGGATGTGTGCCTACTGCGTGTAGCCCTAGTGCGTCCGAGTGCCGATCTTATTGTGCACTCGGGTGTGTACTTAGGTACTAACTATAACTACCCGTGGGCTCTAAATGGCCAATACGTGGACCAACATTGACTAGGGCACTACCCAAGGCCAGTGGTGGAGGTCCCTTCCGAATTTCGCGGTTCCCAGACGGGGAAACGCGGGCGAACGGGTCTACCTGACTAGCTTCGTTGTCACCGTTAGGTATCCGCTAGGGTTTTTTCAAAATGCGTCGCTAAGTTGTTGTTCCGCGCAGTCAAAACTGCACTTCGCAACGCCTTGCACACGCTGTTCCCAGAAACGGAAACAATAACAACCTAATTAAGACGTTAACGTTCCCAAGAAACGAGAAATTCACTTGCCAGATGGCCGGCGCAATAAAAATTACGCCGAACAGGCGGCTCGCGAACAAAGGGCGGCGGCGTGCTAATGACGCGCACCTGCACGGCGGATGGCCCGACTTAAGTCAGGCAGAGCGACAGATGTTGAGCGCGAACAAAGCACGTCCGTTCGGCTCGACGGTCTGTAGCGGAGTGTTTTTGTAAACAATTCGATCCAAGACTATATCATTGTCAGTAAAATTTTAGAAAGCCTGCTTTGATTATTTGCACTTTTGGTACAACGCCATCTAGTATACAATAGATAAACTAAAGTGACTTAACAATATGACGTACATATAAACTAATACTTAAACATATCGCCACCCAAGAACTACTATAGTTCTTTATATCTAATTACAACTATCAGAATCAGCCAGAGGCAATGGACACAGTTTGGCAATAGGTCGTTTAAAAATATTATTTTTATATTGCAGAGTCACAACTCTGGTAATACCATCTGCACCTGGGTGTTTCTGAACAATGCGTCCCAAAAGCCATTTTCCAGGTGGCAGTTTATCGTCTTTTACCAATACAACAGTGCCTAAGGGAAGCTCGGCTTGATCCTTATTCCATTTGTAACGATGTTGCAATGTGGTTAAATACTCAATCTGCCATCGTTGCCATAAACATTGCACCATACGTTGGATAAGATGCCATCGATCTAAGGGGCTGAGTTTAACATCAATCAAATTTGGTTCGGGAACACCAATTAAAGGCTCTCCTACTAGAAAGTGTCCAGGAGTTAGCGGAAGTTCATCTGATGACGAATCAATAATAGTAAGAGGTCGGGAATTTACACAGGCTTCAACTTGTGTGATAAGAGTTGTTAACTCTTCAAACGTTAAGAAAGTCTGCCCAATGACACGTTTCAAATGACCCTTTACGCTTTTCACACCAGATTCCCAGAGACCGCCAAAATGGGGGGCGCTAGGAGGAATAAAATTCCAATGGGTTTGATCGTTCGCTAGAAGTTCAGAAATCTCAATGACAAGTTGAGATTTTGAATTCTTGAATGCAAGATCTAATTCACGTGATGCACCTATAAAGTTAGTTCCACGATCACTCCAAATTTCCTTGCAGTAACCGCGTCGAGCTGTAAAGCGTCGAAAAGCAGCAATAAAGGCAGCAGATGTGAGGTCAGAAACTACTTCTAGGTGTATGGTCTATTATTTTCAAAATCCAATTGATGAATCCCCAACAACCTTTGATATAAGCTAAGCAATATCTGTGTAATAATTTTGCTTAAACTTAAGTAACATAAATATGCTTGTAACTTTATTTCCAGCTACATACAGATCAAGAGCTCGCCGGGAACTGTTCTACGCGGGCCAGTCAATGGACCCGTTGGACGCGCAGGAGGTCGAGAAGTACATAATGGCCGAGTTCGGTGCCAATGCGTGCGTGTTTGACAGGATCTGTACGCACTACGCCTCCAACGCGAGGGTGCAGCCGCGACATCAACTGGACTGGTCCGATGTTTTCAAGTAAGTGATTTATACGTACTTATTTCCGCAGTCACATGTCCTCTCCTGTACTGTAGTAATGTGTTTAAAATTTCGTGATGACTGGTTGCGTAGCTGTCAGTGTCTTGACCGGTGCACTTGACCGTTGGTTTTGTATTAGTATAATATATCACACGGGTATAACATATCTTTATTATAAAAATATAATTGAAAAAGTATAACCTAATATCGGTTGCCATGGTAATGTTTTGACAATAACAAAAGTTTGACATGTGTCACCTATAATCCCAAGCGAAACGCGAAATCAAATCGTAAACATTTCCGGCAAAGAAGACGAGAAACAAGAAAAAATTAGGAAAGGGCAGTCTGCTCCTATTAATCTTTAACCAATACTTGCTAAAGGCGTGATGAAAACATATATAAATAGTTAGGAACCCATATTAATATTAGTATTAGTTACAAAAGAGGTGCAAAAACCGCATAACGACCTTGACCCGGCCGCCTTCTGAAGTTTCTATTTTAAAAACGTCAAATTCAAATGAGTTTCAATGGCACGATTGACGTGAGGTGAATTTGGGTCAGCGAGCGGTGACGTTGCGTAAACGCTGCGTACTACCGCCGTATACAGACCGCAAGTGGGTCGTCGATGTAACACTTGCAGACGCAATCGACAGGGTCAGTGTGCTGACCAGTCACGTATACATCGCATTCGACAATGTTATAATGTTTGGTAATCTTAGAATGTTCTATACGTGTGTGACAAGTATTGACACTTTTCTATAAATATGTTATTGATTAAATTGGGAGATCTCCTTGAAAACATTAAATTACGCGCGACTCTTTTCAAGAAGAGAGTGTAATTCTTCCTTAAAGGCCGGCAGTGCATTTGCAGTTCCTCTGGTGTTGTAGGTATTCATGAGTTCGGGTGATAACATATTAGGCGACCATTGCTCGTTTGCCCTCTTATGCTACAAAAAAGTGTGGAAGCTTCTTTAAAGGACGATGTCGAATGGGAATTTGGTTATGTGGTATAGTACTGTTATACTATACTGCAACTATAGGCCTTGCGTTAATTGCATGCACTAGGTTAGTGTTGCATTGCATTCAACGTCCGAGGCGAGCCAGTGTTACATAACGCTTGGTACTTTCACTGCTCTTATGGTGTGCACAATTCAAGCTAAAATAGACTTTATTCTCTTGTGCTTGAATACCTATTCAAACGTCGTTTAATGTCTCAATTTGCTAATTGGCGCCACTAAAGTATCTTTATGAAATGAATAAGATGTGGGATTACATTTGATATCTCTTTTTTTAATCCACAGACAATACCGTCAGTCGCAAGACCAAGCCAAAGAGCTGTTCCTACTGAGCGTGTTCCTCGGAGACATCGTGGGCTCGCCGCAGCTCTGCCACCAGCTGGGCAAGCGGCGCCCGTGCGATGAAAGCCTACTTACATCAATCATTTCATAGCAATAATTACATAGTAGCAACAAACTTACCAACCGGTTAAAATGAAACGGTCGGTTTGGATAACAACAACACATTACCTCACAGCCCTTAACTGCTGGGCCTAGAGACCTTATATATCTGTTATTACGTGGGGTACTATAGACGATGTTTGTGCAATTGCTAAGTCGGATTTCAAATTGCAAATCTAAACGGGTAGGAATATATTCCTTGTATATGTTACAATTAAAACATGTAACAATTATAGTTGTGGTTTCAGAGGGCCATTTCAGTTGAAGGTAATATCAAGGAATAAACTAAAATAATATGATTTCTAACTAATCATCCACATTAAGATACAGCGATTTCTCCATTAACAATAAGTACTATTGTTTAAAAAATACAGGCAGTGATAAGGACTGCCGACAGTAGTGAACACTCAGGCGGTAAAGCGAGACAATAGTTAAAATTAAATGAATAATTAACAAAAATGAACCGTTGTCTCTTTACAATAGAATTCAAAATATAATACAAGAAAATTAGATGAATAAAAATTCGTCGAAAATGTTCGAAATTTAATATAAATAATAATAATATTACCGAATATCGTCTAACGCGGATAAAAAAGTTTTCGCTTCAAAAATTGTGATAGAAAACTGAATAGATTTTTAAGGTCATTTGTTATTTAACACAATAACTTGTTATCGTATTTTAAGCTCACTTTATTCAATGAGTTGATGTTGGTTCCTGAGGACTTTTGCAGTCGCTAAGAAAATATTTATTACAAAATCTTATTCGGCTTGTCCTATCTCAACATCATCTTGCTCTTTTCCGACTTATGTAGGGTCGGCATAGTATAACGGAACTCCATACAGCTATAGTTTATACGGCCGCCTGATGTCAATCCTCCTCGTGGAATAATTGATAATACTTAAGTCTTATTTTTTGGTTTTATATGCGCATATATTTTTCGTGGCTAAAAGCAGTGCTTTATTCTAGCAGGTTTTACTTTACAAAATAGTAACCGTGAATTTTTCAAAGACGAGATAAATTAATTAATTGCTAACTAACTACTACATAAATGTTGTCTCCAGCGCGTTGACCACCAAATAACTAAATGGGAATGGTCTAAAGTACACACAGACGCGTTCATTGTGCGTCACTGTGACGTCAGCAGCGGGCGCAACCGCCGTTCCAAAACTCGCCAAGTTTATGCGCATATAAACATCTATCTAATGTCGCAAGAACCGGGTAAGTAGGGTTCATGCCTTTTCTTGAGTATATCAGTTACACACTGGACATAGCTGACTGGCATACATCGCAATTGTATCTCAAATACAGATTATAAATATCAGTAATAGTTGCTAAGAAAATGACTAATATGTTTTACTTACTGCTCCCCGTGGTGTATAGATAGACAAACAAAAAATATAACTAATAGTAAAGCTTTCTGTCGGTATAACAATTTTTGAAATTCGGCTTAGCAGTAGTTTAGTTTACCCTGTTACAATCCGAGTTGAAAGGCGTAATAATTTCCCAAATTGTATCAAACACTTTGTACATGTGCAGTCAATATAAAATAAATAATAATTTAATTCTTTGCGAATGTAACGTGTGGCGGTGAGGATTACAATTTAACATAAGGACTTGAAAAGTGGATAAGTTAATCATAGTAAGGGCCTGTTTCACAATGTCCTGAATAAGCTACTTTCCACTTATCTGACGAATAAGTCATCGTTGGCGTTTCACAATCTCCAAATAAGCTTAGCTGCTTAATAAAGTGCCAAGTAAATTACAGGTTGGATCATCCGTCAACTAAGAATGTTATAGTTTTTTAACTTATTTTAATAGTGATTAAATTTAAAAAAAACAATTATGCTCTCACATGTTCCGTAACTCGAAACGTCAGGTCAGGTCAAAATGCGATTTGCCATCTCGGACTTACAAGTAACAAATTGACACATAAACTTCGTTTGTGAAATGCAAATATTTTGACGGGAAGTTTGTCAGTTAATTTATTTGTCAATTAGTTATTAGGCACTTTATTCAGACATTGTGAATCAGGCTTTAACACCTTCTTCATTATTCTTTTTACAAATTGTCCATTCCTTCAGCAAAGTGCAGAAAGTCATTACTGGACACTAATTAATGTGATGATGGCCGTATAAGATACAGAAAAAGAAGATAAAAGACAAAGAAAGTGTAAGAACAGCTGTACTTCTGGAATGAAATTTCAGTTTTTTCTTTAAAAGTGTGGTGCTGTACTAGGTGTACATAAATTATTCCATAATTGCCTGATAAACAAATATCTCACTCTCTCTCTCTCCCTTCTACATTGATAACCGTGTGCAGCGGAAAACATACACACGTAGCATGTTGTTATCTCGTTCTTTCTCTATGTAAAAACTGAGAGAGCAATATGTTTTGTATGAATATTTTTGGCACGGTGATAAAAACATTTTGCTAATATAGATCTTTAATTTTAATAAACACTGTGAATTCTTCCATAGAAACGCCACTGTAATGAAACTTATATTTGTAATGAATCTAATTCTGTATTTCTTTCCAACGAAATTGTGTTTTATTGGTGTTATAATTTAGTTTTTTTTTAAATATGTAAGCAGATTTACGAAATAAATTTAACTTAAATAGTCGTACTAGAGCGTAATTTTTATGGGCCGCCTGGACTTTGCATTGCAGGATAAAGCAACACAGGAATCCGCAACAAGATAATGAGTTACCTTTAATGGAGAGAAGAGGAGGGGATAAACAGAAAAAAGGATATTTCCTGTTCCTCTCCATCCCCTGTCCCGTCAAATCTTATAAGAAAGGGAAGAGGAGTAGAATTAGGGGTTCAGCACCTCATTCTTATGGTGAAATGCAAAATACTTCTTTCACGCCTGTCTTCTGTGAGGCCGTGGTATTTCACCAGTCGAGCCAGTCCGTTCGTCCAACAGATGTGGGCTCTACCACTGTTAACATAGGCTCTGCATTGGAAGGACCTTCAACGAGTTGCTCTACTGCATATTCCACAATAAGTACGTATTTACCTACGTCGGCATTTTACGCCAACGCCAATTTCTTATGTTTTACTTGCACAAGGGAACAACTAAAAATATATATTTATGTGTATGAGGCGCTATTAAAAAAATATGTAATCTTTTAATAATAACAGAGAAAAATAGGAAAAAGAATATTGAGTTATGGTGACTATTAAAATATGGTACCACTGTTACTTGTTTCAATCTATCCATCGATAGATGGCGGTTTGAAAGCTCCTAAACTGTAATTTGAAAATAATATGAAAACATAATACTACGTGGAAACATAAACGAAAAAGTGATAGTTATTTTCTATAAAAATATTACATCATAGTTGGTTGTATTTCTCTTGCGCCGAAATACTATTTTGCCTTGCAATCGCACTGGGGTCAGGCATGCGGACTGCGGACGTAATGGCCAACCATCAGCAAATAGAGGAATATGAATAAGTAGGAGATATCACTTATTTTATTGTTTGTTAAAATGTACAAAACTAATAACGTGACAATTAATAAACATTTTTCAGCCGAGAAAAGGCACATATGAGAAAGGATTTTATTAAACGAAAAGCAATATTTTAATTACATCTTGAAATCAGACAAAGGCAGAGCTTATTTTATTTAATTGGCTTACTGCGTCGTCCGAATTCATAACAATTTGAAGATGATATGCAAATATAACTTAATGGAATAACGCCATCTATCGGTATATTACAAAAATATTTTAAGTACTTTCAAATCCAAACAGACATTGCAGAACTAATGTATACTCTGGTAGGATAGATGGCTCTATATTAATATACGATTTATGTAAATGATGTTAACGGAAGTTATTGGAATAAGTAAAAACTGTATGTTAAACAATTAATACTTCATAGCAAAAGCATGGATGACCTTAGACCGCCGCTTTATATGTTATTTTATGAAATAAAATTATTCACTAATAACATAAAAAGAAAACACAGGAGTATTTTATGTTAAAACACACTGCGTGATGTTGGCTTTTTGTTATTTTTTTCTTTTGAAAAATTACAAGCACGCAATAAATAGCAACGTAAACTTCTTGTTGATTCGATATGTAATTTTTATAAGAAACAATTTTAGAAAACTTTTTAATTTTTATTTCCATACACTTAAATATTATTATCATTAAATTTAACAATAATTGTGCGTTAAATAAGAAAATACTGTCGCCAACGTCCATACCACGTTGAATACACCGGTTCTCGTCCGATCACCGAAGTTAAGCAACGTCGGGCGCGGTCAGTACTTGGATGGGTGACCGCCTGGGAACACCGCGTGATGTTGGCTTTTTGTTAATTTTTTTTTGAAAATCGACAAGCACACAATAAATAGCAACGTAAACTTCTTGTTGATTCGATATGTAATTTTTATATGAAACAATTTTAGAAGACTTTTTAATGTTTATTTTCATACACTTACATTAAATTTAACAATAATCGTGCGTTAGATGGGTTAACCTGGGAACACCGCGTGAAGCTTGGCCAGCTAGGTACTAACAACGCTATCGCTATCACTTCGCTGTCTACCCTCGTAAGGCAAAAAAACGTGGCAGCTTCTTTATTTTACGATGCGTGAGTTAAAGAAAGTCATTTGATGAATGCGTCGTTTATTTAAAATCATTTTTTTAGCATATACAATAGTGGCATAGCCTTTAAGGTACAAACATTACAAATTTAACTCTAGCATTGTTCTTACTTTGATCTAAAACTGTCGTATCATATATTATCACATCGGACGCCTTAAGGCGAACACGTATCAGTTCACAATTAATGTCATAAGATTGTCGATACCGCAACTTAATTCTAAATAACTACATACACAGACCAACTATTTCATTACCACATATATTTACATTAATAACAAATATAAATCTTTAGCTTACACAAAAAATTAAAAAGTCAAATCACATAGTATACTAAAATATAATATAACGTTTCTATACTAATTACATAATACTTGTCGTTTATTTGGCCTCGCATATTTGTGCTAGTGTTTTAAATATATAAAAGGGCCTGTCAAGTTATTATGAGATCAGGACGACGGGGTAAAGTCTATTGCCTTGCATCAAAAGAAATTGTCGATCGTAAGGCATTCGGTGATGGAAAAAGAAAATCCCGGTAGACCGTTAGTTATTAAACTAAATTCAATGTCATAACAATGAATGATTGATTTCACAACAATGGGTGTATTCAACAACGTTCCAACGTCCGTTCAGTTAAACAACCTAGCGCCTTCACTAAACCAGTTATAACTAGTAGTAGGAACAAAGGTTGTTTTTATAGACATGAAGCTACTAGAAAACATAAAATTGTCACGTTAATTTATATATCAAGTTTAATTGTCAAATAAAATTAGACCTCGAAGTCGTTGATCTATCGATTATGTTAAAAATTTAAACTGGAAATAATCAGGCATCGCTCTAGACATGTCATATTTTATCACATATTCACGCACCGTAATTTCTTGTCGGGCACACGAGAAGCGAATTGGAAACTCGGCACCACCGCCTTGGCTTCTTGTTTTGGTTCCTCTTTAATGTCCTCTTTGTCGCCCATCAATGTCTTCAAGCAAATCCTCATATCGGCTGCGAATTTCCTAACGAGTCTTTCTAGTGAGAAGAGATGTTCATCTAACGCTTCTGGAATTTCATCTCTCATGAAGTCTGCTAATTTTAAAAGGTACTCTGCATTGGATCCGGACGAACCTTGGCATTCTAATATTTGTTTGGCTATATCAGGTAAGGGCGCTGCCCCGAGCCAATGCCTGTTTTCTGGAAGCGCTATGTAGAGTAGTGCATCTTTTCTGTCTGTTTGGTAGTAATTATCACTAGTGCGGCTAGTGGAAGCGAAGAGGCGGGGCCGAGGATGAAAGTTGACGGTGTAAATTCTGTAACCCCCGAGTTTACATTCTCTTGTGGAGAGATAAGGTAGAGCCGCCTTGTTTTCTGCTGCTATTAAAAATGCTTTTCCCCAGGTGATGCCCTGAAACAAAAGAAAATAAATTAAATATGTGCAATAAATGAGTCAGTAAAATATATAATTGTATATCGCATTGATGATAGGGGTAAACATCAAGTTCCACAAAGGAATAATGCTGTTTCCTAATTTCAATATTCCGTCAAGGTTGCGGTATCCATATTTATGTTTTGGGAAGGGTTTATTTACAACATTTCCAATGAAAGTATAAAAAGTGTATTACACTTGCCGCTATGTATTGAAATTGTTTGTTTACAACAATCATACCTTGCTATGAAACAAGGTATATGAAACAAGGCGAGTTGCTATTTCTGAAGCAACAAACTTTATTTATAACGAACTTTGACGTGGTGTTGCCAGTCCTATTCTACGAAAATCCTAAATGGCACTGTGTTGCAATAATTTGTCACACTCGTATGCATCATACGTCAACGTCCTGCCCGTCTAGTCGCTTGCAGATAAACCGTGGCGTCTTAATTACTTGACTCATGACTCCCTTCTGAGGGAATTTACCATATGGTAATACAAAACAAACAATTTGCAATAATTGCAATTTTTTTTTCAAGCAAGCAGTTCACCGGATATCAAGTAATGACTCATAAGCATATGCAACAGGCTAACGAGTTGCAGATCCGTTGCCTACGTTTAATAGACAGAGGAGGGAATAAACAGAAATTGGTTATTTACCTTTCATATTCATCCCCTCCATCGTCAAGTCCTCTTCCCCTATTCATCCTTTTCTTATTAGCAAAGGATGGGAAGGGGAAGAAGACTAGAATTAGGCTTCCGGCTCCCCACTCATCAGACGATACGTAGAATACTCTACGCCAGTCTTCTGTGAGGTCGAGGTATTTTACCTGTCGAGCCGGCTCATTCGTGCAGAAGGTGTTGGGGGCTCTACCACTATTGGCGAATCACAACGACTTCTGAGATTACTGACGTAAATTGAAAGTATTTATACATTCAAGAATCTATCTCATACGGCTTCATTAGTGATAGCAACGTTCTTGTAAACCATCTTGTGCAAGTTCATTGTGATTCACTGGTATTTTTAACATTGTGATCTACTCAAGATATGTACTTCAATTAACGGTCTATCTTTTGTCGTATACATTCACATATATAAATGAATACATCAACAAAAAAAATTGTGAACAAAATGCACGTTAGTAAAAATATTACCCGAAGCTAGTGACGAAAGGGTAATGAAATTAATTTAATTGTAAGTGCGATATAACGCTGTTCAACTAGTTTTTGTTGTCATTTCATACATTGAGAGCCATGCGCACTGCACTAATATAGTGTAACAGTAACAGCGCTGTAACAGAAAAGCAATAAGCCCCTTCATTCCTGACGATAATCCTGGATCCGCCGATGTCATCATTAAAAAGGCCATGTTTAAGAGTTATCGCACAATGCAATAAAAATATTTATTAAAATAATGCGTGCACTCTTAGTATGAATGTACACGTCGTAATTGATAAATTATTAAAGTTGCGCCATTAAGTTTAATTGTAATAAAGAAACCGGTTGCGTTGTTACCCAGTGAGGAAAACAATACTACGATGTTAGATCGTTTTATTATGTAGCCCCATTTTAATATTAAAAAAAAAGAAACAAACAAGGAAGTTTTATATATTTCGCCAGGCCTTTATGTTGGACGGCAGGGATGAAAAGGAGAAGATGAAGTCTACGGCATCTCACTCACACCAATGGCAAAGAAATCTGTATCACCTACGACCTTATTATGAAATTTATTCAATGACAGTTATACAACAATGTCTTATATATAGTGTGTTCCACATCAATATAGAATATTTGTAAACAAACCAACGTCATTTATCATACATGGCGGCCATTAAACTTTTTATAAGAATAAAATTTGAAGATATCGTGAGATAAAGTGACGTGACTATGTTTAATATTGACAACTAATTTATAAGATGATTATCGAAAATATTTTGGAATGTATGAATTTAAACAAACAGGTAAGGTAACCTTTGTTTACAAAAACTCCATTTTGATGTGGAACATACTATATTATCAACGACAATCGTGTAATCTGGTTACTGAGAACTGCGACAGTGACAGCTGTCAAATTATATTGTGACCAGTCCATAGATAAACGGTTTCCGCGCTTACGATAGCAGACAAATCAAACTGTAGGTACAAGTGTTATATTAACCCTTTAAACAGACCATTATGTGATCAAACATTTAATAATATTAATGTGTAAATTAGAACGAAAACACGTTTATCTATGTATGTGTAGCGATTAATGTAAATATTTACACAAATGCGCGTGCCTCACTTTGTTCAAATGATTTGTAATAAAAACTGTTTCTGTCATCATGATTTGATTCATGATTTTGAGATTGTGTTTTATTTAACTCTATGTGGCACAAGACCTATGGTGATCATCAATACAGTCAGCGGACTATATTTAATGTATGGGTCTTTTAAAGTTGTATTTAAGTTGTAGAACGAAGTCAGTGTTGTCCTAGCAATTAATTTCGACAGACTTGTCGTTAAAAAAGGGACATCGTGCGTGTTTCCGTACAATTATGACGTGGGTAACTTCAGGAGAAGAATGAAGGGTGAATAGGCTGATACGGAACTAGTACAATTTTTAGACCACATCACCACTTAATATCAGGTGGGAAGGTGGTTAAGCGTGATGAAAAAATACGTCAGTTATTTGAACTAAGTCAACGTTTTAGTCTGCATAATAAAAAGTTGATATTAATATATCGGAGAGATGTCATGAATCGGCAACAAGTAAGGTCATCGTATCGCTTATCATAAGTAAGCCAGACGAGATAACTAGTCTAGTGTAAGGTAAGCATACATGTATCGAGTGCTAGCTGGCTGCTGTAACAATAACGTAAATAAAAACATTGCTTGTGCATCTACACTTGAAGGAAATAAAACCTATTAAATAAAAAAGGTACTTTGATAATTTCATAAAATTTCTATAAAAATATTCATCCGTCGAGTATATTGTACCAAAACGTGACGCGTCCATGACATTTAATTCGTTTCTGTAAATCCTTGATATCTTGATGCATATTTAAAAAAAATGTACACAAATAATTTAAATATTAGTCTAATATTATAAATGGCACAGTTATGATCCATACATATATATATAGTAAAGATAATTTTGGAACGGACTTGTAATGAAACGAAAGCAAACTATTTAAATCTTATTCCAGTTATTATAGTTATGTTATGTATGAGAAAAGTTATAATATATTATTACTTTTCACACATGCACACCCGCAGCCATCTTCAATCTCTCTTTTCTCTTATACCTTTCTAACACTCTACCTATCTCGCTCTCTCATCCTACGTTCCGTTTCACTACACCATTCCTGCATGTATGTACGGGTGTTTGTTACTCTTTCACGCAAAAGCAGTTTAACGGATCTGGATGAAATTTGTCACAGAGATAGATTGTAGTTTGTAATAACACGTAGTCTACTTATTAGCCCGAAAAATTTTATGGTTTATGTGGGATTTTTTTTGTTTTTTTAACAGGTGCATATCTACGTATAAAAAGGCTGATGCTGGATGTTTCCTATACATTCCGAAACGGCTACCCGTTTTAAAGGTACAAGCAAAATGCTTCGTTGAAAGGTGAAAGAAACTCACATTTCAGAACACGCGCCGAGGCCGTGTAAACTCGAATTTATATTGAGACCATGACCTATTTTGCCGATTTGAACAAGCGTCGAATGATATAAGCGCGCAGATGCAAATCCCCTAATACAATAAAACACAAACACATATTAGGTATTTGTAAAACGTATGAAATTTTTTCATTATTGCAAAATGTTCAAGATGTAACCTTGTAACCCTCTAAGCAGTATAAGTGGACATGCAGCTACACCAATTCCTAGCACATTTGGGGCTACAGTTCTCATGGAAAAATAGTCAATTCTACTTCATATTAATTAAAGCATTTGAACTATTATTTCTACTATAACATTTCAGTTTAGCCTGAGATTGCTGAAGATTGCGCTCAATGAAACACGGAGCCGCTATTCGCATGTCCACAAATCCACAATGTGACAAGTGGTGAACTTGACGTCATTTCATTGCAATTTTGAGCATAAGTTAGTGATCTTAAATAGTGTTATTAAGACAGAACATGAGTCCTCATTTATCATACTTAATATAATTAAATTGCAAACAAAAATAACACCTCAAGAGTAACTAACGACCATCATAGCTGTCAGTTAACGCTTTCACAGTGGTAGATTGCGTGTTAATTGAATTTATCATTACTGCTGACCATAAGATAAACCTGACCCGTTGACCTGTGATAACAGTGACATAAAGTTTAAGTTATAACATCGATAGATTAAGTGTTATGAACAGTTAAGCAGGAATAATTTGGCACGAGCTAGTTCATTCAAATTTCAAAGCAACAACATCTGTTGCAAATAGGCCGGCTCGACCGGAGGCCGGAGGTCTAGTTCCAGTCTAATTCTTTATTAGAAAAGGATGGTAAGGGGAAGAGGGTACGGACAGGAAAAGGAAATATTTTTTCTCTTGTCTGTCCCTCCTGTGCACTTTAAAGGTAGGTGTTGCATCTCCAACTCATTAGTTTGTTGCAGATGACTATGGGTAGGGGTCACTTAATATCTGGTGACCCGCTTGCTCGTTTGCCAGATTATGACATAAAGAAGTATTAATAAAGCGTCACAATGAGGAAAATGAATGGGTCTCTGTATAAATATTACTAATCGTTTAATGATTAAAATTATGTATGGACATCAAAGAATACTAATTTCTTGTAAGCCATTACTGACGACTTGAATTATCAATTCGGTTTAATGCGATTATTTTGATTATACATCTAGACCTTCTACAGCCTTTAAGTTTTATAAGAAGGTATTGTCGCAAACAAAGGCATCTGAGTTTTGCCGAGATTTTTGTTCCAATACACACACAAAAGAAGACCGAGAAGTACTACACTTGCGTATTGCTTATATTATAAACTATTTTTGACTTTCATTATTTTCTTAGCGAAGCATCTAACAATAGCTGTTATAATTTAATTACCTTCAAAGTCAAGGTTTTAAAAGTAAAACATGAAGTGACTCAAATCATAAGTCGACTATTGTGAGGTATTTAAAGATAAATTCAGATTTTAAAAACTGGCCTTTGTTTTATTAGCAATAACAAACGTGACCTTTGGGTTCGTTTACTAGACGTGGCGTTTATGTTAATGTGATAAAATAATAAT
Source organism: Papilio elwesi (assembly GCA_029849275.1). Classification (NCBI taxonomy): domain Eukaryota; kingdom Metazoa; phylum Arthropoda; class Insecta; order Lepidoptera; family Papilionidae; genus Papilio; species Papilio elwesi. The sequence goes on along the minus strand of CM056704.1, from coordinate 2,492,988 downwards.
GGAAGTTATACGTTTGCCGAACAAAGAATTAGTACATTATAAACATGAAAGGAAACCAACACATATATGTACATTGACAACGCTGGAAAATTTTATAAATGATTGCAAAAAAGTTGACAAACATTGAACATTACCATGGTAACTGATATTTCACACAGATTGTAGCCCACTACTCTCACTATACAACATACTGTACACACTATATACGACCACTTACAACAATCAGTCAAGGCTCGGGCCTCAAGAGGCGCTGTCATGACCGTTGACAAGAGTACAAGCGGAGTCTCCTTCCTTTGACAAGGCCTTATAAAGACTCTTGGTGTCTAAAGTCAGCTACGCTGCTTCACGTTTCAGTACCGTCCTCATACATTTCTGGCAAATCGGAAATATGAGCGACCACACAACCGATATTTTTATAAAGATTTCTATACCCCTGACAATGTATGTGCAAATTTTCATGCAGTCGGCTGAGTCGGTCAAACACACATTCGCATTTATAATATTAATTAGGATGAACAGATCAAACGATAAGAGGACACCGAATTCGAACCCCTATTCTTCTTCGAATTCTCATGAGAAATCTTTTTAATATACCCAATTGGCATAGAAGAATTCAACATTGATAAAAAGATATAGCGTACAGGAAGTAATCGTATAACTAAGACGATGTTGATATTAAGGCTTCTATTCATATGATCGATGTTGCTGGTTAATGCAAGCGTAGGCTTTATGCACAATACGGCTCCTTGGATGCGGATTTTGAAATAGATAATTCTACGCAACATGGAGATACAGGAATGTTACTATTTCTTGAAGCAGAAATGAGTCCCAAGAATCCACTAGGGAACCCTCTGACAAAGTGCTCAGAAATGTTGTATCGCGTTATTCTGTTTTAACATTTTTTTAACCTTGCTTGCTGGTTTTTTAACAATTCTTTTATAGTTTGTTTCTCTTGTTAACTATTTTTTTGCAGTATTGTATGAACCTGTTTCGAAATTTATCGTCAGCTAACATCGCCTGTAAATTATCTTTGGTAATTTTGCAGCTAATTTTCTTATCCCAAGAAATGTTAACTTTACATATTGGACAATTTGTTTCAGATATCAGCCTCATAAAGGTAATATACGGAGGATGGTTTTTTAAGCACACGTATTTTAAAATCTGTTCACTTTTTATTATTTGGCTTCTGTGAAAATGACCGATGCTGTTCATAGGAGTCTAGAAATTGACTGTCATTTTTCTTGTATAAATAACTTGGCAGCAATCCCATGTGCAGATATTTATGTGTGTATATGTGTGTGCTAAATTACATTCATAATCATATCCGACATTTTAAAGTTTAATTTGTGTAATTTACATTTACACTGCCCAAAATATGCACATAAAACATAAAAATATAGAGAGAAAGCTTGAATCGCGACACGATTTTGCGCCAGTGGAAGCGCACGGCCAGGACATATTTCATGGCTACCCTTTTTCGAAGACAGCCGATGCAGGAAGGTGGGTGTCAAGATTGAAAGTTTTTGTTAGGTAAGTCAGCCAGTCAGATATTTCATAGTACAAGCGGTGTAAAAACTACGAAGGGTCGTCGTTTCGTTCGTGTTGAACGCAGGCCCCATTGATCACCACAAAAATCAGTCCCCTTTCGTCCATCCAGCTTATCGTCGACGTCACACTAGGTCTTTTCCGCTCTATTCCATGGCCATCCGTTCTACGAGCAATTGCTGCCCATTGCCATTTAAGGTTTACAATCAAGGTACTACAGGAGTTAAATTAATTAGAGGACAATTTGCCTTGTAAAGGTTTACACCACTTCAGATAGATGCTGTTTTTATGCATGATTACCGTCACAAGTGGTGATAATGGAGCGGCTAAGCTTGTATTAGCTTTCGTATTATAAAAGCATAGATAATCTGTGAATGGATCTATTGAAGTGATGAGATTGTACTGTCATTTGATGTATGTATCGTCATTTGATAAGTCAAGTGTTTTTTAAACAACGAAAGGGAAAAACAAGCAAAGCAGCCATTCATTTTTTTTACCGCCGCACAATTTTTTTTAATCCAATCTAGTGTTTGAAGCCGCGACCGTGTCCGCTAGACAGGTAGATCTTTCCTTTTTCCGTTATCGTACAAAAAACTAAGAAAATTAATGACGCGAAACCAACGTAAGCATTGTACCATTGTAAACCAATTGCAAAGAAAAAGATTTATATAAATGTCTCGAATTGGATGTAAACAAATAATAGTAAGATGTATTATAAAAAAAAGTGCAAGGAATAATTAGCTAACGAAAGAGAATCTTTAATTGACGCTAAAACATATCTCGTCCTCCTTGTTCACATCTAAAGAAACGGCGGTGTTCAAACGGTGATAGATAAAAACGCACATGTCTTACGCATATATCTTTGTCCAATGTATGATCAAATCAACTGGAAGACTTCGACGTCGACGACCAATTTACTACCAACACTGATATTTGATCATATATATAAAATTTCTGTGACAAGGTTCTTTTGAAGGCAATGGATGTCTTTATGATACGAGACAAAGATTACAAAAATAAAACTACACGTTCAGGTCAATGTGCAACTATAACACGACGAATTTAAAAAACATTTGAAGTACTTTTTATGAATTTTTACCCTTTTTGAATCCATGAGTTCACCCGTTCTTTTGTTTTGTTTTTTATTTAAATATTAATCGAATTGTCATAGGTGTATACAAAGTCGCAAGTTCATTTTTTCTAATTACATAGGAATCTTAGACAGAGAAATTTCATTAGTGGAATGTGAATCCGTCAAATAAATTTGCTCAAATGTTGGACATCAAAATTGGACAAAATTGTTGATGTGTGGAATATCAACGGTCACGTACCATCGATAATTTTTTCCTTATAGAAAGATTTATACAAATCATCGACGTGAACGTACAATTTAAAATTACACAACACGACCCTATCGTTTCACACAGCCGGCAATTTGCAAATCGCCGGACGCAATTGGCTCCATTGTGCACTTGGTTCAATACAGACATTTATATCTACCACTAGCTATCCAGATGTGAACACCTCTTACGGCTAAAGCTTAGCAAATGAGACGCGATCGACTATTGTCAAGTGATTGCCGGCGCCCATGAATATCCACAACGCTAGAGGAACTGCTGATGGGTAACTTGAAAATAGCGGCTTTTCACTATAAGTCAGACTAGGATTGATTTTTATATCGCGATTTAAACACTCTGCTTCAGATTTTCGAATACTTACCAGGTTAGTTAAGCTTTGTTCCGTTGTGTTTAGGGAACCTGGAACCCTTTCTCATTGCACTTGGGAATTGCTACGAGATGGTTTTAGAGGGCAAAATCCAGTGGGAAATATCGTCTCACAATTTGAAGACAATGGAATTTATTTTAACATAGGTATATCATTTGATATTTAAACATAAATGAGTTAATAAGTTACGGAGTTTTTCTCATAAATTATTAGTATTATCGCTGCAACTGCGCACTCGCATAACATCTACACGTGTAACAAGTTCAATTAAGCGAAGCGAGAATGCGCAGATATGTATGCCATGGCATTAACACGCCATCACAGATTTCTCAGTCTTATATTACAACTATTCCAAACAAGATTTATATTAAAACTTACTTCAAAGACGTTAGATCAAATTAAAACGACACACGTATACCTTGTCCCACATGAACATGAGATTTTTGTAAATAAATATTTTTACGTTAAACTTCGTAAATTCCAAAATATAACAGCTTTTTCTCGTATTACCTTATACAAGCGCTATCCGTGTTACACAATTTTACTTCATTTTATCTCACGATTCCCACAAAATAAGATATGTAGGGATGCATGGTTGGGAATGCTGAATTAAAAAAAAAAATGGTTACGCTATAGTACTATAGCTGGTGCAACATTATAAACATTTTCCATTTACGAAGCTCTTCCAAATTAGTAGTTTCCTACATATACTAGGTGTCCGGCTTGACTAATGTCTTGCATTGCTCTTCTCCGAATAAAATGTACTATGAATTAAATTCAAAAGAACATTTTAAATAGACAGTCTAATAATAATAAACTTTTCTGGCCAAAAGCCAAGTGCCCTTAGCGTGAACCACTTTAGTAAAACTTTACTCAAGACGCAATGGCTTGGTACTACCGTCATTAAGGCATGCGGTCAACCGACCATAAACAAATTACACCGTTAATATCGTTAAATTCGGAATACCGTTATTTCGAAATTAATAGAAAGCATTCTTAATCGATACACTGAAATAGATAACCAAATTTAGTACGCATTACGAATTAACTGTAGTATTTTAATGTAATTTATATTGCATCATAGTTAAGGGACTGGTTTTTGGCCATTAGACGATATTTAAACTATCTGCATTATGGTAGATATATTAGTAACTATTTTCCATTGCGATTGTACATGGTAATTATATTCCGGTAATAACTGGTTTTTTGACGAACTTTGAAGCTTACAAAGGAGTGAAGTTCAAAGCCAAGAGTGCCGAGATAACAATAATTTACTTATGTAAAACAAAAATAATTAATACAATTACGAAACAATCTCTAATATTATAAATGTGAATGTAAGTTTGTTTGTTACACTTTCGCGTGATAATTACTCAACCGATCATCATGAAACTTTGTACACATATTCTTGGAGGTATTAGATGTCACATGGGATACTTTTTATGAAAAAAAAATTATATAAAAGGCGTAAGTATGTATGTTCCCTATAGACTCCGAAACAGCTGGACCGATTTCGATGAAATTTACAGGGATTGTCCAGATTGGCACATTCCTGTGTTTGGTTGCGTTCGGCCATCCCGGGCGAAGCCGGGTCGGGTCACTAATAAAAATTAAAGCAACAATAATCTTAATCTGAAATAGAGACAAACGATTTCAATCAAAAGAACGAGGTCAATAAGGCGTTGGCCAAGATATAATTAGAAAATTCTAAAATAGGAAACCGCCTACCGAATGATTCATGACGAAAATAAAATCGATTTGCGTCTGTCATCTGTTAATATCGATTTTAAATTTTGACATCGATTTAAATGTCGCAACTCTATAACAGTGGGAAATACAAAACGGAATTGTTTTAATCCTTTCGATATGGGAATGAATAAAACATTAGTAAGCCAAACAGCTTTCGTGGTAATATTGATGGGGTGATTCACTTGGAAAATTATTGCTTTCGTCATGGGAGCAAAGTTATTCCTCTGTTTATCATCTGATAAACCCTTCTTGAACAGAATAATACCTACGTTAAGAGAGACTTCGATTTATTTATAGTAATATCCTGCGGCTAGACGCACATTTTTAAATTATTTTCCTTGTTGGATTTCGTAACTTGATTTCGTATATAATAACTTGGTATTACAAGTAAATGTCAAAATGTTGTAATAGGTCGTGTAACGTGTGACATGACAATAACAAAATGTTATTTCCATGTCATACTGAATCACTATGGCAACCGATGGTAGGTTATTTACCTTCAATATTTTGCGAGGTAACAACATCTGCAAAAAGGTAATGGGAAGGGATAAACAGAAAAAAGGATATTTTGTCATCCATTGCCTTCCCCAAATTACCTTCCTTCCCATTCTTTCCTTATTAGAAAAGGTTAGGAATGGAAAAAACAAGGATTACCCCACATATCAGGCGAAGCGCGAAATACTCCTACTTCACCTGTCTTCTGCGGGGTTTTGATATTTCACCAGTTGAGCTGGCCCTGGCAAAAGATGTTGTTTTTGCGCGCTCTACCTGTTGGAATGTAATATTGAATGTATGCGTACCTCATTGTCTTCTATTAGAGTAGCGACGCGACCGGGCTGTAACAAAGGAAAATATTGATTAAAATGTGCCATCAATTTTAGGTTGCATTTTTATGTCTTCAGAATTGCTGTCACTAAAAAGTATGTGCGCTGACAGCGGACGCACAAATCTTTGGTATAAAACCCATTGTAGATAGAACTTGTGGTCATTGTATCACAGCTATAGTTTAAGGGTTTACACTTCTGTCAATCTATATATTATGTGATGTATTATTCTGTATACATAAAATACGATGTGTGTATATATGTTATCCATAGACTACGAAACGGTTAGACAGTTCATATTGGCGTAGCGGGTGATGTTGTGAAGTTTATTAGCGAACTCATACAATGAATCTGAGTTTGTTTGAACGCCCTAATTTTAGGAACTACTAATCGGATTTTAAAAATTCTTTTTGCATTTGACAACTAAATTATTAAGGTAGGGTAAAGGATATTTGCCATCACGCTACCACTCTTAGGAGCCAAACAAAGCAAGGGAGAAGGTCAGCGCGGACGAGCGAGACGACGCGACGCGGTGGATAGATAAATTTGAGACGAAAAAATATATACTAACAAAGCTGGAAAATGCGAACTCAAATGTATTTATAATTTAGAAATATGTTATGTAATTTCATCTAAATAAACCGACGCGACGGGTGAAATCGCGAGGCATAGCTAGTGGAATGTAAACAACATATTATTATTTTCTTTAACAGGAAGCCAACATATATTTAACACATAACATAGTTACAGGCTAACTGAATAATGTTAACAAAACAATCAACAGGATAATTCAAACAAATTAAGCACACAGTAAAAAAAATGTCAGATGAAGTAAAGAAATAATTTAATTATATACAACACAGTGGGTTCACACTGAACCATTCACTCGAAACATATTGTCATCTCAGTTTTTTCAGAGCGAAAGATAGAGAAAGCTTGTATCACGATACGATTTTACGCCAGTGGAAACCCACGATTAAAATGTATAAAGTTTACTAATTTTCTTCTCTTTGTTAGTTGTTTGCTTAACAAAGAGACAATGTTATCACTATAAACATGAACATGAAGTATATGGAACAATAGATAGACAAAAAAACGTATTAATAGTTCCAACCTTTAGTGACACAATAAAAAAATACAAACTCGACCTCCTTACTGTTTTATATATAGATAAAGTAACGCAATAAATATATTTAAGGCTACATGAAGAAAATACCTTCGTGACATAGTCACCGACCAATTATGAATGTCGTAAGTTTATAATCTAGGCATATTACAAACTGGCAGCAAAATTCTGAACGAACAATTTACTTCCTATAAGTCTCTTGTTTACTTTTTTAAGTTACTATTTTATACATAATTATAATTATCATGTACAACCTAAATTATAATTCTTCAACAAAATTTCATCATCAGTTCACAATTTGACGAATAAACTTCGACAGTTTGTAAACTGCCAAGAAATGACACATCAAATGCTGAATGATTCGTTGCATTTGCTGTCCGTTTATAACCATACCTAGTGAGTTTATAAAAGGTCGAAATTCACAATTGGTTGGTGACATTTCCAAAAAAAACTCCTCATCAAGGTCTCAACCTCATAACGTTAACTATAACCCGATTTCCGCAAATTTATAAAACCAATTTACAATTGCGTTGCGTCCACACGCTAATGTTCCGTGTGACCAAAATAAACATACCAGACGACGCAAGTTTCAAATTCCTCACGGCTTCCGTATGTAAATATTGGACGTATGCCGTGTTTCCCTTCCCAAGCGTGTTTTGATTCTCACACGCATAACTTGATAGATTATACGACATAGATAACCAACTTAAATGTTTTATACGAGAAGACAAACTCGCAATAATAACCCTAGGCATCCGAAACAGACTTTTTGCAGATGCATTCACTGCTTTTATGTTACGCAGAAGACGGATGTAGATAGTGAAAAATTGGAAAACGGGAAGAGGGGATGGAAAAGGTAATGGGATACTATAGGTGGTAGACACAAACATTATTACTATAGTATATGGATATAATAAAAAAATGTAAAAAAACATACTTTCTTAGCGACAAAATATTTACAATTAAAGTAGTAGTTCTTTTTGAATGATCTATTCAGTAATTTAATTTTCAATCAATCAATTTGTGTAAAAAAATATAGTTATATTGTGTACAGTCATTTTAAAAAGTGCATGTCTATAAATAAACAAGAAAACAGTGGGAATCCCACGGTACAACTACTACTTAAGGTGTATGGATTCTGTATAAAAAGATAACACAAGGTAACAGATTTAGTTATGTAAACATACAGAAACAAAACATTGAATATGAGAAACAAAGTTAAGTCCATTATTAACACTTTTGCCAAGGATTATACTTGTTATTCTCTCAGCACAATGACATAGACCTCTAACAAGAATTAATAACAATGGGTCAGCAATGGATATGAAGGGCACTATAAGATGGTAAAATTGTTGATTTTTAAGATAATATAAGTCAAAATTTTATAATTTAAATCATAGTTAGCATTTTATTGTTATAGACATCTGATGCTATAAGTAACATTATATTTCTTCACCCTGCCCTTTCCCCACTTTTTTATGTGGGATCAGCACAGTATGACCATAGTCCAAGCTGTAGTAAGTTTAAGCCTATAGTTTTTTTACGACTGGCCACCTGCCTGACACTAACCCTCCTCAGGCATGTATATGAAGCATTAGTAGATTGGAAAAATAATTAACTAATATTCCTCTAACCATTTCCAAACCAAGCTTAAACTTGGTTGAAAATGCTTCATGACAATAGTCAAATGGCAAAATGGAACCCACAACCATGTCATGCATGTTCGCAGTCCACACCCTAAACCATTAGGCTATTGGCACTTATCTTATGAGCAACATGATACTTGTCTATATTTTAACCATGGGTTTACACTGCTGAAAACATTTACAATAAACTTATTGTCATCAGTTTTTTCACAGAGAAAGAGAGAGAGAAACCCTGTATTGCAACAAATTTATATATCAATGGAAACCCACAGTAAGAAATATATTTAAGCTACTACAGAATGTTTCAAAGGTCTACAACATTTTAAAATGCTCTTTCATTCTACAGGTACTATGAGGAAGCACTTTCTAAAGGGTAAGACATGTGCTGACTACTGAAAATACAAACTGCTACTTCTATTCAATCCAAGCACTCAATAATCAAAACAGCATAAGTAGAAAGAAGTTTGCTAAAGAACTATGACTGTATAGTATATAAAGTAAATTTAAATAATTTCACTTCATTGGAAATAATCTATTAAAGTAACCCTTAGCACTTAACAGTAAACTGGAATTTAACCATACTAATGGTTTTCTTAATTTGTTTCCTAAATCTAAATATTTTTATATTTTTAGACTGAAAGTTATCAGCCGGGATAGACACAGAATTATTATATTAAAAAAACTTATTCAATATATTTGTAACAAGGGATTATATTAAAAAAAATCACAAGCACATAAATAAGAAAACGCTTATGTATTTTTAAAACATTTCCTTTCAATAAATAAGCTATTTTTTTTTAATAAAAAATAATGACAATTACCTTGGAATCTGTCCCGCGATGAGTAGTGTTTCCTTGCCAAAATCGTCTAGAAAATCCTTTTACGTATCCTGTAACTGACTGCTGGTAGTCAAACCCAGGGTTCCAGCACAAAGATCCATACCCAAACACCCAAAAAGGCTCCTTTCTTGCTATTTCCACTTCATTTTCTAATTTTATCGGTATCCTTGACATATTTTCTGTTTGATCCATGTTTTCTTTTTGATTTTCCATCGTATTCAAAACTTTTCTTTCAAAAATTTTAACTTTCTCTTTAAATCGACTTTCTGGTATTCACAATTGGGTTAAAAATTAAGAAAAAGAAAGTCAAATCGATGAATTTTGCCAATAAATAGAGCAATAATCACTGTTTTAATTCACTATATTTTTCTACTTTTTTCATTGTGGGTATTTGTATTACGAGTGTCAAATTAATCTAACACTATACAATAAATAATTCTCTAATATACGCGTTTCCATGTTGCTGTTCAAATGCTTACTGAGTAAAATAAAGTTCACTTTTTTATAGAACCTGCAGAACAAACGACGTGAATGAAACGGAATGAGAGAAATGAAGGAGATAACCAATACCAAGACAATGATTGACATTTGCTACGTTCCATTCCAAATAGCGTTATTCTTTTCTTCGTGAGATAAATAAATAATATTTTTATTTTAAAATAATACAATTGAAAATAGAATAAATGTAAAAATACTAGGTCGATACAATATCCACTTTGTAAGAATGTTACTTGCTTTTTGATATTTTTCGTAGTTGTTGTAAATTAAAAATAAAATTGATTTTTACACGACAATTTTTGACAAACGAAACCGGTATCGACCGTCCAATGAAAATATTACGTTAGTTGAATCTTTAACGAGGTCACGTTCATTGGTCGAGAAAGGCTGATGCAACTTTTGAAATACTTTGCACGAACTATTTAAATTGCCTTTCTTTTATTTTAATTTTATATGTTGATACAAAATAGAAGAAAAATGGTTGGACTGTGTTGTTGGACTGACGTGTAAGCTATTTAAATGCAATGGTTGGGTGGTGAATTTGCGGAAAGCCGAGGACCGCATAATATAGGCATAATATTGAAGAAATTGGCTAACCAGTGTCCAGCAGCGGACTGATAATCTTCATAAAAAACAAAAACAAAGTTTTATTAAAACATTTTCTGGTACCTAAATATAAAAGATTTATTTAATTCCTATCCATCATCACCTTACAATTGATAGTATTAGATATGTCTTTCAATAAGACATAGCCTTGCCTTAATCTAGCAAGGATTCAATACCGTATTGTCTTGAAGCTCGACAAAGACCTTTTAATCTTTAAAAAAATATTTATAATAAAATATGTGACACGTGTTTCATGTGCACTAAAAGCGTTGGAATTGATTACTCAGATGTTTAAGCATCTGTGTAAACTTGGGAACAAAGGTTAGGTGCGTCATAAAGAGGTGATCACATTTCATTTCGGGTCGTGGGTACGGTTATTGAACTACTTAATTGAAGTCGAAAGTCAAAAGTTTAACATACTTTTCTCCAAATAGACAAAAGAACAGATGTGCATTTGTTATATTATTAATTTATTTAAAATTATAAATCCTAAAAAATATGTACACAATACACATTAACCGTGGGTTTATTGCAACAGCAATACAAAGTTCTCTATCTTTCCCTCTGAAAAAACCCAGATGACAATATGTTTTATATCAATATTTATTCAAAGCTTGAGGTAAATTTGTGGTCAAAGATATTTAACCCTTTGAGACTTCTATAATTACAAAAAAAATATATTGAATAGGAACCAGAAAGTATTAAATCAACTATTTTAATTTCTACACAATCACCATCTAGTAGTAATACCAGAAACTATTTATACGTTAAACGAACATTTTGTAAGAGTCGGATTATAATGTTACCTTGTGTTAGTAATAGAGGGCGTTAGCTGTAAGATCGTGTAAACGTAATTCAAAATTTTAAATCTTAATTGCGATGATTGCTTGAATCGACTGAAAATTTTTTAATTTAATTCACTCTTACTACAATGTTCATTATTAATCAGTTCCTAAAGAATGAATCGTGAATTATTTCTTAATATAAACATTCCAGATGTCATAAATAAAAGCATTTTTTATATCATTAGTGGGGAAATAAGCAACGTGTCGCCTATTATAAAAGTGTTCACCGACACCCATGGACATGGCAAACCAGAGGAAATGCAGATGCGTTGCCAGCCTTTAAGGACGCTCGCTTTTTGAAGGACCTTAAGTCGTATTGGCTTGGAAAAACCACTGACAAATCATTCCACAACTAAGAATTAAAAGGAATCAAATCAAAGAAGTTTTTTACGATAAAATCAAAGCTAATAAATTAAAATATTAAGGGATCGTGATTCAAAATGGACAAAGAAAGAAATAAAGTTTTTATGGACTAATTTCAAAGATGTTGGGAAAAGTCGAACAAAATTTTAATGCAAAAGTAAGTGACTGTGTAAAAGATCTAAGGAGTTTTTATTGACCAGATTAGTGTAATAAAGAATGGAATTTTAAGAGTATTCTTAACTGATTAGTATGGGTAAAGCATGTTTGCAAGGACTGTTAAAAAATGAATGAGAATGTATGAGAAGTAATAGCAAAATGTGTATATAAGAATAGTTTATTTATATAAGTATGTAACTAGGATAAGTAAATAAATGTTAGGAAATTAGTGTTCTGTCGCCAAATGTACTGCATTTTGAAAATTGATTTATGTAACCATGAGTATCTATAATAAGGTCGAAGGGAATCAACGTCCACTGGTATTTTAATAAAATTCGATTCGATAAAATCTGACGTTGTCGTAATGAGAAGAATTAAATCACTGCTTATTAATTTTAACAACGAGGACGACGAGGAATTTAGAAATGAATTTACGATATTAATTTAAGTCACTGCGTCATGATTTAACAGAAAAGAGAACAAGAATGTATAAAAAAAGAAAATAAAGATTTTATACAGGCGAACTGTAAATCGGTACACTAAATGTTATATCCACGTCTCTGTCAAGAGTTGTAGATGTCACCTGTCCTTCTGGCATAGGAAAGAGGAGGAGGGAATGTGGTGTCGTCGAAACTCAAAAACGTAAAGGTATCTAGTGATTCGGTACATTCATGTCAACCCTTGTCGGAGAATGTACCACAATGTTCCCCGTCGAGTCACCCAATCATTCCCTGTCAAGTCCATTCATGCAATAGCTTCTGTTGTCTCGACCACTGTAATATTATAAAGTTGACTTACATTTAAGAACGCAACTTAAAATTATATGTGTGTGGGTTCCGCCAGGTATTGTATAAATTTGACTTAATTTTTATTTTATATAGTCTTGTATTGATTTTTTTATCTGTTCAAATTTTGACTATAATATTTTTTATCTGTGTTGTTCTGTATAGTCGTCAAAAGTAATTTCTCTAAACTACCTCGCAAATTAGTCGCAAGCAGTCGTGATTCGTCGTTACAGTGCGCACTATACGCTGTTTTAATTCTTTATGTCTTCGCTGCGATCCCCAATAGTAATACGAGGGAGGTTGTGTTAAAAAAATTTATAGAGATGTGCCGTTCCAATAAACATAATTTATCGATGTCGATTTCCGTAATCGAATAAAAACTGAGTACAAAACAAACCCGATAACTATACGAGCAAATGTTGTAGTAAACTATTTCTCCACGTTAAATGATGTCTCTTGAGTGTTATTGTCTAACTTACATTGTTTGTTAGAATTGAAACCACAATAAAAAAAGTTTGTCGATTTCCTGCGACGAGTTTCATTATCGTACGTCTTGTTTGTCTGACAACTACAAACCAAATATCTGTTTGTGCACATTTCTGTGACTTTATTGCTTTTTATTATCTGTTCAAATATATTTTTTTCATGTATGAATCAGGTATAAGTCACATAACATCGCTCACGAGGCAGATTGGTAACGTTTGTATAAATATTATTGATTTGTATTAGGGACGCATCGATACGCTTTTTTGCCGATACGATACCAATACTGTTATAGAAATATCGCCAATTCCGATACTAATACCAATAGTAATGCTTAGTGAATTTAAATTAATTTAAAATATAAATACACACAAACACACACACACACATACACACACATATATATATATATATATATATATATATATTCATCGGATCGGAGCGGATCACCTCATGTAAAGTGAGCGCTACCCATAGACATCCATAACAGGCAAATATGTTGCAGATGCGTTGCCTTTAATGGACAGAGAATCGACAGAAAAAAGGATATTTCCTTTTCCCCGTCAATCCCCTCCCCGTCCAATCCTCTTCCTTTTACCATCCTACCCCGTTTGTTATGAGGAATGGGTGGGAAGGGGAAGAGGACTGAAATTAGGCCTCCGGCACCTCACTAATTTGAAGAAACGCAAAGTACTTACTTCTACTTCACGCCTGTTTTCTGTGAGGTCGTAGTATTTCACCGGTCGAGCCGGCCAATTCGTGCAACAGATGTTGTTGCGGACTCTATCACTGTTATATATAGAAGTTTAGTTTTATTTCTCGTTATTAATAAAAAAATATGAAAGTAATTAAAATTACATAGTTATTATTTTATTGTATCAGCAATAAAAATATAATATATATCGCCGAAGCCGATATATAGGCAAGATCAAAGTATCGCCGATATCGCCGTATCGGATGCGTGCCTAATTTTTTTTATAAGATGCTAGGGCACGTTTTTCTCTTTCAGTCGTCGAAATTTAATCGTATCTAAATATGTCTGTTTTAAAATTCAGGTTTACAATTAATATTTTAATCGTAATTTATTTGCTTATTAATAATAATAAATAAAATATTCACTTTTTCTGAAGTGAACTCTTCTGCACAAATGTTGGTTTTTGTATGAGTAATTGTAGTATGAATTCGTGACAGAAATAAATTACCAGCAAATCTATATTTTAATAGATGGCGCCAGTAGTCGTATATATCTAGCTGCGTTTAGTTTTAATTCGAATAAATCTTTGATAAATTCAACCCGTCAAGACTATATTATACACTATAATTGTTCGAATATCCGAGAAAACACTTTTAATTCATAGTTTCTCGTTGTCACTATAGGCAGCAGTTCTGTTACTATTTTTAATATAATTAATTAAATTTATTTTGTAATATAGTAAATAAATTATTAGTAAGTGTACATACCTATTAAGAAGAGTGATTTCTTTGTTAAAATCTATTCTATAATATCAAATAAGAATAAGATGTGAAAAAAAATTGATAACGTTTTATCATTGTAAAATCTCAGCATTCATCAAATTTAATCCGGTCCGGATTTTGCTCTAATGGCAGCTTTACGGCGGCTATAAACTTCGGATACTGCGAAGACTTAAGTGTGATTTAGAAAAATATAAAAGTTCTAGATTTTAAAAATGTTATGCACTTATGGATCATATATTATTTTTAAATATCATTATGTTTGTAAATTAATATTTACGTGCATAGATCTGCTTATTGTAAATTAAAATTATAATTAATATTTACGTGCATAGATCTGCTTATTGTAAATTAAAATTATAATTAATATTTACGTGCATAGATCTGTTTATTGTAAATTAAAATTATAAATACGGGCTTTCAACTTTGAATTAGTGTTTTTGCAAATCAAATTCGGAAGTTTTTTTTATAGTACTAGGTGACAAACGAGCAAGCGGTTAACCCGATGTTAAGTGATCGCTACCCATAGACATCTGCAACTAACTAATGAATTGCAGATGCGTTGCCCACCTTTAATGGACAGAGGAGGGGACAAACAGAAAATGGTTATTCCCAATTCCTCTACATCCCTTCCACCGTCAAGTTTTCTTCCCCTTCCCATCCTTTCCTTATGAGAAAAAGGCGAGAAGGGGGAGAGACTAGAACTAGGCCTCCGGCACCTCACTCATCAGACGAAACGCAAAATACTCTTCTTCACGCCTGTTTTCTGTGAGGTCGTGGTATTTCACCGGTCGAGCCGGCCCATTCGGGCAACAGATATTGTTGCTGCGGAATCTAAGTGTTAACTTTTCATGTGGAGGAGGAGCATGTGGCGAACGGGCGTTTCAATACGAGTACGTTAGCGTTCACACAATGCGAGGTGAACCGCTTGCTCATAGGCATCTGCAACAGGGTAATGAGTTGCAGATGCGTTGCCTACCTTAAATGTACAGAAGAAGGGAAAATAAGGATATTACCTTTTCTCATCCTTTTACTTATTAGAAAAGGGTGGAAAGCGGAAGAGGACTTGAATTAGGCCTCAACTTATCACTCATCTGACGAAACGCAGAGTTACTTCTACTCATACTTCACGCGTGTCTTCTGTGAGATCATGGTATTTCACCGGTCACGCCGAGCCATTCGTGCAACGGATATTGTGGTTGCGGATTTAAAGTATTTGAAGCCTAAAACGCATATTAATGGTGGTAAGATATTTTTAATAACGTATAAATGTGCTTAAAATATTAGAAGTGTTTATATTGTTCATCAACAATAAAACTATGTATTTTTTGATTTTGTAAGAGAAAACTGAAGACAGTGTTGCATTACGTTTATTTTAGAGCTTCTCATATTGACCTTTTAAACTTTAATTCAATATCAGATTACAAACTTGATATTGGCTTCGACTTTAGTCTAACTTGATCAAGTTAAATAGTGAAGTAAAATATAAAGCAGTACAAGTTTAAAGTAGTTTTATTTTCAATGTAAATACTAAACTGATCAAATAATGAATCATTTAAGTAGCCAAGTATATTTTTAGTTAAACTATAAAGATCGTTCAAAATAATCACATAAATCAGTTTGAGTTTTTCTACGTCTGTCAATTTGAGTTTTTCTACGTCTGTCAATTTGAGTTTTTCTACGTCTGTCAATTTGAGTTTTTCTACGTCTGTCAATTTGTATGTCAATTTGAGTTTTTCTACGTCTGTCAATTTGAGTTTTTCTACGTCTGTCAATTTGTATGTCAATTTGAGTTTTTCTACGTCTGTCAATTTGAGTTTTTCAACGTCTGTCAATTTGAGTTTTTCTACGTCTGTCAATTTGTATGTCAATTTGAGTTTTTCTACGTCTGTCAATTTGAGTTTTTCTACGTCTGTCAATTTGAGTTTTTCTACGTCTGTCAATTTGTATGTCAATTTGAGTTTTTCTACGTCTGTCAATTTGAGTTTTTCTACGTCTGTCAATTTGAGTTTTTCTACGTCTGTCAATTTGTATGTCAATTTGAGTTTTTCTACGTCTGTCAATTTGAGTTTTTAAGCCCAGGATTCATTTTCTTCGTATCTCATTTTCCAAATGAAGAAAAACCAATTTACAATCTATTTATCTGTTAGATACATACTTGCAAGCAAGAGATGAGGCTAATGCCTGCTTCACTTATCTTCAGTACGTGCTTTTCCCAGATTTCGTGTTTCATTACAACCTTAATGGATAAGTATTAAAGTTGTGCTGGCGGTGTTCCAAAGTTTTTCATTTTTAACGTATATTCAATATGTAAATTTTATAATTCTATGTTTTTCTGTTTGCATAGAGGAGGTATTTACAGCTAATTATTTTTCTATCTGTGGCGTCTCTCCCTCCCACTTCCTCGTCTCCCCTTCCGCTGTTACATTTTGATCATGTTATCGTCTTGAATAGCAGTTGGTGACGGCTAACCTTGATTCTCCCCGAGGAATTTTAGGGTACCATCGTATTATCAAGCATTCACAGTTTCGTTATTTCTTATTTCCTGGTATTCTTACTAGGACAAACAGTATATTCCCTTTTCCCTTTGTCATACAGTACAATCAAATTAAAAGTAAATACCCTAAATTCAATTAAGAAAAAGGTTCAAACGATCAAATTATAACTCGTACAAAAGTACTACTATATCGCGGAGCCTTTGTACATTTTTCTTTTTTGCCGAAACCATTTAGGGAAATGTAAAGGTTAAAGGAAATCTTACACTCCTTTGTGACGTTCACAATTATTATTTTTATTTGAAAAACAACGTAGAATGTAAAATGACACAAGCATGTTATTCGCCCATTGGTCCCTTGCACCATTCTTTGACTTCGGGGACTAAAGATCATAATTAATTTAATTAAATAAAAATTTAGTTAAATTGATAGTCAGTACACTGTTGGATAAAACCTTACCCAATGCCTTCCACAATATGCTGTCCTCGGTTTTTCGCCAGCTACCGCTCGCCGTCTTCACGAGGTTCTCATTTCATCTGGACAAAGGTTACCCTGTCCGTATTTTTCCCATAAATGGCCTACAACAGACTTTTCTCCCCTATCTGATTAAGCTCGACAGATATGCCCATAGCCTACTGGGTTTAAGATAGCCCCCAAAGACCACTGAGGATATTTTTGGGGATAAAATATAATTCTACAAATTAACTAGGGATTATATTATTTAGGACACGATATTAGAAATCTCATTCATCTCTTTAGATGATCCAAGGATTTATGAAGGCCCTCCCGTTCTGTCACCGGGACAGTTCCAATTTGCAATCGATCATACCTAATCCCCTCGACATGCGTCATGTTTGTTGGGTACGGAAATGTTTGTCGGTTCTCTGGTCATTCGTCACAGTTTAGATGTGTTATTACTGTGCTAGCGTATTCTGTGAGGCCACAGTTGATGTTTTTACGTTTTGATTTGCTTTAAATACCAAAACAGACTAATTATTACAAAATACAATCTTAATATCTTTACACAACTTCGAGCTTACCTGTGTAATGGTAAAATGTATTCATTAAAATAAATATGCACTCACGCCCGTAACTCAGAGGAGTAGGCAAGAGATAACAGATTTCCATTTTGCGCGCTCCTGGCGGCACACCACTCTCGCTTCACCTACATACATGCATGTATCTACGTATACTTGCACTTCGGTTACGGGTCAACTTTTTTTGGTATGTCACTGTAATGTGATCGCTATAAGTTGTCCTGGACCATCCCCTGCCAACACTATCACTCATTTTTACTACATACATTTAGACATAAAACGTAGATATTAGTTAAAACATGAAATTAGGGTATATGTTTTGTACACGAATTTAAATTGTATGTTTCATTGTTAGCATGAATCGTTTCTATGTTTTTTGAACTAAATAAAAACAAATATGAAGAGAGAATAATAGTTTAATAAGTAAACGGTAATTTTGCATCCACTAAGATGGTGTAGAAACTAAAGTTGTCGTTTTTATTACGTGAAAATTTGTTCGCCGTTCCTTTTACGTTGCCAATAAAACCGTTTAAGTCTCCCCGTTTATTGCCTTCGCTTCCTTATAAATTAATTCAATTTAGTAACGAAATTAGTTTAATATATTGGACGTAATAAATAGCCTTGCATTATTATATACTAGCTACTTTGTTATCTATATTAAAATGAGAGAAAAGCTTTGTTTGTTTGAGATGCGTAATTCGTAATTCAGCTGTAACCTCTTTTAATTTTTTTTATAATTAGAAAGTCACATTATACTGTTCTGACATACACCATTTTAAAAAAAATTATAAACGTCATCTTCTTTGTCCCACGTTATTTGGGTTCAACAAAGTATGACCGTGGTCCATACTGTATAGGTTTCGGCTACAGTTTTTACGGTCGCCTGCATGACGCCAACCCTCCTCGGGAATAATTGCTTGTACTTAAGTCTTATACCAGTGCGAAACAACTCAATTGCCGACATAGTCAGAGTTCGGATGAGGAGGATCGTTATTGGTTGGGCGCATCCCTTCTAATCAGGCTCGCCTTTGCTGTACATTACGGAAAGCGATGCGGCGAGCGGGCCGGCATTCCTCTTTTCATCTTTTATATTTTACTATAAACGTGCAAAATTTAAACTAAACTAAAATACGTCAAAAATAACAGTACTTATATACATTCTGTTGTTTCTTTACTAAAGTTAATTAAAAACTTTCAACGTTATGAGGTGATTGAAGTTTGATAACTTCCCATCTCGGTCTAGACAAAACGTGCGCTGTAAAAATGTTGGAGAATTAACTAGTTCAAGCATTGTTTGAACTTTAGTACTCGTAAATTATTTATAACCGTAATAAAAAATAATTTCTTATATGTAAGTTTTGATTGGAAAGTTTTATAACATTTATCTCACCCAGGCATACAATGATTCTTGAAAGGAAAACTTTAATGGAGGGTTTCTGAATAGCTGAGTCGTCTGGAGCATGATTATCAACTTTTTTCTCCTTTTAGATACACAAATTGATGTGACATGGCGTTTAACTTGACAGAAGTGTTAGTTGCATGATAATTTGACAAACCTTTCAGAAGAGAGTTAGTCTTACATGGTGCTATTTACTTTTATAGCCTAACTCCCGCTTTTATCGTGACGTCATAAAATACGTAGACTACAGAGAATGAACAGTTTCCTACTGAATATATAAGAACTAATGTAGGACGCAGGTCTAGATGTGACCTAAAATTCTGAATACTTCTACCATCAACAAACAATATTTATTTAAAGAACCGATAAGTTTGACTAACTGTACCTCTATGACACTCCGGGGAATAATACGAACCAAACTCTTCAAGTCAAAGCGTTCAGCTACAGGCAGATAAAATGCAACGGATATGCATCCATACATAGACGCGGAAAACATTACATTCTTGTTAGTTACCAAAAATGAATAAAAACACACTTCTATAGTTCCATACCTCGATTCTGCACACTTATTTCGTCAGATGTATATTTATGTAGATGTTTTTCTCGTTCTTTACTTATATATAGTTGTTTACCGTCGACTTAAAACATTAACGAAAACTTCTTCCATTACACGTTACGACAGTTATTGTGGATCGCTTCTGGATGATGTGACAAGTAAAGTAAGTAAAGTTCGCTTTGAGAAAGGGCGTTGTTTGCGATTTATTGAAGTCGATATTCAGATACAGTTCAATATTTGACAAGGAGAAAAAGATAAATTAAGTTTTTATCATGTTGTACTGTTTTGTAAATTTATATTGCTATTGTGGAGATGTCGTAAACGATGGGATTAGGGTAGACACGATAATAAAAAATGACAATCATTATAAACAATTATTTATATGCATAAAATTATTAGCTAGGTTGGTAAATAGGTTAACGTGCATTTGTAGAAACCTTTACAATGTACAATGATCTGGGAGAATTGTTTGAGATCGTATCTTACTGCTACATTGTATGACCAAAACTGTAAGAACAAATAATTCAAATCTATACTAAATCTCGGCTTCTATTTATGTTATCCAATACAAGCCTTCGTATCTATTCATCTATTTAATTTACTTGCATTATTTTAACGAGTTTACAAATGTTACTTTGTCTATCTTGTATAACTTAACGCTAAAACAAGTAATGGCATATTAACAGTCAACAAAGGAGCACTTACAAATAAACAGTTATTTTATGCACAAAACTATAAAAGTTAAGCAATAGTTATTCTTAACGTTTTTGTTGATTCCATTTTGGAAAGGGATTCAAAGATATTTATTTGCATTATATTCCAAACTGTCTTACATGCAATAACTTCAGAGTTTCATTAACTAAATTGAAAAAAAAAACTAATAAAGCGAATGCTCGTTGATATATGAACTATCTTGGACATGTTTAACTTATTTAGTATACACAGAGCGACGCGAAGCGGACTTGCGGACTATGTCCATTGACGCGGAGCGGTAAAGCGAAGTGTAATACGAGAGGAGTTGCGAGCTATCCGGGTGTAGGCCGAAAGCACACAATGACAAACATTGGAAGCGAGCGAATAGTTTAGTTCCCCCTTTTCTCCGCTCCGATTTCCAGAAATTTCTGAACCTATTACATAGCTCGCAAATCCCTGCCCATTGAAGCGAAACGGAGCGGAGTTTAGATTTGATTGATTAATATTCTACAGCTTCCTTACGCTCCGAAGGACACGCAGTCTATCTTCTCTTTGGCGTCTTAACAACCTTCTTTCTTGTTCTTTGATGTATATACGTTTTACTCAATACATTATAGTGTCTGGAATAGCAATCTTCTATCTATAAGTACTAGTAATTCCCGTAATCCTTAAATAACTGTTTCAAGTAATTTTTCTAGTTATTGCAGTGTATGGATAGTGTGTGTCCCCATAATATCAGATGTACTGTTTGGTCGTTTCTCTCTTGGATATAGAATGTTCGGACTAGATACTTCAATGTACATCTTTGCTTGAAGCAAGAGTTTGTTTGCACGTCATTTATGTACAAAAAAGGTGAGTATTAGTTGCCTTCATTTTAGTGAAGGAAATGAGATTTCTTTGTAACTACAGTTGATTGCAAACTACGTGTAATTGAAATGCCACGATGTCTAGCAAGTTAGAATTGAACTACCATATGCTACTGCCTTTATAATACTATACTATATTATAACTTGAAAGACCGATTCTAATATTAATTGTTTTATTTATTTGGTGAATATAAGTTTAATTTTAAATTCAGTTAACAAGTAATTTCAAAGTGTAAATTAAATTCTAATGGATGGTATTTTCAAAACAGTATGACAACATAAACATGAATGATTAAGAAAAATGATAATCAACAACAAAGGCCTTTATCCACCTTTGTCTGATGATTTATGCAGCGCCATGATGATGTGCTTGTGACCGCATCGAGGACCGCACCATTGACAATTTATTAGTATTAGCTGGAGGCGCTGCGGTTTTGTTTGTGTTATGCCATAAAGCACATGGTTGTACTGGCGCAAATAACGCGCACGGAGGCATATCGAAAATTGAACATCGCATAATAACACATCAATTAATTAATTAAATAAATAATTTAAAGAAGTATTCACCAGACATTAATCAATTAAATAAATAACTAATCACACCTATTTTGACACAACAAATAATTGTTAATCGATTTCCACTTTTTCATTTCTCTGCCTAACTTCGATTGAACGTTCTCATATATATTTTAAATAATCTACAGACGCCTGTCGCTTTACACACAATTCATTCATTCAGTTCATATATATATATATAATTAATGTCTAGAAAGTTAGATTGAAACTGTGTGCGAGTAATTGAAGACATCTAAGTGACAACTTTAATGTCAGTAGCTCGTAACTTAATTCAAAGTTTTATACGTCTTCTTATTGTTACCGGAAGCCGTTTTGTACTAAAAACACATAAACATCGATAGATAAATTGAATTCTACAATTATTTCTTTTTCTAATAAAAATAAGTGAGTCGCAATATTGGCAGGGGTTGTCCCAGGAAAAATAAGGGCGATATGAGGAATGCCCACAACCAACATCCATGTATTTGTAGGGATATGGATGTAGAAGCCAGGTGTGCCAGGATCGCGTCAAATGGAATTCAAATTTATTTATTTATTTATTCATTATAATAATATAATAAAAAAACAATAATTTCTTAGGGTCCGAAGGCTTAGACGAGTCCCTGCACGGATATAGTGAGCAAGTCACAAATCATTTAAAGGTCCAACCTTGGTTATCTACACTACACTTCGCTCCGAATTTATTATTTATGGATTATGTCATTTATCTTTCTATGTTATTCTGACATTATACGTATAAGTTTTATTAATATTTAAGTAGTAATAATAGCAGAGCGCTCCGACCAAATATAAAAGGTTCTAATACCTGATGAATTGATGGAGGTCAGAATTTCGCATCATGGAGGGTAGAAATAAAAATATTTTTAAATATTGTTCGAAATTTAAAAAACTGCATTGTACCAACGATCTGCAGATGTTTTGTTACTACAATGTTTTCGCAGATATTCTTTACTACACGCGAAAGCCTCTGTGTACTGGGTAAGGTGTAGAAAGAACCGCAATATCATCTATATTTTAGACCACAAAGATAATGGATATGGTACCAATGTTTAAACGGAATATACAAACTCGTAAGTTGTCTTGACTTGCACACGCGTACAGTTTCTGTTAAAACTAAACAATTTATTGTTATTATTTGTTTGCAGACGTAAATCTCGAGCACTGGCAACAGGCCAAAACAACGTGGATGTTGTTTATAAGACTACTAGCGACCCTACTAGATGTAGGCTATAACTGAGAAAATATTTATAGGAAGTCTCCAATAGTAAGGTTTTCGTTTATTTAATCGATCGTCAAAATCTTCGAAGCTACAGGCAGCAGTCAGTAGTCGATATATGTATATAAGAAGGAACTGACTGACCGATATATCAACACAAACCTAAAACTACTGGGCTCAGAGACTTTTGTACAGAGATTTCTTACGTAGGCAATCACTAAGATAGATTGTAAAGTTTGTACTAGTACTAAGTCTTTATAGTACAAATGTTACTTGTATTACAATTCGTATTACTTAAGGACAATGGCGCGTCTTTCTTTTTATTTCTCGCCATATTTCCTTTCTCAGGATGCTCTACTTTTTTAAGGAAAAATATGGGAAAAAACAAGCGGTCATCTGATATTAAGAATCCGCTATCCATAAATATCCGCGACTAGCAAATGAGTCGCAGATACGTTGCCTAGCTTTAATGTATAGAGGAGAGTATAAGCGGGAAAAATGATATTTCCTTTACCTACCCCATTATCAAGTACTTACGTTAATCTTCTGAATTGTATCTTTATTAGTTCATTATGTCTGGGGTCTTTGGGTAGATTAATGTAGCTAGGATGTTATAATAAAGTTCAAAGTAATAAAATAAATAAACACGTTACATTTTATTACTTTTAGAACTGTTAGTAAAATAAAAAACTCATGAAGCACGGAGCTAGACAATTTACAATAAAACGCTTCATTGCATTTGTAAAGGTCTAGCCGAATGGAAGCAGTTAATAGAAAATTGTAGACGAATTTCTTGATAAGTTTTATTGATCATAAAGGATAATTTATATGGCATTACGAACATTTTGGTGTGTTTTATCAGCTGAGGAGATATTTGACACTATAAATAAACCCCGTTTCGTTACGTTAAAATTCGTAAATTCCAAAATATTATCGAAAAACAACTTAAAACGTTAGCTGTCCATGGTATACAATTTTATTTCACTTTATCTTACGATTACCACAAAGATACAACATTTCCGATGAAAGTAATAAAAGTGTAATGGCCGCCACGTACGGTTAATGACGTTTGATTGTTTACAACAATCATATCTTGCAATGAAACAACATATAGTCTAGTATTTTTAAGCCAATTTATATACAACTTTTTATTATATCTTAAGCTTTCCTTCACTGAATCACTTTTTCTATTGGCGAAAACCGTTACGTTCAATAATGATTTTGTCTTATGTGAGGTTCTTGTTAGCTTGTTCATATACCGTTTCTTGGACAGGCGACAGGCTCAAGCACTGTCACATTCGTGACCTGCATGACTTTGCCATTCTCTTATCGGCCCGATCAGCTCTGTCAAGCTTGTAACGTCAAATGGGGGATGAAAATCTTGGAATGGAGGCCATAGATGGGGAAGAGAAATCACTTTATATGGAGAGATGACCTCGTGAGGACGGAGGAAAGTCGTTGGCTGTGGAAAGTAGAGGGCCGCATACTGACGAAGCCATTGAAGCCCTATGTCCGGTAGTTGTTTCATCAGATCAGGCTGATGATGATAATGTCATGGTGTGGTGGAGAGTGGTGTAGAGCATCTGTCTACTACAATCCAGTAATGTTATTTAATTTATTATTTTCTACTTTTTCATATCCCTTCTGGATCATTTCACTACTAGAAAGTTATACTATATCTTAATTATTATTATCGTAATTGAATTTAACCCGAGCGACGCCGGGCGAACAGCTAGTGTATAATAAAAGAGACACGTTTGTACAGGAAACATCGCTTCATTAATTTTTAATTATCATTGTGTACTTTTCTTTTGGCTTTATTTCCTTTCAGTTACCGATATAATAGACGGGGGGAAATATAAAATAATTGGTTTGTGTAACTTTCCTACAATTATTCCGTTGGTAAAACGAAGCCGTATTTAAATGACGATGGTTATTTGTTATACAATATTATAATTTGTTTAATGATGTATGATGTTTCTAGCGTATACAGAGTAGCGTAGCGTAGTTTAATATAGGTCGCAATTGAACGACTCAACCTGTATTTACAAATTACTATTACTAATACTATACACACATACTATACACATACATACACATACTATATACTAATTACATAAACGATATAGTACACAACAACATTTTTTGTACAACAAAAGTTACATTTTAATATACATTTGGAATACTACTATAAAGTTTTAAGTTTAAAATTAGTTTTAAATCTGTCGGGAGGCGAGTTCGAGTTAAACTTTCAAAGCGCTCATTAAATCAAGCAAACTGCAGCGACATTAGTTTCAAGAGTTTAAGCAAACGCAGGTTAAAGGTGAAGTACTGCGACGCATTTACTTGCTCGCGTTCGGTATACGACATTAAGTTAAAATGTGTGATTTAGGTCAAGCTGTACAAAAATCGTATTAAAGTTAACAATTCTTTTGAAGCGCAAACTTCTTTAACTTTTAACCGTGCTAGACGATATTTGGTAGCGGATATTATTGGTCCGCGTGATACATGTTCGACACGCGTCAGTAACATGCTTATTTGAACTTGGAGCAGTTTCAACGAATTTTTAAAATTTAATTCTGAATTTTATTGTTATGATGTTTATTTTTATTTATTATTTATTTCTTGTATTCAATTTAATTATTTATTTATTTTTGAACTATTGTCCTGTAAAAAAACGAAACAAATTTATGTTGCAAAAGTGAGTGGCAGCGTTGGCAGGGGACGCCCAAGGAGAACTTATATCGACCAGATTAATGATATAAGGAGTATCCGTAGCCGACGAGCATGTATGGATGTGGAAGAAGCGAGAGAGGTATGCCAGGATCGCGCCAAATGGAAACTCATTATCTCTGCCTACCCCTCTGGGTTACGGGCATAGTAATTATTTGTCCTGTTTACTTTATGTTCTAGCTTACATAGTTTAGTAGTTAATGGCTGCCTGTTTCTTTGTTTCCTAATGCGCTTTTTGTAGCTTTTTGTAATTTACGGTAAATGGAAGTACGGAAGTATTACTGTTCGTATTGTCGATTAGTTATCATGCATAAAACGATAAACCATTATTTCTGTCTATCCCTCTGGAAAACGGTCTTTGTATTTTCAATACCTGTAGGAACTTTCAACTGATTTATTATTTATATAATAATGTATTTCATCACCGAACTCTATCAAAAGTTCTTCATATCTCATGTATATTCAAATGCAATTCCCACGCGATCGCGAATCAATTTAAACTTGGAATCGAAAGGGAACTTTTACTATAGAGCATAGATAGAACGATCCACGATCATTTGTTTGTTTTAGTTATGTAGTTTTAAAAACAAACAAATATTAGTTCACGGATATATTGCGAGAGTAAGTAGTAGTAAGAGGTATTTAGCGCGTATATAGATACATGTATGACCGTTCAATTGCGAACTCCTGTATCTTAAACGGTTTGAAGAAGTTTTCATTCGATTCGAAATCCTCCTTGGAGTTTCACAGATGGATGGATCATACAGTCTAGTTTTTTGGGCTTTTATATATTGTGTTGTTAAAAATACACACAGATAAAATTAATAATTTTTCTTAGGATCTCGTACATGGGTATGTCCTCATGTGGCGGAGGTACTCAGCAGTTACAAGCGATTTATGAACGAGCCAACTTGTCCCAGGAAGTTCCACGACTTCACAGAAGACTTGCGTGAAGTGTGAAACCTCACTTCCTTCCCATTCCTAATTTATATGTTTTTTCTTACCCTTTTCTTTTCTACATAAAGTCTGGCCACGCACTGTCTATGGGTAGCTGTGGTTATCATTACGATTTGAACATTGATTTATCTATATATATATATATAAATATAAATGTGAACAGAGAGATCACGTAAATAATTGTACTAGGTGACAAACAAACGAAAATAACAAGAAATCATTGTATATCTTGTTTCATTGCAAGATATGATTGTTGTAAACAAACAAACGTCATTTACCGTACATGGCGGCCATTACACTTTTGTACTTTCATCGGAAATGTTGTTATTTTGTGGAAATCGTGATATAAAGGGAAGTGAAATTATGGAAAGCTAATCTTATTGTTAGCAACATGATTGAAACATCCTTGTATAATGCTGACAACACTGTTTTACGGTATTGTAACTGGTTTCTGGCAATGAGGCGTAACCTTATTAATTAAAAAAAACGATAGGAGGAAAGATTTTTGGCGGGTTTTGTAGAAGAAAATATTTAGCGTTGTTGTTGTTAAATTAGTATACTCGTAAAATTTGGTTATTAATGTTTATTTTAAATTGCGAAGTATGGAATTAGTTTAATATACAGTCAATATTAATTAAAATATTGTTCCTTTTTAAGAATAACTTAAAATTCGATAACATTATATATAAGGTGACGTGAGCAAAAGTAATGTTTTTGAAAATATTATGGAATTTACGAAATTAGTCGCAAAAACTTTTACTTACAAAAATCATATCTTCCTGTGAAACAAGGTATATATATTTACAATCTATCGCGTAGTATTGCATCGCGTCGTTTCCGTCGCTCACCTAGAACGACGTATGAAGGGATAAAAATGATAGAACAATTTGCATAAATTGCTAACACTTTACATAACGTTCTAAGGATACTGAAGATGGTGTACGGTAAAGTGGTGCTTTAGTAAGAAAGTTCCGTACAACGTCACTAAGGCACGTAGTTAAGAGCGAGCGTGCATAATGTACATAACGCTATGTGGAAGAACAAAAAATCAAAGCATTCTGTTTATTATCACAAATAGGAATGTTTCGGTCGAGGAATAGGAATAAAATGTTGGCTGGAAAATCTACGTTAATGTTTTAATTAAAACAAGCGTTCCTTATTTAATAATATTGTATACTCATAAAAAAAACTTGTCTGACATTATTTATTAACATTTAAAGCAAGTTAATTTAGTGTATTCTTAGTTAGCTTAATGTACTTTTATGAGAGTTACACTCTAGTTTTAAACGTTGTGTATTTAAACATTTTAAAACTACTAGATGTTGCCCGTGGCTAAGCACGCATTCATTTCTAATTTTCAACGGAATTTTTAGTAAGATATTATGAGTCGAAAATTTGTTAATGTCAAAAAATTAAACATTACTATGGCAACCGATATTGTCAATGAAGTTTTTATGTACCTCGGCAACATTATCATTTTCGGGATAAAAGATAAGTGCCCAATGTCATTTCCAGTACCCTGAGCCCAATGTGTGTGTATTGTGAGAGCCAATATCTTGACGTCTTTAAGGAGTTAAATCATAACAAACTAACAGAAACACATTCTTATTTATATATACAGGTAGGTTGTGGATTGTGTCTGCACCTTTTTGAACTAAAATTAAGAAAATCATTGTCTTTCGCTTAAAATATCAATTCCATTTTTCCTTTATCTCTTCGTTCAATGTAATATATTTTTTAAAAGGTGCGGTTAGATCTCTTGTCGGTGTAAAATAATTGCGTAGTGATGTTCCCGTAAAGACCGCCGTGATCGAATAATTAATGATGATTCTTAATTTTACAGATTCCTGAATCTCTTATCCTATATTTTCATACATTCGTATAGCATATATTGTATATACAACATCATATACAAGTACATATTTAAACGTAAGCAAATTTGTAATATAAGCAAGATAGCGGTCGGTTACCCTGACATTTACGGATGGAAACACTTTGTCGGGAAATCAAATATGTTTACCTTCTTTTGACACTCGAAAAGACTAGACGACGAAATAGATTTATTCGTATGTGATGATAAAATATATCGATCACGCTTCATGAATACATTTACTATGCGGCCTCATTGTTTTTATACACGGACTAGTTCCATGACTAAGATGAGATGAGAGCGCCAATAACCTAATGGTTAAGGGTACGGACGAACTTGCACAACATGGTCGTGGGTTCGAATCCGTGATCAATTTCCAACCATGCTCCGTTTGGAGTGGTTAAATGAAATATTAGTAAATTACTTTACTGATATTTTATATACCTGTCCGAGTATGGTTGGCGACAGGTAGGCGGCTTACCGTAAAAAACTTTAACCAAAATCTATTACAGTATGGATTATGGTCGACCCCACATAAAAAATGCGAAAAGGGCAGGGAGGAGAAGACTTGATTCATGACTACCTCAATCCCTGCTTTTGTTAGGAAGGAAGAACGTAATGCTTTAAGATTTTCTCTAGTAGTCAAGTCTGGATGTTGTGAGTTGTGAGAGAAGATAATAGGCGAATTTGTATAAATAGGCTGTAATTCTTTTATATAATAAACAAATAGATATAATACGTCCACGTTCGTAACCCAGAGGGCTTGGTATAGATCATGGATTGCCATTTGGCGCGATCCTGGCACATCTTTCGCGCTTTATCTACATCTATATTTCTTCCCACACATGCTTGCCGGTTACCGTAGGTTTCCACTAGCGTAAAATCGTATACCAATAAAAAAATTCTCTCTATCTTTCTCTTTGAAAAAACTGAGACGACAATATGTTTTACGTGAATGCTTTCGGCGGTACAAGCGCGTACAAGTACTCCTTATATCTATTTCTACAGGACTTTATTAATCTGGTCAATAAAATTTATCCTGGGAGGTCCCATTACTGCCACTCACTTTTACAACATAAATTTCTAGTTAATCTCTTATCATTCATCATTTCAACGTGAAGCATACCTTTCTCAGTTCAAGTCACTACATCCACTTTAATATATAAGTATTTTATAATATTTTTTCTATGTGGTACACCATTATGACTTTTTCTCTATTACTATTGTAAATAGTATTTAGTCAAGTCTTATTAGGAGTCGTGTACTTCTAACTAACAAAGAAAGATAATTTCGTTCAATTGTCGTAGTGGTCATTAAACTTTATGAAAGAAATGAAGGTCGGACGAAGGGTAAGCTCGACTGTTAGGGAACAATTATAATGAGTATATATAAAAGTAACTTCTTAGCCCCGGCGTTGTCCGAGTGTATTTCAGAATAGCGTCTTAATAAGTAAAAATGTATAAGGATATAAGTGTTTCAAGATTTTTTAAGTTTTTATATACTAATATTATAAAAAGGAAAGATTTGATTGTTTGTTTTGCAAAGAATAGGCTCTGAAACCACTGGACCGATTTGAAAAATTCTTTCACCGTTAGAACCCTACATTATCCCTGATGAACATAGGCGATAGAACATTTTATTTAATATTTTTGTTAAATAACCGCGCGACGCCGAGCGGGCCGCTAGTTCATTATATGCCGGTAATGCATCTGTTGTTCCGGCGATTACATTTAGACGATCGGTTTCTTTGCCGCTATCTTTTATATATACAAAAGGCCCTTTATTCCTATATTTATATAGACTCCGCTGGACCGATTACGATGAAAATTTCAGGAAATAAGTGACGTAGCGATCGGATTAATATAATTTGTGGCAGCCGAGGCGGATCACTAGTATCTTATTTATAAGGGCCAAGTGATCCGATTGATGATTTCTGTAGAAAGAGTTAAAGCGTTCAAAGGCCTGAGAACCTTTTAAATCTTTATATTTATATCAATGTTCACCAGTAAAAAGTGATTTAATTGAATGTGCTCATACAGTATAAAAGCTTAAAGTTAAAGCGAATAAGGATTTCATTGCATTGTCTCAGTATTGGAAGTCTAGACGTGTCGGTTAATCCCGCCAGTGGATCTTTTATAACTGTATTCTAGCTAAGTCGCAGTGGACGGCACTAACACGTTCTCGCTGCTTCGTGTAATATTTTATTTCCGGTTATCTTTCTATTTCTATTCCAATGTCGAAACTTGGGGAAAATACTTTTTCTAGAATCAGATAAGTACAAAGCAAAACAATAAAAGGCATTTACTTATGTAAAATTTATGTAACGAAAGATTTGAATGCAATTTTCGTCTACTTAAAAACACATAGGTCTTGAGAAATGCTTCATAACTTTTATATAATATGTGGATTATAATAAAAAATAAGTTATGTGGACATAATAATTTAGTGTTCATATATAACACGAATAATATAGTACTCGGATTACCGGTAAATTGTATTTTTTGGAAATTATATTTAGATACGAATATCCCAATAATAGTTTTCTAACAAAGGAAGGAACTTGAAAGGAAAAGTAAAAATTAATCGGACTGGGGACACATCGACTCGAATGGTTTTCGTTGCGTGAAAACACGGATAAAACATTCTATAAAATGTATCCTATTTAGATTGATTTATGAAAAACTGATCCTTTGTCTAAAACATAAACTTCGTACTGTTGCTTACTTTATGTCTTTAAACATAAAGTAAGCAACAGTACGAACCAACGTCCTAAATTACTTTAATTATTACAAACACCGTCAGAATTTAAAGGAATTTTACGTCGAATAAAATAATTTTAATTTAAAATAATTATTACATAGTTTCAAAAACTAAGAAAGAAGGTCAATGCCATTACATATACTATCTATTTTTATTTAAATTTTCACACGTTAATGGAGTTATTCCCAATATTAAAAAGATTGCAAATCCCGATAATACTGGTAAGAATAATGGGACAAACTTTTAAAATTATTGCATTGTCATCGGTCCTTGATAAACGTTTCAAATCAATCTGACGTTTTGACGGGTTTCAGAATCACGTTTAAAGATTCCGTTTCATACAACCATATACACCAAGCTAATAAAATGTTGTTAAAATGTAAACGTAAAAAACACCAGCGATACGTGATTTTTATTAATTACTAGGGCCTACGTATTAACAGAAATTTCTATGAAAAATTTCAAATTTATAGTCCCAGTGATATATCAGTCAGTCAGTTTCATCTTTTGTATCTATAGAAAGATTTTTACGCAGATCGTAAAGGAAAGGGGTCGTGGCTACTCATAAGAATACATTTGACTTTCAAATAGCGTACGTGCGTGTGCTTTAAACTAACTTAATACGTTGTAGCATAGGTAAATAGCGTCATTTACGTAAAATAAGACTGAAGCTATGAAAACAAACGCTCTTAGAAAAAGAAAGTAGTGACCCGTACCTTTGGCTCGTTGTTGTAATACTGTCGGAGTATTTAAAAAAAACTTGACTTCTAAACAATTAAAGACGAAATAGTTTAGTTCTCATTGAAAAATAAACAACACAGATAAAACATGTAAACGTGGAAATCGTTAAATATTCTTAATACTTTTGTTGTAGGAATTTGAAGCAATTATTTCTTTCCTGAAATCTACAGTTTGTTTATCGAAAATTATATCATGATTTAACAGTGGTAGAGCCCGCAACAACAACATCTGCACGACCTGTGAAATACCACGACTTCACAGAAAACAGGCGTGAAGTAGAAGTACTCTGCGTTTCGGCTGATGAGTGAGGCGCCGGAGGCCTAATTTCAGTCCACTTCGCTTTCCCACCTTTTCCTTATAAGGATGGGACGGGAAGAGGAATGGGTGGGGAGGCGGTTAACGGGAAAAATGAAATATCCTTTTTCCTGTCTAGGCCCTCCTCTGTACATTAAAGGTAGGCAACACATCTGCTTGTTGCAGATGTCTATGGGTAGCGTTCACTTAACATCAGGTGATCCGCTTGCTCGTTTGCCACCTTATTCCATAAGCAAAAAGATATTACTGTACATTAAGTAATATCGATGTACGTATTTCTTATAAAGTTTTTTCTCTCTCCAATTAAAGTATTTTTAATTATAAGTCGTTTTTGTTACTTGCTCCACTAATATGGATAAATTGACATAAAAACCTGCTCAGTAAAGGAACTCTCTCAGACCCAGGAACAATGTTTTTGTATGCATTCGTATAATTAAAATAATTAATTTTAAACTTAATTGTCTTCACTCTTTTGAAACATTTAAAATTATTTGTATATCGTATATCGTATCGCCTTTCATCTTATAAATGGAAAGTATGGGTTCGCTTTTCTCAGCAAAATCGCAAAATACTTTATGTACATATAAAAATTAACGTCCAATCTTTGAATTAATCGTTAAATGTTAAAAGCTTTCAGAATTTTATTACAATCGAGCGATATTTTTATAGAGTCATTTCCGAGAGCGCCTTGCTTGAGGTCTTTTAACAATGGCTTCCTCTAATCCATTGTTGACAAAGTGATTATATTTGACATATTAAAAGAACACGAATATACGTCACTTGATATACTTTTTGATATCCATCTAACCTATCTAATTATATTAAATAAGCGATTCACAAGAATTATATATATACAAATATATATCCCTACTAATAATATAAATGTGAATATAAGTTTGTTTGTTACGCTTTCACGCGAAAACTACTCAACCGATCATCATGAAACTTTGTACACATATTCTTGGAGGTATAAGAAGTAATATAGGATACTATTTTTATGAAAAAAAAGTACATGAAAAGCGAAGTATGTATGTTCCTTATAGACTCCGAAACGGCTTGACCGATTTCGATGAAATTTACAGGGATTGTCCAGATTAGCACATTGCATTCCATAATTAGTGGTACCCGGGTGGAGCTGGCAGTATATATATATATATATATATATATATACTGCCTACCCCTCTGGGTTACGGGCGTGAGCGCATCTCCATTTTATATTACTATGATATACAATTACCAATTACAGAAAGTTTGTAAATAGATTGCATAGTCTCAGCTATTGTAATCGTGGACATTTTCTGTTTGGCTTATTCCCGGCCCGTGAGCCAATAAAGTTGCAATTAAGTACCAAGTCCAATTAGGCACGTTAAGCATACAAGAAAATTACATACAGAATATCCGAATAGTAATCTTGTATAGAACTCTTGGTAAATCTTTCACTTAGAGATGTAATATAGTTCTTTATTTAACAACTAATTAAATGTTATTTGAAATGTATTACATAACGATGTTCTGTTTACGTAACATATTTTTTATTAATAATTTTACATTTTAAGAAAAGCGTCTACGATATTTGTGAGATATTAATATGTTAGTATTATTATTATAACAAACTTCACTCTACTTGGATTGTTAACCAATATAAGTTGAAATATAATGATCTGAATCAATTCGTACACAAGGATATAAAAATAAATATTTTATTACGCGCTACAACCTTCTGACTGATTTTTGGCAAATTTCTGAGTGAGTTTTTTTTCTATGCGGCTTTATTCCGACCGCAGACCCCTGCTGACGTAGACGCCACAAAGACAAAGTTTTCTCGTTAAAAATGTAACTTTACTTCAGTAATGATTCAAAACAACTTTTCATACAAGATTATAAGACTTCACTTA
This sequence comes from Papilio elwesi, assembly GCA_029849275.1. Lineage (NCBI taxonomy): Eukaryota > Metazoa > Arthropoda > Insecta > Lepidoptera > Papilionidae > Papilio > Papilio elwesi. The sequence continues at coordinate 2,458,216 of CM056704.1, read as the reverse complement.
ATGATGATGCCTTTCAAAATATTTGGGATTTTATGAGAAAGTTCATGGACGCAAAAATATTCTGTAGAATTTTACCCAATTTTTAACCGACTTCAAAAAGGAGGAGGTTACCGCTCCTGGTGAACCGATTTTGATAATTCTTTTTGGTTCGAGAGCTAGTGCTTCCCGATTGGTCCAAATTTTTTTAGTCAAGATCCGACCGGTGGTTTTCGAGTTATTCTTAATAATGCGTAATATGAAAAAAGTTGAAATTTACTTTCTTGGCTTACGTAGGCTAAACTATAGAACTTATATTAAAATGAGGTATTAAATAATTGTAGCTTCTTTAAATAAGCAAAATAAAAGTCCCCGACGACATGCATCTATCTTCTATGGTTGTCTTACAATAACTCGCAGGGTTGTCGCTTAGAATAAAAACAGAAATATGGAAATTAAACTTCACATACCTATTTTTATTCGTAATCAAAATCATACGGAACAATTTTATTTTAGGTGTTACAGTGTAACTTAATAAGACAAATTTGTTACGCAAGTCCCATTAGCTTATGCCGAACCTGACGAAAAGTGCATTCGTACAATAGCAGTCCTCACGACCTCACATATGAATATCCCGGATTTGTCTTTGATCACACTAATGAAACAAGACTTAAGTATTACCAATTATTCCCGAAGAGGGTGGGCGTTAGGCAAGCGGCCGGCCGTAAAAACTGTAGCCAAAACCTATACAGTATGGTCTACAATCATACTGGACCCCATGAGTAGATAAAGGGCAGGATGATGAGTTTTGTTACACAAGTGAAATGAAAAAAATAAATAAAATTATTATTATTATTTTTCTGATTTTAAAATACTATAATAAAGACAAAATGTCTTACGTACGTCACGTAGTGAAATAAGCTTTAGGTTCGCCTGTACACATCATATGCATGTCTGAGGTCGCAAATAAATAAATATTCAGTATGGTCTGAAAAGAGGCGGTTATAAAGGTAAATGTGCGTCGCTCGAATGAAATTTCTTTCAAATGTAAACACGGCAAGTCAAATCTTCGCGTGCTTTTCTCCATTAGAGTAACGTAGAACTGAATTCTTTTTACTACAGTATTTACATTTAAAATAGTTTAATGCAGGTACGAACGCCCTTTCACAACAAGATGTGGGTCGTTTTAAACTGTGATGAATACAAAAGTGAGCCTTTTGTATAGTGGCTGAAATTTAATAGTTTTTTAATGTAAAAATAATTACAGATACGATATGATATGAATATGACTTTGATAATCACATAAATTAGTGAGTCATTAAGCTATGAATGATTATGTATGAATCATACAAAACACAACTTGGTTTAACACATAACAATCTTTATACAATAAAAAAATGATATTAGATACATCATTTATAAGTCAAGAATGGCTGCACAGGTTTATTTGTTTGTTTAAATGTTGGATTTCACTTAATCCCTAATAAAAATATTAATGAAAAATAAATTACACAATAAAACACCTTTTATTACCTTGTATCTGGTGAAACCACAGAACCAGTAGAATCTGTGATTTTATCAGAAACTGGGAGCCCGCCGCTTATTCGCACGTGTATTCAAAAACTATAAATAAAATTTCTATAGCCTATGTTCTTCAAGGATAATTTTTCAAATCGGTTCAGTGCTTAGGAGCCTATTCAATGCAAATAAAGAATCAAATTTTTCGTTATAACAGCTAATAAGGTACACACATAATATTTTATGTTTATTTTAGGATTATTATCCTAAGGTGGAATGAAGTTTTCCGGGTCAGCTAGTAAATTTTTGTTTAATTAGCATTTGTTGAATTCTTGGGCAATATCTGATATACATTTAAATTTAATAATATTATATTAATAATAAAAGATAAATATAAAAAACTAACAACTATAATAAACAAAGGACAAAATATATCTTAAATTTTTGTTTTGTCAAAGCTCCGCCGTGGAAAAAGAAGCGAAATTAAAATTCAAAAGTGGAAAGAAATAAGATAGAGAAGAGGAAAGGATTGAAATAAATTCTGTTAAATCGATTAATTATAATATAACAATGTTATAAGATTTAATTTAAGTATAAGGCTTGAAATCAAATCATAATTGCAAAAAATGGGGATCATGTTAAGAAACTAATTTATATACAAGATATATAAAAAGATCATATGGGATCAAAAAATGTATATATGTAGAAACAACGATATACAGGGGAGCTACGTTAGGCGTAAAACTTCATCGATCACATCGTGGGATTCATCTCGAGCACCGTAGGCCGTAGCTACGAGCTACAGTCGCGCTACGTCCGTAGACCGCTACGCCCGCGCTACGCGTCTACTAATAAAGGATCGCACGAACATTACGCGTTACAATATAAAATACACGTAATTATTAACTTATTTGTGCGTGAGTGAAGTGGCTGAAACGTGCGAAGATGTAAGTTTAACTTTACATACTTAGTTCGTAGTTTTAAGTTGTGAAGACGCGGGGATGTAGGTCATCGAACGATAACGGTTATTTTGTGTAGCACACGTTGGATTGATATTTCTAGTAATAATTTGTTTATAATATAAGATTGTTTGATTTTTAATAGCCGTAGAATATATAAATTAAAATTAAATGTTGTATATTGATGTAATGCGTTAGGAAAGAAGAGATTTTCTCTGCGTAAGACATTAAAATACGAAATATCTTAAAGACAAAAATTTAATTTTTTTTACTGTCTAGATTAAATTTATATAAATCGATATAGATTTAATTATATTCTATATCTTTTATCTATAACTAGTTAAATTTTATTTAAACGGATTTATTTTAAATTTGGAAATAATGAGTTTCTTTAAAAAAAACAAAAGTAATTTATTTTATTTTCTATCAGCGCGGTCTAAAATTAGTTGAAGTATTTGCACAAAACAGTTTAATACTCGCGAGGTAGTTAACGAATAATAATGAGGGTAATAACAGTCAAAGTTACGTTTATTGCTAAATTGCGTGAACATAATAATTTCCTTGTCAAATAACGATAAAAAATTAAAGGCTTAGGTAAAATTTAATAGCCATTTGATACAATAAGCTTTCTTAATAATTTTACCATTTGATTCTTTGACACTTTACTGGTTAAGTATTATAGTTAAAAGATTGTAATTTTTTGCTTCTAATAATTGATTTAACTTGAATGTAACGTCAGAGGTAGCAATCAAGAAGTAAATATTCATCAAGTATTGAACTGTGTACTTAAGGTTAGAAGAAGAAATGATTTATTATTAGAAATCTATAAGGGATGACATGAACCTTAAACAAATTTTAAAACCTGAACTGAGTCACAATCGGAGGCTTGAAGATTTCAAACTTGCGCTACACGGATGATGTCACACTTTTCGCAACTAGTGCTCGTTTTTTAAAGTACTTATTTAAACATTGGGAACGCCAGTCTCGAGTTCGGTCTTAATATCAACCGCGACAAGGCGAAAATTGATGTTTGTCGACCGTTTAAACAACCCGCTAGAGGTTACACAGATTGCCAACTGCACAGTTGTCCAAGTATCTGGGACCATTTATCTCGAACACGGGGGTTGCTTAGACGAAATTAGACGAATGGCGATTACTAGGACAGCGAAGGATGAGCTTCAGAAAATATTGAAGAATCGTAGAAGGCACCAGAGCACGCGACGGACGTCCCCTGCACGAATGTGCGAAAAAGGCAGCACTTAGGGAGGAGTTTCATTACTACAAATAATATTAACAAATTGAAATCCCTCACTAGTAACTTAGAACTAACAAACTAGCTGAGTGCTATAATATTCTTGTTTAAATTTCATTCGTGATCGCCTTAATCAGCCTTGACGCTTCTGCTATTAGGTACAAGCTTCCCTTTACTCGTATATTTATTATATTCGGCATTTTACTACCCCTATATAGCTTACTCCAACAACCGTGACCAGACTGATTGAATTTAATAATACATTGAGGATAAAAAAATTATAGCCAATGTTACTTTTATATTAGCTGGCTTTTTATTGTTAAAAGAATTATTAGAATCAGGTTCATTCGTTTCACGGGTTTTCTATTACAAATAAAAGGATCTTTCCTTTAATAATACTACTAATAGTAGTATTATTATTTATAACTAATTATAGTTAACTGGAGATTAGAATGAAAATTGCCTTTAGCTTTGTATTATTACGTTTTATTGTCGAGAGAGTGTCTTCGCATTTTGTTCTAACTAATGGATCCTCAATTTTGATCTAACAAGTTTAACCAACCTTCAAATTGAGATGGTGTGGAAGTTGTACAGTGCCATGGCGGAGGCAAAGTGAACGCGGAATCTAGTAAGCTCTCCCCTTATACATTGTGCAATTTTTTTTACCTATACATATAAAATAACGTGTGGAGCAGTGGTGGCTCAGCGGTTTAGACCCCGACTTACGTACTGTAGGTCGCGGGTTCGAACCCAGGCAGGCGCTCTACTTTGTGTAAATTTATTTCATCACCACTGCTCCAAAAACGGTGAAGGAAAACATCGTGAGGAAACCGGCATGTTCTTAGAACCATCAAATTCGAAGACATGTGACATCCACCAACCCGCACTGGGCCAGCGTGGTGGATTACGGCTCATTCCCTCTCTCGCAGAGGAGGCCTGTGTCCCTGCAGTGGGAAACATTCTAGAAAAGGCCGATTTATTATTTATTATTATAAAATAACGTACACAATGTTTGGAAGTGAAGATAATTATACAATTAATTTGTTTATTCAATAAGTTTTTAAAATTCGAAATAAATTTATTACATACTATACGCATTGTATTTTCTCTGAAAGTTTTCACTTAAAAGCTTCTATAAGCGCTACATATACTACCAGTTACGATGGACATGGATCTAGTCATTCCTAAAAGTACAAATATTTGTTTATCTATTTAGCAGGTATTAAGAAAAATATTGTATTACATTTTTATATATTAGGGTAGGTCAAGCCTTCTCAAACTGTTGTTGGATATGGGAGTAATGTTAGTTGTAGACTGCACAAATGATAGCGAGTAGGTTTTGTAAAAATATAAAATGAAATATAAAAATAGTTTATCATCAATCCAAATATAAAATGTACAATCCGACCTTTCGTGTGAAAAGGGCATTCATCGTGGCGTCCCAGTGTAACGCGACATTATTATATTTTCAACGTCGCTTGTTTACGTTTGCTTTAAAGAATTTTAATGGAATTATAGTAAAAATGCTAAGAAAGAAAACACAGTCGTCGTCTGAGTAGAGTTTTATTTAGTTTTAACTCCTGGGTCGCTGCTTGTCGATGGTCGCTGGGTCAATGTTTGCATCATCATCTCTCTGCCAGTTTCCGCTTTATGTGGGTCGGCAAAAGAAGTTTTTCGATTTCAGCACCGATCTATCATCCTTCATTTTAGACGTCACTCCCTTCTTAATCATATCACCTTTCACGCAAGGCTTCTTTTCTTAAGGCCTCTCCCAATCTCTTTGTCAAATGTAATTGTTACTTCATCATAAAAGGTCCACACCTTGCTAATATTTTGCTAGTTAACTTGTGTTTGCATATTGAATAGAAAACATTTAAATCGATCAATTAAACTTACTCCACTTGTCTTATATAAATTTATCAAATCCGATGATGGTATTGATGACTGGACATTTAAAAAGATAGTACTAAAATGTAAAAGTTCAAAGAACTTATAACGCATCTTGGCGAAAGACCAAATCGCTTTACGCAACGTCTGAAAGGCTTCGATGTTCGACATTTTTTCTACTTCCTAAGCTATTATTTGCTTTATTTCACATCGAAAACAGTTTTACCTTTTTTTCTATAGATCATCACGAAATAAGGTACGAAACGGAGCATTGTAATGCTTTAGCCGTTCACAAAAAATGTAACAAAGTATTGTCAGGATCATTATTATTGTGAAACCTCTATCGAAAACAAGTTTTTTTTAGGTAAACGAAGGAAAACACCGCCTTTCTGTAGAAAGGAATTGTGGAATAAATAAGAAAAATTGAAAGAATTGGGTAGAAAGGGACCTGCGTCACTCGTAGCAAATTGTAGCTTATGTATGACATTAATTGATGTATCCGACAACGACGAACCTGGCTTGTTTCGAAAATGTGAACGAAGATAACAGGTATCAAACGTGGTCACAAAGTCTGACCACACGACAGCACAGCTCAAATGTCTTTATGAATTATATGTGTGGGTGTGGGAAGGCTTAGAGCGGGTTTCTTCAAGAAAGTGTTTCTCATCCAGGTCTTGCAGTCGACGGATCTAAGGGGACAGGCAGTAGCGCGATTCTTGTCTCTGTTTGACAAACTCTTCCCAACAGTTAACAAATATATCATATGCAGTGAGATGACATTTTACTACAGTTATACAAGATTTCACGTGATTAATAGCTGTGTTATGACACATGTAAACTTAGGATTAAATCTCAAGTTAATTGAATATTGAAATTAAATTAGTTTTACGGACATAAACGCGTTTTTTTTACTTTTGCTCACGAAGTATCGAGTCTTTTACAACATGCTTTATAGATAGATCGAAGCAAAATCAAAAATTGAAAATACGAGGGTACTCTGACATCTCACCCCCTAAACCTACGGGTGCTTTAAAGTACTCAAAACGTCGGACACAAACTCGCATTCCTATCGAGCCATTAATACATATATTTACATAAAACAAACAAATATTCATTCGCGTCCGTCGCCCACGTCACCAGAGGGGTACGGTACGGATTTCCGTTTGATGCGATCCAGGCATCTCTCTCGCTACTTACATTCATCTACGCATACATGCTTATTGGCTGTAGGTTCTTCTGCGACGTCCTCTGAAAACACTGCCACATTGGCTTAAATTTGTCTTCATTCATCTTCTCAATAAAATCACCACCGAAGTATACCTATCTCAATTCAAATCATACCATACACTTTTAAGCCACATATTTTGCTTATAACGCCTTATAAATCATTCAGTAACATACTTCTTAGTATGTTACTGTGTCACTTATAAGATATCAACGGCATTACCTAATCTTCTGAATTTTATGATTATAATTAATGGTGTTACAAAAAAAATGTAATGAGGAGACTGTTATTAAAATGATATCGGTTACTTTAGTGATGTACAAATAATGAGAACTACCCTTATAAAAATGATAATACAAAAACTACCCTTCCTCTTAGCTCATAAGTGTAAGAGTACCTTTTTAATTGTGTACACTTCAACACAGGTCAACTTAATACCACTGTACCGTACTGTTAAATGTACATATATCTGCTCGCACACTTTGCACTACGTCCGTACTCCTGCACTGACAGGACATAACTGACTGACGGGCTATATACATGTTACCCGCACAGTGCTTAGTACTCGGTGGAGGGTAGTCAAATATATATAAGATATAAATGCACGCTGTATACCCTGCAATACACTACATCCACAATCAGATGACTGACTGAATCGCTATAACCACAAATATCATTATAATTTTTATTGTACTAACAAATTGTATATATTTTTAATGAAAAAGTACTTAATTTAACACAATTTTCACTCAATTTTATTTTTACATCGTCCGCCCGGAAGCTTAATTAAATATTTTAATAAACCTTTTTATAGCGCGAAAAAGGGACCTGAGCTGCTTTCTGAATAAATATTCATTTTAGTAATTTAATATTAAAGAAGATTTTTATTGAAGCAAAAAAATAGTTAAATAAATTAAATAAAACCATTCTACTATATAAGCTACTTGTGACCCGGTACCACTAATTATGTCGATCCGATAGCTACTAAACACAGTAATGTGCCAATCTTGACAATCCCTGTAAGTTTCATCGAAATCGGTACAGGTGTGTCTGAGTCTATAGGGAACATACATACATACATACGATTTTTTATGCTATTTTTTTCATAAAAAGTGTCCTATTTTACTTCTAATAAATACCTCTAAGAATATGTGTACAAAGTTTCATGATGATCGGTTGAGTAGTTTTCGCGTGAAAGCGTAACAAACAAACTTATATTCACATATATAATATTGGTAGGGATAAGCTAAAATTTGTGATGAAATAAATAACTTACCTCTATTAAAAATAAAACAAAGATCTAGTCAGTTACGTAGTCTATCGTACTTGGGAGTACTTCCTACCGAAACTGCTCCACGAACTGAACAGTACCGTCCTCTAAAATATTGTAAAACACCCAAACAAATGTAAAAATATATTAACACCGGCTTCCTTATCTGAGGAAATTTAAACAATAGGTTTGTTTGAGTTTTCTCAGAGAAGACTATCGCCTTCATTTTTAATAAGCTTAGAAAATAAGTAGTAATGTATATCAACTGAGCGACTCGCAGTGATATAAGAAACCCTGCAGGTTTACGACACTGCTCCAATGCAACTATGTTAATTTTTTTAATGATATAAACAAAGACAAAAAAATACGTAAGAGAGTGTACAAGACACATGAAACTGTTTCCATTTATCGTAATTTGTGTTCTCCTTGAAAGAAAATCATTCGCATCACATAAGAAGACTTATGTAAAATTGATTTGAGATAAGTCTGGTGATAGAATAAAATACAAAGACAAATAAAATAAATATTAAATTAAATTATAAAATGTTACGAATATTGTGGTGTTATAGAAGAAATAGAATGCGTAGTTTTACACGTAATAAATATTGCATACAAAAAATATTCGAGTTCGAGTTACGAACTACTATATATATTTTTTTTATAATAAGCGGTTCACCCGATGTCAAGTGATCGCTAGCCACAGACATCTGCAACTAACTAATGAGTTGTAAATGCGTTGCCCCCCTTCAATGGGCAGAGGAGGGGACAATTAGAAAATGGTTATTTCCAATTCCTATACATCCCCTCCACCAACAAGTTTTCTTCCCCTTCCTTTTCTTTACTTATAAGAAAAGGATGGGAAGGGGGAGACAACTAGAATTAGGCCTCCGGCACCTCACTCATCAGATGAAACGCAGAATACTCTACTTCACGCCTGTCTTCTGTGAGTTCGTGGTATTTCACCGGTCGAGCCCATTCATGCAACAGATGTTGTTGTTGCGGGCTCTACTACTGTTGATACTACAATGTCAAGTTATGAGTAAGAGATGTAATATACAATTATTTGACACGGTCTTGATAGATTCGAATGGATAACAAGTCCTGTAATGTCCGTGTTTACTGCTTGGCCACTCCTTATAATTATTCGTGTTTATGACGTTGTTTATGTACCCTAACCTACTTCCGTCTCATTTTATTACCGCATTGAGTGTAGGTGGAAAATTGAATTAATTTCAGTTAATATTACCTCCAGTGTACAACTAACACAAAACATGTAAGCAAATTGTTTGCTAGTAGGCGATGAAAATGAATCTGTAACCACAGAAACAAATTCAGCTCTTGGTAATTGTTTGTGACTTACTTGTCACTGATTATGTGGAAGAGGTGTCTACAGTTTCGCCAGATTTGAGATGGCAGAGCAGCCTAAGTCTCGTGTAAGATTAATTAAGCCCGAGGTCTCCCTCAGGAGTCACCGAGTTCTTTGTTCACTTTAGTAGACGCTGCATGGAGTGCCTGGGCAGGCCCTTACGCTGTCACATTATTTCTTTAGTCTTCCGATTCAAGATTGTTTGAGTAATGAGGTTGGCTCCATCGGTAGCTATGATCGGATAACTTTTGCTATTAATGTGACGTAGATTTAGGTTGGTCATTTAGTTTTAATGAGGTTGGAAACCTGATATCATTTTTTTGTGTAAGTAAGGTGGAAAAGCCATAAGCATCCGCAACAATTCGGTGAGTCGCAGATGTGTTGCCTACCTTTGGATAGAGAAGGGGATATGCAGGAAGAAAGAAATTTCCCTTTCCTATTCAACCCCTCTCCGTACAATCCTCTTCCCCCACCCATACTTCCCCTATTAGGAGCGAATAGCAAAGGAAAGAGTGCTGAAATTGGGCTTCCAGCATCTCACTCTAATACTTCTAGTTCACGTCTGTCTACTGTGAGGTCGTGGTATTTCACATATCGAGTGGACCATTTGTGCAACAGATATTGTTGTTGCGAGCTCTACCCTACTATCTACTTATATTATTCAACGTTTAGTCGGTGTAAGCGATGTGTGTTATCACCTTTGTTAAATATGTTTTGTTTTATTTTATTTTTTCTATCTTAATTATTTTTAATCTGTACTTAGTAGTGTTTTTTTATTTATTATCTATGTGGCTAATGAACAGTAGTAACAAAGAGGTAGATGTAAATAATAAATTAATTTGTCGGTAGATGTCACAGTCGCAAGTGATCCGTTACAGTGCGCACAATACGTCGTTTGATCGCCGCGATATCCAATAGTCGGCGTTATATTAATCTCGATAGACCCAAAAATAATTAACTTTATCTAAATTTATCAATTAAATGTACGTGTGCTTATAATAAATTATTTATATGACCTTTGGAATATAGTGATAAAGAAAAAATACAAAAAGAAGAAAATTCAATTGGAGGGTTAGCGAAAATGTACACTTTAAGTGAGTTAACGCATCCACCATTTGAACCCGCCTGTCTACTCGACCCTAACACATAACGGCCAACCTCAATTCGGAAACAGGCAACTAAGAGAATTTCCTTTAATCTCCGCCGAAAATCTGGTAAAGCTTATTTACTAGCCACCAAGTTAGGACGTTTAACCACTTACTTACGCTTCTAGGCGTTTAATCGCTTTAAATAAATAAGAAAAGTCATAATACAAACACAAGTTAAAACCATTACGGTATAATTAAACTGTATATTATTTAATTATCTATAATAATATTGAAAAGAGGAAAGATTTGATTGTTTGTTTGCATTGAATAGGCTCCTATACCTATTTGAAAATTGTTTCACAAAAGTGAAGGAACTTCTTAACAACCCGGGTCACATAACCTATATTAACCTTCCAAAAAAATTGGGATTGCGAAGCCGAGGCGGACCTCTTGTCATTTATAGTAAAATAATATACAGTTTTATATAATTTTAATTAAAAAATAAATTATTTTGTGTTATCAAATATTAGGTTCCTATAATTTTGTTTATGTATCTCTCTTCTTTTGTACACAAAAGAAGAAACTGTGTGATATGCAACGCACAGCACAAACTGGTGAGCGTAGAGACTTGAATATCGCAGACATTTCTGTTATGACGTAAGTGAGGTATAAAAAAGTTTTTTTTTTACATTCATCCTCTAAAGGTCCCCAGTTAATATAATATTATAAAGGGAAAGGGTTTGTTTGTACTTTGTGGTGGAACTTACGTCGATTTTATTTTTTTCCTTAGCCAGATTTAAGTAATACTTAATTGCCGGATATTTTTCTTTGTTTTATTATAATTTAAAAGTTAACTGGTTTTACATTTTTAAACTTTAACACGTAGTAATTTATTAACATAAAGCAGCAATAATCATTTCTACCACAGACAATATATGTTATTTTTTAGTGTTGGGCCACAGTTTCAATAAGGAAGTTCCTATTAAAAGATTTAACTAGGGATATTATAATACAAAAAGAAGCAGATTAGAGGAAAAAAGAGCATTAGCGGTCGAAACGTGAAGACTCGAAAAGCATCCTAATTAGGACGCTTTATCTATAGTTACGTCACGTGTTTACATTTACGCTCAAGTGACAAACACTAGCTGTCTCCTTTTTTCTCATTATTTGAATTACGCTATCCTTTTAACACCATTTGACATGTTGCTCGAGGTCGGTTCGATCCCAACCATAACCGGTAGTGGGTTTGTGCAAAACTTTCAGAGAGAAGATTTATATTTAAAAAAGGAACACAGAATCTCATTTATAAAAGTTCGTTGGCATTGGAGCCAACGGCTAAATAAATTGCGAGTTCATCGGCCCGTCCGCACAGGACCGCTTTATCAAATCAAATAAGCACTGAGCAATTTTTTGTTTGTTTCAGTTGCAAAAAAAATCCTTTGTAATGTCTGACGTACCTTACTAAATGGTAGACATCACTTTTTTCGTTTTCCTAGCTGTAATGTCATGATTGTTCAAGGTCTATTATAAAGTAAATTATTACTTTGGATGTAAAATAAACATCACAACGGCCATTTTGTGTAATCAATGATAATATATTGTAAAAGTAAACATACAAAATGGCGTCACCTATCTTCTAGATTTGAAGCTCTATAACAATGAAAGGTGGACATTAAAAAACCTTAGTAGGGTCGCATAAGGCAAAATGCACAATCCATTTATATCTTCTTCGGTCTTCCACCGTAACCATCCACGTTCACTCTCATCACTTTCTTCGCTCATGTCTTTCTTCCCTCTGCACAACATGCCATACCACGCTAACCTCTTGCTCTTCAATTTCTCTGCCACTGGTGCCACTTTCAGACTTTATTTAATATAATACACATAACTACTTTTAGAAAATACTGTAAAGAATACATATTTAAACATGCGATTTTTTAATCTATAACTACCAATCGAAATAAATATTTCACATTTCACATCTACATTGAAATGAAACAAATTTGACGAACTTTATCGAGCTTCTTGGTTTCCTTCAAGACGTTTCGACATTACACGACGATTTTAAGGATCGGATACAGAAAGATTATCGATTTTTTAAATATTCTGTATAAACAATAGACCTGTCCGAACAGAAGCATGTCGCTGGTGCCACCTGGTGGCGCGGACTCGCCCAGTCCTCGGCGGGCGGTCAGTCCGCTCTTGGAGATGCGGCGGCCGCACTGCACGCTCGCCTGCGATTACTGCGCAGCCATCTTGGAAGACAAGTTTAAACGTAAGTTTTCTTTCATGAAAGAAGGAGGCTTGCGTATAAAATATCTACGGGATGGTAAGTGATCTGCACATAGACAGCAGACACAACAGCCAGATTGGTTATACTTGCATTGCCAGATTTAGTAGTAAGGGTATAGGAAGCATCAAGATAAATAAATAATTACAAAGAGGGTTAGGGAGGTAGGCTTCTAACGCCACACTCATCAAACGAATTCTGAAGTAAATAATTGTAAGACAAAATAACCAGCCAATTGTTGTTTTACACTCGCACAAATTTAAAAAAATAACTACCCATTATTTTTTTCAACTGATCATAATAATCTCTTGATGTTTAAATAACAATCCCATATAATTTCATACCAGTTCTCAATAAGTAATCCGCTTCCGATAGAGCTGGTCCATTCAAGGTACGATTGTACTCACTGCGGAGCTCCGTGTTGTGGCCATGGTTGAATTAATTTAAATATATTATAAAGATATCTTTGAAAAGTTGTTTCTTCAACAGGGAATGCGGATATGAGAAATCGAGGAACTTCCCCGTTATCCGCGTCACCGAGACAATCGCTGACGGGGGAACCGCCTTGGATGCTACCGGAAGACGATCGTCCGGATTTCTCAGCCCTTAAGGAAAACATTCAGAAAATAAACAAGTAAGTTTTATTATCTGAATTGACACGTTCGTTATTTATGAAGAGATTTATATTAAGTTACGATCGATTTTGAAACTTCCTTTCGTCCCTAAGGAACCTCTTCGCTTTACAATTTGTAGCAAAGTCTAAATACGAGCGTCCGTATGATTTTGAAAAACGATTTCTTACATTACTTGTACTCAACTAATAGCGTGACGATCTCTCGATAGGTCTGAATGCCCAGGCGGTTCGTGCAAGACCGTCTTTAATTATTTTTTTAACAATCAAATGATTTTACAACACTTATTTAAACTTTTACTCTAAATTAACGACTAAAGAATATCCAAACAATATCAAAACATCAATTTATTTCTAGAAAATTAAATGTTAATTATTCATAAGTAAACGGCGTTTCGCCGATATGTATTGTCAAGTATGTATATATAATATATTTTGTATTACCTATTTCTGAGACTGCGTAGGAATATGATTACCAATCTTTGCCAAGACAAAACATATGCCATAAAACACACATAATCTAGATTTCGCACGACATAAAACGTCTGAATAGTCTTTTTTGCGTTATCTTTGATATACATTTGAATATGTAATTTGTACCGCAGCACCCACTCAAAGTATCTTATGTAAGGTCGGGAGGAATATAACTTATGATGTATTACTTTTTTCCTTCGATAAAATAAAGACATAATGTTTATCAATGTTATGTCATGGTATTTTTTGTTAATTTTATATTATACTCATAAAATTCACACAACAATTGGTGTTTTTTTTGGGACTGAAATATCTCAATGTTTGCCTTGAGGAGGCATTTACAGTCACACCGGGCTCGAGGCGGCAGGGCGCCCAGCCTAAGCCTCTTTAAGAGTAACTTAGCTCGAGTGCTCCCTCCGTAGAGGGAGCCTCGGGAGGTTACTTCCAAATTATAACCGGATTGGGAGGCCGTCGAGCTCTTAGGTCGCTTAGGTGTACGCTCCATGCAGTGACTTGGCTCAAGGGCACCCGAGAGGGGACCTCGGCTTGGGCAATTGGTGTAAAAGGGATAGTGTAATTAAAATAAGAAGAAAGAAGATGACAGCTAGTGTTTGTCACATAAACACATGACGTGAGGTATAGAAAAAGCGTCCTAATTAGGACCCTTATTGAGTCGTCAATTTTCGACCGCTAATGGATTATCTGCTATAATATCATTGTTAAGTTTACTTAGGATTTATACAGAGTTGTCTGATAATCCTAAATGTGTATACACTCAAACTATCAAACCCCTTTTTTTACTTTTTTCGAAAAATTCTCGACATGCGAATGCTACATGACCAATATTTTTTTTCTTGAAGTTGGTCGCAAACGAGCAAGCGGGTCACCTGATATTAAATGACCGCTACCCATAAGCATTCGCAACAAGCAAATGAGTTGCGGATGTACCTACCTACCTTTAATGAGCCGAGGGGTGGATAGGCAGTAAAAAGGATATTTCCTTTTCCCAATTCATCCCCACTGAAAGGGAAGAGAACTGAAATTGGGCCTCTGTTCTTCTACTTCACGTCTCCTGTGAGGTCGTGGTATTTCACCGGTCGAGCCAGCCCGTTAATGCAACTGATGTTGCTATTACGGGCTCTACCACTGTTAAACTTAACTCCTCTTTAAAAAATTGTTGCCCAAAATACACAAGGGTTTAACAGTATGGAAGATCTGACAGATCCGCAACGTGTATTGTTAAAGATAAGACTATTGTTGTCAGAGATTGCGAGACGTCGACTCGGTTGGACATGCTACTGACGCAAGTGGAACAGTACGCTAACAACTTGGAAGCCTTGGTGGAAGAACGGACGTCGGACTACCTCGAGGAGAAGCGGAAATGTGAAGAGCTCTTGTATCAACTGTTACCTAAGTAAGTTTTAAACTTTAACAAAATTGCAATAAAATCGATTCGCTAAAACACGTTATTTCTTGTTATTTTTTATTTTACTGTATATAAATAAATTGTTATTTGGATGCAGCAAAACTTTTATATATGTACTTGCCATCTATTTCGTTGTGGAAATAGGGAAATAAAACTAGGGATTATTAGGGTACAAAAAACTAAACTTTTTAAAATTAAAACTGATTTTTATTAAACTAAAAGTAGGTCGCTGTATGCGAATGTGTGTTATTTACAAACAACCTATCACTGTTTTCTCATTGATTGAATCCGTCTCATTAAAAATACAAGGGTTAACTTTGTTACGCTCTAACTAATTCATACGAATTCGATTACAATAATTATAATCCAGTAGTTACCGATAATGGAGTATATTGTCTTTGAAAATATTAGGTATGGCTTAGAAAATTATCACTACATATTATAAAATAGCGAGCAGTGGTGGCCCAGTGGTATAATCCCCGACGTACTGTTCGCGGGCTTGAACCCAGGCAGGCGATTTACTTTGTGCAATTCATTTCATCACCACTGTGAAGGAAAATATCGAAGACCGGCATTTATTACTTACACGCACTGGGCCAGCGTGGTGCATTACGGCCTCTTTCCTCTCTGGGAGAGGGGGCTTGTATCCCTGCAGTGGGAAAACATACAAAAAAAAGGCTGACTTATTATTACTAGTGACCCGCCCCGACTTCGCCCGGGTACCACAACCACTGTACCAATCTGGAAAATCCCTATAAATTTCATCGAAATCGGTCATAGGTCATAGGTCATAGGTCTATACACACTTCGCTTTTTATGTACTATTTTTTTTTTATAAAAAGTATCTTATGTTACTTCTAGTACCTCCAAGGATATGTGTACAAGGTAACATGGTCATCGGTTAAGTAGTTTTCGCGTGAAAGCGTAACAAACAAACTTACATTTATAATATTAGTAGGGTTTATAAAATAAAGTCTCCTCGGCGTGTCTGTCTGTCTGAATGCGATAAACTCAAAAATGATTAAATTCTGTTTATCGCTAATAGAGGGAGTGATTTAGGGTATTGTTAAGGTATATAAATAATCAAGGTTTTGTGGATGTTGGATGGAAAATATTTAAGACAGAGAACTTTACGAAACCAGGGCACGTCACTCATCAGACGCAACGCAGAATACTATTACTTCACGCCTATCTTCTGTGACGTCGTGGTATTCCGGTCACCGAACGGGGCGGCGCATTCGTGCAACATATGTATGTTGCTACGGGCTCTACCAGTTACATATTTAATACCATTAACCTGTTAATACCATTGTACAGGTCTGTCGCTTCGCAACTAATATTAGGCCAGCCAGTGATGGCGGAGACATACGACGAAGTAACCATCTACTTCAGCGATATAATCGGCTTCACGAAACTCTCCGCTGAATCAACACCCCTCGAAGTGGTCGACCTGCTGAATGACTTGTACACAAGTTTCGACTCAATTATAGAGAACTTCGACGTCTACAAGGTAACTGAGATAACCTATTGTAATTTTTTAATTGTCAATGAAACGTTTTCTGTCGTTTTACAATAACATTTCAATGAAAAATCTTCTCTTGGAATGTTTGGAAATTACTAAATCAGTTATATATAGTCAGGGTTAACAAGGTTCGTGACCTTAAAGTCTACATTTGCTTGCACCAGGGACGGTGACGCACACTGACAAATGAATAGATCATACATATGTATGTATTTGATTCGAACTTTTGAATAGTAGTGTTTACAATTTTGAACCTTGTTGACATAACAAAACAGCATAATTTTATATGCAGTTGAGTGCTCAATGCTTTCATTTCATAAAGTACTAATTGTCTGCTACTTGATAAAGAAATAAATTTTAAAACTAACGAAGGTTTTCGTGCTTAGACTGTACCTAACAAAATACAATGGCTCGAAAGTATCCCGTCCCTTACTATCACACCAGTACCATACAGTTTTAACCAGTTTCTTCTTTACTTCGTCAAGGTGGAGACGATCGGCGACGCGTACATGGTGGTGTCAGGGCTGCCGATGCGCAATGGAAGCCGGCACGCAGCGGAGATTGCGCGCATGTCGCTGGCCCTTCTCGGCGCGGTGCGAGTTAAGACCGTGCCACACCGGCCGGGGGAGAGGCTTCTATTGAGAATTGGAATGCATACAGGTACCATAGAAGAGAAAGAAGGAGAATTATCAAGACAAAATATGCTCAAAGATACGCTTTCCCAGATTTTACGCGGTAAAATTAAGAGTAAGATACGTATTGTTTTTCATAAATTATATATACACCTCAAGCATGTTAATGATGACAAAAAATGTAATAGTTATCTAAAGTTATTAATAGGTTTATCAATTCCCTAGAAGATTAGGCATTAGGCAGGCGGCCTGCCGTAAAACCTATTGCCAAAACCTTAACAATATGGACGTTCATACTGCGCACTCCAAATGAGTGGGAAAAGGGTATTTTATTTTTAATATGCATACACACATCGCCTGTTATATATGAAATAATAAAGTAACAAAGGCAAAATCAGCGAAGTATATGTAACCACTTCATTACAGTGTAGGCATAATAAAGTCTTATTACAGGGCCGTGCGTGGCGGGCGTTGTGGGGTTGAAAATGCCGCGTTATTGCTTGTTCGGGGACACAGTGAATACAGCCTCCAGGATGGAATCGCACGGCGAGGCTCTCAAGATACACGTCAGTCCAAAGACCAAGGAAATACTTGATTTATACGACTGCTTCGAACTAGAGTGCCGGGGGGAAATAACAATGAAGGTAAACTATATAAATGGCTTCTTTATTTTAAATTTATTTTCAAAAACGATTCTGGTGGTAGTTTACGCTACAAGTTTTGTTTTAGCCGCAATAGAATTTTAAATTCTCTAGTATTTAATTGCTGTAATTACCTTTACAGATAATATAATGTCCTGAGTAATCAGGTAGTTTCCTATTATAAAATGTTTATAATTATTTCACTTTTAGGGTAAAGGCAAAATGATAACATATTGGTTAATAGGAGAGAAACCGAATGAAAGAGAAAACGAAATAAGTTACAACCAAGTCACTCAAACCAATCCCAGCATAACTTTTCAAGGGCCTGATAGCCCCGCCGCTCATTCCCTAACTCATAGCCAAAGCCCAGAACATAATGGTACAAAGCAATGCAACAAAAATACACCAGAAGAATTGCTGAGCGAACGAGATCGTATCAAACACGAAATCGCTACATTCGTTGCGAAAGATCTAATCAATACTATAGACAACGCGGTCAAAGAATTCAGAAAATCACAGAGCGCCAACTTCAATACCCCAGTAAACAAATCTCTATGCAATGGAAATGAAAGGGTTCTAATCACACCCACATATGACAAAGAATTAGTTATCAGCAAAGGGAAGGTACGTGATGTCGTGAATAGATTCAATAGCGGCGTTGGTACAGACGCTTCAAATAAAAGCAAACCGAAACCTGTGTAAAGACTGAACGCGATTGTATATTTGTGTCTATCTCCAATCCCGGTCTAAATATTAGATATTTGTTTAATGGAAGTTAATGTTTCGTTAGATGAGTAATGTGCAAAGCACCATGTAAAACTATGAAATCTAGTCATTAACATTAAAAATAGTAAGTATTTGAAATGTTTACAATTAAAATATTCTTATTGAGGTTGAATTAACATGATTTATGACAAGAATACTCATTTCCCTTTACCGATGGAACACTTTTATATTACTTTTACTTCTATGGTGACGCAATCTAGTAGCGTTATTGTTTTTAATTTATCATTTTCAATAATTTTGTTTGTGTTTTCCATACTTTGTCAGCATTTATGAGGATTATAGAAAGGGGTAAGATGGCGACAATACGAAGAAATTGAAGTTTCTGATTCCCTGATTCACATCTTGAAATGCATAAGAGCGACGCCACAACAGACTTAAAGTTCAATACTACAAGAAATAATGAAGTGATTTGCATTGTTACTCCGGCGTAACACCGTGTATCACCCCTCCCCGCTTTGTAGCTCGGGCCCCGTGTGGTAGTGTGAGTTGCTCGCGCTTTAGATCGACGCACGTCGTTTTGACGCACCGTGCGTCATGTCATTCTAATTTGTATTGAGATGATTGTTTGGCGTCGCTTTTCTCATGGCATATTGATTCAACCAAGTGTTGAAGTACTGTTCACTCTCTGCACACTGGATCCTAAAATGTGGGAGCGATGCAGAGAGTATTTCGCTCTCTCCCCATGGGTCTTACGGGATAAAATATATAATAATTCACAATATTGAGTATAAGCATAGTATACTATAAAATATGCAGTGCGGTGCCTTTATGACATTCTTTTTTTTCGACAATCGCGTTGCGTCTGCTCAACATGCTCACCACACTATCCTTGTGATTTGACCAAGTGTGCAGCGAGTAAAAACAGTACTATAGTTATAAATATACTAGCAACCGGCCCCAGCTTTGCTCGGGAATAGAAAATAGAGTCTAGGCTTTCTAGTAATGAAAGATTTTTTAAATCGGTGCAGTAGTTTGAGTTTATTCGGTGAATTTGAGTAAGCAATCGAATCCTTCAACTTAATAAAATTAGGTATACAATGTTACCTGTAGGTGTTAAACCTGCTCCGAATTTTACTCGATTGGTTGACAACCAATTTAGATTAATTAAGTTATAATATTATAATATAAATAAATATATGTCTACAAGATATTAAGGAAGAATATGAAAGCTGTAGTGAGAAATGAATAAGAGATATGTAGAAATTATTACATTAGTCCTTGTAGTGTTTTTACCAACCTTTTTATACTTCTGTACCTTTTTATTCAAAGTTTTTCCTAACTGTACTTAATTAACGTATTCAGTTTAAAAAACGCCCTGTTTATTATAAGATTATATTAGATTATACCTCATTCCTGAAATAATCTAAGTTATTACTTATATTTGAAGATGTTTATAACACTTGATTCTATGTGTCGTAAATACTCTAGTCATGTTGTAGTTCTTAGGACATTTATGATGTTACTAGACCAATCGATCGATCGTTGATCGAAGGCATCGGTCAACGTCGATCAGTGTCGATCGACTAATCCATTCCACCAGCGATCGCTGTCGACGATCGATCGATCGGTCTGGTAACTTGCAAAACTGTTAAGATATATCTATATACTTTTTGTTTTTGGTAATATTTTATAGACAACATTTATTTTGATGGGGATTTCTGAATGATGGTAGATTATGTTCACTCAACGATGTAGTATGAATTCTATTTCAGTTGTGATTCTGCTTACGTAAAAATAATAGCTTTTTACGAATTTATTGTTTGTCCACTGTCTCCTATCAAAGCTTATAAGGCTAGAGTGCATGGTCACATTATTCATGTCTGACCGCAATGCAATTTAATGATAATTTGTCTATACTTTAACGATATTTACTGTCATAATTAGACAGTTAGGTTTTTTGAAGAATCATATTTCAGGAATAATAATATAGCCCTAAATTTTAAGGGAAAAATATCTAGGGTGGCGAGATCAACAGATGTCGTTTCGTTGACTAGTTCTCTTGCGATATCTTTTTATTAAATAAATCTTATAAGTTCTATTACTTCATAACTCTTATACCTTGAATTCATTCTATTGAAGTTTACAATAGCGATTTGGAATATGAAGTGTACATAAGAATTCGTAGAATGGAACGTCATTGTGATGCAACTAAGTTTTTTTTATATTAATTAACCGCTAACGACAGGTATCTAATGAGTTGCAGGTGCGTTGCCCAACTTTAATAGACAGAGTAGAGGATAAACAGAACAAATGACATTTCCTTTTCCTATCCCTTCCCTCCTCCGTCAAATCTTCCCCTTTCTTATTCGGAAAAAGTGGGAAGGGGTGAAGTACCAGAATTACGCCCCCGGCTTCTCAAACGTTGGAAAAAACTGTCGTAAGAGCATAAAATAGTTACCTCACGCTTGTTTTCTGTGAGATCGTGGTATTTCACCGGTCGAGCTGGACCAGATGTTGTTGTTGCGGGCTCTGCCACGATGGAAGGTGAGACTCTGGTCATCTTATTGTAGGTTAAAAGCTTAGCTACTAGCCACCAACTTTTTAGTCTCTGGTTTATTAAGGATTAGAACTTTAACGAAAACAAAACCTAATTCAGAAATCTCCATTTTTGTTATCTAAGCCATAAAGATTTACTTAACAATATGCTTAGAATTGATATATTTTATGTCTCGTCATAAATAATTAGAATAATTGAAAGATATGTGTACGTAGTTTCTTTTTGTAAGTAAATTATCGTTTTGTTAGAATTCATTGAATAATATTAAATGTATGTATAGAGATCTTTTTTCATTCATATCTCAAAAGTCCCTTTCCAAATTTTCAAAAATGGCAAGCGAGGAAGCGGCTCAAGATGGCACTTGACGCAGCTATCCAACACCGTTACAGTCGGTATAGTAAGAATAAACTCTGTTGCATTGTCAACATTTGTGAGTAAATCATTCGGTACAATTCAAAATGAAAACAATTGTTAATTTACAAAAACTAGCCTTATTTTTGAGTGTGGACTCTCTTATAAAGGACAGACAAACAGACCCATCGAAGCACGGATAAACACATATCTGAATTAAAACATAAACGCTCCAGGAAAGCGGCGGTTTGTGATCACGTCCTGAACTTCCCCCGTCATTATATAAGATTTGATAAACCACAAGTCCTGGCAATGCACACCGCATCCTAACCAGGATGATATGCGAGGTTATTTGAATAAAAAAAAAACTAATTTCAATAGGGAAGATGGCTGGTGACTACCTGCTTGGGATCCCGTGATTAATAAAATTAAATCCCAAACCGCGCAAACGACTCCGAGATCTCAAGATACTGCGAGATCATTCAATTAAAAATGAGATGGTACTTCGACAGCAACTTTGACTTTAGGACGTCTGACACCTCAGTCCCCCCTGTGACCATGAACGCTGTAAAGTTCTCAAAACGTCGGGAACTCCGTAAAATTACTTTCATTCCCTCCCTGGGTCAATCAGATAAAAATGATGTGAATGGGTTGTTGCTCCTGTTTTACTGCAACATATTTAAAACTCTTTAATAATAATTAATGAGCTTATAATTAAGAGAGAGTTATCTTTGTATTTAACTATATTGATTTCATCTATTAACAGGCACCATTAGTAAACTTGTCTGATCTAAACAGTATCAAACTATAAACAGTATTTCTGTCAGAATGAGCTTTTTATACCTACGAGTATTGCAAAATCGCGGGCCGCTAGAAATAGCGTACAAAGAATCACGAGATCACGATAATATTTTTGACATCTACAATGAACTATGCTTATTGCAATATTTTATATAAATATATTTTATTTAAACGTTAATTATTAACTATTACATTTGTAAAGGAAGTATCATTGATGCGTTTCAAGGCTTTTTGCAGGAGAAAGGAATACAAATATCTATCATCTATTAGACTATTGGCAAATATTATAATTAGTATAAATGCATCTACTTCCCGGCTATAATCTGTGAGGTCGTGGCATATCTTCGCTAGCGTAGTCTAAAATTTTTAAAGTAACCCAATGTGTTTTGTCTATTTTCACTTACGGAGCCTAAATTTACCCATGCATGCACGTGACCACATCACAGTGACCAGTCGGACTTCTACACGGACAGGTGGTCTAAGGCGGCGAAAGCAAAGAGACCAGTTGGCAGATCACCACCCAGATAAGTCAATGCCGTAGTGCAAAGTAGGACATGGATTCTATTGACACAAAACCGGAAACAGTGGTGTGGTAGCGAACAGTCCTACGTTCAGCAGTGGATCATGTTGGTGACATAATAATGAATGAAGTAAAATATAAATATATATTTATTTAGTTTTCGCAATGCAACTGTAAAAAGGTAACTATTTGCTTAATCAAAGTATAATGTTGTAAGCTATGTGTACGTGCTGGCGTTAAGTAAATTGGGCTTCGGATTTCGCGTCACGAATCCAATTTGATTCATCTCCAAAGAACAACCCTCAGATAAATTCAATCTCGGCAAACGTCAGCATGTTCGGGGACGGATGTTGAGGTTCAATAAACTCACTATATGACAAAAAGGATAGGATGATTTTATGTTTCTATAGAATGTTATGGTCAACTAAAGGAGTGAAGGAGGGGGGGAATAGATTAGACAATGAGGAGAGGGATGGCTGGATCACCAGGTGTGTCTTCGTGCGTGCATAGATCATTAAAATAATATTCAGTATATTTAAACAATAAAAATAGTTGAAATGTCTTTGGTTTTTCTTAGTTGACATTTACGATTTTTGAAAAATGATGTTTCAAAAACTATAAATTTCCATATTACGAGACGTTACAGAACGAAAAAACATAACAAGACCTTTACCCAAAAATAAATTAACAACATACTCACTAGGCAACAATGTCCATACTAGCCTAATTTGTGAAAAACATTTTGAATACCGCTAACATTGTTAGACATTTAATGAAGTTATCCCGGCTTATACATGTTTCCGTATATTGTAATGTCAACGTCATTAAATCACAATCAATTCGTATGTAAATAGAGGTCGACATTAGTCGGTTAATTGAACTCGCAGTGTGGAAGCAGGCCGCGTGTGTTATCAACCATAAACTAAGCTGCCCTCCGCGTAATAAATCATCTATCGAAACATTAATTAGTGTGTATAATTATGCTTGTACCTGGGTTTCTGATCTGAATAAGATTTATCTAAGATAAATAAAATTACACGTTTGTATAGTTAATTTCATTCGAAACTTGAATATACGTTATATACGAATAATCTTCGATAAAATCCATTGCGTGGAGAAACGAATCCGTGCGAAGCCGCAGGCTTAGCATAGCATAATATACCAGAGATGTCAATAGCACGGATGTCAATAATACGGACGTACATTTGACGAACAATGTGGACAGCGACTAACTTCAGTTGACAACCGGAGGAAGCGTTATAAGGTCACGCTTCGAGAGCGGCTGGCTGGGCAGTAATGGTTCGTATGATTTGGTTGGCGGATCAAGGGTTACCTGGAACTGTTTTACGGCACGTTGTATAGAGTACTTGTGAAAATGTGGCTTCCTAGTGGTTATGCTTGTTTCGTTACTGCTTGTATCCCAGGTAACGCCCACGAAGATGTGTTCCAGTGCTAGACACCCCTTTGTTGTCTAGTCTCCGACATATCTTATGTCTTCAGTAAACTTTGAACGTCAAGCAATATTTATAGGCAAAAAGTTAAGATCACTAACATTGAATAAACTATGAATTATTCATAACTTTTATTGAATATCTAATAAATTTTACTTGTTTAAAATAAGGCTCATTAGAAAGCCTGACAAGTCTGACAGAGCAATTGTGATAGTGGGTAGTTGTAGCCTCAACGTCCCCATCTGTCACAAGGGTGGTTGCATTTGGATGGTTGTAGGGATATAAAAGATACGGGGGTTGAAAATGTATTTTTCGATTATATGCTACTATTGTTTGTCTCAAAAAACCCAGCGAAGCGCGTGTTTGTAGTTCGTTTTACATATTTCTTCCGAGCGTGTCCTCCGATAGCACAGGAGCGATCGTGATGAAATGTATGTGTTTGAATTGGTCTTGGGACAGTTTAAATTCAAATTGGACCCGGTAGATGGCACTCTCATCGTTTTCTTGGATAAATTTTCTTCACGAATAACATAGAAACGTTAGTTGAACCCATTATTAGTAGGCAAACCAACGTTCGTTGAAGTTAACATCGGCTGGCTCTCTAATAAAATTATGATATTTTATTTGTATACTAAAATCTACTATTTGACGATAAACACTCATTACAATTATAATATTATATTTTCTTTCAGTTAAGAAATAGAAATATTATCTGAAATTGCAATGCAATCTTTATACGCACGCAGCTTTTAGGTCACAGAAGTTAGCAGCCTTTGTTTACCTACAACATAAATCAATTTAATTCAATTCTTTAACCCTGCAAGGGTGTTCTAAGTTGAACGTTTATATATATATATAGATACACATGTAAACTTAGAAGACCTCCAGCTTGTTTATCTGTATGTCTGGCATCGCAGCTATCGAATGAATAGACTTTTGTGGTTGTGGAACTTTAATGTGGTTATCTTCTGTTCGAAAGCTGATCTAATCGAGGTGGTCCTTAGTTGAAGTTTATTAATATTCATTTAGGCGTTTAAATTGCATCGTTTCATTTTCTATTTAATTCTTTTTGTATCTTACCTTTGAAGTTTTTTTTAAAATTTTGTAAAATCAATTTAATTTTCCACTATTTTATGTGGGGGCACAGAAAGACCGCAGTCCATACTATAATATGTTTTGGCTATAGTATTTTTACAGCTCTCTGCGCCTGCCTGACGCCAACCCTCCTCGGGCAAGTATGTTAATTATTATATTGTAATAATTTACTAATATTATTTAACCATTCTCAGCCAAGTATAAACTTGGTAGGTTATGGTTCACAATAGTCAAATGACGGGTACGAACCCACGACCATTTTGTGCATGTTTCGCAGTACGTACTCTTAACCATTCGGCTAGCGGCGCTTCGGTTCAGTAATAAATCTTATTATTTCGTGCGTCTTTAACATGTTTATATGCAAACCAAACAAACTGTGCCGTATATTCAAAGAGGACGGATTCACTGAGCTTTATAATTTATCTGATATGACAATTTTCACATTTCGTTGAATACAAAACAACATTATCTTAATGAAGATTTTAATTTACATGTTAACAGTAAACATTACGACAGGTACCCGACGGCCGTCTCGTCTGTCTGTCGCGACGCTTATTTTGGTGGCTTTTTATAAGTCGTCTTAACATGCCTAGAATTTCACCTATTAGTAAATTGTGCCATCCCATTTATTATGTCTTTACTCTTCTCAAATGCTTCTCCCTTGCTGGCTGTAATTTTGTGTGACTGACTTCTCCCTGTCTGCCGATACAGCTAATCTCTAGGTCTATCACTTGGCAGTCTCGGGTCAAACCGTTATTATGCTCTTTTATATTGGATTGGGAAGCCGCCGATCTATGAAGTGACTGGGCTCATGAGTCCCCGTGACCTCGGCTGGGGATGTTACTTAGTAACATTCCTATTCGTGGGTGCTCAGCTCGACGGTAATCGGTATCTTTTGTCTGATTACCGGGTAAAAACACATCCGTAAGTCTTTTCATTGTTGATATTGTTATGTAGCGATACTCGCTTAACATCAGGTGATTCGATATATCTTTTATCTTTTCCTTGTTCTTTGGAATAAGCTATTATAGATGTACTGCCTACCTTCCTTTTCCTATTGATCCCCTCCCCTACCCATTAATTTCTAAGAGGACCAGATTTAGGCTTCTGACATCTCACTCATCAGACGAAACACAGATGCACACTTTTTCACGCTTGTCTTCTGTAAGGTTGTGGTATTTCAACGGTCGAACCAACCCATTGGTGCAACAGATGTAGTTGTAGTGGGCTCTTCCACAGTTTCTTGTGTTTTATGTAACAAATTACAAAGTAACTACAATAATTATAAATAGAATTAACACAATTTTTTTTTCTAATTATTTGTACTGCTATATTTATTATTTTATGAATTTAAAATGGAAGTGACCCAGATTCAGCGAGGGAGTGATCAATTTCCACGACAGCAGATCCATTTGTGTAGATATACAGAGAACCAATTAATCAAAGCGTAGCACGGATGCGAGCTACGAACTCTCTACGAAATTGCTTTGAATTGATGCATCGTACTTATTATATTCACAGAAGGGATCCGACTCGCTGTACATGCTTTTATCTCATGTTAATATTCTAAGTACAAATGTCACCGTGTCTTTGCAATGCAGAAACATCGACATGTATCCTAAATTTAATCTATTTTGTACTATAAAAAATATAACTTTAAGCCCGTCGAGGCTTGGAATGGATTAAACGGGATCGTTAAAAGGGTTTCCAATACATTTTTACTCCATTTGCGAGCGCCTGCTGAAAGGAGATTTACTTGAAACCTTGCAGCTTCAATTAAAATATTACTCCTACCAGGTGAAATCTTTTTACAAAATTCATAATGAAAAAAATTCTATTATTTATTTTTTATAATTTTAGAGCTTTGTTGAGCAAGTACCCTAATCCGCATAGCATCTATGTAAAACATCTTTCCTAGTCTCTTTGCAGTACAACAAAAGGAAAAGGAAAAAGGCAAGGCTTAAAGAGATAACGAATTCAAAATGATTTTAAAAAACACAACAATTTTTTATTCAGAAACAAACAGACAGGAAAAAGGATATGTCTTTTCTCTATTCATCCCCTCCCCGTCCAATTCTTTTCCCGTTCCCATCCTACACTTATTATGAAAAGGGGGAAGGGCAAGACGACTGAAATTAGGCCTCCGGAACCTCACTCATCAGACGAAACGCACAGTACTTCTACTTCACGC
The DNA here is from genome assembly GCA_029849275.1 of Papilio elwesi. Taxonomy (NCBI): domain Eukaryota; kingdom Metazoa; phylum Arthropoda; class Insecta; order Lepidoptera; family Papilionidae; genus Papilio; species Papilio elwesi. Next base: position 2,430,367 of record CM056704.1, on the reverse strand, counting down.
CTGTTTTCTGTGAGGTCGTGGTATTTCACCGGTGGAGCAGGAACATTCGTGCAACAGATGTTGTTGCGGACTCTACCACTGTTAAAATGTCTGTATATCGTTCCAATGTGACCTCTTGTAGATTTTGAAGAGTGAGAAGTCGTTTCATTTGATTTTCCTCAATGTTATAGGTAATATAACGACGACACAAAACCCATATAGTGGACGTAAATTAAAAAATATCCCTGTTTTTTTACATTGTTATACAACAATGCTCCTTTTGGGATTCGATCCGGGATCTTCAGATTTGCAGGCATACCACTCGGCTATCGCATTATGGTAATATTTATCAAAGCATAATCATTATTAAGTCATTAACGCGTTAAAAGGAATTTAAAATTCAAATCATATCCCACTCTTCTGTAATTTATGGCATATTAAGTAAGAACAAATAAATTAAAGACTTATATTTTGTCGGAAAAATATCTAAGATTGTATTTTCACTCTGCTCCGACCATGTCCTTTGGGATAAAACTAATTTTAGTCATTTTATCGCGTTTATTTTATGCTTTTCGTTTTCGACTCGAATTTACAGCGCTCATGGTCACTTACTGAAGTGTCTGATGTCCCATTACGCTTTTACATTACGATAAATAAACAAATATGAGACGAGAAAATCATCAATCCCTTCACTCAGAGGGGTAGGCAGAGAATAGATTTTCATTTGACACAGTCCTAGAACACTTCTCTCGTTTCTTCTAAATTCATCAATGCATACATGCCTTACATTCGTATCAATCTGACAAACTAAGTAAGTATTGTTTTTGCAACATTAAGCCCAAACCATCGAGGTATACTTTCTCAATTTTAGGCACAGTTTTCCCTTACAACTTCTAATCCTAGCATGCGTGGAAAGCACCCAGTAATATTACAACCGTTTTATTTTTTTATGTTATGTTTCGTGTTCTTGTCTATTAAATGAACAAACTTGTTATTAACGGCAAGTAAAACATCAGCACCAATTCGCTGTCCGCACCCTACGGTGGTGGCTATCAGACTGAAAGTGCGGGCCACCACCACAGACTATATGACCACAGCTTCTACCACAGAGTGTACTTACCACACTACAACAACTTCTTCCCTAGACAGGGTAGACTTCCAAGGTAGACCTCCCTGGACAGGGTACCGACCCTAAATTTTGTTTTGTTCTTAAACGTAAATGTTAGTAATAACTTATTCAAATTACGACTTGGTTGTATGAACTTCATTTATGTTAGATATAGTAACATGTATACACCATATCAAGTATTAGTTTCTTATTTAGACAAAAAAACGAGTAAATACTCTAAGCACTTCGTTTTATTTAACTGTTTCTTACAGAATATCTCTTAAATTTCTTAGTAGAGAGTTTTTATTGCAAATAGACTTCGTATACCGCGAACGGAATCTTTATAGTGTTTTGTTATGAGTCCAGCTACATTACCAGCGAAGATTATTTGTTGAAAGGAAAGATTAAGGACTTAATACAGATATAAAGTTACTTGTATCTTTATTTTTATTTTAGTAACTATAATTCGTGCGGGGAAAGTGATGTTTTTTTATGAATATATATATATGAAGAAGGTGGCAAAGGAGCAAGTTGTTCACCTGATGTTCAGTGACCGGCCGCAACAAACTAATGAGTTGCAGATGTGTTGACTACTTTAATGGACAGAGGAGGGGATAGACAGGATAAAGGATATTTCCGTCTCCTATTCATTTTCTAACCCTTCCCCTTACCATCACATCTTTTTTAGGAAACTATGTGACATAATAAGAGTAAAAGGACTGGCATCGGGCCCCCGGCACCTCACTCCTCAGACGAGACGCAGAAGTATAAAATACTACGATTTCTCATCTTCCTTCTGTGAGTTCGTGGTATTTCACCGGTCGAGCTGGCTTATTCGTGCAACAGATGTTGTAGCGAGCTCTACCAATGTCCAATGACCTCGCAGTGACGTCAAGCAAGCCGATGACAAAAAAGTTTTGTCCTGCCTTCAATGTGCCTAACGAACATCATTTATGAAATAAACTAGGCAAACGCAAAGGCGGCGCATTGCCTGCGAAAGTGGCGTGAATAATGATAAAGCTGGCTTTTCACTATGGGATTTTTATTAGCTTTATTTTTTATCCCTTGCATGTAGTTTTGTGTTGTTGTAATATTAGTTTTCTACTTAAATAGATGTTGTATTGTTAAGTGTGAGGGCCGCCTAATGCGGTTAAAGCCTCTTACAAACTAATAAGATAAGATTGAATGTAGTATTTTTTTATGTTTGGAGGGTGATCGTCTACAACCCGCACACCGAAATAAAGATTATATCCCGCTATTGGCGTTCACACCAGGGATATTATGGAGCTCCGTATCCGAATTCGATATTATTAAATATCCAAATATAAAATAAATATCCAAATCTGAACCCGGAATACACCTAGTTGATATCCTTACTTCCCTACTTACTTAATATTAAGTGAATGTAAGCTTGTTTGTTACGCTTTCACGCGGAAACTACTCAACCGATCATCATGAAACTTTGTACACATATTCTTAGAAGTATTAGAAGTAGCATAGGATACTTTTTTTGAAAAAAATCGAGTGTACAACCAACGATGTATGTATGTTCCCTATAGACTCCGAAACGGGTGGACCGATTTTGATAAAATTTACAAGGATTGTCCAGATTGGCATATTCCTGTGTTTGGTAGCGCTCGGATCAACATTAGTGATATCCAGGCGAAGCCGAGCGGGTCACTAGTATTTAATAATATACATAGATCTGAGGTTAACTTACATTGGATACTAATGACAATCTCCATACAAACATCCTACTACTTTATACCTTTAGTTTACTTAAATATTATTAATTTAGAAAATTCCTTTGTGCTAAATCTCCAGGCACCGTAGTTCGGGCTGTGATATACCATATCAGTCAGTCATTTGCTTCTTTAATATACATTAACCCACAGTGAAAATCACGCGTAATGTACAAAAATACAAGGAAATGTAAATCTTTGTTATTACCCTTGTCCCGCCAGTGTCGGAGGGTCGCCTTGCGTTAGATGTAATGCGGGCATGGCTGTCAACTTTGCTTTTGTTTTATGAAATCCCTTAGAATAATTCTTACTTATATTTTAGACGTGAAAGTTTTTAAAGATATAATGACGTTACTCTTTCATGCAAAAACAACTAAATAGATCTTATCTGAACTTGACTAATATAGATTTTACATCAGAATACACTTTATAATTATGAAGAATGTTTATGTATACTAATATTATAGGTAGAATAGATTTGATTGTTTGTTAGTTTGTTCCGGATTAGCTCGAAAAGTTCTGAGCCATAGGCATCTGCATCAAGCTGATGAGTTCCAGATGCGTTGCCCACATTTAATGGACAGAGGATAGACAGAAAATGGTGATTTTGCTTTCGTATTCATACCCTCCACCGTCAAGTAGTCTTCATCCTTTGGCGTGTGTGGGTAAATGGAAGAGGATTAGAATTCTCTGGCTCCTCACTCATCAGACGAAACTCTTTACGCTTAACGCTAAAATGTGCAGCAAAATTGTTTTTTTTTCAGGCTCGTATTCTAAAATGTCCAAGTCCAGGTCTAGGTACAGGTCCAAGTTAAGTTTCAAGTCCAGGTCCAAGTCCTTGCTGTTCATGCTGCTGCTGTTGACTCTACTATTGTCTAAAAAATAAGATTTTTTTTATATTTTCAAAAGGTTTAAAATGAATACTGAATAATTTGAAATAAAACATTTTGTAGGAATAATATAACGAAAATACATTTCCCAAGAATATTACCTAAAATATTACCCTTATAATGAAATTTGTTCCCTGACTCAAATTCAATTTCGGTCTAATTTTCTGGTATACTTGCCGGGGACCCGTGCGGCGCCCGATACTCGTAACTCTCGAGTGGGTAATTGAAAAATTATAAATATATTAGGTAGCAAAATACCAAGATATAACGAATAAAAAAAGTGTTGTGTGAAAAAGACTCATACGTAGTAAACAAATATCACGAGAATAATTTCGTAGAAGTTTCTATCTATTTAATAACCGTTAAAAAGAAACCTGAATGAATTGATTAAAGATGTCTACCTAAAATGGGGGAGTAAATTGCTCAGGCGAATAATATATATTTTTGAATATTTAAAAAGCACTTTTATTTTCAACACTTCTTAGTTTTAGCACACCGGCCAATCGCCATCTTTCTTTTCTGTCTCACTCATGCAACTCCCTATTCATTCATCAATCAACCGCTCCTTCCTTCACTCTTACGTTCCGTTCCTACCTATTAAATGAAATTTCACGGACAAACTGTCCCGTGGCTTATTATTATTTTCATAACGTTATCAAACAATTCGAACTTAATTTTACAATGAAAAGCCTTAATGCAAACTATAATGTTGATGACAGCAAAGGTTTCTGCCATACCCTCAAGGCTTTACAGAAAAGCAGGCTCAACTGTCGATCTGATTTGAAGGAAATGCCTTCTAAGAAAAGGGTTGGTTGGTAAATAAGTTGATTAATTTACATTTAAACTTTATACTAACTATGAAAGTGAGTTTGTTTGTTTTTTACGATTTCATGCGTACACTACTTCCAACAGATTATCATGAAATTTTACACACATATTGTCAGGGATTCAGAAGTTGGATATCTGTTATTCCAAAAAAAACTTCCCAAGGGATAGGAAAATAGAACTTAATATAGGTTGCCACGGTAATGTACACGACAATAACATTTTTTACATTTTGTTACATGAGATTACCATGACAACCAATAAACAACTTTTAGACATTTACCTTTGATGCCAAGTTTACCCGCGAAATAAAGTTATAAAACTTTACTGCGTGGAAGACAACAAACGAATGCGTGCGAAGCCGCCGGTAACAGCTAGTGTATAAAATTTAAATGAAAGGCAAATAAATTACGAAATATTTTATTATTCTAAAGTTAATGCTAAAATTCTGTACATAGTCGTTATAAAGCTTACGGCGCTTCATCGGATCTTAGAGGCAAGTATTGGTGACGTTTGTTATTGTAGAGGGGACGGCGCTGTGGGATTTGTATCGTTTCTAGTGAAGAGCGCGACTGCGCCGGCTGGTCACCCAGATTCCCAACTGGTATCGGTGTCACGGAATAACCCGCAGCTACCAAAGCCTCAAACTCTTCAGGAGTGTACGCCTTGTGGTTTTTCGGTGGCGGCAATTGAGGACGTTGGTATTCTAATGCTCTCCCTTGTTGATCGATCGGATATTGCTCAGAGCTAGCCGATTGTTCCGCCCTTTGAGGTTCTATCCTCACTGAGGGTCTCGCTGACTTCTTGGGAGCGGTGTTCTTATGGACATAAATGGTCGATAGAGGAGATTTCGTAGATTCAATGGCTCGAGCTTGTTCAAAAGATCTTAAAGCCAGTGCGGATAGATCATATCTAGGTCTTTGCTCGTTTGGTCGGTATAGAGATCGGAGATAGTATTGCTCCCCTATGTTTTGACCCTGTATAGGAACGGCTGACAAAGCTTCGAGGCCGGATTGATTGTAAATTTTAACCGTGCGAGCCTTCTCCGGTTCTGGGAATCGTTTTAAGTACGATAATGGTCGCTCTATGTTAGCAATGACTCTGGGTTGCTCGTGTCTGACTGATTGAATTTGCTGTCTTTGTGTATCGACGAACCTGTATTGTTTTTGTGTTACTTCCGGTTGTTGGTATTGAGGTACGAAGACGTAGTTGTTTTGAGGTTGCGGCTGTAGATTGGGTGCTGGGACGATTTTCAAACCTTGAGATTCGGGGCGTTCGTACAAAGGTTGGGATATAGCTGGCTGGGCCACTTGCAAAGGAATGTAGCGGAGAGTTTGTCCAGTACGCTGTGATTGAATGGGGCGATATTGAATCGCTGGTGCCTGAGCCTGAACGTTAGTGGTTTCGATGAGATATTGTTGGGGGGCTGTCGATGCTTGTGTCGGTACCACTTGAACCTTCGGCCGTAGCTTTGTTGGCTTCTTACTCGATTTTGTAACGTATCTGTCGAGCTGAAATGTAAACAATAATGCTGTAAACATTATTTGTGATACAAGTACAACGTCAGAAAACATTCGTCTATATTATGGATATTGCCTTTTACTCCACTGGAATATATTTCATTACTATATTATACGTTAAGCTTACAGTGACAATCAGCATTTGTTGCGAACTCGACAGCAAAATGACGTTCCTTAAAAGAGTCTTTTATTTTGGTGATTATTTATAAATTTAAACCAACAGCAAATATTTTAATTATAATAAATTAAGATGTAAAATTTACAACTGTGTCTGTACACATGAAACTGTCATCCATTTTAATTAAAATATTGCATAAATCTAAAGGAGTACTATCTAAATAGGATTTATTCGATTCAAACCAACTTAATATGCGAAGTACAACAAAAAAATAGCTACCATATATGACTACTAGCGCCATCTTTTAAATAAAATCAAGGGGTTTTACCACAGTAGCTTTAAATGCTTATTGAAGTTTCCATTTCAATTTTACGGTCGACTAAAGAAGTTTTTCTTTCAATTTTACCTTCTAATAAAATAAGCATATAACCTACCTGTTGGTACTGTTGTCCGAGGGCTTGGGGCAGCACTTGCTGCGTATATATTTGCGGTCGCTGGTCTTCCTGCTGCGCCTGGCTGAGAAGTGCCAGGAGTTCCTGATCAAACGGCTGGGCGGTCGCACTGCCGCTGTCGCTGACCGAGAGCGCGGCCCCCACTGATGCTTCACCACCGTTGGATGTATAATGAGGGCGAGCGATCACGGTACGAGATGGTTGTAGTGACACCTGCAAATGGTTTTTATATTTTATATATTTTATCGCCAATAGCCTAATGGTTAAGACTACGGACTTCCGGGTTTGAATGTGCCATTCGATGTCGTAAACTATATCCTAGCACGAGATTTTAAACCTAGTTGGAATGGTTAAAGGAAATATTACTGATGAATAAAATAAAGAAAAAAAAGAAAATATTAGTTAAGAAAATATAAATTCTTGTAATAAACTAAACTATTTGTAATGAAAAAAAATTGACACAAACAATGGAAGCGAGCAGTAGTTTTAAATGTTGCAGAAATGGAATAAAAAAAATCCGTGTAAAGCGGGTAACTATTACTTTCCCATGTAACCAATATTGCATTTTATTTTATTATTTAATTTTATTTTATCAAAATTAATAGGATTATTAAGCATATCTTAGAAGTCAACGTTAATAATCCTCAACATTTTATATTATATCTTAGAATTGATACTGTTGACAAATTTACCTGTCCAGCAAGTTGAGGATCCAAGTAGTAGATTTGCTGGAGGTTCTGGTTTTGCTCTGGCTGCGGGTTGGAGTACAGCTGTTGGAGCTGCTGCAGCTGTTGACTGTTGGCGAGGGGCGCCTTCCTCTCCGGCTGAAGCTCTAGTAGCTCTTGCGCGTTCAGTGAGAACACTTGCCCAGGACGGTATTCTTCTGTTTGACCACTTCTGGAAAATGTTACTATTAAATACTCAAAAGCGAGATTGCAGCGTATGAACCACTCCTTCTCCGCGGGGAATTAGGAGAATATATTAGATTTACTATTACATCTACTTTTATATATGAAATGGTGACAGTTGGAACGACTTGCCCCTATCACGCACGAATGCCATTTAAACTTTAGGGATAGATCTACAAGTCGGTAGACCTGTCGTACTATATAGATCTGGGTGTTGAGTCAGCAAAGCTTCGGTGGAATGGAGGTTACATGTGGCCGAGATGCGAATTTTGAAATGGATGTGTGGAGTGGAGGATGGATAAAATTAAAAATGAGTATATTAGAGGAAGTCTGAATGTTGCGCTAGTGACAGAGAGATTGGGGAGCCTTTTACTCGTCAATTTCGTTGGGTGTGAACTCAGATATGATGGTGGATAGAGGGATATGGAAGAGATTATCTCATCTTTTCCCATCTATCTAGTCTACTACTAGGTAGATGGGAAAAGATCAGGAGCATAGTATAATGTCTATTAGGCTATATAACTTCTTAGTTTGTTTTTAGTTTTATCAGTTCTGGCTTCCTGATAAGCAGGCAATATTTGCCATACGTGTTCAGTATGGCAAATATTGCCTGCTTATCAGTCAGTTCATTTTACTTTTATTTGCGATTGAAAGGTTTTCAGCAAATTCATTTGGAATTTTTCAATTGATTTAGCTTAGCGGAAATAAGTGTACCTGCACGAGACGTGAAACGAGAATGGTTAGGTGTGTCGCATACCACGAGTCTCTTGATATTGTGCTCACGTATTACATTAATATGCATTCTCATCATTGTAACGTATAATTGAAATACAGAAAGTCATTACTAACCCAGCTGATTTATCTTCCTCTTGATTTTCTTCAACTGGAGCTACTTGTTCCTGGAACAAGCAAATATTTTATGATATGTAGTTCTATTTATACTAATATCCTAGGACATATTCACACACGGCCATCTGAAAGCACATAACTGATATACTACATATACTACTTGTCTTTTGTAAATACATACTTAAATATGTTCATACACACAAATGTCTGTCCTGGGTGGGAATCGAACCCACGACCTGCGGAGTGAAAAGGAAATATCTTATAAACCACGCCAACCGGCCCGTAATATTATAATTAGTACAATCAGCTTGTACGTTTGTAGACAGTCAGGAAATTATGATTCAAAAAAATCCCAGCGCCCAAAACATTTCGTTTCAAAATCAGTCTAGCTGTTTCGAAGGAGTTAGAAAGAATCAGATATAATGCTATAGGAAAATATATAAAATCACACCGTAAATATCCTGTACAAATCAACAGTAAGATTATAATAGTCGATGGACAGTAATTACAAGTACGTGTCGCGTTACACACGCGCGGTGAAAGCGGTTGTAGAACGAGACAATGCTCGTCCACTGGCCGTTTTTGAAACCGACTGTCTATGCCACCGGTTCAACTAACCGAGAAATTTATGCAACGCGGGTGGACCCTCTGAAATTATAGGGTACAGACCATGTAATCAAACATCTGTGACATGGATTTAGCCACGTAAATATATGGCTTACTCAGAAAGTAGTTTACCAATCAACGTTGAGTAAATTTTAGGTTCTTATTCATTTTACCTCACTACAATCATCTAAATGTTGAAACATTTAGATAGACAGATAGATAGATAGACTAAAATACAGTTACGGAACCGCTATGAATAATAGTTTTATATGGCAGTGGACAGGCTGTTCTATCTCATTAGAGTAATACTGTTGTGAAAACATATTTATTAAGGACATTACTAAAATGTAATTGAATATTGCAAAATATATGTTAAACATCGTCGTGCCTGGAATAAAAATAGCTATTTTCCCAACTGCTTTAATTATAAAATAACAGGACGTTCTAAAGCGAAACGCTATTCACAATGCCACAACGTGTTATTATGCGTCGCAACTGCTGTTGCTCCCGCGTAAAATTCCACATTTATTTTACTACGTTAATAGCACCCGCTGATGAAATGTAAAGAGACGTTATTAAAACAGTATTAAGAGCGCAAAATCCGACAAGTGAAATTACTCAATTTCTGAATAGCGCCGCCTCAGTCCCGATGAAATATTTCGTGACGTTACAACATATGACATTTAGTTGACAGTGACATTTCTTGCACACACTCCCTGTCTAATTTGGAATCTAATTAGCCACATGTAAAGTTAATTGCTATCTTTGCTTATCCAGTTTGGTTTCAAATACGTGCGGTTTTATTTATTTACCGGCTATCTAGTATGTAAGTATTGACGTTTAATTTTTTATCAACAGGTTATCAAAGATATAACGCCTGGTTTCCTAAAGGCTGAACTACAGAAAAATTTGCTAATTAGCTATAAAATGCCTGATTAAATGTCATTTGAGTTGCTAGAAGCATGACTATCAACTTTTTTTACCTCTTTATTTGATATGGCGGTTAACTTGACAGGTCAGTTTGTTAAATAAAACTTTGACAAAACATTCAGAAACTGGCCGTTAGTACGGTTGTATGGTGGTTTAGTATTCTAACTTCTATCGACTAGTGTTTTACACATAGATGGCAGGAATTCGAGTTACAGTTAGGTTAGGAAGTAACGACCAAAGGGAACTTAAGAAATTTAGATTTTTATATTTAGGAACGATGTGTTAATAAATGGGAATAGTGTCAGGGGAATGGTGTGAGGATAAAGGGGATCCTTCCCTCCTCCCACACTGCCCCTTCCCTCGCAATTCCTGACAACTGATTCAAAAAAATTGCGACTCTTGTAGAGACTAGCAATGCTTCCGTGACTCTTCATATAAAA